>JAMPIO010000057.1:0-627944 GCA_024699865.1 Aphelenchoides fujianensis | reverse complement strand
GGGCGCTAATCCTTCGAGCTTCGTCGTACACGATGACTTTTGGTCTGTTCCGAGTGCTCAATAATTAACTGTTTGTCTGCGGCATCTCCATTCGTCTTACCGATCATGGAAGACGATCGTCAATGACACTAGCAACAAGCAAAAACTCACCGTGAGCAACAAAACTATCGGCTTGCTATCTTTCAAGCCGTCCGAATCGAACCGATCGTCCACCGTCTCCTTCACTCAGAACAAAGCATTTATTATTAACGACAGAGAAATGCGGGCAGCGGGAGAACAAACGGGGGCGTGTGGCAGCGATTGGCAAGGCCGAGGGCAACGGAAAGAAGGCAGGAGGATTAGAAGTCTACTCGAACCGACGGGGAATCTCAACAGGGGACGCTTATTAATCGAAACGAAAGGGGTGACCGGAAAGCGAGGGGAGGAGTGAGCAAATGGGCGTCATTTGGGTCCAATCGATCGTTTCAACGTCCTCCGTGGTAGTAGGGCCAGTAGGAGGCGTACTGGGGCGAGTAGTAGGGCGTCATGGCGAGCTGTTGGTCCTTGCTGGGCGACGCCTGCGTCTCGTTGTACACCCGCTTGCTGTGCTTGGAGGCCTTCCGCGAGTGGATGCACGAGGTGCACGTGGCGATGCAGAGCGGCAGCGTGAACACGAGCGTCGCGATGGCCGCCGCGAACACGCAGAAGACCCCGATGGACGTCCACAGACGCAGCCGCACGCCGCAGACGGTGTCGCAGAAGGCGCGGTCGCTCTTCGGCCGCTTGTCGAAGAGCCCCTTCGCGCAGGTGCCGTACGTGAAGAACGAGAACTGAACGGAGGGGAGTGGGTGAAAGCAGGAGGGGCGAACTCACGTAAACCTCCTCGCACTCGTCCTCGCAGCGGGCCATCGACTCGTTGTTCGAGGAAGCGAAGTAGCCGGGCGCGCACGTGCACATTTCGCCGTTGAACAGCTGGTTCTGCGCGCAAGTCGTCTGCCTGGCGTCCTCCTGAGAGAGGACGGCGGCCGTGAGGCCGAGCAGCGCGACGAGCAGCAGTTTCGACATGGCGGGGCGGGCGGCTGCAAGAAATCCTTCCAATGAATTCGATGCGAGAAGAACGATCGCCGATTGCTCTCCCGGACAACAAAAACACTCCGCACGCGTTCGCGAACAAAACGGAAGAAAGCGAAAGGAAATCGGAACGTTCACGAGACGCGGGGGCGCGTAACGAGGGCTCTTCATTCCGCTTCGTTTGTTCCCGCCCGCCCGCCGAACAACGAACGCGATTTGCGGAGTGAACTCGCAATTAGCGGGCGAGTCACTTCATCGTCAAAACGATCGTGTGTTTGGACGAAGGAGGCCGTAAGGAGCCCTCTATTCGGTCTGTACGAAGAGGGTCGATAATCTTTGTTTTGAAGTAAGAAGGCCGATCGGAAAAACAAGAAAGAATTCTGCTTGTTTGTTCCAAGGAGTCGAAAAAAATTAGAAAACGATTCCGGTCGCCAAAGCACGCCGCCAGCCAGCGCGCGGTGATCGAACGGCGTCCTCGAACGGACGGAAGCTCGCTGGCGGGAGTCGGCAGCAGTAAACAAGAACACAAACATAAAAAGAAGAAGGAAGAGCGGCGGGCGGTAAGCATTCGGAGCAATAAAATCTCGCGCTCGTCCCGCGCGGCCTTCCGCACGCCGAAATTCCGACGATTGCCACGAGCTCGCCGCCCGCCCCGAACGATTTGAAAGCAATTCGAGAGCCGCGGGATTTGCGGGAGCAGCGGGACCGTTTTCGATCGCTCACGTCAATCCACCCGCGTTCCCGAAAAGTCGCCGCATTCCACGCCCCATCCAGGGGTTTCAATTAGCGCGAGGAATCGTGATCCGCGCAATTAGGCGGCGATTCGTCTCGCTTTTTTCACTTCCGTCTCGTCAAATATTTTCGTTGCGAGGCGTCGTTTCGGCGGGGGAAAACAACCGGAAAACGTAATCAGCGACGCGATCTGCCTTCCCGTGCGCAAAGGAGCCCCCGGCGAGTGGAGAAAGTGTGAAGAGAAATTGAAACGAGACCGAAAGAGGTTGACGGTGAGAAAAGAACGATAAAAACAAAAGACGGAATCTGTCGCGTGCTCGGCGGTCTCCAATCCACGTGTGAGCGTCTTCACAGTGACCACCGCAAGAAGAAGCGACGCCTAATTGGCCAAAATTATCGCCCGGTCCACTTCTACCTCTCCGTAAGCTTCCTCGAAAAACGAACGAAAGGCTCGGGCATTGAATCCGTCCACGTGATCAATCCACGACCAAAAACTCCCGCAAAAGGCCGCTCGCTTTCGACCTTTCGGCTCGAATGTTTCTGCTCGCGCAAGGCAGAAAAGAAAACAAACAAAAGAACGCAAAGCAAACACTCAAAAAATCAACGTCGCTCCAGGCGCCGATCGGCGTGAGTGCGCAACGTGCGCTCGCGCGGCCGTCGGAGGGTGCGAAAAGTTTGTTTTTTCGAGTGAACCCACTCGTCGCCGAGTGGGGAGGCGGGCGGCGATGAGCGGGGGCAATCGGAAAGCGCAAAGGCGTGAAGATGGGCGCCTCTTTCTGTTTGTTTTCACTCTTGACTTCGAGCCCCTCCAGCCGATTAATCGGAGCAATCCCCCAAATTTCGGGATGAGCAGCGGGGCTTCGATCCGAACGGCTTGTTTTCATTGGGGTCAACCCAGCGGGACACGTTGGAGGGCTTATCGTTAGATGGGTCGAACGAATTGCCCGGAAGCAAACAACCGAAAGAAGACCAAAGTGTCGATGAAGAAGGGCCGGTGTGCGTGATCGAAAACCAAGTAAAACCGCCGTCGGCCCCCAACTCGCGCAATAACCGCGTGGCCTTGACGGACGGCCGCTCGAATTCCGCGTCTTCGTTTCACGCAGGGCGCCGCTGGAGACCGCCGGCAAGCGCGGAGATTGACGGCGGGCGACCAAACCGAAAGAAATTGGAAGAACCGAGAACCAGTGAGATGGGTGGATGGATCGAAAATGGCTGTAGCCGAAATTACCGGGCCGGTGAAGACCCCCCACTCCTCCTCTAGCAAATCACCCGAGAACTGCCCGGCCTACAGAAGCCCACAGAAAGACATCTTCTAACTTGTTTCGGCTTCTTCGCCCGCCGCCGTCGCGAATTCAAGGCCGCCAGGACGCGGTCGAGAAAAAAGCGGACGCCGGCGGCACCTCGCCGCCCGCAAATGACCGCCGACCGCCGCCGGTTTCGATCGAAATTCCGCGAAAGGCCGCCCGCTTTACACTCCGCGCGGACGGGCGGGCGGGCAGAGGGGCGATCAAACGGTCGAGGCCGAGGCCGAGGGCGAGAAGCCCGCAAACAATTGACGGTGGGAATCGAAGGGAACAATTGACAAACTCCACTGAGTACAGCCGATGAAGAAGCGGCTCGACCGTTCGCTTTCTCTCGTTCGACTGCAAACAGCGACCGTCGAGCAACAGCCGAGCGTCTTCCGGACGACGCCGAACGTTCACGCTGTGCACGCGGGCGGAAGAACGCGATCTCTCTTCCCGCTTTGCCCGTCGGTTTACGAAGTCGAGTTCAAAACAAACAACATGGCGTCGAGTGAATCATTCTGTTCACTAACGGCAGGCCGGCAGCCCCAATTAGGGCGTCCATTAGGCACACGAGCAGTCGAGAGTGAACTTTACGACGGACCGTCCAAATCGCATCAGGAACTCGTCCACCGAGTGAATCACGACCTCCACTCACAATCATCGTCAGACGTCGTCTACCTGCAGCCGCCGGGCGACAAAAAACCGCCGTCGATCGGCGCAATCAGCCGGCGAGCGGGCGGGCGATTGGGGTCAAGAATGCACGCTCCTGTCGATCGATCATCTCGATCCGCTTCTTCCCCACTTCGCTTCGGTCTTCCCACCGATTGGCGCCCGTTTCGGTTGCCGAGAAGAAGGTCATCGAATGGTTTAATCCGCTGAATTGAAACAACAGACGACTTCCGTCGAAGGATGCACATTCGATTACTGTAATCCGTCTGCTTACTGCATCAAACATCAAAGGAGCGATTGCGTGTGTCCACAAAGAAGGATTCTCAGCTTGCGTTCGGGGCAATCAATACCCGGTTGTTTGTTCGAGCAGGCTGGAACGAAAGTGGTTGGCCGGCGCGGACCGTCGGGCGGATTTCGAAGGCCGAAAAGCGCCGCCCGCCCGCCCGCCGTTTATCTCCGCAATCTTCGAAGGTGATCGAAGCGGGCGCAAGGTGGGACTTTGATCTTCGAATGTCCGCTTGCCGGTTGCGTGGGGGCGGCCTGAAAGATCGGCGGGCGGTCGGTCCACGTGCCCGGCGATCTTTGGGAGTCGCGGGGCCGCGCTTCTCGCATTTTCCGCCCGCTTGGCTGAAGGTCGTCGAGGGGCGGGTGGGGGATAAGAAGGGCGCTCGGGCGGCCTTTCGCTCATTCCGCCCGCCGAGTGCCGAAGATCCCCCGACCTCCGCTGCTTTCAGTCCTTTCCGCCCAAGAATGGCCGTCAATCGAGTGATGCTCGTGCTCACGCTCCCGCTCGTTCTCCTCGTCCACTCCACCGGTAGGCCGCCCTCTCTTTCACCCACAATCATCTCGCGATTGTTTGCAGCCGGCTTCACGATCCCCGTCCCGTTCGGCGGCATCGACCTCACGCGCAACCCGTCCGACGGCACGATCGACGTGAACGCGGGATCCAACATCGACGTCATGGGCTGGGGCCCGAACTCCAACTTCGAGTTGAAGGGCAAACCCGGCCACAACATAATGACCGGCGGTTCGTCCTCCCCCGTCCCTCCTTCCACTCCCTCGACTGCTTGCAGGCGGCCTCGGCTTCAAGGCGAACGGCCAGGAGTTCGGCAAGCACAGCGTGATCGGCATCGACAAGGACAAGGGCGTCGACCAGCGCGACGATTGGAACCTCGGCCCCAAGACGCTGCACGTGAGTTCCCCGTCCCCTTCCTCCGCCTCCACTCACTCCCGTCCGTCTGCAGGCCCAACTCGGAAAAGAAGCCCAGTTCATCGGCGACTCGGTCGGCACCCTCACCGGCGTCATCAAGAACCCCTGGGAGGTGATCAGCCCGTTCGCCCAGGGCGGCGGTGCCCGCGCCGGCCCGCCGGTGGTCGTCGGTTGAATCGCCTCGAGTTGTTCCTCTCACTCATTCCACTCTCACTTTTGTTTGTTCACCACATTCTTCTTTCTAATTGTTTGTTGTAAATGACGGACGAGAAATAAACATTCCGATTGAATCGAGTGGATTGATCAATGGGGTAGCAGAAAGAACGAAGGAAGCAGGCGGAAGGTTCTTGACGGTCGAAGGAGCGGGAAGACGCGACACCGCTGGGAAACACTTGACGCGCGCCGATCTGCTCGCTCTTCGCCGGTGCGACGGCCTAAATTCACGTGTTTTGCGGCTTTTCTTGCGGATTTTCGGCTCTTCCGTTAAAATCAACGTCGATCAGACGGGTTGCTTTCGTTCAAGCCGTCCACTCCTCGAATCTCCTCAAAAATCCCTCGAATTTCCCGCTCGATTTCAGGAATTTGCGGCCGCCTTCCGAAATGTCCGGCGACGACGTGAAGTTGGGGCTTCCGCGGGTGCTGCGGGAGGACGAGTTGTACCAACTGCGCCGCCACTACCTGCCGCTCGGCAAGGTGGGCGGAAAGCCGCAGTGGTTGGATCCCGTGCGCGTCCCGAAGGCGGAGGACGTCAAGTGCGGAGTGAGTTCCCACCTTTCCCTCGATTATTCGTCGAATTCCCCCGTACAGGTGTGCTCGAAGCCGATGGCGTTCGTGGTCCAAATCTACGGCTACCCGCCGGACGCTCCGTTCCCGCCGTCCGCCTTCCATTGCTATTTGTACGTGTTCGTGTGCCGGAATGGAGAGTGCTCGAAGGTTTGCCTGCTTCCTTCCGTCCTTTTAGTCCTCTCCCGTTTTCAGGCGAACGAAGCGGCCAACCTGAAGGTTCTCCGCTCGCAGCTGCCGCTCAAGAATCCGTTCTACGCGACCACTCCGTTGGATCCAACGATCGAAGTGGAGGATCCCCTCTTCGACGAGACGAAATTCGCCCACCTCTGCAACACGTGCGGCCTGAAGGCGACGAGCAAGTGCGCCAAATGCTCTCAGGTGTGTTCCCACTTATCCTTCTCGTTGTTTACTCGCGAGTTTCAGGCGTGGTACTGCTCCCGCGAGCATCAAGTGATCGACTGGACGAGTGGCCACCGAGCGAAGTGCGGGAAGACGGCCGAAGAGGCCACTCCAGCTCCCGCCGAGGAAGAAGTGGATGAGGCGGCGGAATTTGCCCTCGGCGAGCGCTCGCGAGTGCCGCCCGAGAACTCGTTTCTCTTCCGCGAGTACGGCCTCACGATCGGCACCGACTACGAGCCGCGTGGCCCTGCGGACGACGGGGACAGCGAGAGCGACGAGGAGGACGAGGCGGAGGACGAGCAGAAGCAAGCGGAGCAGCGGGAGGAGGCCAAGCGGATCATGGAGGACATCCGGGCGAAAGAAGTGGGTTCTGTTGCATTCCTTTCGTTCTATTTCTCGCTCGAATTCAGAACAACGAGCAGGCGGCGGAAGGGGGCGCCGCCGATCCGTTGGAGCTGCTCGACGAAGAGGAGGACCACGCGTACGACGACTTCTGTCGGGCGGTCGGCCGAAATCCGCGGCAACTCCTCCGCTACGCGCTGGGCGGCCGCCCGCTTTCCGCCACCGACCGCTCGCCGCTCCCGTCCGTCGACGCGGGCCACGTGCCGAACTGCGAGCGGTGTGGGGCGGCGCGCGTCTTCGAGTTCCAACTGATGCCCCACCTGCTCTCGCTGCTCGAAGTGGACGTGCCCGGCGCCTCCGTCGACTGGGCCGCCGTCTTCGTGTTCACGTGCAAGAACTCCTGCGATCTGGGCGACGCCGCCTTCACGCCCGAATTCTGCGCCAAGCAGGACTTCGTGGTCGGCGAGGCGGACGTCGGCGAGCCCGTCGGAAAGGAGGACGAAGACGACGATTAATCGCGGACGACTGAGGTCTTTGTTCTCCTGATTGCTCGTTACTTTGTTGTTGTTTGTTGATTGTTTGAAGTTAATAAATTTTAATCTGTTGGCAGTGAGCTACGAGCAGTAAAGGGAATAATCCACTCGTTAGAGGAAGTTCGGTTTGTTCGAATCAGCGAGTGGAAGTGAGCAAAAGGACGGATCGGTTGGTTGGAGGCTCCTTGCGATCGTCCGAGGGCGAGTCGTCGAATAAACAAATTGGACAAGGTGTGAATCAGACCTGCGAACATATCGCGAATCCACGGAATTCTGTCCCACACACTGAAATAAAACTCCCAAAAGCCGCTTGTTCACACCTGCTTGTTTATTACGGCGCCCAATTTAACGGCCGCTCCGTTCTTTTTGTTTCAAGCGGCCGCACGATGGAGGTCGTTCTGCTCGCCGTCGTCCTGCTCGCCTGCTACAGTGGGTCGATGGGTGAGTGGACAGTCTTGGAGCAAAGATCCGCTTTTTGTTGCAGCCACCCGCCCATCGTACATCCCCGATCATCCGAACTACCTGCCGATCCAGTGAGGCGACTTCCGCGAGTACTTCGAGCTCTGCTTCATGAAATCGCTAAACAACCACTCATTGATCAAGTGTAAGACCAGTCTGGTCACTCTTTCATCCTTTATTCCTTCAGCCACCTACAAGATGCCCGTCGGACGGTACGTTGGAGGCTACAACCTGGATTCATACCCCGACGGTTTTTTGATGCCGATGGATGGAGAAAAGCGTTACACATATTTTGCTTTTTCTGAAAAACTAAGCGACGTACCTTGGTTGTGGGCAACGTATGTTTATGCTTGGGGATAATCTAAAAACGACGATCTTAGGCACCGACCGTCAATGCCCAACAGTAATGCCAGATACGAGCGATACACTCGACATCTGTTTTTGTTCAAACAGTGGCTTTTCATGGATTCCACGGCTATCATCAATTTGAACATAACGTGAGTAGCAAGTCCCGATACGGATTGGAATGTGTTGTTAAGATATGCGCGGGCAGCCGGGAATGCCGCTTGTGCTTTGTTCTGTGTTGTTGATGCGCCCCCTGACGATTGGTACAGTGCCATTCCAAACGATCAACTAAGTCCAGCAGTGAAGGCGGAAATTTCTAACACCTGCTTCGTAACAATTCGAGACCAGCATTTCCACGTAACTTCTTCCTTCAGAGCAACCTCCACTGCACGGTGAACATGGACTCGAATGGGACACGCTTAATTGTCGGTCGTGAGCGCGTTCTTCTCCATAAGTACGGAATGACGTTGATCGTGCGTGAGAAGACGCCTACGACTCCCGTCTACTACCTGGTGCGGTACAAAAAGTGAACACAAAACAGTAACTAGCACTAATCCTTTCGTTCAGCCGCTTCTTCTACTTCCCGGAGGACCTACAAACGTTCGACGACTCAGTTTTCTCCGCCGATCTCCGCGATCGCCACTTTCTGTTCCCAATCTTCAATCCAGACGATCCGTTCCTACAGCGGAGAGATCAACTCGATCCGACGACTACCGAAGAGCCCACGCCTACCGAACCGTCGACAAGCACCAGCACTCCGCCGTCTTTCTTCTCGCCTCCCCATTTGCTCATCCTCCTGTTCCTTTTCGCTGGAATGTTGATTCTCGTTGGGATTTTGATCCACCGCTTTGTGTGCATACGCTCTCGAGACGCTTCCGATGCTCACTACGTGGCGTACAAGAAATAAGCGACGTTGAGTGACGTGTGCATTTTTTGCCTTGATAAACTCTTCGCATTAGTTATCTCCTTTCAACAAAACCAAAGGGTCTACATTTGATGATGCTTCTTCAAGCGTCAAGGGACAAGGGACTTGAAACTGTGAGGTTGGCGAACAGCCAGACATTCATCACTCTTTATTGGATGAAACTTCTTTTGCGCGGGTTACCTATTTCTGCCTACCGTCTTTATTCGACAAACAATCAAGAACTTGGTGAAAGAAAAAGTGGACATTCGCGTTCATTCGACTCCGTTCGAGCCCTCCTCGTCGTCGTCCTCGTTTCGGGATTTCTTGAGGGCCGGAGTGCCCTCTTCCTGCTGCATTCCGGAGGGACCCGCTGCCTCTTGGGCGTTCTGCTCTGCATTCGCTTCCATAATCGAGGCGAGGATGGCGCGTTCCAGGTCTTCTGCAACGAACAAACGAGAGGGATGAGTGGAAGGATGGAGGCTCACCGTCTTCGTCGTTCTCGATGAGCGTCTTGTTGGGTTCGCCGTACAAGAGAGAGACGATCTTCTCTCTCTCTTGCAACGAGAGGCGGCTGTCCGGCAGGTTGGGGAACACGCCCTTTTCGGCCATCATCTCCGGCAAGTCGAGGTGGGGCCGGAGGAAGAGGCGGTGCGGGGAGAGGAACGAGATCCTGTTCAGATAGAAGCCGGTGGTCGAGAGGGGTCGGCAAGGGCCCCGTTGCAGCACGTCCAGCTCCACGTTCGCCTGCTTCAGCACTTCGAACCACGTGGAATGACTCAAAGGTTCCGGATGTCTACACCGAGGAGTGAGCAAGAAGAGTAAGGAGGGGGTGCTCACTCGACGGGGACGCGAATGGAGTGGAATTGGTCCAACTTCTCGCTGTTCAACGACCACTGCCGCACGGGATGCAGCGAGAGGATCCCGTCCACGAAGGCCGTCGGGCAATGGAACCAGTGGAAATCGACAAAGCGAGAGCATTCAATCCGCTCCCACGTGCCGCTAACGTTGAGGGCGATGCGAAAGACCTCAATGGTGCCCCACCGGTCGATCCGCCGCATCAGAACGAACAGCACGCCGACGCTCTGGAAACTGCAGGCGAACGCCCGGGCCTAAACGGGACGTTAAGAACACAAAGAATTTAATGGGTGACCCACCATCGGACGCTCGAAAACGCCGTCTTTTGGGAACTCGAAGCTCTGCTCGCGGTCGATCCCGCCGTCTTGTGGGCGGGAGAGGAGTGAGAGACGCGTGTCGAGGCACTTGACCGCAAACACCCGCTCGTTGTGCACGTGGACGGCCCGCACGAGCGCCAGGCGCCCGAAAAAGCCGAACTCGAAGACAATCTCGCTCTGTTCCCCTCGCGTGTAGCGGAAGAAGAGGACTTCGTCCTGGACGAAGAGCGACAGGAGGAAGACGCGCGGATCGTCGGTCGCGTGGATCCACCGGCGGGCGGTCCCCTCGAAGTCCGGCTCCTGCCGGTCGGGCACGCGCGTGCTTTTTGCAACGACAAACGTCTTCCGTTCGATGTCCAGCTTCACTTCTCGAATGTGGAGCCCTGGGGAGTAGGTGAGCAGCAGGAGGGTGGCCGTGCCGCTGCCGAGGTCCTCGGCCACTTGAAAGCAGTCGAGCACGCGGCCCTCGATCGCGTCGCTCTTCTTCCGCTGGTTGCGGTGCAGGAAGCTGGAAGCAAACGAAGGTTGGGTTTAGAAGGATCGGGATCGTTCCGAGCAACGCACAACTCGGCCCCGTAGAAGGTGTCCAGCAGGGCAAACTTCTCCAGCCGGTCCGCCTTCTCGAACGCGAAGATCGAGCGGCCGGACGTGAAGAAGCTGTTCGCTTCGAAGTCGCCGGCCGTCGTGAACTGATTCTTCGCGTAGCAAACGGGATGGAGAACCTGCGAGCGGTCGGCCATTGCGGCAGAAGGCGGAAAACTGGGCGAGTGCGGAAGGAGGAAAGCAGCAGAAAGAAGCAAACGGGGCTCTTTCGAATGGAAACTGCGCGCGATTGACCCGCAGCCATCCGGGTCGATCGGCCGCCCCAACGCCCGCTTTGCTCCACGTTACGCAATCGATTTCTTCACCCAACGAAGGCGCAGCATGGGAGCGAGAGCTGCTCCTACTCTTCGATTTCCCACGCACACAAGAGGTCACCGGCTTGACGCGGTCAAGGCGGAAGTTCGCCAACCAATGAGAACGTAGACCGAGCATTGAACTGAAACGATTCGTGGCAGAAGTCCTTAGGAATCATCCACTTTAGCGGTCGCACAGCTCCACGGTTTATCCGACTGCCAATGAGACAGCACAAAAGATTAGCAAGGTTAGAGAGCACAAAAGATGCGATACAGTTGAGTGAGTGGAGGATATTTGAAGGCAAGTGGGCAGTTAGAGCGTCTTTCATCCCGTTCCTTCTCTGGATGGACGACGGGAGGGGCCTCACGAGTGGGATCCGGACGGGCCCGCTCCGCCCTGATTCCGGGCGGCCTCTGCGGCGCTCGCTTGGAGGATGGAGTTGAGGATGGCCTGTTGGAGGTCGTCTGCAATGCTGGGGAGATCAACGGAACCTCGGTTTGAGCGCTCACCATCTTCCTGCTGAACATCCATGAACTCCTCGGCCTCGTTGCTCAGCCATCGGTTCGTCCACCACTGGGCTTCGGAGGTGGAGGTCTCCATGATGTTCTCCTCTTCGACGGCCTTGTCCTCGGCGGCCAGGCACTTCTCGACGTCGAGGTCGCGGTAAATGTGCAGCTGCTCGGGCGTGATGAACGAGACCTTGTTACGGCAGACGCCGCTCGTGGTGAGCGGGCGGGCGGGTCCTCGCTGCAGCACTTCGATCATGAGATCGTTCCGTTTGAGCGCGTCGAACCACGTGGAGTTGCTCAAGAGTTCGGGCTTCCTGCAAGGAAGGTGTGAGCGGGGAGAGGAGGAAGCGGAGGGTACTCGACGGGGATCCGCACGGAGTAGAAGACGTCCACATTTTTCGGGCCCAAAGTGTGCCGCTGGACGGGGTGGAGGCACAAGACGCCGTCCACGAACACGCTCGTCCACTGCGCCCACGGGACGGCGGCGAAGTCCGCACACTCGACCGCCTCCCAGTCGGCCTTCTCGTCGTTCGCGAGTGAAATGCGGAAGATCTTGGCGGGCACGCCCTTCTCCGTGTCCTTCAGCAGGACGTACACGTAGTCGCCGCACAGGAAGCTGGAGACGAGCTTGCGGGACTGCAACGAGTGGATTCATTCGGAGAAACAATTCGTCCCTCGCCTACCTTGAACGCTTGCGGCAAGTCGGCTCCGACAGTCGGCCAGCCGCCTCGTTTGTTGTCGGCGACCAGGCGGAGGCGATCGTCCTTCCGTTTGAGCACGAACACCCGCCCGTTGTGCACGTGGACGTCGCGAGCGGCCCAGTCGTTCGCTTCGGCGAGCAGGAACGGAAGCCGCGCGACCTCCTGCTGCTCCCGATCGTAGCGAAAGAAGTGCACCTTTTGGCGTTGAAGGACGGAGATGTAGAGGACGTGCGGGTTGGCGGTCGGGTGGATCCACCGGCGGGCGGGCTCGGAGGCGACCATCCCGCCCTGCGAAACGACGGAGGTCGGGGCATAGGCGACGAAGGTCTTCTGCTCGAAGTCCACGTCCACCTTCTGCAGCGACAGTTGGACCTCCGCCACGGGATCGCTGACGAGCAGCACGAGCGAGGCGGTGCGGGTGTTGGCGCCTTCGGCCACCTGGAAGCAGTCCAGCACGCGGCCCTTGATCTTCTCGCCGAGCGTGTGCGTCACCAAGCTGAAAACGGGAGAGCAAGAACTAATTGGAAGTTGTTGAAGAGGGAACCCACAACTCGGCCCCGTAGAAGGTGTCCAGGACGGCGAACTTGGTGCCGGTGTTCGTCTCGTCGAACGCGAAGATCGCGCGGCCGGTCGTGAAGAAGCGGTTGGGCGTGGAGGTGTCGAGGATCGTGAACACGTTTCGCGCATAGCAGACGGGACGCAGGACGCGCGGGCGGTCGACCATCACGGCGGAGTGCGGGCGGGCGGACGAGTGGTCACCTCAAACTGCCGGCTGGTGAGTGGAGGGGGTGGCGGGAGGGCGGCGGGGACGCGGGAACTCGACGAGGAACGCGGCTTGATTGCGTTGCCCCGCAGTCAACCGAGTGGCGTTTTCTCTCATTCTCAGCATTCGTGAATCGGACGGATGATTGCAGTTGGAAGAGTTTATTGGACTCGGCGGGTACAAAGAATCCGCTCGAGTGGAGGGGGAAGGGCCCGGTTGAGAGACAGGAAAAGGATGATTATCGCGGATTTAGCGGCAGAGAGAGCCGAGCGCCGTGCGGCCGAGTGTGCGGAGTGCCCTCGGATTGATGCGAAAAGGCGAGAGCGGAGTTTCGCTTGTGGTGCTTGGGCAGAGCGCGCAACACTCTGCCGATTGGAGGGATCGCAAATGCAGGAACATTGCTCCAAAGAAGCCAAGCGATCACGGATTGGCGACCGTCGAGTTGTAGAGTTCGCGAACGATGCGGGGATTCGCCTGCACGAACTCGTCCGTCCAGCCGGGCAGTTTGATCAGGGCTTTTGCGTTTCGTTTGGCGAATGCAAGAACGCCTTCCTTCAAGGCGGGGAACTGCCCGAAGGCGAAGGCCAGCTCAAGATCCTCCAACAGCCGTTCGACGAAGAGAGACGAGAGGATCGAGGCGATGCATTGGTTCTGCAAGAGACAAATAAACGAGAGGAATGCTAGAAAGAACTCACCTCCAAGGCGGGCAGCTGGAAGTAGGTGGCGGCGTCGAGGATGTCGCGAGCACACGCGTCCAGCCCGAGCACCTGGCCCGTGTAGATGAACTCGAGGACCTTCTTTACGACCTCCGGCCCGTACTTCTTCACTTCGACCACTCCCTCCCGTCTCTCCTTTGAGTCGATGGAGAACATCGCGCGGAAGTATGGGCACTGGGCCGCGAGGATCACCCTGTGCACCTTAAAACAAACTAGATGAACCATGGGCTCTTGTTTGAAAGGAACCTTGAAGATCTGCTTGTCCTGAACGTTCACTTCGAAGTCCGCGAACTGCTCGTCGCCGAACATCGCCGCCATCCGCTCGAACATCGCGGGGGTCGCGTCTTCGACCTTCGAGCTGACGGCTGGCTTGCTCGACGCGGTGATCACGTTGACCTCGCAGCAAACAAACACGGGCTTCTTCTGGGTCTTCTCTTGCAATGCCGCTACCTTTAAGTCGATTTTGCAGCTCTTCTCTTGGCCCGGCGCAAAGGTTTCCAGTAGCCCTACGAACGATGAACTTCACATTGGAATTAAATGAGAATCCCTACCCGTTTGAACTGTTTGTTCCTTGTTCCCGTACTCGTACCAAACGAGAAGCCGAAGGCGGACGGACGAATGATGCCCCAGTTGGTTGCAAATCAGGTACGTGCCTTCGGAATTTTCTTCGGGACGGGCAACCGGAACGAACACAAGCTGGAATTTGCTCCCGTACACTCCGTTCACGGCGAACTGCTCGCTCGTCCACTTGTCGCCGACCACCGCGTTCTTCGAGCGGTTTTTGAAGTCGACGAGTTCCCACCGGAAAGAAGTGGACATCGGCCGACAGGAATGCAGAGCTGTAACTGTTTGATGTATTCGATGAGCGAGAACAACTCGACAACGGCAAACACGAATTCGTTCATCGCGCGGAAAGCCCGTTACCGAAAAGGAAGCGCCGGAAAGAAAGAAAGCGGGAGAAAAGCGAAACGTGGGGTCGGAAAAGCGACCGCACGGCAAACGAATGTCCGAAAGGCGGCGAGGCGGCTCTCACGCGGCGGTCACTCGTGTGCCGCCCGCCGGCCACTCGCTCGTCTTTCCGCCCGCGCCGTGTGTCCTCGCCGTCAGCTGTGCGCGCGACTTGCGGACATCCGCCTTTGGCCCCTTTCTATTGGGAACGCGGCGGACAGGCGCGCGCAAGCGGGCGGTAGTGGACTATGCGGCAAGGCCGCCGAGAGAAAAGTCCGCGCGTTATGCGGAAATCATTTTTGGCCAAATGGTAAAGCATGTGCGCAAAATCCTTGAACACCAGGTGGTGGCCTCATCTTCCCACTCACTTCTGCCCGTCAACAACGAACAACTGACAGTTCATTTGCGAGACAACAACGGGGAATCACTCTTTCCATTCCAACAGATGGGCCTGTTTCTTCGCACCCTCGACGGGCACGAGGGTGATAGCCGAGCGGCGGCGGCGTTCCAACGGCCGGCGCGAGTCGGAGGGCTCCGCGCCGCCCCGTTCGTCGCCACGAGCACACAGTTGAACGCCGGAAACGCGCAGTCGGCCGGCGGCACCTTGCCTCCGAACGCGTCCACGAGCAGGAGCAGCCTGCGGACGAGCGGAGCACCTCCCCGCCTGTCCAATAGGCGGCGGCCTCCGCCTTCCACTCGGCCAACCTCAACGCCGAGATGCGCTCCACGTGTGTCTGGTGATCTCCGTTCACGTTCTGAACAAAGCGGTAAGAACAACCGGGTTGTTCGTTGCTCACCCCCATCCACGAAAGAGCACTCGGAGCGGTCTCGCGAGAACAGAAGAGCTGCAGTCGCTGTTTCATGGTTGGAAACAGGCGTCGAACTTTTTATGCAGCCGACCGCTATTTACGTGTGCAGCCCAACCCATTTGCAAACAAGCGCCATCCTCTCCGTAGCGGCACTCCGCTTCGTTCGGCCGCGTCAATCGGTGGGCATTAAGCGGACGGAGCAGGGAGACGCCGACTTTCCGCTCCGATCGCTCGCACTCTCCGCCGTGGATTCGGACGTTTGTCATCGTTCATTTCGTTTTGTTTTCAGCTCCCGTCGAGATGTCCGAGCCGACGGTCCACCGCTGGAAGATCCCAAATTTCGCCGCTCGTTACGAGAAGCTGGCGTCCAAGGACAAGTGGACGAGCGGCGACTTCGAAGTCAACGGAATGAAAGGGCTGAAGTTCTCTTTGTTCCTCTTCCCTAAAGGAATCCTCATCGGTGAGCCCCACCACGCAATGGTCGGCCTCAAGCTGCGCGATCTCGAGGGACACTCTTTGGTCCACGTTCGCGACGAGATTTGGATCGAGACAGCGAACGGCGGCGTTCACTTCAAGACCAGTGAGCATAGCAGACGTCAGCTTCTATAATTACTCGACCTTTAGATAGTGAGCGGAAGATGAAGCAGCCTTACGGAGGCGGACGAACGGAATTTGCGCTGCAATCCGAACTGCTCGAGCTGGCGAAACAGGGACCGTTCTTCGTCTGCTGCAAGATCCAACCGATCGCTGCGCTGGACGAGCCGACGCCCCTGCCGAACGACCTCTTCCGCCAGCAGTTGGTCGCCGACTTCGGCGTGGGCGCGTTCGCGGACGTCGAGGTGCGGGCGGGCGGCAAGAGCTGAAAGGTTCGTTTGTATCGAGATGGTCCCGCTCATTCGTTCCTTTCAGGTCTCGAAACTCTTGCTTTGCTCGCAATCGAGCTTCTTCCGCGGCATGTTCACGAACGAGACCAAGGAGCGCGAGGAGGGAGTGGTCGAACTGCCCACGTGGAGCGCCGAGGTGGTCGAGAAGATGCTCCGTTTCGTCTACGCGGGGCACGTGGACCAACTGGACGAATTCGCCACGGAGCTCCTCGTGGTGGCCGACTGCTACGACCTGCGGGAGTTGGTCGTGAGTTCTCGCCCTCTTCCTGTGGTCCTCATCTCTCGCTTCAGGACGCGTGCATCCGCTCGCTGTCCGCGAACCTCTCGCTGGAGAACATTCTGGACCGTCTGGAGCGCGCCTTCAACTCGAAGCCGTTCAAGGAGCTGCAGTCGGCGACCGTCGAGTTCGCCCACGAGAACGGCGAGGAGGTCGTGGAGCTGCCCGAATGGCCGCAGTTCGCCGCCGCCAACCCGGAGATCGTCACCGCTTTGTGGAAACGCGCTCGCCTTTGATTCGGTTGTTGTCTTGTACCACTTGTCGCTGTGAAGGATGAGAGAGCGAAATAAAAGAACGTGAATGAGGACTTTCGTTTCGGTTGAACAAAAGCGGCCGCCGAGTGACCTGCGCGCGAGTCGTCCACACGGCTCCTTCTTTGCCACCAACCACTTGCGAGCGGATGCCGAACGAACATCCGCTTGCGATAAGCGGCAAGCAAACAACGCGGCCGCTCCTCGCACTCCCCCTTTTCGTCGCAGGGCCCACTCGCAATCGGCGGAGGCCGGCGAGCGGGTCGCCTTGTTTTTCGCGGCATTCGCTCCAGTCGTTGCTAATGGGAAACCTCGCTCTGAATTCGAAAAAGCGGAAGAAGCGAGCATTGATTGTGAAGGAGAGGTGAGCGAGTAGCAGACGTTAACGATTGAAATCAATAGTTATTTCAGGCCCTCCGAATTTCCCACGGGAAAGGAGACGCTCTGCCGCTGGCCGCTC
Source organism: Aphelenchoides fujianensis (assembly GCA_024699865.1). Taxonomy (NCBI): domain Eukaryota; kingdom Metazoa; phylum Nematoda; class Chromadorea; order Rhabditida; family Aphelenchoididae; genus Aphelenchoides; species Aphelenchoides fujianensis. Next base: position 610,842 of record JAMPIO010000057.1, on the reverse strand, counting down.
TACGATTTCGACATCCGCTTCCAGAAGGCCGACTTCCAGCAGCGGTGGGAGAGCGACGAGTTCGAAGTGGAGGGCGTGCCGGGGGCCGGGTTCCGCGTCCTTTTGTTTCCGAAAGGAAGTCACGTGGGCGAAGAGAAGAGCTGCGGGCTGTTCCTCCACGTGCGGGAGTTCGCCAACCACCCGTCCATCCGCCTGGTCTACGAGTTTTGGATCGAAAACGGCGAGAAGCTGCGGCTCCGATCGATCAATGAGTGGTCGCTTGAATTCCACCTTTAATTGTGTGCAGCCCGCGAACGCGAATTCGTCCCGCTGAAGAGCACGTGGGGGTGGGCGCAATTCTGCACCCAAAGGGAACTCCGCGAATTCGCCCGAAGCGGCCCGCTGGTCGCCTTCTGCCGCGTGTGCCCGCTGGAGCCCGTCGATTCGGTCGCGCGGTTGGCGGCGACGGCGCCGGCGGCTGTCTTGCGGAGGATCGCCGTCGACTTCGACGCTCACGAGTTCGCGGAAGTCGAGGTGCACGTGCAGGGACGAGTGTTTTCGGTTGGTTTCTTTTGCTCTTCACTCCCACCCATTCGTGTTCAGGTCTCGAAGATGATCGTCTGCTTGGGATCGCCCGTCTTTCGCCGAATGTTCGCCCACGACACAAAGGAGCGGCGGACGGGGGTGATCGAGATCGAGGGGGAGAACGCCGAAGTGATCGAACTCCTCCTTCGCTACTTCTACTCGGGACAAGTGGAGGGGTTGCAGGAGGTCGCCGCCCGCCTGTTGCCCGTGGCCGACTGCTACGAAGTGCTCGAGTTGGTCGTAAGCTCTTCATTTGATCGCCTCACATTCTGTTCGTCTTTCAGGATCTCTGTCTGGCCTCGCTTGTTGCGAACTGGACCGTTGAAACTGTCCTTCGAGATATCCGCCTGGCGCTCGCACACGACCACAAGGGCGGCTTCAAGCGGAAGCTCATCGCGTACGCGCGAGCGAGGCTCCCAGACGTCGAGCGACACCCCGATTGGACGGCATTCGAGAGGGAGCACGCGGAAGTCGCGCTTGAGATCCTGTCCTCCACCCATCGCTTGATTTGACCCTTGCTTTTTCTGTTTGAATGAACGTTCTCGTTAGCACGTTGTTGTTCAACAGAACTGATTGCAAAACTGGATTCGGGTCGAATCCTCGCCGCCCGATCGCAAGCAACCTTCTTCGTTGCAGCCTCGGCTTTCAGCGCAACGGGGTCCGAGGAAGAACCCGGTCATCCTCTCACTCAACGAACAGAAACAACGTTCATCAACAGGAACAACAATCATCGGTCGGAATCGCCAGCTCTGGAACAATCCAAAATGCCGAGCATGATGTCGCCGCGTCGTTTGACGAACTTCCGCCACTCGGGAATTCGCAGCCACCTCCGCATGTTGTCGTACGCGAACTACTGCAGTCGGGCGGTCGTGGCGGACGCCTCGTCCTCCTCGAACGCCCACTCCAGGACGGGCATCAGGCGCTCCAGGGTGGGATTTGCGGCGAGTGCGGCGAGGGCGGTCAGGCACAACTGCTGAACGATCGAGCGATTAATCTATCCGCTAACATTAAATTCACCTCCAACTGCTCGAGTTCGTAGACCCGAGCGAGTGGGAGAAGGCGGGCCGCATTGCCGTCCAGATCGTCCACCTCTTCGCAGTACACGAACCGCAGAAGGCTTTCGAACGCGTCCGCTTCGGAGCTCTTGATTTTGACCTCATTCGTCGGAATGGGGCCCGCACAGAACTTTGCGGCCATCTTCTCGGACTCCGTGCAGAGGACCGACCGATGCACCTGGAAGAAGACCATGAGGAGGAGGAATGAAGGGATGCTCACGTGGAAGACCCGATTGCCGGCTCGGATCTTCAGGTCCGAAGAGGCGGCGTGGTTGAACGAACGGGCGGTCATGAGGCCTTTGATCTCGAAACGGGCGTAACCTTCGGGCGGGCCCAAAGTGCGCAGTTCGCAGCAGACGGTGATCGTTCCGCCGTGGGCGAACGGCCGGAAGTCTTCGAGGGGTATCTTTTGAGACACGCCCCATCCGAGCGGTCCGTCGTATTCGCAGTAGGCGGCTGCAACAAGTCGATTCTGCATTGAGCACTCAAAACTCACTCCAATTCCGCGACCGTTGCGTCTCCGACAGCTCGAACCAAACGTTCAACTGAACGACGACCGAGTGCCGAACGGGGAGGTACTTCGCGAACGAGGACAACGCCGCGTGCTCGTTCTCGCGCGTGCCTTTCGGAAAGAGCGAAAGCCGGTACTTCACGTCGTGCGGTACGTCCGCCGCGAAATGTTCGCTCTTCCACTCGTGGCCGGCAGACGACGAGGCGAAACAGTGCGGAGAGGCGGGGATGTCCCAGCGCTGGACGATCGTTTGGGCCGACGGTGTGCCGACCTTCTTCACGCGGAAGGGCAAGCGGACAAACACGAAGACTGTGGGCGTGTGGCGGAACTCCTTGAGGTTCTCCGCAGAGCAGAGGACGGACCATTCGCCGGGCTCGCCTCTCTTGAGAACGCAGTCGACGGCTGAAAGAAGGCGAGCCGTTCGCTTCCCTCGATCACGACTCAATTTTGTGCTCGGTGGACGTCCCGTCGATCTTTTCCATCCACACCTCGCATTTCGGATTGCCCAACAAATCGGCAGCCGCGTTGGCCCCGGAGACGCAGTACGCGCACTCGCCCGCCTCGTTCTTCGCCATGAACCGCACGTGGAGGAGCGCTCGGCCGTGCTGCGGGTCTACGTATTCAAAGAGATCGCTCGTCCGCTCCTCTCCGCAATGCGCCGTCTTTAGCCACTGGTCGAAGCCCAACACGCGCCGCACGATGACCCTCGGGTCTTTGAAGTGTCGGACGGACATCGAAAAGAGTGATCAGCTGTTACGAACACTCAAAGCGAACACGTGAAACCCGAAGAAACCTGCGAAAGCGCTAAAGAAAGACAGAATTTGAGCGCGAGCAGCGGAAAGTTTGCTCAAGCGAGCGGCCGCTCTCGCGAACCTAAGAACGCAAACGCGAAGAGTGCGAGCAAAAAAGCGAGCCGGTCGAAGGTCGCCGCAAGGTCGCTCTTTTCTCCAAACTACGAAAAAACAGAGCGGAGGAGAAAAGAGCTTGCTGGATCGCCGGCCGCCTGTCATGAGCGTGCAAGCGGTGGTTTGAGTCAACGGGTAAAAATTGGAGCGTTTTTGTGAACTTTAAGAACGTCTAGACGACTCAATCAAAAAAAGATATGCTCCGTGCGTTCGGAGAACTTCAGATTCTTTTCTTTTGCAGACTTTTTTCTGCTACGTTTACCGCGACGCGCCCAAACGTTCGCTTTTTGGCGGAAGCCTGATAACACTCACCGATAAAAAGCGCTTACTGCTTGCCACCCAAGGCGCACAAGCTTCGTCTTTTGAAAGCTCGCAATACCAAATTGAATAAATGCAAGTGACGAGAATATCTGTTTGGCCCGGTTGCGACGAAAGTCTTTGGCGATTGGAGGGGAACCTTTGTCCACGTGAGCAGCCCCACGCTATCCACTAGCTTCTCGTAGAAACTAGAGCATTTGGGAGGAAGATGGTTCCAGTGATGAAAATGTCACTGATGGAAAGCGCGCTCGATCGCATGGCTGGCGGCATAAAAAGGAGGTAGATTTGAAGGACAAAAAATGCGTTCGTCACCTGAGATTCCAAGGACGTCTCCGATCCACGTACTAATCAGGCCCACCCTTGCTTAACTTGCGAGATCAGGCGGGTTCGCGTGCATTCAAGGAGGTATGGACGAACACACTCCGTTCACTGAAAGTGGCGAACAAATGGGAGTGGGATACGCGATCTAGAATAGGTACGCCGGGCGTACGCCCGCTTGCTGTTTCTTTTCTTCTTACGCAGCGAGCACACAGACGAACTCGTTCCTTTTCCAGGCTTTACTTGTTGTGTGAGGTAAATGAGCAGCCGGTGTCGAAAATCGAATGTCCGTCCAATCGATGATCCTCTCTAGCAGCTCTTACTTCTCTTCTTTTCATGACCACTTGTTTGCAATGAGAAGAGATCTTGGAGTTTGATCGTTTTTGACACCCAGCTACTCAGCTCGTTTGCACCTTTCTTGAAGAAAAAGTCTTTCATACTCGTTCCTCTGTTGATTGACCGTAAGAAACACTCTCCCACACCGTTGGGTGGTCACCTCTCGCGTTCCAAACAAGCCGAGGCGAATAAAAAGCCACCTTTCAGCATTCAAAGCCCCCCAACGATTGGACGTGACCTTGTTTTGCGTTCGACCAGTCCGATCACCGCTCTTTGAACCCGAAACGTTGGGGGCAGCAAAGAGCAACGGCGGGATGATTCGAAGGGAACGCGGCGGGGGGCAGTCGGAAGAAACAACCGTCATTCGCTTCCCTCTTTGTTTATCGGTTGGTGCATAAATGGCGGGTGTTCGCCGCCGGTCCCTTTGCCTTTCGTGGACGATCGTTGTGAGCCGCCAATTCGAAGCACTTTCCGTCGCTCCGAGTTGATCTTTTTATGAGGTTGCGTGTACTCGCGAGGACCAGGTTTTGACTTCGAGTCGGACGGCAACAGTCGGAGGCCGTTGCCCGTGCATTTGATCGTTTCTTTCGTCATTCTGAATCGTTCTTCATAGCCAAATCTAACAAGCAGCGATCCTTTCATTCCCTTTTCAGTCCTTCCTGCCCATCCCAATGCACTCCTCGTTGTTCTTCCTGCTGCTCGTCTTGCCGTTGGCCGCTGGGACGTTCTCCGACGGCTTCCGCTGCTTTCTGAGGTCGAAGTTCGGCGCTGAAGTGGAGGCGAAGTTGACGCGACTGGACCTCGGGCCGCGCGGCTCGTTCGGCGGCGGCGAGCGGGGCTTTGCGGCCAAAACGAAGCAAGAGGATTCTTTCGATCGGCGCTCATTCCGCTCGTTCAGCCACACGCCGGTCGTGATCGTGCACGGCCTGCAGAACTGCGCGGGCGGCTACCACGAGGCGTTCGCCGAGTGGGCGCGGCGGGGCTGGACGCCGTCGGAGATCTTCGCCACGTCCTACGGGCCGCCGGGCGTCCTCGTCGACGTGACGAACATCCTTGCGTGCGACTACGTGCGGCAAGTGCGGCAGTTGATCGTTGCAGTCCACGCGTACACCCGCTCGCCCGTCTTCCTCATCGGCAACAGTTTGGGCGGGCCGATCAGCCGGAAAGTTCGCCCACCCACCCACCCGCCCGCACTCCTCGCTGCTTTCAGGCCGTGCTGGGCGGCGAGTGTGTGGACACCGGCGAGCAGCTGGGCGGCCCGCTCACGGAGATCGTGGCCGGCTTCTTGGGCGTGGCGGGCGCCATGCGGGGCTCCCTCCTGTGCGACCAGCCGCTGGCCGCCGCGCTCCCGATCTGCGACCGCCGGCTGGGCGTCGCCGTCGACAGCGAGTGGGTGAACGACACGAACAGCCGGCAAGTGCCCGCTTTGATCATCTAATTCGACTCTTTAGGGCGCACTACGAGGGCGGCCGCGTGCTGATCCTCGAGTCGCGCGGCGACGACTGGGTCGGCTTCGAGACGCCCGCCGGCGAGCGGCTCTGCGAGGTGGCCGACGCCGACCGCACGGTCATCGTGCGTCCCACCACTCGCTCTTTGTAATCCATTTGCTCGCTTCTTTCAGCTGAAGGAGCCGCTGAACCACGACGACACGATCTTCACAACTCAAGCCCTTCAGTTCGACCTCCTCGTCTCGAATGCGCCCTACCCGGCGGTTTGAGCCTGCTAACAATAAGCAGGATAATCCTGATCGATCAGTGGTGTTTTGTTGAATCCGGCGGACTGAAGTTGGAGTGGTTCATCCAACGCAGTAAAGCATCTTTTCCGCAATTCTTTCGCATGCAAATGAGCCAATCGCTGTGCAGGAATGTCCGTTCGACCACTACGGCAGCTCAAGAGGTTGCTGCTTTATTCGTTCTTACCGCCCGCCCGCTCACTCGACGGACTCCCGCACGAGCCGCTTCCGACCGGCCGCCTTCTTCTTCGAGCGCCGCGGGGCGCCTCGTTTGAACTCCGGACAGCCGCCGACGATCGCCAGCTTCTCGAGGTCGTGGGGCGTGAGGCGCGTATTGTCGGCGATCTTGAAGTTTTTCTGCAAAATGGGCAGTAGACGAGTGATTTCTGCCACCTGCCCACCTTCCGCGGCCTCATCGTTCGCTTTCCGTTCCGGCTGAACGCGTGATCTAAAGCAGAAGTACTTTCCAATAGACAGGACAAACCGACCGTCGTAGTGCATAATGCTCTTGAAATCGTAGGGCCCGCCTGTCTGGAAGTCGGCGAACGAGTGGAGCTTAAAGGCGTCTGAACGAAAAGCCGCTCATTCGGGCGCCAAACGAAGCGAAACGAACGGCGCAGATCCGGACTGACGTTCTTCAAGAACACCCGCAGGTGTTTGTGCCGGTCGGGGCGTTGGTGTTCGTGGCCGAGCCCTCCAATCGATCATTGGTGACTGAGTGCTAAGGAGAACTCACCGAGTGCGTGCTGCAATCAGAAAATCAATTAACAACAAGCAAATAAAAGACGAACCATGAACTCGTGCTTGACCACGTGCTCGTAGATGCAGTCCGCATCCAGCGACATCAACTGCTTCCCGCCTGCAACCACTTAGTTCCCTTTCCGCTCAGACGACACACGCACCCGTGCGGCCCAAAAAGGACCAACAGCCGCCGCGACGTGCAACCGCCACGTAATCGGCGGCTTCTTTCGCGTGCTTCCGATCGACGAATTTGAAGCACGTCTGCCGCTCCAGCTCGTCCAGCGCCTTCCGAATGACCCGCTTCCTGCAGGAGTGTTTGAACGAAGAAGTTGCCCCTTTATGCTCACTGCTCTTTTGTGTAGGAAGCGGCCAAACGGTAGACCACCGTGTTGTCGGGCCAGCGTTGAACGGCGGCGCTCTCCTTCGCGATGTCCCGCGCTTTCAGCGGATCCCCGCTGGCTGCCAGTTCTTCGGTCGCTTCCACGTGGTCGTGCTGGTCGGGCGTGAGCACTGCAAACGAGACAAAACGGAGTATCGGTTGTCCGTGTTCGTTGAAGCTCACTGATGTCTCCGCCGAACAACGGCGGGCGCTCCTCGACGGCGAACCTCGCGAACACCACCGCGTTCAGCTCGTGGATCGAACGGGCGTCTGCTCGGAGCGAGACGAAGAAGAGCGGCAGGAACACGCGTACGGAGAACATTCCGGGGCAACGAACGAAAACATCAAGCGCACGGCTTTTGTACCTCCACTCTTTCTTTCTTTTTCGTCATTAAAACGCCCGCTCGTGCGTTTCGATGAGCAGCCGGAGGTCGGCGGGAATGCGGGGGCCGTTTGCACAACTGCCGGCTGGTGAACGGGCAGCGGGAGAATGCTGACGTTTCGCCTTTGGACGGCTTGTTGTCGGTTGTTTGCCCAACTGTTTTCTTTTTGTTCGGAGACCGGAAGCGGGCTGGGAAGTGACCGTTCGTTTGTTCGATTCATCTTCGTGCACTTCACGGGACGAACATGCGAGGATCCTCCGCGTCAACAGTCTACTCAAGGATGCAACCACACGAACAGGCAGTAAGAATGTTTATTGGTTTGTTGCAAAAGTTCGTGGTCACTTCCGCCGGTCTGGCGCGAAAGTGCTTGCCCGAGTGAGCGGAATTCCTCGGCTGGGTTTCCGGACGTCGTCAATTTTTCTCGTAGATTTGGGCGAGTTTTCAGCTTCGATTCACAGTTTTCTTCTAGTAAAATCGTTTGCCCACAAGTTGATGTTGTTATAAGGGCAAGTCGTTGCGAAAAAGAACACTAAACAAGCAAACCGCCGAAAATTCCACGGGAAGCCGCACAGAATCTCAGCCGAAAAACTCCGTCCATACGGGCGAGCACTTTCGGGCCAGTGGCGGCCGGGTGACCACGAACTTTTGCAACAAACCAATATTCAGCTTGAAAGAACCCTCCGCATTCAATGCTACTCGCCGTGATGCCCGAAGTGGCCGCCGAAATGCCCGTGCGGGTGGTGGCCAAGGTGGTGGCCAAAATGGTGCGGGTGTTCGTGGTGGGCGTGCGACGAGTGAGCCGAATGGCCGCCGTCGTGGCCGCCCGCCCAACCGCCCGCCTGGCCGTGGTCGTCGCCGTGCTCGTGGGCGTAGCCTTCGGCGAACGAGTCGCCGCTCTCGTGCCGCTTGTGGCCGCCGTAGTCCAGTCGCGCCCAATCCGCCCGGTCGCCCTTCGCGAAGCCGGCGTCGTGGGCGTGATCCCGCCGGTCCGCGTGCCGCCAATCGTGCGCGTCGCCCTGCCGCGCCGCCCACTCGCCGTCGTGCCCGTGGGCGGCGGCCGCGTGGTGCGCGTCGTGGTGCGGGTGATCCCAGTGGTCTGCAGCAAGAGGAACGGATAAGTGGGCATTCTCATCTCAAAGGGAACTCACGAGACGCCGTTGCACTCAAGGCGACGTTCAGCAGGACAAAGGCGAGAGGAAGAGCGGAGTTCATCTTCGAAGAAGCGGTTGGACTGTGAGTGAAGAGAAGACTAGACGGCCGGCTTTTATACCCGCCGCGCAGGTGCACCGAAACCAATGGGAGTCGTTCGATCGGGGCGGCTAATGAGCGCGGAATTCGTCAGTGCGCTCATTAACGCGTTTTCTTTTGTTTGTGGATTGCTTGTCGGTTGTCTGGAAGGCGTGAACGCGTGCAGAATTTCACCAAACGCATCGAAAACCAGGCGGATAGTCGTCCAATGAAGAACGTCGCTCGTCACCTCCGATCGATACAAATAGGCCGAATTCCTTTGCTCATTGCGGATTGCCGTCTTCGTCTTGATTTCCTTTAGAGGCACTTGGATCGGGGGCCTGTTTTCCGCAAAGGAATAAAGGAGGTAACACGAGCAAGTCGGTCGCGGGATGAGCGATGAACAGTTGAACACACAAAGATTGGTTAGTTATCGACCGTCCTGCTGGGGATTGCGCCCCGTCTGCGGCGGGTCGATGCGGCGAAATTCCGCCGCCCACGAACGGCCGATCGGGCGTCTTTCCGCTTCCTCTCGTTCCGAGGATCTTTTTGGCGATGTTGTTGGAAATTCTTTTCGTTTTTGCCCGCATTTTGTTTGTGAGGTGACACCGAGCAGATCGCCGTTATTTCGGCGAACTTGTGCGTGCTTCCCGCTCAATTTCAACCAATTCTTCGAATTCTTACGTTTTCCAGCACTTCTTGGTTGATTCTTCCAAACCTGATCGATTTGCCGGCCGATCGAATGGCCGAAGAGGGTTGCCCCGAGTCTACCTCACGAGGGCCGTCCGAAGATCCCGAACGAGTCGTCGCCTCGAGCAGCGGAAGTGCCCCTTCGACAACTGCGCCCAATCCTCCACACAGCCCATCGCTCGTCTCTTCGGACAGCGAGCCGTCGGTCTGCAACGACGTTCCGAATGCGACGAGTGAGTGCCGAGTTCCCTTTGCTTCCTTCAACTGAACCGCTTTCAGCCGAGAGGAACTCGTGGGTCAAACCACTGGGCGCGTTCCGCCGGCTGTTCGGGGCGATCCTCTCGTTGCCGCGCGTCTTCAAGCAGCTCGACTGCAAGAACGAGGGGCCTGAGTGGAGACGAGCGGAAGAGGGACGAGTGGAAACGGGCGACTTGTGCGTTCTTTCCGTGGTCCGTTCAATCGCTCGGTCTTCTCTTCCAGTCGGAGCGTGGAGGCGAGAGATCACGAGTCGAACGTCCCCGCTGTCGACTTCACGAATTCGACCGAAACAAACGAACAAGGCGATTCGTCCGCCACTCCACCGACCGCCCACCCTCCGTCGATCGACCTCCCGCCGCCGGTGGTCCTCTCGGACGTTGAGAACGGTGAGCAGGGAGATCCTTGCCGTTTTCACTTCTTTGTTTGCAGGCACGCCCGTGAAGGAGCCGTCGGCGGAGGGAACGCTGCGGCTGCGCGTGCGGAACTTCGCGGCGATGCGCGAGTCGGTGGAGAGCGCGCCGGCGATCATCGGCGGCGTCTCGTGGTTCGTTCGCTGTCCTCCCTTCCATTCATCTGCTTCCTTGCAGGCGGCTGATGGTGAGGCCGCGAGAGGACCGGACGGGCGGCGAGAAGATGCTCGGCCTTTTCCTGCACTGCTGCCCGAATTCCTTCAACGAGTGCGGCCCGCCCGTATTTCGCTCACTCCCGCTCATTGCAGCTCGTGGACGTGCGAGACGACCGCCGAATTCCGGCTGGTCGCGCAACGGGCGGGCGGGGCGGACGTTTGCCGCCGGACGAGCCACACGTTCACCCACGAAAAGGAGTGTTGGGGCTACGCGACGTTCGTGTCGTGGACGGTTCGTTTCTCCCGCAATCTTCTCACCCATTCACTGGCTTCTTTTCGTTCAGGATCTGTGGGACGAAGCGAATGGCCACTCGCTGGACGGCGTCTTTGAGGTGGAGGTGCGGCTGAAGATGGACAACGTGAAGAACATCCTGTACGTCCGCTCGCCTCTCTTCTTTCCGTTCATCCCCCGCTTGCAGTTCGCGGCGGGATTTTCGCAAGAAGGTGGAGGACTACGTGCGGGTGGCCGATCTGCAGGCGGAGCGCGGCCTCCTCGACAAGGCGATCGAGTGCAACCGGCGTGCGCTCGACTTCTGCGGCCAGCGCGATCGTCACTCCGTCCAGCACGTCCAGCGGCAGCACGAGCAGCTCGCCGCCCGCAAACTGCAGCAGTCCATCGAGCGCATCGAGAAGAGTGCGTGCAAGAGATCCGTTGAGCGATCGCTCTTCTTTTAGGTGCTTCTTCGACAGCCCTCCTGCCGGCAAACGCAAAGAAGTCGCGGACGGCATCCCGCGAATTCCCTACGAGAACCGGACGGGGCAAAAAGACGGAGGCCACGGTCAAAGGTCCGAAATCCGCGATCGAGCGAGCAGCTTCCGTGAGTCTCCAGTGCGCGGCGGCCACTGATTCCTCCGTTTTAGATCGGTGGTGGACGGAAGGAGAAGCCAAACACTTCGATCAGCAACAACCGACCTCCTTCGCAAGTCCAGAGCGGCCGTCTCGAGTCGAAGGACGTGGTCCCTTCCGTCGTCGAGTGCAGCGGAACGAAGACAAGCGATCACTTGAAGTCCTTGGCCGAGCGATCGGTTTGTTCCGTCTTCCCGTTTCTCCGACTCTTTTTCGTTTAGATGGGCGACGAGAACAACAACGAAGAAGGATTTCTTGTTAGTTCCTCTTTTTGATCGAAAAGGAAGGTGGGAGCGCTGGGTTGAGTCGACGCCGTTCAAGAACACCCACTGACTCCAGCTTCCATCCACCACTCAATCCTTCTTTGAGCCCAAACAGCAGTCGACCGCCCACCGCTGCAGTGCGACCGAACAGTCGCCGCTGACCGCCAATGCGAGCGGCCCGCCCGCTTTCCCGCCGCCGTCATCGGCCGCACGGGAGAAGGCGTCGCTCTTCCGTTCGACCGCTGAGGAAGTGGCGGCTCGCCTCGCTCAACCGCCTGCTTCGTCCTCCAGCCACTCCTCCCACCCGTCAATCACCGAGAAGCCGAGGAGGGCGAGCGAAGTGCCCGCCGATCGGCTGAAGGTGAGTAGCACCGATCTCCTCCCACTTCTCCTTCCTGCAGTGCGCGACGAAGTGGGTTGCGGCCGTTCAGAAGGCGGCCCTCGAGCAGGACGCCCCGTCGGCCGAAACGAAGCTCGAGCGGCGCGACCGGAAGATGGCCGCCCGCTTCGTTCAGCTCGACCTCCTGCGCCGACTGGACGGTGGCGACGGGCGGGAGATCGTGAGTTCTCGCCCTGAATTTGCCGGAACAATCCGTTCGTTGCAGCGCTCGGCTCCATTGCTCGAGGAGAACGATTGCGAGATCCTCGTGAGTTCTCGCAACACAGGCTTCCGCTCACTTCTCTTCGTTCAGGGGCGACTCGCCACTCACCTCTTTGCGTCGAACACGCGACTCACGCGCGCGTTGTGGCGGACCATCTCGCACGTGCAGAGCGAATTGCACGCGCTGCTCGAGGCGCCGCACGTCGCCGAGCGGCCGGCGCTCATGCAGGCGCTCGTCGAACGGCGGCTGGTCGATGCGGAGACGAGTGAGTGACCGCCCGTCGTTCACGTAAGCCGCCTGCTTGCAGTCGAGCCGTCTGAACCGCTCGGCGAGCTGCCCGCCTCGCTCACCGACCGGCAGATCCTCGAGGGGATCTTTGCCGGCGGCTCCGAGCTGCCCGCCCGCCTTTCCGCGATGCTCGACCGCCTGCAACGACTCCCCGTGGTCGACAACGGACGATGGGAGCGAGTGGTCCGTTCGGTGGTCGAACGGGCGGATGGCCGCGAGCAGGACGGCGCCCGCCTGAAGCGGCAGGTCGACGAGCTGCGGACGGCCCAACGGAAACTCGCCGACGAGAAGAAGCGACACGTCGAGCGCGAGAAGGCCGCCGAGCGGGAGCGCGATCGAGAGCGAGCGGCGCGCGAGGTGGCCGAAAAGAAGCGGGCGGCCGTCCAGCGCGAAGCGGAACGACTGCGCGCGGAACTCGCGGCCGCTCAACGCCAGCACGAGCGAGCGGTCGCCACCCACTCCCGCCGCCTTCAAGCCGTTTGCGAGGAGAAGCAACGCCTGATCGTCGAACTCGCCACTCAGCAGTCGGCCGTTCGTGAACTGCGCGAGCAGCTTGAGGACGCGCAGGCCGCCCTGCAGTTGGAGGCGGGCGCGGATGTCGCCGATCTCGACGTCGTCTCCCTCACCGCCCCGCCCGACCCACTCGTCGAGCAGCCGGAAGAAGCGGCCGGCGATCAGAGGTGGCCGCAAATTCCCGCATTCGTTCCGAGTGGCAGTCGCTTCTCGTCGGCGGGCGGCGAGACGCCCGTCGGGTTGCCCGCGTGTTGGCTGGTCGGCGGAGTCGTCTGGCACGTGCACGCGGTCGCATGGACGCCGCCGATTGTCGTGCAAAGTGGGGGCTTCCTGCCCGCATTCTTTCCGTTCATCCCCTCTCTTCTTTAGACGCTTGGTACACGCCCATCGACCCGACTCCGCTGCCCGCAGCCAACGGAAGTCGCCCGCTCGAGGGAATGCCGCTGGCTGCCCCCGGCTGCCTCCTGCCCGCCACTCCGCCCGTTCTGGACGGCCTTCGCCACTTGTGGGACGACCGGCAGTCCCCCTCGCCGCCGTTGAGCGTCCGCGAGGTGTGGGGCGACGAGCACACGCTCTGGTTCAACGATTCCTGACCTTTGGCACGTCTTAACGTTTACATTTCTTTTATTTTTTGAGTAAATGATTGAAAAAGAACGAATGAATAAACGAGTAATTTTGTTGGCAGTTGGCCATGTTTGTGTCGGGCGGTTGGGGTTGGTCCGTGGACGAGGAAGTGGTGTGTGCGGGTCGAAGGGTCCGACGAGTCCCATTCGGCGACTTGACATCGTTTTCATGATAAATGTGTCCGATCACCGGCATCGTCCTTGCTCGTGTTCAATTTGATCCAGAGAAAAACATGCTCGTTTTTGGCAGCCAACGAAGGAAAAAGGGCAACAAGTAGGACATCAGTCAACTTGTCGCTAGCTGCCGATCGCTACGGAGAGCGCCCATTTGCCGTTCTTCTTTTCGGCGACCGGCCTCCTTTCCGTCTTGTGACCGAGTTGCCCGCCAACCGGTCATTCGAATGATGAACGCAATCGAACCCACGCCGCGTCTGCCGCCTCGTCGCTTGCTCCCAATCAGCGGAGGTCGGCAAGCAGTCTCTTTGGTTCTTCGCGTGTTCCTGTGCTGTTGAGTTCTTTGAGACCTTGTGCAGAAACAATGGCCGTGGCAAAAGAGACGATCTTCCGCTGGCCACTCGACGACTCCGATGAGCGCTTCGAAAAGGCGGCCTTCAAGGACGAGTGGGAGAGCCCCGACTTCGAGATTGCCGGCGTGCCGAAGGCCGTCTTCTACCTGTCCTTCTACCCCAAAAGCGACGGTGAGATGTACAAAGACAGCTGTTCGGTGTTTCTGCGTGTGTGGAAGTTCGGCGGCCATCCGTTCATTCGTTTGAAGTACGAGCTTTGCTTGGAAGACAGCGAAGAAACGCAGCTACAGAAATTCGGTAATTTCTTTGCTTCTTGCGGGATTTCGTGTTAATACCGCAAGATTTCCTTCAGAAACCGAGTTCAAATTCGATTCCGCGTTCGATAACTACGGCTCGTTAAATGTTTGCACCCAAGCGAAACTCGTCGAATTCGCCAAGAAAAGCCCGCTGATCCTCTCCTGCAAGGTCACCCCGTTGGATCCGATTGATGCGGTCGAGTGGGCGAAGCAGACGGCCCCGCTGAACGTCCTGCAGAAGATCGCCGCCGACTTCGACTCGGGCAAGTTCGCGGATGTGGAAATGCGTGTTCAGGAAAAGGTGTTCAAAGTTTGTCGTCAAACTCTGCTCTTGCTCATGAATTCCTTCCGTTCAGGTCTCAAAGGCGATCATCAGTTTGGGATCACCCGTCTTCGACCGGATGTTCACGCTGGACACCAAGGAGAAACAAACGGGCGTGGTCGAGATCAAGGAAGAAGATCCGGACATGGTCGAGCTGCTTCTCCGCTACCTCTACTCGGGCAAGGTCGAGGGGTTGGCGGAAGTCGCCCACCGCCTTCTGCCCGTTGCGGACTGCTACGAAGTGATGGACCTGGCCGTGAGTTTGCCCAACACTCTTCGCTCTCATCCGTCTCGTTCAGGAATTGTGCCCCGCTTCTCTCGTCAAGCACATCACCGTTCCGACTGTGGTTCGCGACCTCAAGCTCGTCTTCGCCTACGATCATCAGGGCGCCTTCAAGCGGAAACTGTGCGCTTTTGCCCACGAGAACCTCAAACAGCTGAAGGACGAGCCCGACTGGACGCTCAGCTTCGTGCGCGACAATCCCAAGATCGTCTTCGAAGTGACCGTCGCGTCCAGCCGTTGATTCCCGATCTTGTTCTTTCCATTCGGTTGTCCCAAGGTGTGGTCGAAGCGAAACGATACACCACTCGCGAGAAGGCAGAAGAGTCGGCGATCTCTTGGAACAAACTGTTGCTTTGCTTTTCCGACGGCACTCAAATCACCACATCGGTGCAGCAGCTATCGTCGGACAAGTGGGCCACGAACGACAACACACTGCATACTGCTGGGAAGGCCGTGTTCTGCGGTTTCGAATAAGCCCACACACGTATTGCCACGCCGGATAGTCGGTGAGAACGGCAGGATTGAAATTCGCCGGCGGTTGTCAAACCGACACAAAATTTTCGGTCGAATTATGCGCCTTGAAATCGACATCTACTCCACACGATTTGAGATGAACAGACGCGCAAGACCTTTTTCTAGGTGGGGTTAGTTCAAATTTTTGGAAAAAAATCGGAGAGCCGAGAACGGCGCGTTCGAGTGTGGACCTCTTCGATTTCCGCTGAACTTCCGTGGATTCGGGCGATCACAACTTCCTTCCCCGACGTTTCCTGATGATGCCGTCAACTGATGAAATGTTCCGCGTTTCAAGGCGCATCTTTTCGTCCACAAGGCAGGTGGTTTTGACCGCACGTGCAGGACGGTACGGCGCGGAACGTCGGTACGGAACGGTCAACGTGCCCGGCGACGGCCGAAATGCACATTTTCAGACTGCGCACACACGAGTTACTCTAGCCAGAAAAAATTTCAGCTCGATTGGACCAACGGCTAAAAAGTTGAAGAGGCGAGTTTGACGACAAACGCACAATTTCTCTCCCTTTCCGAGGGGATCGCTCGGCATTCCCCCGGATCGAGTCAATTGCCACCCCCATTCGCCACCCCTTTGCTCCCGATTTGTCCACTCGCTCCCGATCGCGATCGAGCCGGAAATCGGAGCCGCCGATCGATTTCCGTTGGGCAACAGCGAGCGAGCGGACGGAAGTCGGGGCGCGCGGCCGCCATTCGAGCCGCCCGCCGCTCGTCGATTGCGCACTTTGACCCGCGATCTCCGGATTAGCGGCCGTGTGGGGGCAATCCGAGCGGGAAGGAGATCGGCCGAGTGATAAGACGGGAACAACCAGGGGCGAACGGAGACCACATTGCTCCGATGTTCGAGAAGGACGTGAATTGGGGGATCCAGCAAGTGAATCAACGCGCTTGCCGACTCCAACATGTAATTCGATCCCCAACCAATCGATCCCGGCGATCACTCGTTAGTCGCCACTCGCACTCTCGAATCCACGGCCACGTCACTCCGCTGGCCCGCCGCTCCCGCCCCACTCGTAGATTCCGAGCGGCGATCGGCCGCTCGTTGAAGGGCGAGAGGGTGACTTCCGCCCGCTTTTGGCTGTTTTGATCACGAGTCACTCCATTGCTGGCCGAAAGCGCGTCCCGCAACTTCGCCGGCCGCCGTCCGTCCTCCAACGGCCATCCGCGGAATAAACAATTCGCTCGCTTCTCGGCCGCTCGTTTGTGGCCGTTGGCAAGTCGGGAGGCGGCCGGCGAATACGGTGCGGGGATTAGCGCGGCCATTCTCCAGAAAACTAGTGACTTCTTTTTTCCTTACAGCACTCCGACCGGCCGGCCGACTGATCGACCGTCTCGATGGAAGCCGCAATTCCTGGGTAGGTGAAGGTTAAAGACAAGCGGTGTGCAAACACTGTTGCCTGCTTACTCCTTTTGGATGATTTATTTCGGCATTCGCGGCCGGCAACGAGTGTTTACGTCGAGGAGGCCGCCTTTTTTGGGCCGTAAGCAAATCGCCTAAACGTCCCTCCTTTCATCGATCCCCTTGCATTTGTGTGCTTTCAGCTACCCAACTCCCCTCTACGCCCCGAATGTTCCCGCCGAGTACCCGCTCCAGTGGTCGAACGATGCGTACTGGACGCCTCCCATCGGCGATCCAACCGCCCTCCCCGACTTCCAGTCGAGTCCACTCGTCCCCGCAAAGAAGCGGGCGTCCAAGAAAGGCGGCGGACGGCGGGGTGAGCGGCGCGGCACGAAGAAGCCGCCCGAGTCCTACATCCAGTGCATCCGAATGGCGATCGAGGTGAGTGCCGCCCGCTGCCCACTCACTTCCCCGTCCGCCTGCAGGCCCACCCGCTGCGGGAGGCGACCTTGGCGGAGATCTACGCCTTCCTCCGCGACTTACACCCCTTCTTCCGCGACTCCACGTACACGGGCTGGAAGAACTCCGTCCGCCACAACCTCTCGCTGATGCCCTGCTTCGAGAAGCTGGACAAACGCAACGGCCGCAAGCGCGGCAAGGGCCACCCGTGGCGTTACAACGCGCAGAAGGCGGCGAAGGACATGTTGGCGGATGGAGCGAAGGGCGCCACTGCTGCCGCCATCGAAGCGAAGGGGAGACGAGCGAAAGATCAGGCGGCGGTGGAGATGGCGACTTACGAGCAACCCGTAGACGTGAGTTTCGAACAGAAGGGAAGGGAGAACGCACGACGTGGTGCTCGTTCACCTGCTTGTCGTGTAAAAAATAAGCGGACGGATCAGATTTCCTTTTGCGGATTGCCGATCGAACGCCCGGCTAATGATGCGAGGGATGGCCGCCCGATTCCCCCGCTCTCCATCTTCCTTTTGCTTCGCTCCGATTTGCGCGAATTCCACCCGAAAGTCCCTTCTTGCCGCGACCGCTCGTTCATCACTCCGCAAAAGAACAAACGATGCGGGCGGCGATTTATGAGATTGGATCGGCGGGCGGGAGGAAGTTGCGAACTCTCTACTCACTTGATTGATGCCGGGCAATCGACAGCGCAAATGTTTTCATTCGGTCGTCAGCAAGAGCTCGATCGCTCGTCTGTTTATTCCGCCCGCCGACGATCAAGCGCGCGAATTTGCGAGTGGCCGGGCGGATCGGATGACCGAGGGTGCGACTGGCGGGCGGGCGGGAGTCCTCGAATCGTGTTCGCCAGACGCCCACTTCAAGTGCGGGGATTGAAGTCGGGAAATTGGACGGCGGTACTGTGGAACGAGGACGAGAATTTTCTGCTTGGCTACAGAAACAACGAGCTTCCATCTTCCCGTTCAATCAGCCGATCACTCGTTCCAGCTCGTCCCATCTTCGTCTTCCGGCTCGAATTCCTTTGGGAACGAGGCGGAGGGTCCGCTGCAAGTCGATCAGACGCCCTTCATCCCTCCTACGGCCTTCTACTCGCCGCCCGTCCCCCACGGCTACGCGCAGTGCGGGTGGCCGTCGGTGGAGGCGAGCGGCCCGGCGTTCTACCCGCCGCTGTTCGTGGTCGACGAGGCAGCTGGAGGCGTGAAGATGGAGGCAACGAACAGCGAACAACCTGCGGACATGAGTGAGTGCTCGAATTCCGCGGTGGGATCAACACGCTCGTTGCTTTCAGCCCATTTCCCGTACGCCGTCGAACAGTCCTTCCCATCGACCACTCCCGCTCCTGCCGCCATTCTGCCATCCACTTTCGAGTACGCGATGCCCGTCAATCCGACCGCCTTCTACCAGCAATACGCCCACTACAATGCGGCCTTCGAGCAAAACACGTGGGCCGTCCCGCCGGTGCCAACGGGCGAAATGGACGCGAATTTCTTTTTGATCGATCCGAACGCACCGAATTCCTTCGCTCATTGTGGATTGCCGTCTTCGTCTTGATTTCCGGTTTGCACTCGAATTGCCGTTGTCCTGCCCGAAGAATAAAGAGCGAGCACCCGAACGAGTCAAACGAACGGCTATTCAACAACAAGCAAGAAGAGAAGAGCAATAAATCATCGACCGCCCCGTTGGAGACTGCGCCCCGTTTGCGGCGAGTCGATGCGGGGGAACTCCGCCGCCCGCCGTTGGGCCGAACGGCGTCTTCCGCTTCCCTCTCGGATTTCCGCCGATTTTCGTCGCTCTTGCCGGAGTTTGTCTTGTGTTTGATTAGTCGGTTGGACGTTGCGTAAATTCGATCGAAAAGGAGATCGTCGATTAGAGGCCGCCAGTTGTTAGCACTTTCCCGCACCGTTCTTCTTTGATTTCCACGGATTTCCGCCAATTTCGTTCTATTTTAGGATTCCTTTCCACGGCCTGCTTGCGCGATGAACGAAAAGGAGAGCTGCTCGTGTCCCTCACAGAAGCCGCCCGAAGAACCCGATGAGTCGAGCAATAGCAGCGGGCGCTCCACCCCGTCGACCCTGCCGGCGTGCTCCGGCCACCAGCAGGAGTTCGTGAGCATCGAGAAGGTCGTGAAGGGCCGAATGCCCATGAGCGAGTGGAAGCGGCAGTTCATCGCCGACCGCACGCTCTCGCCCGAGCAGCTCCGCCACCTCGCCGCCCTCCAATCGCCCTCCACGGACGAGGAGTCGAGTGGAGAGGAGGGACGAGAGGAGGCCGCCAGTGGGTGGCCGCCCGCGTACCCGGACGGCGACGATTCGAATGCGTTGGGTGAGTTGCCCCTCCACTCGCTCTTCTCAACAAGTCCAACCGATTTCAGGCGACCTCCAGGCGAAAATCAAGGCCGAACTCGTGATCTTCCAGCGGCTGTTCGAGGCGATGCAGCGAGGAGCGGGCGTCCTTCCCGCACTGGAGCTGTTGGGCCGGGTGGCGAGCAACACGTGGGTTCCCCTCTCGTCCACCACCCACCATCGATCGCCTCGTTCTTTTCAGTCAACCGGACGAGTTGGTGCTGAACATCCCCGCAGTCGAGCGGTTGGAGTCGAACGCGAGTGGCCACCCGCTCGTCGGTCGCTGCCACCAGTCGGTGGGCGTCCAGACGGCGCTGGCCGACGAGTTTCCCGCCCTCTGCCACTTCCGCTCGCCCGACTTTGCGCCGCACGTGCTTGAGGCGGCGGCCTCTCTCGTCGGGTGCAGGGATCCCGCTCGCTTGAAACAAGAGAGTGAGTGCGGGCATCGTTGCGAGCGTCAATCGTCCTTCCGCTTGCAGGCACGCCCGTGAAGGAGCCGTCGGCCGAGGGGACGCTGCGGATGCGCGTGCGGAACTTCGCGGCGATGCGCGAGTCGGTGGAGGGCGCGCCGGCGATCGTCGGCGGCGTCTCGTGGTTCGTTCCGCTCCGCCCCGCCCGCCCGCCCACTCGCTTCTTGCAGGCGGCTGATGGTGGAGCCGCGGTTGAGCGCCAACCGACGCGGCGAGGGGCAGAAGACGCTCGGCCTCTTCGTCCACTGCTGTCCGGACGCCTACTCCGAGTGCGTCCTCCCCTCCGCTCCCCGCTCACTCCCGCTCGTTGCAGCTCGTGGACGTGCGAGGCGACCGCCGACTTCCGGCTCGTGGCGCAACGGGCGGACCGCGCGGACGTGTGCCGCCGGACGGAACACACGTTCACGCCCGCCCAGAACGACTGGGGATGGTCGAGCTTTCTGCTCTGGGAGGTTCGTTCCTTCCGCCGTCCAATCACTTCCTCCTCGTTTAGGACCTGCTCGACGAGTCGGTGGGCCTCTCGCTGGACGGCGTCTTCGAGGTGGAGGTGCGCATGGAGGTGAAGAGCGCGAAGAACCTCCTGCACGTCCCCTCCGCCTTCTCCCTCCGTTCATCCCCCGCTTCAGCTCGCTGCCCGAATTCCGCAAGAAGGTGGAGGACTACGTGCGGGTGGCCGACCTGCAGGCGGAGCGCGGCCTCCTCGACAAGGCGATCGAATGCAACCGGCGGGCGCTCGACTTCTGCGGCCAGCGCGATCGCCCGTCGCTCGAGCGCCTCCAGCTGCAGCACGACGACCTCGCCCAGCGGAAGTTGCAGCAGTCGATCGCGCGCATCGAGAAGGGTGCGTTCTGTTGGGCAGCACTCACTTCTTTTCCTGCTTGCAGGCGGCAACGCAACGGCCCTCCTGCCGGCCAACGCGAAGGCCCTCCGGATGGTCTTCTGCGGGCGGCACGAGGGGACGGCCGCGGTGAGTCGGCGCGCGTGGCTCAAGGGCGAGATCACCGTCGACCTGGGCGCCGCCAAGAGCACGAAGAAGCGGCAAGGAGCGAGCAAGCAGGTGGCCCCCGTGAGTCTCTTCGACTCTTTCGTCTGCTCATTCCTTTCTTTTAGCAGGCGGACAAGTCGGAGCAGCAGGAATTGAAAGCAGCCAACACGGGCGACGATCGCCGCTCTCCCGCACGGCAGTGGGTGAACAGCAGCGACGAAGAGGAGGACGTGCTCGAAGTGAACGACCGCCAGCCGCAGGAAGCGGCCGCTTGCGTCTTGGAGTGCAGCCCCGCCCTGACGGCAATGCAGTTGGAGATTCTCGCCTGCCAATTGGTTCGTTTTGTCTCCGGCTGCGTACTTCTGAATGTGCTTTTAGACAACCGAGGGTTCCGGTCGCTGTTCGGAGTACGCGGTGGACGGCTTAGTAAGTGCTTGGGGTCAAAGAAGTCCTCGTTTCTCTCGCTTGCTCCTATCCTCTCGCTCAGGCCCCGCACCTGCCGCTAGACGACCTCGCCGGCCACCTGTGCCCTTCGATCAAACGGTCGCTGCTGTCCGCCGACGTGAGCGCCCAAACCGAATTCCCGCCGTTGCCACCGCCCGCCGGTTGGTTCCTTCCGTCCTTCTTTGAGCATGCGGTGTTGCAGAGAAAAAGCAAGCGGACGTGAAGCCGGCAGTCGAGAAGGTTCTTTCAGCGCCCACTCAATTCATCCTCGTCCACTTGCAGGCCGGAAAGCGAGAGGTGCCGCTGGAGAAGACTCGTGCCCACCAACCGGCTTCTCCGTTGCTTCCGGCGGCTTCCTCCAGCCGCTCCGTGGCCCCGCGGCCGGCCACTTCCGCACCAATCGGCGAGAGGCCAAAACGCACGAAGACGACCGCGCGGAAGACGATCCCGCCGCTCCGTCCGCCGACTCCCCCGCCGCCTCCTCCGCCCGCCGTCAAGAAAGAAGCGCCCGCCCGAATGGTGAGTGTGCCTGCCGCTCTGTCGTTCACCCTCCCGCTTGCAGTCCCGCCCGAAACGCGCGTTCTCCGTCCCCGCCGCCATTGGCCGGAAGCTGGACGGCTGGCTGGCGGCCGTGGACGAGTCGGCCCACGACTTCTACGCTCCCATTTGCTTTGAAGAGCCGCTTGCCGACCGTCGAGAGAAGCGGGAGGTGGTCGCCCCGTTCGTCCGCGAGAGCCTTCTGCAGAGTTTGGAGTCCGAGTTTGCGGAGGGCAGCGGCGAGAAGCGGAAGCTCGTGAGTTGCTGCCAGCATTCCATTGAACTGGCTTGTTGCAGGGAGCGGAAGAACTGAAACGCCTCGCCGCTAACCTTACGAAGCGGTCGTCTTCTCCGGCCCACGGCCAGCCACGGCGTTCCCGCAGTCTCTCCGTACGGCCGGCCGAGCGGAAGAAGAGGGCGGCCCCAAGCGACTCGAAGATCCTCGTGAGTTCCCCCGGCCGGCCCGCCCCTACCGCTCCCTCTCGTTCAGCGCCGAATCGCCGGCCATCTCTACGCAACGAACCAGCGCGTGGGGCACTCGTTCCGCGAGACGATCGACGAAGTCCAGTGCGGACTGCAGGCGGTGCTCGGCGCGGAGGACGTGGAGCTCGGCCGCCAAATCCTCCGCTTCTGCCTGGAGCGCGGCCTCGTGAATCCGGCGATCGGTGAGTGGCCGCCCGGAGATCCGCGCACTCCCCCGCTTTCAGTCGACCTCACGATGCGCCCGCCGGAGCTGCCCGGCCGACTCGACGAGCGCGACATCGCGGACGTGATTTTCGACGCGAAGAGCGGCGGCCGGCGCCTCCTCGAGCGCCTCGACGCGCAGTTCGACCGCGCCCTCCGATCGCCGGAAGTGGACGGAGTGCCCGTGCGGCGTCTCGTCGAAGTGATGCTCGACCACCTCGAATTCCGCGCGAAGGAGGCCACTCGACTGGAGGCCGAACGCGAGGCACTGCGGACGGAGCGGCGGGAGAAGGCGGAGGAGAAGCGGCGCCTCGAGGAGCAGCGGGAGGCCGCCCACGCCCAACGGACAACCCTCGAGCGGGAGCGCGAGCAGCTGCGGGCCGATCGAGAGGCGATCGAAAAGAAGCGGACGGCCGTCCAGCAGGAGGTGAAGCGACTGCGCGCCGAAGTGGCGGCCGTGCGGCGCGACGACGAGCGAGCGGCCGCCGACCACGCGTGCCGCCTCGAAGCGTTGCGCGCGGAGAAGCGGCGGCTGGCCGACGAGCTCGCCGCCCGCCAGTCGGCCGCCCAGCGGCTCCGGCGGCAGCTGGAGGACGCGAACGCCGCCGTCCGTCGAATGGAGCAGTCGGCAGTCCAGGTGCGTCCCCTCCGCCGGCCACTCACTCGCCCGCTTGCAGAACAAACGGTGCGTGCAGAAGACGGCCGAACGGGCGCGTGCCGCCGAGATCACGTCCGTGGAGCTGCGCGTGGGCGCGGCGGTCGGCGTGTTGGGGCGCCGAAGGGACGAGTTCGCCGTCCGCATCGCCGAGCTGCAGCGGGAGGCCGCCGGCGGGTGAGTGGACCGCCCGACCTTCTCCGAACGATCGTTGCAGGAACTGGAGCGCGGAGGAGGTCACCCGCCTGCAGGCCCACGTGTACTCGCTGGAGGCCGTCCGGCACACGGTGGGCGAGCGGATCGCCGAGACGCGCGCCCGCGGCCGCGAGGTCGTCCGCGAGTTGAAGGCGGGCGCGGAGGTCGGCGATCTCGAGCGCCTCTTCTCCCGCACGCCGCCCGAAGTGCCCTCGCTGGAGTCCCTCCTGCCCGCCCGCAAGCCGCCCGCCGAACAGTCGGGAGCGAAGGAGGCGGCCGCCCCACCGAAGCGACGCCAAATCCCCGTCTGGTCGCTGTTCACCACGCCGCCGCCCCAGCAGCCGCCCGTCCGCTGGTCCGACTGCTCGCCGGCCGGCGGCGACGCGCTGCAGACGGCCGTTGGAGAAGGTGAGTGGCCGGCGTGACTGCTCGTTCATTCGTTTGTTCAGGCAACCCCGCCGCCCACCATCTCGAGGCGATGCGGGCGGTGGATCGCTTGGAAATCCGGACACTCCGCTCGCCGCCCTCACTGGAGGCCGTCCGCCACTTGTGGGCGGACCAACCGACCGCCGGCACTCACGAGCAGCCCTCCCGCCCGTCCATCGGTGCCTATCGCGCGCGAGTGAACGCGATCTGGGGCGTCAAGGAGGCCCTCTAATTACTCGCTTGATCATCCGTTGGACTATTCGTTTGATTACTCGTTGAATTGTTGATTTTTGTTTGTTTCGGTTGTTCGTTGAGTGAATAAACGTTGATATTTGTTGGAAGTTTGCAAGCGGGGTCAAACGGGGCGCGAGCTCTGACGTGAGTCGTCGCTTGCCCTCACTAGTCTCAACCGCAAAAAGCTTGCCCTGCACTGGAATCGAACCAGTGATCTTCTGTTCCCCCACTTGCTCAACAGCGTACGAGACAGACGCCTTACCACTGGGCCAGCAGGGCGCTGCGGGTCGTCGACGGGAGCGTGTGTTGAGCGGAGGCGGGCGGAAGGGCTACCCACGAGCGAAGATTTGCACCCAATCGAGTCAACGGATTTGAGTTCGGGCCGCTTTGCTCGTCGATTCGAATATCCAACTGTCGCCTTTCAGTGGGAAGAGTGCACAAGACGGCGGCGCAAGTTAAACAGCAAAAGAAGCCCTTTGCGTTTGGGCGCAGCAGGCGGGAAATCTGAGGACGACAAGAACGAAGGTTGCAGGTTGAGGGATCTCGACTGCATTCCACCTGTGAAGTTCTGCTGGGCCAAAACCACTGGTCGTACGATCGTCAACGAAAAAGAACGGCGATCGGAATTGAGTAGCAAGATGTGCGCCGATCTCTTTTGTTAGCATTCCTCGCAAAGCACAGGTGGAAACAGAGAACGGGAAAAGAATCCCCGAACGAGAGGGCGCGGATCATCAACGAAAAAGCCCGAACGCACGACCGGCCGACTTCCCTGCCTGCCAGGCGAAGCGTTCGGCGAGGCCTGTTCGCGGATTTCGTCCATTCGAGCGAGCGGCAACGACCCCGGACGGTCGGGGATCGCGTGGCCGCGCTTTTCGATTCGATTCTCCCTATTGTTGTCCGCGTTTCGTGTGGTTTCGGGGTTCGCGAGAGAATCATTCTTTTTTGTTCCAGCGTTCGTCACAATGAACTTCGCCTCGCTGTTAACCCGCACGTTCGACCAACCCCAGCAGCCCGACCTGGGGATCGTCGTCGGCCACCACACCTTCCACGCAAGCCGACCATTCGCTTCACTCCAATCACTTTTCTTTCTTCAGGTTGCTCGGAAGGTCGTGTGCACTCAATCCGACTACTTCGCCTCTTGCCTGGCGCGCGGACTGCAGGAGGTCAAAATCGACGAGCAGAAGTGCGGAGTGGCGATCTTCAAGCGGATCCTCCGCTTTCTTCACACGGGAGAGGTCGAGAGGCTGGACGAAGTGGCCGCCGAGCTCCTCCCACACGCCGCCTTCTTCCAGATCGCCCGGTTGCGGGTGAGTGCTCTTTTTCTTTACTCTCTTCATCCTTGATGCTTCAGGAACTGTGCGTCGAGTCCATCCTGTCGAACCTCTCCGTCGACCGTATCGTGGCGCTCCTGGAGATGGTCGCCGAACTCGAGCACGTCCCGGGCTTCATGCGCAAACTTTTCCGCTTCGCCTTCGACAACCTCGCGGAAGTCCAGAAACTGCCCGCGTGGTACGAATTCGGCCGCTGCTTGCCCGCCATCCCCACCTACATGCTGAACGAGTGATCCGACCGCTCAAGCTTCTTCTTTGTCGTGTTCCTCCAGTAGTTCTCGATGTTCGCCCTCTTTTTGTGATCGAAACCCTCATTAGTTCCTTCTTTGTTTGAATGAACTCGACCGCGGCCAGCAAGTGCGTCTCGAAAGAACGAAGAGAGATGTCCGTGGATGAGAGGAGGCGGGATCGTCTTGCGCTTCGGTTTATGCTAGTCTTCCATAGCGACCAAAAACGGAACGGAACGGAACCGAACCGACGGAACCGAAAACGGAACCGAAACGCTATGGAAGCAGCGCGCTTCCAACGCAGCGGAACGGAAAACGGAACCGAACCCGACGGAACGGAACCGAAAACGGAACGGAACGGAACCGAGCGCCTATGGAAGCGCTCCGCTTCCATTGCTTCCGTCGGGCCCGACGGAACGGAAAATTCTTCCGTTTTGGAAAATCAAACACGTTTGATTTTTTTGAGCGATCTACTGCGTAGTTGGTGGTCGTTGTGGTGTCGTTGGATAGAGAATTTCGTCCCGACCAACTTTGCCAGCGGGACCAAGTTGCGAAAACCAACTGCAGGCGAGTTGTGGGTCAAAATGTCATTTATTCGAAAACAACGGCGGAAACACAAGAGAAACGATCAAATTCGCTCGTTTTGCCACGGCACAGAGCCGACTCCATTGAAATAACGGAGCAATTGGGTCTGGACGGCGGTCGCTTCGGCCAGTGGGTTGCGGTTGTGCGGGTCGATCATCGGCTGGGCAGTTTGTAGAGGAACTTCGATGAACTCCCCCCAGCGGCCGTCCTCGTCGTCGTCCTGATCGGTCAGTCGAGTTGGCGATCGATTGGACGGCGACTCGGGGATCAGGAGATTGTGGAGAACGACTGCCTTCACGATCGCGACCGCCGTTTGAACGCTCGTTTCGATCGGCTTGAGCAGAATCCTCCACTTGACCGCTAGAATGCCGAATGTGTTTTCGATCACGCGCCGTCCACTGCTGATGTTGAAAGCGGGCAGAAAATAGGAAAACGAGTGGAAGCGCGTACCGGTGATTGTAGATTCTTTCCTTGTTGGACAATAGCCGTTTGGAGATTGGCTTCTGGAGACTGGGCAGTAGGGGAAAGACTCCGTTGCCGACGAAGAAGAACGGAAGCTCAATGTTCGTGTTCGGCAGCACTTGGGGCAGCGGAATATTGAGTTGATTCGTGCGGAGGAGATGCTTGAAGTCGCTTCTGTCGGATATCCCCCCACCCCAGTCGTGACCGTACAAAGCAAATAGAGCGTACATAATCTTGTAGTTGGAGTTGCAAACGGCGAGAAGAACGGTGGAAAAGGTGGATTCGTAGTTGTAAAAAAAGACTCGCGCTGTTCGCTGGCGCCTTCAACTTCACGTGTTTGCCGTCGATTGCGCCTGAAACGAACCGAAGAACAACGAAACTCAACTAGAAAACTCCAAATTCACAAACGAGTTCTTTATTTGCTCACAGGACGTGAGAACCTCGTCGATGTTCGAAAAGCGTACGAGGCAGTCACCGGGTCGAGGGCCTTCAATCGGGCGGCGACTATGTCCTTTTGAATGTCGCGCACATCCTTCGGCTTCTTGGTGAGCACGTCGAGCAGCCGCTGTTCAAAAGCGTCCGGTTTCTTCGGCGTGGACGACGGACGGGCGCGTTTTCGACCGTTCGGAGGTGAGAGGCTGAATAAAGCGGCTCATTGAAATCCGCGTCGAGTTGCCGCGAATGCTCGTCGTCGCCACGTACCTCGCCGTGGATCTCATTTTGTGCTGAAAGACGGCAATTGATTCATCAATTGGCAGGGGAACGTACTCGATATGATTTGGTCCAAGTCGGGGCCGTTCGGCTGGGACTCGAGCGAAAGCCGACGCGTCAACAAGGACGTGGACCTGAACGAATGAAATAAAGGGAAAAGCAGAAGAAAACTCACTCGACTCGAGGCCTGGAGACATTCAAATAGAACTGTAGATTGCTGTAGTACGGAGAAGCTTTCAAAGTGCTCGCGCCCGCTCCGCTTTTGCTCCCGTCCCGCAGCTTCTTCAGGTGGCTGTTGCTCAAATCGCAAAGATTTTTCCACGCTTTATGGGCAGCAGATGCGCCTGAAAGTAGAACAAATAAGAAGGAGACAACGGAGAAAATACTCACTTTCGTAGTGGGCGTGCGTCGCGACTTCGTCCCAAATTCGATTATTCCGCTCCGCGTCCTTATACTGGCGATCGCTCTGGTTCCACAGGCACGGATTGTCGCGGACGGCCTGGATCAACAGGGCGGGGTCGGGAACGCTTTCGTCTTCCGACATGTTCGGAACAAAAAGCGACAAAATAAAGCGGTTCGTTGGCCGCAAATCCCGAAAACAGCCCAAGACATGATCTGTTTGATCAAAATATGTATTCGGGGCATGGATTTCCACAAATGGAAGAAAATTTCCGAAATTCCGTCTTTTCCGTCGGCTTCGGTTCCGTTCCGCTCTCCGTTTTGCGTCCGCTGCGTTGGAAGCGGAGTGCTTCCATAGGATTCCGTTCCGTTTTCGGTTCCGTTCCGTCGGGTTCCGTCGGGTTCGGTTCCGTTTTCCGTTCCGCTGCTATGGAAGCACAATTTCGGTTCCGTTTTCGGTTCCGTTCCGTTTTCGGTCGCTATGGAAGACTAGCATTACGAGCCGTCCCGCCCCGAACGGCGGTCGCCGAAGCCCGAGCGGAATTTCTCGCGTTCGGTCGCTGGCATTTCGCCCACAACTCGCCGCTCCGTCTGCCGTCGATCGCCGCATTTGTCATCGTTTTCGTTCCGCTGTTGTTCCGCTCGTTCCCGCCTTTCTTCTCGTCCACTCACTCCGCAGTCTACAGCGATGGCCCCGTCCGGACGCCCGAAGTGGATCCACTCGGTGGAGGACGCGGTCGCCCACTACCGCCACGTGCCGCCCGCCGAGTTGCCCACCGACGAGCAGCTGGACGTGAGCGGCGGCGGGGAGAATTCAGCCTACCCATTCCACTCGCTTTCAGTTCCGCCGCCGCCTGGTGGAGGCCGCGTGGGAGACAAAGGAGATGAAGCCGGCGAGTTCTTCCGTTCGTTTCGCTCACTCCCCGCTTCTTGCAGTCTCCCTTCGTGCTCGTCCAACACAAGTTCATGATGGCGAACGAGGGCAAGCACTTGCTGGAGGGGAGTCCCCTCGTTCCTCCTCCCGCTCACTCCTTTTCCTTCAGGAGGCGACTCGCGTGTTCGGCCGGCAGATCGCGGACGGCGCCGACATGCGCGCGCTGATAAGCGAGCAGCAATTCCAGGAGGTCTCCATGGGGTTCTTGCTCCCTTTCTTTCATCCACTCACTTCTTTCCTTGTTTAGGGCGCCGCAAGTGGGCCGCTGGTACGTGTACCCGCACTTCGGCCAGTCGGGTTCGTTCCTGCCCCTCGTCCTCCAAGTACTTCTCGCTTGTTCGTTGCAGATTTCGAGCGCCTCTTCGCCGCCATCCGCCAACTGCGCGACGGCCGCCAGTGAGCGGCAAATCGAGGGCGTCTTCCCTCTGCGTTCACGTGCACGTGTTCTCCTCCAAACTTTCATCACTCCCTTCATTGTTCTCGAGTACTTTTCCTGATGTTCTCATCTCTTTCAATCGTTGGGCATAAACGGACGAACCGCATTGGAGACGATCGGCTGGACGAAGAAAGCTGTGCGGAAGGGACTGACATCTTCGACGTCTGTTGATGGGAACCGCCGCCCGCCCTTTAGGCGTTCGCCCCAACGGAGTGCGGGAACAACCGGTTGCCTCGATGGAGGGCGTTGTCAAGGGCAAGCGAGGGGAGGCGTCGATCCAACGACGTCCCCAACGAGAGGAAGAGAGCTCGGCTCCCCTCTCGGTTTGACTCACAAGCTGCCCAGGTCGCTCGCCTGCAGCCCGCCAAGCGATCAGAAAGCGGTGGCGCAATTCAAACAACGCGGCGTCCTCTGCCTTGTCGCCCACGCACTCATTCTGAAGTGCGAGGTCGGCGAGCGGTGCGCGTTGCTTCCACTTCTTATCTGCTGCAGACACGATGGCCGTACAGAAAGAGACCGTCTTCCGCTGGCCGCTGGACGAGTTCGAGGAGCGCTACAAAGAGGCCGCCTTCAAGCAGCATTGGGACAGCGGCGACTTCGAAGTCGACGGCGTGCCCATGGCCATGTTCTTACTGCGCCTCTACCCCAAGAGCAAAGACGAAAAGAACAGGGACGCTTGTGGTTTGTGGTTTCGTGTGCGGGACTTCGCCGGCCATCCGTTCGTTCGCTTGAAGTACGAACTGTGGTTCGAAAACGGCGGGAAGAAATGACTGGGGAAACCCGGTAGGTTTGCCGCTTCGGCCGACCGGCATGTTCGTTTAGCTGCTCTGGAACGGAAGTTTGAACCCCCCAAGTGCCACGGTTGGGGATCCGCGCGAATGTGCACTCAAACGGAGCTCCTCGAGTTCTTTCAAATGGATTCACGGTCCGCCGTGTGCAAAGTCGTCGCGTTGGACCCGATCGATCCGCTCGAGTGGACGAAGCGGAGGGCGGCGGCGAACATCTGCCAAAACATCTCCGTCCATTTCGACGACGATCAATTCGCGAACACCGAAGTGCGTGTGCAAGGAAGGACCTTCAAGGTTTGCATTCACTCCGTTTTCTTCCACTTTTTTTTCGTTCAGGTGTCGAAGGTGATCATCTGTGCGGGATCGCCGGTCTTTCGCCGGATGTTCACGCACGACACGAAGGAGAAGCGGGCGGGCGTGGTGGAGATTGAGGACGTGGACGCCGAGCTGATCGAACTGCTTTTTCGCTTCCTCTACTCCGGACAAGTAGAGGGACTGAACGACGTCGCCGCTCGCCTTCTGCCCGTTGCGCACTGCTACGAGGTGCTCCTTTTGGTCGTGAGTTCAGCCCTCAAGCTTTCTAATTCATGCGGTCTTTCTGCAGTCGTTGTGCTTTGAGTCGCTGGTTGCCTGCGTGTCCGTTGGAACTGTCTTCCACCGTTTGAGGTTGGCGTACGCTCACGACCATCAAGGCGACTTCAGACGGAAGCTCTTGAAGTTCGCGCGCAAGAACCTCGAACAACTGAGTCGACTGCCCGAATAGACCGAAGAATTCATTCGAGAGAACACGAAGATCGTGCTCGAAGTGACGTCTGCAGGCCTCAACTAATTGCCTGTTAACGTCGTGTAGTTTCCGCTGCTTTGTTGTCATCTCTCTGTGTTGTTGAAGAGCGAAAATAGACTGATAGTCCACGTGCAGAAACGAGTTAAGCGAAGGCGACCGCCATTGCAGGCAACAAACGGCTGCTTTCCTCTTTGCCAGCTACCGCCCACTGCGTTCTGCTATCTGAAAAGGATTGGGTCGGCAGCGGATGGCCGGTTGATCACAAACGAAAACTCTTCGCCGACCGGGTCAAGAAAAAGGCCAAAGGATCGCAGCTTGGGCACGAAGTGGTTGCGCACGTTTTCCCCGTTGAACTCGTTGGCGAGCGCGCGCGACCTGCAACCGCCCTGTTTCCTTCTTCTTCGCCAAACAGGGAACAGTTTCCTTGCTCCCCGCTCGTTGGACCTTCGCGATTCATTCCAGTCCTTCTGGCATTCTCTTTGAATCGAAGGCGTTGCTTACCGAGAGTTTATTGCCTGCTGATGAGTACAAGATATTAACGGCAGATGTTCAGACAGACGGAGAGGCGACTTTTTTTGAGGAACTCGGTAACGATCTCGGCGTTCTTCTCGGTGTACTCGAAGTTCCACGTGGGGAGGGCCATGATCTACTTGGGGTTCGCTTGGCGAAGTCGAGCACGCGGTCTTTGAAGCCGTCGAGGTTCTGGTGGGCGGCAGCGAGCTGGAGATCGACGAGCACCGTCTCGACGGACAAGTGGCCGGTGATCCACGAGGCGCACAGCGCCTGGAAACAAACGGCTGTAAGTAGAGAAAAAGTGAAAGAACTGACCTGGAGAAACTCCAGCCGGTAGAAGGCGGCAACGGGCAGGAGGTCGCGCACACTCGCTTTCAGGTCCTCCACCTCGCCCGTGTACATGAAGCGGAGGATCTGGCGGACGATCTCCGGCCCGAACGCCCTCTGTTCGCTGACTCCCGTCCGTTTGACCTCCTCGTCGTGCGTGAAGAGAGCCTTGAAGTACGGGGACTGCGAGACGAGCACGTACTTGTGGACCTGCAAGAGAAAAAAATTAGAAGGGTTGACGACTGTACGTGCCTTGAGGACACACCCGTCCACGTGCAGTTCGACGTTCGCAAACTCCTCGTCGTCGAACATCCGCCCGTTCTTGTCAAAGACGCCCGCCTTCGCCGCTTCCTCCTTGAACGCGAGACTGGTGGCCGAATCGAGCAGCTCGATGGTGCACAAGCAGAAGACGTCGTTTTCTTTGTGAGTTCAACGAACAATCGACGCGTTCACCTCGCCGCCTCCTGTTTGATGATCAAGAGCGGAGGACTGCGTCTTTGCTGTTTGAATGAATCACCCGTTTATTCTCCAGCGAACAACAGAAAAGAGAAGAATGAGTTCATCGCGGCGGAAGGAGCAGTCCCACAAACTTCTTGGTTATTTCGGCGTTCTCGCGGATGAAATCGACGGAAAACTGCGGCGACTCGTGGATCTCCCGGGCGTTCCGCTTCACAAACTCCAGCACGCGCTCCCGGAAGCCGTCGAGGTGTTCGAGCGAGAAGGCGAGCTTCAGGTCCTCCAACGCCGTCTGGATGGTGAGCGTCTCAACAATCGACTTTTCGCACATCTCCTGGAAGCGAATGGAAGGCGTAAGAGGAATGACTCGCCTGCAAAGCGGGCAGTTCGTAGAAGACGGCGGCGGGGAGGAGTTCGCGGTCGAAGGACCCCAAGTCGTCCACTTCGTCCTCGTACACGAACTGGAGCACGCGGGCGATCGCCTCGGCCGAGTGCTTCTTCACTTCGATCACCCCTGTCCGCTCCTTCGCGAACAGCCGCTTGAAGCGGACAGAGCGGGCGATGAGGACGGATGTGAGGTCCTTCAAGCGAACGGCGACCACCGGCTGCAGAGGGGTGGAATGAACGTCCACTACCCACCGCCCCTGACCCTGGTCGACCAACTGGACGACGCAGAAGGATGGGTGGACGCGGAGCGGACGGCAGCGCGCGTAGACGACCGTCTCCTCGCCGTCCGTCACTCGAGGCACCAAGTAGTGGCCGGAGAGGACAGGTAGTTTTTCTTTTTTCTCCATCCACTCGCTTCCGGAAGCTAGAAAGAAGAAAGGAGTGAGCGCAAGGAAGGCACTCACGGCTCCCTCAACGTGTACTCCGCCAGCAGCTTCCGGCGCCCGTTCGACTGCCCGCAATGCCGGCAAACCCAATGCACAAGGGCGAGTGGACGTTCAACAATTCCAGACGCTGCAGCCCGCCGTGTGGAAGCAAGCAAAGAATGGAAGGCGAGATTTGGCGTTCTTCTCGCCCTCTTTGTCCACTTGCATACACTGGCTCAACCAACTGAACTCGTATGTCAAGAAAAAGTCCCCTTTTTGCAGCTGGTGCGGGAGTTCACCTCCCGCACGAACTGGCAGGCTCTCCTCCTCGAACTCGGTGACGCGCGAGAAGCCGGCGGCCGTCAGCGCGGTGCGCAAGTCGGGATCTTCTACGCAGCCCTCGAGTTCCGCCAACTGCTCATTCGGTTAGGCGGACCTCCCAAAAGCCTGCCAGCTAGACGTCGGAGGAAGCGGCGGAGGACGCGCCGAAGACTGTCGGGCGATCGGCAAGGGAATCCAAGTGGAAGTTCTTGCTTTTTAACCACATCTAAAGGCGAGAGAGAAGAATGTGAAATCAGCAGTAATTTGGTGATCACACAACTGATCCGAGCGAGCGACCCGCTCAAACAGCGAACAGCCAGAACGGGAGAAAAGAACACAGTGAACGGCGGAGATGCGGCAGAGTTGACGCCCGAACGGCCGACTTGACGCCGCTCGCCGGCCGCCGCCCGCGAAGTCGGAGCGGCGGGCGCCGAAAAATGATGATTTTGCTGCAAATTCCGTCGATTGCGTCCGTTTTCGGTCTATCGCTTGCTGTCTCGTCTCGAGTCGGATCCAACAAAGCGCTCCCAAGAATCTCGGCTCTTTTCACCGTGTTTTCCGTTGCAGATGGCGCGGCCCGCTTCCCCGGACGCGATCAAGGCGGACTTCCTGGACTGGCTGTCGGGCGACGGGCAGCGGGACGTGGCCGTGGCCGACGAGTACCTGCACGACACGAACGCGGACCGAGACGTGAGTTCCGTGCTCTTCTTCCCGCTGACCGGCGGCTTGCAGTGGATCGAGGAGTACCTGAACGCGATGAAGGGCCCCACGCACACGCACTACGCGCATCGCCGCATCCGCGTGCGCACCACCTTTCGCATCGCGCAGGACGAGACGGTGGGCGACTTCGGGGAGCTCGCGGAGAAGTGCGCCCGTCCGTCCGCCGCCCACTCACCCGCTCTCTCGTTCAGGCGCCTCCTCATGCACGGCGTCCATCAGACCGACCTGCACGCGCTGCTCACCGACGGCTTCGGTCGGGCGGGCCGGGCGGGCGCGAAGGCGTTCTGGGGCGCCGGCTTCCACTTCGCCGACTGCTCCACGAAGGCGCTCAACTGGGCGGCGGACGAGGACGCGTACACGAAGGAGCGCCGCACGGACACGGACGAGATCGTGCCCGCCGCGAGCCCCCGCCTGTACCACGTGCTGCTGTGCGCCGCCGCCCTCGGCCGGCCGCACCGCTCGCGGACGCCCCGCAAGAAGCAGCTGGACGGCCGGTGGGACGACTCGCGCGTCAGCACCGCCATGTACCGCCCCGCTCGCGTCGTCTGGTGAGTCCTCTTCTTCCATTCACACCTCCAATCATTCGATCCACTCTCTGCAGCGTCCCCTTCCTCGAGCGCTTCTTCGCGGCGGACGGCACGCCGCACGAGCGCGTGCAGCACGTGAGCGTGCCGGTGGGCGGCCTCCAGCGCGACCCCGAGGTGCCCGCGACGAGCGTCCAGCTGCCGACCGGCGTGTACGCCGAGTACTGCGTCTACCGCCCCGCCCAGATCCGAATGGCCTTCCTCGCCGAGGTCGTCCTCGAGGAGCAGCCGGCCGGCGACGGAGACGCCCACTAATCCCAGTCTTCACGTCATCTTCTGTTGTACTAAATGCCCGCATTCTTCCACTTTCCCGTAAATAAACGAGTCGCCGCAAGCTGTCGGCAGTGTGTTGTCTTCAAAGCGGGCGGCAGGACTGCTTTGCATCTTGCCAGGCGTTTTGCCGCCTTTCGCCGCATGAAGTGAGTTTATTTCGGCCTCATGGGATCAAACATCGTACTGGCGTAACGTTTGTCAAACGGGTTGGCTCCGGCGGCGGGATCGAAGCGTTCGGGCAGCAGCTCGTTCGGCTCGCTGCTTTCTTCTGCGCGTTCGGTCGTCCTCCCCGTCCGGCGGTTGATTTTGCGGCGGTAACACACGTAGCTGACGGCCGCGGCGACGAGCACGAGGCCGAACAGACTGCAAGCACGAGAGGGATGAGGAGAGTGGAGGAGAGGGGAGGACCCACCCGCCGACGCCGACGAGGAGCGCCAACCGCCAGCCGCTCGTCCACGAGTCGCCCGCCTTCGCCAACTCGCTGGGCACCGCTTCGTACTGCAGAGAGTGAGGATGAGTGCGAGAGAGGGCACTCACGAAGTGGAAGGCGAGGCCGTCGAACGGGGCGCTCCAGTGCATCCCGATGGTCAGCGACGAGTTGCCGTCCGTCGGCTGGTGGACGTCGAGCGAGCAGCCGGCGGGCGGGAGGCGCAGCGGAGGGCTGTGGAGCGGCAGAAGAACGATCCCGTCGCTGTCGATCGAGCCGTGAGTGATGCCCGCGAAGCCCCGCCCTACAATCTGATTATGACTACTGGGGTTTTCCGAGCGCTCACCGCCGAAGAGCAGCGAGGAGTTCGTCCCCGAAAAGACAAGCAGGTGCTTACAACCGCCCACCGCAAACGAGCCACTGCAACAGAGAGTGTTTGCGGAAGGAAGGCAGAAGAGAGTACTTGAGAGTGGATGGATTGTCCCGAACAGTCCACGTTTCGATCGAAAAGTCGAGGGTTGTGCCCGAAAAGAGGAGAGTTTTCTCGGCTCTCGTACACCCGTCGACCGGCTTGTAGACGCTGCAATCGAGAGGATTGGCGAGGAGAACGGAAGGGTGGACTCACGTGTTGACGCCCTGGAAGTGGAAGCAGTCGGTGGTCGCTGGGACGAGTGCGGGCAGGACTGCGGAAAGGAAGAGGAGAAGCATCAGTGCGGGCACCCGTCCGTCCATTTCGCTCGTGCAGGAGTGGAAGTGAGCGCAATGTTGAGCTAGCCGCTCTGCCGATTTGCATCTCCCTCGTCTTGGAGCAAACATACGAGCCCGCTCGCCCGCCCACTTCATTCCCCCGCTTTCCGCACCGCTCGCGCCCGCCGCTCTTCGCTCAACTCGCCCGACGATGGACGCCGCCGGCCGCTTTCTGTCGCTTCTGCTCGTCCTCGCGCCGCTCTTCGCCCCGACGGCGGCCGGAGAGGCGGGCGGCGAGGAGAAGCCGATCGAGCTGCCCGGTGAGCGCCGCCTTCCGCCCACTCACTCCCTCCCGCTTGCAGTTGACAAGAACGTCCTCTTCGGGGCCATCGGGGCCTGCGCGCTGGGGATGCTCGTCGCTGCGGTCTTCTTCTGTCTGGCCCTCACCGGTGGGTCGCCCGTCTTCCTTCTTCACTCATCTCGCCGCTCCCAGGAGTCCTCTGCGGACCGAAGAAGCATAAGAGCTCGCCGCCGGAAGTCCTGGACGAGGAGCAGCCCTGAACATCTTTTCGTTCAATGAACACTCGATTCGTCTGTTTGATCGGATGGTCGCTAGACAAACAGATGAGGTGGTCGGAAGCCAGCGCTTTCCCCTTGCTGTTGCTCTCCGCTCAGTCTCCTCCCAATCGTTCGGGGACATTTCGCTTTCGAATCGCCGCTCCGCTTGCTGCCGCTCGTCGCTCTTGTTGTTGTTCGCACGTCGAATCTTCGTTTTCCGCCCACCCTCAACCAATCGATCGAAAGGATGGCCCCGTCCGGACGCCCGAAGTGGATCCACTCGGTGGAGGACGCGGTCGCCCACTACCGCCAGGTGCCGCTCACCGAGTTGCCCACCGACGAGCAGCTGGAGGTGAGCGGGGAAGAACGGAATGGAGTGGAGATCCGTTCGGAGAAAGACACCTTGCCGTTCGCTTCTGCAGTCGATCGACCTCCACACGTTCCCGCCGCAAATTCCCGACTATCCACTCGCTTTCAGTTCCGCCGCCGCCTGGTGGAGGCCGCGTGGGAGACAAAGGAGATGAAGCCGGCGAGTTCTTCCGTTCGTTTCGCTCACTCCCCGCTTCTTGCAGTCTCCCTTCGTGCTCGTCCAACACAAGTTCATGATGGCGAACGAGGGCAAGCACTTGCTGGAGGGGAGTCCCCTCGTTCCTCCTCCCGCTCACTCCTTTTCCTTCAGGAGGCGACTCGCGTGTTCGGGCGGGAGATCGCCGAGGCCGCCGACCTGTGCGCCCTGATGAAGGAGCAGAAGTTCCAGGAGACCTCCATGGGGTTCGTCCCACAAATTCTTTCTTCCCTCCACTCACCCCTTTCTTTCTTCAGGCAGCCGCAAAGAGGCTTCTTCCACGTGTACCCAAAATTCCGCCAGTCGGGTTCGTTCTATCCACTCACTGGTCATCCTTTAATCCCTCTCGTCCGTTGCAGATCTCGAGCACCTCTTCGACGCCATCCGCCAACTGCGCGACGGCCATCGGTGAGCGGCAAGTCGGCAAGTCGGGTGCATTCTTCCCTTTCTGTCGACGGGAATTTGCCTTCTCTTCTGTTCGTTGTCTACTTCTCTCATCTGCTTTGTTCTCGAGTTTCTCATCTCTTTCAATTGTTGGGCATAAACGAGCGAACCGCATTGAAGTTAGCCGGTTGGACGGGGAGAGCGGAGCGGAAGAGACCGCCGCGTTGGATTTCTGTCTGTGGGAACGGGGCGCCCGCCCGCTTTTCTCGTTGTGCGTCCGCTTGCCCGCTCTGCCAGCCGCCTTCCCCGCGAAATCACTCTTCGTTCTTTCAGGCCTGCCCGGACGATGGTCGACTGCGAAGAGGAACCGCTGGAGTTGGACGACGGTTTGGAGAAGCGGGAGCGGTTCTCCGGTGAGTTCTTTCGTTCGGCCCTCCCGTCCACTCGTCGCTCCTTGCAGCCACCCGCCCGCGGCCGCCGCCGGACGAGCGGGAGGGCCGCGTGCTGGACGCGTGGGTTGTGCGGGCGTTCGCGCGGGGCTCGGCGGTCGTGAACACGCTGGCCGAGGGCGCGGGCGGCTGCTTTCTGCTGCGGCGGGGCTTCCGACTGCGCGACGCGACGGTCGGACGGGCGGCACTGGACGTGGGCGCGCGCGTCCGCTTCGTGTGTCCCGCGCGCTCCGCGACGGGCGGCCGCTTCGTGGCGGACCTCGAGGAGTACGCGCCGATGCAGATCGTGAGTCTCCGCCTTGTCGTCCACTCGCCCGCTTGCAGCACCGCTACGCCCGCCTGCTGCGCGGCGTCGGCGAGGCGGCCGGCCGGCTGTTCGTCGACGAACTCGGCGCCATCGCCGCCCACCCACCGCGCGACTGCAACGTGCCGCCGGGCGTTCAGTTCGTGGGCGCCCTGCGGTTCGCGTTCGGCTGGACGCGGGCGGGCGTCCGCTGCTCCTTCGGCTTCGCGGGCTTCCTGAACTACACGATGGAGGACCTGGCGTTCGCGGGATGCGTGAGTGCCCTACCGCCGCCTTCTTTCATCCGTCCGATTGCAGCCGTGGCCGCTGACGGGCGGACGGGGCGGTGTCGAGTGGCGGCATCGCTTCTCGGGGGGCATGCGGCCCGACTTCAAGCCGCTCGCCGACCGGCCGGTGAGTGCGCCCTCCATCCTTCACTCCTGCCGTTCAGTTCGCGCGCGTCCTCTGCCGCTGCGTGGAGCCGCTGGAGGGCCGGCCGGCGGACGAGTGCCTGCAGATCGTCGGCTCGATGCAGCGCGTCCGGCTGTGGGGCGAATCGAGCGGCGAGCGGGCGGCCTTCGGGTCGACCGCCCCGACGGGAACGGGCGGCTACTCGCTCGGCCACTTCTACGACGTCTACGTGCTGGGCAGCCGGCTGGACGAGTGGATCTTCGAGCTGCGCGCCCACCCCGCCCGCGAGGTGCCCGGCCCGCGCGCCGTCGCCTACTTGGACCGCCTGGAGGCCGCCTACCGCCAAGCGCCCGCCCACTACTCCCGCACGTACGTGCCGCCCGACCGCCCGCCGCCCCCGATGCGCGTTCTCGTGAGTGCGGGCACGAGCAACTGGTTGATTCGGGCGTTGCGTTCAGGAGATCCTCGAGGACCCCGTGCCGGTCAGCGACGAGGAGGCCGAGTGATCGAATGGCGGTGGACCTTGACCGACAGAGCTCCCATTTCTTTTTATTCTTCCTGTTTTGAACGAATGCACGAATAAATCCGACGGAAGTAGTGGAAAGTTCACTCGAGGAAAAGAAGCGAGGATCCACACGCTGGCCGAACGGAACGTTCGTCTCCGTTCGAACAATCCGGGGAGGACCGAGAGGACGAACTGACGGAAGAGCGGAAGGTTGGCGGCCACGAACTCGTCCGTCCACTCGGGTGACTCGAGGATCTTCCGCGCGTTCTGCTTCGCGAACTCCAGCACTCCCGTCTTCAGGTCCTCGAGGTGGCCGAGAGCGAAGACGAGTCGGAGATCGGTGGCCGCGTTCTCAATCGACAGACTGGCGAGGATTGAGTCCACGCAAATCTCCTTGAAGTGAGTGAAAGGGAGCAAACGGTGGACTCACTTGCAACAACTCCAGCCGATAGAAGTGGGCGGCCGGCAGGAGATCGCGGGCACTCGCCTCCCAGTCGTCTACTTCGCCCGTGTAGACGAAGCGGAGGACCTGCTCAACGATCAGGGCGTGAAGTTCTTCACATCGACCACTCCCGTCCGTTTGACCGCCGAGTCGTGAGTGAACAGCGCGCGGAAGTACGGGGATTGCGCGACGAGCACGAACTTGTGGACCTGAACGGAGGGAAGCGAGTGGGCGAGTGGATTGCGCCCTCCAACTCACCTTGAAGACCCGCCCGTCCACGTGCAACTCGACGTCGGCGAACGTCTCGTCGCCGAACATGGCGGCCGTGTTCGCGGCCAGTCGCTCCCGCACCTTCTCGTTTTGGAGCGAACTGGCGGGCTTCTCCACTGCCTCCAGCACTTCGATCGAGCAGCAGAGGGAGACGCCGCCGTTGTCGCGCGGGAGCTCGAAGAAGACGTCCGAGCGGCCGCGTTCGTCGCCCGCCGAGAAGTCCGCTTCGTCCACTGCAATCCACTCGTTCGTTAGGCAATCCCAGATGTCACGTACCGAACTGCCCGCTCTTCGCGCCGCGCCGTCCCTCCAGCCACGTGGTGGAGCGCAGGCGGACGGACGAGTGGACGGCCAGGCGGCAGCAAAACAAGCGGACGCTTGCGAGCGGGCGGGTCGGCGCGGCGTTCGGGTCGGGCACAAGAACGAGGCGGAATTCGGCGCCCGACAGGCCGTCCAGCTCGAAGACGCTGCTCGTCCGCTTCTGCTCGATCGCCGTGCAGTCCGAGCCGCTCGAACGGTCGGGAAGTTCCCAACGGAAAAGCG
The DNA here is from genome assembly GCA_024699865.1 of Aphelenchoides fujianensis. Lineage (NCBI taxonomy): Eukaryota > Metazoa > Nematoda > Chromadorea > Rhabditida > Aphelenchoididae > Aphelenchoides > Aphelenchoides fujianensis. The sequence continues at coordinate 570,745 of JAMPIO010000057.1, read as the reverse complement.
TGATCGGCGGCATGGGGTTGATTTGAGCTGAAAGAAGAGTGAAATGATGCCTTCTGAGAACGAAAAGTGAGGAGGACTGCTAGCTGATCACAAGCAACACCGAAAGAACGCCACAAAAACGAGCATCCACCTTCAGGAAAGAGTGAAAGTTCTCCCGCTGTAAAAAGGGGAACGCGCGCACTCGTTCCTGCAAGCCGAGCGGCGAGTGTCAATTTCGGCACCAAAACGGCCGCCTTCCCGCCCGCCAACCGCGCGGACACTCGCTCGTCCCTCCGTTTGCGCGCTCGTGCGGACGCAAGGAGGGCGGCGTGTTTAGTCGAACGGGAAAGGAACATCTGCGCCCACTTCGAACGAACCTCGCCGTTCAGAGTCATTCACTCTTCTTTCGCGATGCGCGTTGTTCTCGATTGCAGCGATTAGCTCGTCGTAGCCGACCCGATATCAACGATGACTCGATCGCACTCACCCCAAACAGTAGAAAACGGAGTAGACGAGAAACCGGCATCCATTGCTGAGCTCTCTGCTGGCCCCGTCCACCGGCTATCAAGCGGACAATTCGAACGGGAGTTTCCGAACAAGAAGCAGTTCACTGACCGCGAAAAGAAGAATCGCAGTCGGATTTTGCATTTTCCTGTAAACGTTTCTGCAGTCATCGCTCTACTGTTTGAGTCACGTTGATTTCATTCCTTGTGTCAGTGATTTCCGAACACGCGTGCTTTATTCCTCGTTGGTCATCATTTCCTTCGTTTCCCTCGGCCCAACACCAAACCACGCGCACGTGAAAGACAAACAATGGAAGAAGGACGTGGACGACGAGCACACCTCTTATCAGCGACAGAGAGTGCAAGAACGAGCAGACAGGAGGATTAGTAGCGACAAGCTGCGCGCACTCCTCCCATGGCCCAAAAGGAAACGGCTTGAAGTTAAGTAGGAAATCCTGGCTCTGGAAGGGGAAGCGGGGTGTGCGTGCTGTGTGAAGGAAATTAGAAACAACGAACAACGAGTCGTTCCTTCCGTCTTTCTGATGGTTGCTCTTTTCGTTGCAGGCGAGTCGAAGTCAATGACAACATCGATAGCTTCCTGCAACTTTCCGCTCTTTTCTTGAGAAAGCACTCGATTTTGGGGAACAACAAGAAAAACTGAACGGACGTTAGAGGACACCCTTGCCCTGACCGCAATTCAAAGAGCAAACAAAACGACGGGCATTTCCGTCTGCTTATCACTGCGTTTGTTCCGGTTTGGATCAACAAGCCGGAAGAAAGCGGCCGCTCTCGTCACTCAACAATGCTGCTCGCCGGACTGCTTTTCGTGCTGCTGGCCGGTGCTGAAGCCGCCTTCCGACTGCCGCTCTTCCAACGACTCTCTCAGGCTGCTCAGAGCAATGGAACGAGAGAAGAGGGCAACGGTCTGGTTGGTGAGTTCTCCTCTCATATTTCCACTGGCTTCTTTGGAGTGATGCTGGAAGTGGGCGAGCCGCCGCAAGCCTTCTACGCGGCCGTCCGCTTCGATTCGGCCGACTTGTGGCTGGCGGACGAGTCGTGCGAGCGGTGGGCGGAGTGCGGCGACGAGTGCCCGGCCGGCGAGTCCCCCACGGTCGTTGCGGAAGAGAAGAAGTGCGCGGTGCTCGTCCGCTACGACTCCACGTGTTCCTCCACCTACCGCCCGAAGGGGTAGAGCTGGAGGGCAGCCGCCGGCTTGAGCGGCCGGTGGGGCGTCGATCGGCTGGCGCTGCGCGAGGAGGTCGTGCTGGAAGCGGCAGTCTTCGCGCAGGCGACCCGCCTGGCCGACCGCCTCGCCCCGTGCGGCGGCGGTTGCCGGAACGTGAGCGGCGTCGTGGGCTTCGGGCGGTCGAGCGGAAGCGCCGGCGGCCTCGTCGAGCAGCTCCGGCGGGCGGGACTCCTGCAGCAGCCGCTCGTCGGACTGCGGCTGAGCGGGCGCCCGGCGGCCGGCGGCGAGATGGCCGGCGAGTTGACGTTCGGCGGCTGGGATCGGCGGAAGTGCGCCCAGACGGCGTTTTTCGTCCCGCTCGACGCCGCCGACTCCCGCTGGTCGTTTCGAGTGGTCGGGGCGACGATCGGCGACCTCGCAGTCGAGAGTGGGCTGCAGGTTTGTTCGCTCTCTTCTTGCCCACCCCCTTACTGGTTTAGGCGGTGGTCGACCCCGACAGAAGTGGCTGGAGTGTCCCCCGCTCGCTCTTCGACGTCCTCCTCTCCGCGACGGCCGCTGAAGTGAGACAGCGAAGAGGAAAACTATTGTATTCATTCGATCGCCCGTTGCAGTTCGACGACCGGCTGGACGAGTGGGCGGTCGACTGCGCGCTGGACACTCCGCTCCGCTTGACGACGGCCGGCGGCGACCTCGTCCTCCCGCTCGCCGCCTTCCGCCGCCCACTCGCCGCCAACTCGTGTGTTCTCGCCGTCTCGATCGACGAGCGGGACGAACTCGTCCTCGGCACCCCCTTCTTCGCCCACTTCTGCGGCCTCTTCGACTTTGCGAGTGAACAACTCGGATTCGCGGCCGTCAACCCGTGAGCGAAGGGATTCTTTTTTGTCATCTTTATGTGGTTTTGGATGAAATGCTGGACCTTCCGATGGGAGACCGTTTGGTCGATTGGTCATCCCGCTGAACTCGTGCGGCAGAAGAGAGTTTGGATAGGGACAGACGGAAAAGGGAACAAGACGCGATTCTTGCTGCCAACCCGATTGCCCGACCTTTCTGTCCGCTTTCGGTCACGTACGGCTGGCAGGGAGACAAAGATAGCCATTGACGACGAGAAGGATCATCCACGAGCACTCCAAGGGAAATCAACGCCGTTTCGGGCGATCTTCCCGTTGCTTCAAGCGAGCGCCCACTGTTTTCATTGAGCAACACGCGCGACTCCTGTTTGGACGACCAAAATGGGCAAAAACAGCACTGAGTGTTTCATCCTACAGAGATCGATGAAAACAAGGAGCAAGAGGTTTCTCGTCAACCGCTTTTATTAGCAACAGAAAGAACACTCATTGGCAACACACAAGGCATCCGAACGATGATTACTCGAGATGGCGAACGGGGATCGGCTCCATCCCCTTGTAGAAGCTGGGCAGGACGGACTTCAGCGGGGGCTCGTTCATTTCGTGCTAAAAGCCGCCCTTGCCGTCGATCAGCTCGCGGCTCTTGCGGGCGGCCGTCATGCAGAGGTTCCGCAGCGAGTCCACCTTTCTGAAAGGAGTGAGGTGATGGAAATAAGCGGGGACTCACCGGAACAGTAGACGCTCCACTTTGAAGCGAGCGCGGCCGTCTGTGCTCCAGTAGCTGCCGAGGTCGGGCCGCTTGACGGCCACGATCCCGTCCTCTCCGTTCGCCGCGTTCACGATGGACGAGATGTGGCAGGTGTCTCGCCCCACGACCGGAAGTTCCTGCCACTTCTTCGTCCGGGAGTTGAGACGAAAGATCACCTGGTGTCGAGTGGAGCCCATCTTGGCACACTTGAGGTAGAGCGAGTGCGAAGACTGCAGGAACGACGAACAATTACCCTGAAATCAAAGAAAGGATACGATGAGAATAGACAAAAGACAGACGATTGGTCGCACATTCCGAGCGTGCAGCTGACCCTTCTTCCACATCTTCTGATCCAGCGAGTAGGCGTGCAGAGTCGCCGGTCCGTAGGGGTCCAGCGCAGTGATCCACCGTCCATCTATGCTCATTTTGGACATGCAGTGATTGGGATTCACCGGGGACGTCTCGTGAATCACCTCCACAGCCGCCGTGTCGACGTCCAGGCGGAAGAAGACGATCGAGTCGCCCGAGGTGCCGACGATCGCCCGCTTCACGTCCACGTCCCTTCCGCGAATGTCCGTGACGGCGAACACGTGACTGGAGCCCAGAGGTGGACGATGTAGCGAGTGGAGCTCGTAGGTTTGCCCGTCGACCGGAAGGCGGAGGAGGTACAACTCCCGAGCAGCGAACTCGCCAGCCGTAACGAGGATCGTGGTCAAGCTGACGACCACGGCGGCTTTGATCGACGTTAGCGGAGGCCATCCGTCGGGCGATCTCAACAGCCTGAAGACGAGAACGACATCAAAAGGAATCAAAAAAAGGGGACTCACTTCCGAGCGTTCCGCTGAAGGTCTACGATCAGCAGGTCGTGGGTGTCCGTGAAGAAGAACAGGTACCGCCCGTCCGCCGAGCAGCAAATCGTGTCCGAGATCTGAATGACGGGCCATCATAGGAGGAAGCTGTCGAATGAAAACGAACCCCGTAGGTCTCGTAAACGAAAGTGTGCTTGGCGTCCTCCTGCTCGTGGGCGACCGGCTCGTAAGGCAGCCTCTCCCAGCTCTCTGCGTGCTTCGAGATCTTCGCAGCGGAGTGACGGACAGGCGGACGCACAACGGATTCTTTCCAGCAGTTTCGGCATCCGCACAGCTGAGCCGAGAGTTGGACGATCGGCGATTGTTCCGTGGCCGGTTCCTCTTTGGCCCATCGCCGCTTGCGGCACGAACAGGAGCCGCCGGCTTCGGCCATGATCGCGCTTGAAAAAGGAGGAAATTGGAAGATGCAGAGAAATAATTCGAGGAAAATCGCACGGATTTCGCGAACGGAAAGGCCCCGAAAATCCCACAGATTTATCGCGAGTAGCGTGAAGGCAGTGGACCAAAAATTCGGGAGTCATTGTCCGATTTCATCTGGTGGACAGGAGCAGAATGCGGAGAGAAGAGCGAGGCGAACTCGAACGGCGGCGGCGTCGATTTCTTCGCGCCAAGTCTCCCGTGGCTTCTTCGCCGCCCCCGACCCGCTCGCCCGACTGCCCGGCCGCTCTGGTCGGGCGCTCTCTGGTGATTCACGGGCGAAACGAGGGGCCGTGTTGATGGGAAGTCGGAACATCTGCGCGCATTCGGGCCAGTAGAAAGGGGTCTGCTCTTCGCCCGTCCTCTTGTGCCGCAAGAGATCGACCAAACGCAAATGTTTTCGTTCACTCAACGACCGATCGATCCTAGATTTTATTCGAACAACCAACTTCAACAACAACAGCAAATGCGGTCCTTCAACAGAACTAGACGACTTCCGACATCCACGCTAAAGCACTTCGAACTCGCAGCAGAAGAAGAGCGGTCCCTTGACTGCGAGCTGCCGAAGTGTATTCAGCGGCTTCCAAGCGGGCCATCCGTGCACTCGACCGGCCGAGAACTCTTCCGTCTTCTTTGGAATGCGCGGATTAGTCGGCTGTTCGGAGTGGCGAGAGCTCACCGATTCGTCGTCCCCTCTCCCCGCCGCCCTCCACCCACACGGCGACTCGAAGGCGAGCGGGCGGGTGGCTGGAGTGCCGACTGCAGACCACGTGGAGGCCGCTCCAGTGCGGGAGGTGCGGACTCCGGGGCACGAACTCCAGCCAAAAGTGCTCACCGGAGAGCCCGCGCACTTCGAAGAGGTCGCCAGCGTGTCGGTCGCCTTCCATCGCAAACTCCAGGCGATTGCGGGCGTTCGGGAACTCCCAGCGATGGGCGGTGGTCTTGCCGGAGATCCGCAGGGAGGAGAGCAGGAAAGAGTGCATTGATCGAACGAGAAACACAGAAGGCGGAAGGAATCCCAAGAGAAAACTCACCATGGCGGCGATGTTGCTCGTTAACGCCCGCCGTTTGTTTCCGACCGCTCTGTTCGCCGTGGTGGCCCGTCGTTTTGCGCTGCTCGGCGGGAGCATCGGAAGGGCGGGCCCGGCGACCACTTCGAGCGTGCAGCAGACGAACAGCGCGCCCGCTCCGCAGCGATTCTGCAGGGCGCGCAAACGCGTCCTTTTGGGAGCGGCGTGGGTTCGGCCGGCCGAGAATTCGAGCGTTCCCTCTGCAATTCGAGTTGAAACGGAAGGTTGAGTGCTGGAAAGACGCACCGACGGGCGAGTACTTCGAGCAGTCCGCCCACTCACACCAGCCCGTGCAGCGGAGCCAAACGGAGCGGTCGGGCAGCCGGCGACACGCCAGCGAGAAGTGGCTGTTCTTCCGAATGCTGTGGAATTTGGGCACCATCAAGAGTTGGAATTGGCTGCCGGGAAGGCCGTTCAGCTCGAACAGCGGGCTCTTCCACTTGGCGCCGACGCGTGCGGCCTCCGAACGGCGCTTGAAGTCCTCCACCGGCCAGCGGAAGGAAGTCGTCGCGGACATGCCGACCGAAAGGAAGCTGCGAGTTGGGCGAGCGGCAGCGGGAAAAACGGCGGAAGATGGACCGGTCGACGCGTTCCTCTGCTTTTGCGCAACGCGCGCCGCTTCGCGGTCAGCGGCGGTCAACGCAATTGCAGTCGGGCGGTAGAGGAAGCGTTCGCGCGGGTTGTCCGTTCATAGTTCGTAGATAAACAACCAACTTTAATCCAACATCCAACAAACGAACAAGCAAACGGCCGATCACACGAAAGACGAGGCGACGAACGTGAAGAACTCGGTCACAATCGCCGAATTTTCGTGCGTGTACGCGGCGTTCCACTCGGGCAGCACGACGATCTCCTTCGCGTTCCTCTTCGCGAGCTCCAGCACGCGGTCCTTGAAGCCGGCCAGGTGGCGGTGGGCGAATGCGAGGCGGAGGTCGCTGCGGATGGTCACGATGAAAAGACTGCGGACAATCGAGTCCACGCACATCTCCTGCAAGCGAGTGAGAAGAGGGCGAGCGGTGGACTCACTCACTTGCAACAACTCCAGGCGATAGAAGTCGGCGGCCGGCAGGAAATCCCAAGCGTTCGCCTCCAACTCCCGCACTTCTCCCGTGTAGACGAAGCGGAGGACTTGGGGGACGACATCGACCGTGTGGTTCTTCACTTCGACCACTCCCGCCCGCCTCTCTTCGCTCTCCGTCGTGAACATCTTTAGGAAGTACTCGGATTGGGACGCCAGAACGACCTTGTGGACCTCAAAGGGGAGGGGGTGGTGATTGAAGAGCAAAGAAGAGAACTCGCCTTGAAGACCGCCTCTCCGACGTGCACGTCGAAGTCCGCGAACTGCTCGTCGCCGAACATCCGCCCGCTCTTGCCGACGATCGCCGCTTTCACCAACCGCTCGTCGAGATGGGCGTGGGTCGTCGCGTCGAGCAGTTCGACCTCGCAGCAGAGGAACACGGGCTGTTCGTACTTCAGGAGGTACGAAAGGTAGCGCTCGTCGTTCCACGCCTCCCAGCCGTGCTGTTGGCCCTGCCGGAAGTCCGCCGTTGTCTCTGGAATGCACTCGATCGGTTGAGGTCGGACCACGGAGGAGGAACCGACCCTCGGGCTTCGGATGCTCGAAGGGGGAATACTCGCTCCTCCACGGCGGGTCTTCGGCGAGCTTCTCGGGCCACAGCTTCACGTGAAGACGGACGGCGGAGTGCTCGCGGAGCTCCCGGCAGAGCAAGTAGACGCTCAAGCTGACCTCCGCCCACTCGTGGTCGGGATAGTCCTGGAACTCCACCACGAGGCGGAATTGCGATCCGGCGCTCCCGTTCAGCTCGAACGGCGGACCCGCCCACCGGTCGTCCACGCGGGCGAGCGCCTTTCGCTTCCAGAAGTCCACGAGCTCCCAGCGGTGAAGAGTCGTCCGAGTCATGCCGGAGGGAGCGGAGAGCGGCCGGCAAATAGGGTGGGCAAAGAAACAGAAACAGCTGTGCCGTACGACCGACCGAGCGTCCGACGACGACCAAACGAATGCCGACCGCAGTGGAAAGTCGAACAGCGGGGGCGAATTCGATCGGCGGGCAGTCCGCCCACTCGCCGGCCGGCCGCTCGCCGTGTTCCCACTTCCCTTCTTTCTTGTTCGTCCATCCACTCGCTTTGCCGTCCGATCGATCGACGATGAAGATGAGCCGCTCCTTGGTCCTCGCCGTCGCCCTCCTGCGCGCCACGCTGGCCGCCGACTTCCGCCCGGCCGACGAGCAGCCGGCCGCCCGCCCGAAGAATCCGATGGCCGCCGCCTTGCACACGCGCGTTTTCCACGTGGAGAAGGGTGAGTGGTTGGGAGATTTCTTTGATCACGTCTCATCCATTCGTCCTTCTGCTTTCAGCCCACCTGCCGACCGTCCCGCCGTTCTCCACCGTGCCGCCGCCCTCGTCGCCGCCGCCCGTCCGGCTGCCCGCCGTGCCGCCGCTCGACCTTTCGCGAGTGCCCGGCCTGGGCGACGTCCCGCTCCAGCTGCCGCCGTTCGACGTGGAGGAGTTGGAGCGGCTGGGCGAAATCACCGGCCAGATCGCGCAGATGGTCGAGCTGCTCGTCCAGAACGCCCACCGCTCCGGCCACCGCTCGGCCGCCTCCCGCTCGCTGGACGACGACGAGATCGACCGCCTCGAGCGCGCCGACCGGCCGCCCTCCCGCCCCGCCGCCGCCGAACGTCCGCCCGGCCGCGGCGACGCGCTCACCACCGGCGAGTGGGCGGCCCGCTGGCTCGTGCTCGGCGGGCTGCTCTTCTTCGCGCTCCTCTGCTGCGGTTTCGCGTGGGCCATCGGGCGGAAGGCGGAGGCCGTCCGTCGCCGACGAGTGCGCGTGATCCCCCTCCGCTCGCCGCCGTCCACTCGCGAGACCTCCGCCGACCTCATTTCCATCTGATCGCCCCACCCACTAGTCTTTCTTTTGTACTCGCTAATCTCCGTTCTCATCTGTTTTATTTTCGCACGATTCGCAAGATTAAACGATTTCGTTCGCACGTTTTTGGATGGTTAGAGCGCGGAATTAAGACGGACATTTCGCCTCAAAGCAAGAATCGGATCGGATGAAAAGAAAGGATCGATGGCAGACATGTCCCGCACGAACCGCTCGTTCAATCGGCGGCCATTGTCGACGATGGCCGCGCCCAAAAATTCGTGAATACTGCGGGAAAATTTAGGCACTCCGATGGCGAGTCCAGCCTCGCATTCCCACGGAGAGGAGCGCGTGCATATAAAAGCGGGGTATTCGCGGAGTGTCAGTCCGAAGCAAGCGGCCGAAACTCCCGCCTTCTCTCCTCCGCCCGCCGTGGTGCCCAATGGGTGGGGCGAGCGAGCAGCAAGCGAGAAACGCGCGATCTTTTGCGTGACTCATCGCTTTTCGCTTCTGCGCATCCTTCGTTGGACGACAGCTGAAGGGAATTGAGCAAGCGAAGTTCGGCTGCGTGTGTGACCGCTCTTATGAACGACGGCCAACGAAGTTTCTGCTCTCTCGTTCGATCTCTCTACTCCATCATGTTTTCCGTGTCGAGATCGATGTTGAAGACAAAGCCCTGCGCGCGTAAGTGCAAGACAGGAAGATTCCACTCGCAGCACCCAACAGTGCATTCGAAAGTCGGAGGAGGAGAACGAGAAAGAAGCGCCCGCCCGTCAGCCCTCGGAAGTGGGCGCTCTGCGCGTCGCCTAAGTCGATGGAAGCGGCCATTCAGGAAAAAGTCCTCGGCAGCCGAAAGCAAGCGTCCACCGCAAACGAAGAGGCGCACGATGCGATGCCTCGCGGTTCCGCTTACCGCAGTAGTGGGAGAAGCGCGGGAAACCATTGTAAAAAGTTTACTCGACGACACGACTGATCGATTAGTGCACCATTTGTTTATCCGAACAGCAAACGAAAACGACAGCAAAGAACAACGAATGAAGAGTCCGTCCATGTCTAGCTGAACAGCAACTCAGCGAAACGATCACTTGTGGGCGAACTCCAACAAGACGGCGATGATCTTCGGGTTCTCTTCCGTGAACTTCGGTCCTCCTTCCAACTTCATGAACGGAACGAGGTTCTCGTAAGCCACTTGAAGAGTTTTCGGCTTAAGATCTTTGTAGTGCCCCAGCTGAAAGGCCAGCTGCAGGCGCTTTAGAATGTTCGGTAGTGCAGACCGGCTAAAATTGCATCGATGCACAATTCCTGAAAACAAGTGTGGTCAGAATGAACAAAGCGATGGCTAACCACGAGGTGCGGGAGCTCAAAGCAATCGGCGGCAAACAGGAGATCTGGAGCGCTCTCTTCCAGTCCCTCCACCTCCCTCCGTGTATAGAAAGAGGATGAGCTTCTCTATCACGTCGCCATCGAACGTCTTGATGCGCACCAGCCCTTCTTGCGTTCCTTTGTGTCGCTCGTGAGCATCGCCTTGAAATACGAAGATTGCGTGAGACGATCTTGTGGACCTAAACACAAGAAGTGTATGAAAGAGGAAGGAGAACTTGCTTTAAAGACCCGCTCGCCCACGTGCACCGCATAGTCCGCGAGCTCGCCGCTTTCGATCGTGCCGACGAGCTGCTTGCGAAAACGGGCGTCTGTGGGAGCTCCTTTTGCCGACTTCACCGCACGAACCTTGCAGCAGACGATGAGCGGCGAGTCGTGAACAAAACGAAGAAGATTTGCACGGCTCTCAACGCCTTCCAGCCAAAATCGGCAACTTTGTCGAAAGTGTAGACCAATTCTGAAAAATAAACGGGCCGCAGACATTTAGCTACGCAACCTTCCGTTTGAGTCTGATGCCCGTGTCTGTCTTCCCGCCAGACGACGTACTGAACACGAACGGAAGATCGGCCGTTCGAATCCTCTACGTGCAGAGGAAGGGCCAATCCGCACCGTCTCCTTGAAGGTAGACGACCAGCCGCCAAGATCCTTGATTGTGATGACCGTTCCGTTCGGAGTCGAATCGAGGCGCTCCTTGAAGTCGGGAATCTCCCTCCGAAGCACCGTCTGGTCCGACGTTGTTTCAGCGATCTGGAAACGTAAATGTGCCCGAGGAATCTCGTTGAAAACAAGTGACCGCGCGAAAACACGACCACAAGATGCAGGCAGTAAGCAGGCTCCAAACAACACCGATCGAAATGCCAACTGGCTGACTGGGCGCCGACTGCGACCCACGCCGCACCGCCCTCGACTACGAGTGGCTGCTGCTTGCGAGGGATCAAGAAAGCGGCGACTTTTGAACTCTTGCGGGCGGCTTGTTGGTTTCCGTTGAGCTTAAGGCAAACTTCCTGAACTTTAAACAACAACTACCTTATTTTTAGTCGACCAGATCGAAACGACTGACGATGAATGCGAGCAAAGGATTCTCTTCACGTGCTGGCCTTTGTGTTTAGCCGCCGGATGGCCACTTGACGGTGGGCAAAATCCGCCGTCCTTTGCTGACCAAAGCGGGTGTCTGTGGAACAATCGGGCGCCGTGGACGAAAAGCAGTCTACCTGCTTATCGGTTGACGCCTTCCATCCATTCGCGAATCCTTGCAGCCGCTAGACGATCACGGTGCGGGCTTGTGGCGATTTTATCGAAAGTGCACTCCGATGATTCACCAGGTCGCAAACGAGGCGACCGAATGGCGTCTTTCTGCCGCTCGCCGCGGTCTGTGGACGAGCGGTGGAGCAAATGGCCTCTGCGCGCCATCTGCTCATTCGACGGGGTCGCTCGGGCAGCTCGTTCGTGAACTTTCTGCCGCGTTCTTTTTGCTGTCCGCTTGCACACGCGAATTTTCACCCCGTCTCGTTGCAGGCCGCCTTCGACGACCATGACCGCGGCGATGGAGACGATCTTCCGCTGGCCGCTGAACGACTTCCACACTCGGTTCCAAACGACGCCTTTCAAGCAGCGCTGGGAGAGCCCCGATTTCACCATCAACGGCGTTCCGAATGCCAAGTTCCGCGTTGTGCTCTACCCAAAAGGCGATCGCGAACAGTCCAAAGACAGCTTCGCTAGTTACCTTCTCGTGCAAGAGCTCGCCGATCACCCCTTCCTTCGTTTGAAGTACGAATTTTGGTTTGAAAACGGAGAGAAGAAGCAGCTGAAGAAACGAGGTGAGTTCGTTTGAATGCACTTCAAACAACCGGCTTCAAGGGATTTTAGGTGGAGAACAGGCATTTGATTCCAAGAACCTGGCTGGGGATCGTCAGATTCGTTCCTCCAAAAGGAACTCACCGAATTCGCTAAAACTGCGCCGTTGGTCGTCTTCTGCAAAGTTCGCCTGATGGACCTCATCGCGCAAACCGAAGAGACGGCCCAATCAGACGTTCTGGAGAAGCTGGCCGTCGACTTCGATTCGGAGGAATTCGCGGACGCCGAAGTGCGCGTGCAGGAGAAGGTCTTCAAGGTTCCTTAGCTTGTTTCGTTTGATCCACTCTTCCTGTTGTCGTTTAGGTCTCGAAAGTGGTCATTTGCTCTGGATCGCCCGTCTTCCGCCGCATGTTCATGACCGACTCAAAGGAGTAGGAGACGGGCGCCGTGGAGATCGAGAAGGAGGACCCCGAAGTGATCGAACTTCTCCTCCGCTACCTCTACTCCGGCAAGGTGGAGGCGCTGCCGGAGGTCGCCGCTCGCCTCCTCCCCGTTGCCGACTGCTACGAGGTGCTCCACTTGGCCGTGAGTTCACTCTTCTTTCCTGTTCCTTCCTGATCTCCCGCTTTCAGGCCATGTGCTTGGAGTCGCTCTGCAAACATGTGTCCGTCGAGACGGTCCTTTGCGACTTGAAGTTGGCTTACGCTCACGACCACGCCGGCTACTTCAAAGCGAAACTCCTCAAGTTCGCGCAGACCAACTTTTCTCTCATCAAAGAGCAGCCCGATTGGTCGTTCGAGTTCATCCGCGAGAATCCGGAGATCGTGAAGGACGTCGTCTCGCCGCTTACCCTCTGATTCGCACATTCGCTCGTTGCTTCACCGTTGTTACTTTTTGTTTCATTCATCCTTCAGTCGTTGTGCAGAAGTGGAGAATAAATTCTTTTGTTATCCGTGAACTTTGGAAGGCGAATGTTTTGGGGTCGCTTGCCTTAATCGACAGAATGCTCGCTTCTCGTCGAGCGCCAAGCGGTCGAGCAGGGGGATGAACGAGAAGAAAGCCTTTCGATTGTTCCGTTCTCGTGGCCCGTCCATTCGCTTCACCGCTGCCTGCTGCTCTGTGCGGCCATTCGAACACTTCCAGCCTCCTCTGTTCGTTCAGTGGATAGTCACGCACATTTCCTGCAAGCAAACCGACCACCAACGGCTCCAACTGAAAGTAGTCGGCGGCGGGCAAGAGATCGCGGGCACACACGGCCAAATCGTCTACTTCCGCCGTGTACACGAACTTCAGCCCCTGCTCGACGCCCGTCTGCTTCTTTTCGGTGTCCTGAGTGAACATCCGCCTGAAGTGCTCGGATTGCGCGACGAGGATCAGTTTGTGGAGTTGGACGAGAGAGAAGTCAGTTGAATGCATGAAGAGCACTCGCCTTAAAGACCCGCGCGTCCACGTGCAACTCGGCGTAGGCGAACGTCTCGTTTCCAAGCAGAGAAGCGAAATCCTCGAGAACTCGAGTCTTGCTCATTTGCCCGCCGGAGGGGCGAAAGTCTCGTCGGTCGGGTCGAGGCACTCGATTTCGCAAGTGAGAAACAACGACGAGCCGCCCGCGTTCTGCAGCTTGAACAAGCCGAAAGTATCGCTCTACACGTGGTCCTGGCCGACGCGCACGCTTCGGCACGACGAAGAGTTGGGATTGAGCTCCGGAAAATCCGTTCAGCCGGTCCACTTCTCCCCCGCCTTCGCGGCATTCGAGCGGACGCGTAACTTCCCGAGCTCCCTGCGGTGCACAGTGCTCAGCGTTTTGTTGCTCTTCCAAAACGCCAGGTTGTTCGTTCGTGCGGCAGACATGTCGATGAAGCGATCGAATTTCAGCCGCAAGCATTCGAATCGCAGATGTTTCTGCTTCCGTCCTTCGGCCGTAACTCCAGCGCTCGAGCAGAAAGACGACGGCATTATGAAAGAGATCTTTCCACTGCTTGAGTCAACAGCCACTGCTCTCGCCTTGCTGATTGCGCATTCAAAGCATCGCATGGGAAGGCGCCGGTCGAAAGAAAGCGGGCAAACGCAGACGAGAGTGCTCATTTCTCTCATTCTCCCTGTCGCTCCTTCGGTGCGGATGTCGGCGCTCGGAGCTCACGGCGTGAAGTTCGCGAGCGTGGAGGCGGCGGTCTGCGCTTCGCGGCTCGACCAGCACCTTTTTGCGTGCGCCCGCGGCCGGCTGCTAGTGGGCGTGAACTACGGGCACGTGGTGGTTGTGGACACGCACACGAACGAGGAGAAGTGAGTCTTCCGTTTCTGTCCTCTCCCTCCGCTCTCCGCTTTAGACGCTTCTCGCCTCCCGACAGGGTGGGGCTGCCCGAGGGCGTGCTCGACTGCTGGGCGGTGCGGGCCGACCGGCTGCTGGTCGTCACTCGCGAACATCTCGCCCTCGACGAGCTGGACGAGAGGAGCGGCGAGTTCCGCACGGACGTCCTGCACCGCTTTCCCGGCGCCCGTCTCCAGCGCGTCCAACACGCCCGGCGGCTGATCGCGGCGACCGCTTCCGACCGCTTCGTCGTCGCCGATCTCCGCAGCGAGCGCAGCGCGGAGTTCCACGCGGTCGACCTGAAAACGCGCGTCGTCCAGCCGGTGGGCTCGCTGGAGGTCGCCGAGGGCACGATCGCCGCCGTCCACTCGCACGCGGGCCGCCTGCTGGTGGTCGTTCGGGACGGCGTGCGCCTCGCTTCCGTGCACACGCTCGATCCGACGGACGGGAGCACGAGTCGAGTGGACGTGGAGCACGTGCCGGAAGCGGTGAGTTCTCATTTCGTTAAAGATTCGACCCGTTCACCTCTTCTTCCGCTTTCAGCCGAACGTCGCCCTCCGTTGCTTTTCGCTGTCGGCCGTCGGCTTCCACGCAGACGTTCTCTTCGTTTTGGAGCAGCTCGTGGTTACCGCCGCCGATCGGGCGGGTCGCCGTCTGCAGCCCCGACTGCGCCGTTTGGACCTCGCGAGCGGCAAGTGGACGACCGTCGAGTGCGCCCTTTTGCGCGAGATCGCCGCCTCCTGTTGGCACGCGGAGTGGACGGGCGGCGTGGACACGCGCGAGCCGACCGACTTGCTGCACGTGGACGCCGACGGCACGCTCTCGATCCACGTGCGCACCTCCCACTCGTCCACGAACAACGCGCGAGTGGGCTTCGAGACGCCCGTGTGCGCGTGGAACTCCTTCCGGCTGACCGTCGGGTGAGCGAGAGAGCACTCATTCAATCAACCGACCGCTTCTTTCTTTTAGTCACCCGCCGTCGCTCCTCCGCCTCTCGCTGGCCGCCCGCCATCCCGCCGATCCGCGCCCGTTGCCCCAGCATCTTTCTAGCAAGACCATCTAGTAGCTCTGTTGATCTGCTTGCTGTTGACCGCAAGCGAATAAAACATTGGGGACAGTCGACAGACGACGGCCGTGGAAGGAAGTGGCCTTTCTCAAGCAGAAACAATAAGCATTCGTGGTCGGAGGGAAGAACCAATCGGCTGGCGGATAGTCGGAATCGTTGGTGGGGAGGCGATCAAATGCGAAGGCCCGCTTTCCACGAGCGGTTGTCCGGCGTGCACGCCATCACGAGCGGGAGATCCCATTCGTTTCAGGCCGGGAACAAACGTGATGCAAATTCCACCGCACTTTGATCCAATTCGAGAGCCGTCCACTGCGCCTTCACTTGCCGCCGCACACTCGAAACTCGCCGGTCGTCTCGCCCGCTCCGCTCGAGATGTTCCGCCCGCTGCTCCTCGTCGTCCTGCTGACCGCCCACTTCGCCGTTCACGAGGCCGCCGTGTCGTGCCACTTCAAGCTCGACTCCAAGGGCCAAGTGGCGGCCGACGAGCAGCTGGACGGCTGCCTGGACTGCAGCGTCGTCAAGAACCGCAAGCTGGAGATCTTCCATCTGTGCAACACGAAGAACACGTGAGTTCTCCCTCCCCCTCTCTCTCTTTATCTCCCGCTTGCAGGACAAAGCCCGGCTGCTCGGTGACCGACGACCTCATCCGCTGCAACTGCAAAGAGGCGCTCTGCAACAAGCCGACGCTCCTCGACGGCCACTCGTTCCCGAACGGCGCCCCCGCCCTGTGCTTCGGCCTCTCGATGACGATCGTCCTCTTCGTCCTCCACTTCGTTCACTGACTGCTTGGCGGCGAATAAACGGATGGAGAACGAAGGTTGGGGCTTGTGGGGGTGAGGCGGCGTTTCATTTCAGCGACTTGAAGACGAAAGCCGTACGGCCATTGATCGTCGTCTTCAAACGATCCGCTAAACGACGTCGTGGATGTCTCTTGGGAACAACGCTCGTCCTTTGTGTCGTTCGTGAACAACTGTGTGGTAGTGCGGGCGGTCCGCCTGCCAGTCACCACTTTCAAGCGGCTGCAGCAAATCGATTCGGAGTGGACGACCGATCGCTTCGGCATCGTAATCCTCCACTGCTTCCCGCTCTCCGCTGTCTGCTGCCGCCTGATCGCGGCGACCGACCGCCCCGACCGCGTCGTCTCTGCTGCGCATTGCTCTCGCCGCCCGCCATCTCCCCGATCCTCGTGGAGTTATTCGTCTTACTTCGAAACATCTGTCGCGTTCTGATGATCGAGACAAACGAGCCGCAGAGAACACGTGTTTATCCCGAAGAGAAACCGAAACGTGGGAAAGAGGAAGCGAGGGGCAGCAATCGATGGTCGGGAGGCCTAGTAGTCGTCCACCACGTCCATCTCGTAGCCCCAGGAGATGTCGCTGTTGCTGTTAGGCTGGTGCCCCCGTTGCAATAGCAGCCATTCCAGCCGTCCTAAAGTCCAAATAGTTTGCTGGAGTGGTTAGAGACCGCTCGCTTACGTCATCCGTCCACTCGTCTTCGGCCATGCGCCAGAAATCGCCGTCGATGCGGAAGAAGGTGGATTTCGATTCGTGCCGCTCGTTTTGTTTGAGAAACATCCGCACGTGATTGTCGGAGGGATCGACCAGGAAGGACGCCCGGTCAAACGGCTCCGCTTTCTTCAGCTTCTCGATCCAACCGTCCGTCTGCTGAAAGCAGAACGAAATACAAGCAGGGAACGGAAGGAACGACAAACGTCAATAAAGCGGGAGTAGAAGCTGACCGTCAGGAAGAGCCGCTTCAGCCCCAAAAGGTGCAGACGATCGCGAGCTTCGAGGCATTTCGGCCACAGGTCCTCGAACGGATCTTGCAGCTTCCCCTGCTCTCGCTGAAATCGAGTGAAACGAATGGGAAGCAGCGGGATTCGCACCTCACAACGGGCGGTGATGCGGAGCTCTTCGACCTTCGGGAAACGACGGCCGAAGGCTTCGATGCGGTCGAACGGCATCTCGAAGAAGTCGACCTCCGACAGGGCCAACGAGGTGATCGATTCGGACAGGACGTGGTCGCTGGAAACGGAACAATCATTAAGTTCGTGAAAAGAGCAGACGAACCTTGGGAATCCGCTCTCCACCTCGTCCATGCGCACGTCCAGCCGACGGATCGTGTGTTCGCTCACGGAATTGTAGTGGTGGGCGTCTGTAATCCGAAAATAGTCGGTAGAATGAGGACCACTTAGCGAACCCGGCCAGAAGACGAGCTTCTCCAAATTCAAGGGCGGCAGGTGCCTCAAAACGAACGCTGGACACTCCAGTTCATTCAGTCGAGAGGCCACGCTCGTGATGAACGCGGAGAAGACCGCAGAATCGAGGTGAAAGCGGAGAGTCAGACCGTTCACGTCTAAAATGCCGAAGGTAAAATGCAAGAAGAACAACGGAATTGCTCACATTTTCCGAGCGACTTCAGCTCTTCGTAAACGGCCTCGGTCAACAGCTCGAGATCGCGGCCCAAATCGAGGTGGACGAGGACGTCGAGCAGTCGGAGCATTTCGAGCATCTCCGGTCGGCTGGCGGGGAACACGATCTCCGGCGTCTCGAGGGCCTGCCCGTCCAGCCGGAGCGGCCCAACTCGAATTTGAGGCCGTGAACGGACCGACGGACGGACGTCCGCTGGGCGCGAAGAACCCACTGCAATCGAACAAGAAATTCAATGGAAATCAAACGAGGGAACTCACCGCCAAACGGACCGACTGCGTCGCTCCCTTCGTTTTGTCCGCCAGCATCGCGTCGATCAGCAGAAAGCGGTTGAGTCCGTCCCGAATTTTCGCCGCTCCCGCTCGAATTTGCGGCTTCCGTTTGACGACCGCCGCCTCCATCAACGAGGGATTCGAAGCAATCACGGGAGTAGAAGGACGGCGGAAAGCGGGAAGAATGCGGCAGCCGGTAAGCAGCGTCTGGCGTTCCGCAGCACGCACGGAAAGGTTCGTTGCGGAAATTGCGGCTTTGCTCTACCGAGCAGTAGTCTCTTCTGTTCATACAACGACTACAAGCGTTCGTTTTAGTCCGAACACGATCGGAGTGAAACAGACGGAATAGGCATTCTTTTCGTCCTACCATTCCAGTCAAGTGCTTTCCAGCGGCCTGTTGCTCCACTGGAGCAATAAAACACTCAAGACACACTTCAATCAAGCTCGCCCAGACCGCACTTCCTCATCAAACCCCCCAATCAACCGACTAGCGTTCGCCCAGTTTACTTCAAAAAACAGAACGCAACACAAAAGAAATACATGAAGAGTGGAACGGCATCAACGAAAGATCACTTCTTGCGGGTGCATTCCGCCAGCATCAAAATCGAGGCGTCCGGATACTCGCGGCCGAATTGCTCCCATTCGGGCCGCTTCATAAGCACGTTTATCTTAAAACGAGCAAAATCCAGGACGCGCCGCTTGAAGTCCACCAACTGCTCGCCGCCCTCGCCGAAAGCCCGCTTCAAGCGCTTCAGCGCGTTTTTGACAGTGAAGACCTTGAAGATGACTCGGCGCACAACTCCTGCAAACTGACTGTTTGGGGAGCAACGAAGAAGAAACGAAGTTGCAGACGAGAGACCCCGTAGCGGACGGCGAGCGGCAGCAGTCGATGGGCGACCGCCTTAAGGTTCTCCACTTCGTTCGTGTAGAAGAAGCGGAGAAGCAGCTTTATATCCTACGTTTTCTGCGATTTTTTCGACTTGAGCTCCAGCATCGCTTTTAGGACGGGCGACTTGGCGAGCAGGACGGAGCTGAGGACCTGCAAGAAGCGAGTGATGAGCGGAATGAAGGAAGAACGCGCGTGGAAACAACGGGATTGTTGAAGCTGCGGGCCAGCACCAATCTTTGGATCTCCAGTGCGGACATCTCGACCGGAGGGCCGAGTAGGAGCACTTTGCAGCAGATGGGGATCGGGACGCCGTCGGCGAGCTGCTTGAGGGCTTTTTGCGCGATGAATTGAGCGAACCCTTAGCCCCTCGTAGTTGTAAGGTGCAAACGAATGCGGGGATGATCGAACGCGCATAAAAGAACTCACTCGCTTTCGGCGACCCGTTTTAAGCCCGCCAGACGGCCGTCCGTCCATCGCGGAAGTGCGCGACGGAGGACATCTTGCGAGCCGAATTTCGCAGGGGACAATAAGCGCCGTTCGGCCGTTCGCTTCTTTTTCTTCGTCACGAACGCGCACAACGGAACGTTTCACGACTCGGCGGCCACATTCCTTCTCGCGCTCGTCGCGAAACGAGCGGTGCGGCCGAAAAACGGTCGACAGAAAGCGGATGTTTCGCTTCTCCACGATCAGACGGCAGATTGCGAAAACAAACGACCGTTCACGACCGCAATGAACACGTGCTTGGACCTGCTCGCCTGACTGTAAACGAGAGTCTTGCTCGTAAGCAGCCGCTTCTTGACATAACTCTTTCCGAATCTGTTGGGGAGATGCAGCTCAAAGGACTGTGCCCTCGCCACTCTTCTGAGTGATGCAAAAATCACTCAAGCTTCTCCACCGAAAGTTGCAGTGCAAACGAACGGCGCAAATCTGCGGGCTTTCAGACGCCCAAAAAGCGATCGCTCGTCCAGTGAACGAAAGAGATTTGAAACGCAGTCCGAGTTTCTTCCGTTCTCCGCAGAGTCGGAGGTCGTCGACGCAGATTGCAGTGCCAGCACGACACTTTCGGTTTGAAACGGAAGAGAGCAAATCGCCCATTGTCCTTTCCACGCACACATGCGCTGTGAACTCAACGGAAATCGGGTCGAATCCGCCTTCTTTTCGAGCACCAAAGCAACACATTCTCGATTAGCCCTCATTTATTCGAACGACAGCAGCAGAGAAATGCGCGCACTAGACAGAAACCAGAAAAAGATAAGGGTGTGCTCACGACGGAGGAAAAACGAATTGAGTGGAGAACAGAAGCGACTACTCGATGGGGCGAACGGGAATCGGCTTCATTCCGCCGAAAGCGCTCGGCAGGACGGACTTCAGCGGCGCCTTGTTCATCTCGTGCTGGAAGCCGCCCTCGCCGTCGATCAGCTCGCGGCTCTTGCGGGCTGCCGTCACCGAGAGATGCCGAAGCGAGTCGGGATTGCTGGAAGAAAACAAAGGAAGTGAGAAAGGCGCCTATCCACTTACCGAAGCATGAAGCGCTCGATCTTGAAGCGACTGATGCGGTGCCCGTTGTGACGCCATTCCGACCGCTCGATGACCACGAACCCGTCGTCCTCGCCGTCCACCGACTTGACGATCGGGAAGAATTGACCGTGGAGCGGCGGACAGTGCGGAATCGTCTCCCACTTGCGCGCCTCGAAGTTGCAGCGGGAGAGGAACGTGCGGTACTGTCCGTCGATTCGTTTACTCGTCCTCGCGAATACGGAGTGCGCCCCAGACCACATCCCGTAAGAGTACTAAAACAAACAAGAAAGTCGAAGTAAGCATAAAAGGAAACGTACGCTCGAATCGGCCTCCACGCCCAACTCCTTTTTGGTCCACTTCTGCTCGTCCAGTGAGTACATGTGGAGGTCTTTCGGCGTTGTGTAGTCGGCCGTGAACAAGCGGGTCCCGTCCTTGCTCATTTGCGAGTAAAAGATGCGGAGTTCGGGGTGGTTGCTGGTGTGCAGGAGGTTCGCGCGGGGCTCGTCGAGGTCCAGGCGAAGAAACACGAGGTCTCCGTAGCAGCCGAGAACCGCTCGCTTGATGTCCACCTGCTCGCCGGTGATCTCCGTCAGCACGAGCGTCGGTTGGCTACCGGAGCCTGAATGGAGGACATTGCGCTCGTAGACTTCGGCCTCAGTGTCGTCCGGGAGGCGGATCAGATGCAACTCGCAGGTGCCGCTGTCTCCGTAGAAGTTGACCGTCTTGACGAGAATCGTGTAGAGCCCAACGACCACTAGTTGATCGACACAAATCCTTCGGAGCCAATTCTTCGGGGGTTTCCACCACCTGAACGCGGTCAGAATTGAACGGAAAAAAGCTAGAAGACCTACTTGAAGACGTTGCGCACGAGGTCCGCGACGAGCACTTCAGCCTGAGTCGTGAGGAGGTACATGTAGCGACCGTCTGCGGAGAAACCGAGGTGACTAGTGAGCTGAAAGCAGATGGAAATGGAAAAGTTACTGATTGTGAGCAAACCTCGTAGCCCTCGTAGACGAAGAAGTTCTTGAGCTCCTTGCGCTCGTGGTCCATTGCCGGCGGGCTCACCGCCTGCTTCGACTCCTTCGCCCGCAGGCGAGCAGATTGCCGGAAGGGCAGAGGGACGACAGCTTGCCACCAGCAGCGGTCGTATCCGCAGAGCTGAGCGTGCGAGAGCTGAATGATGGGCGACTGATCCGCCGAATCGTCCTCGACGCCCGCCCGCTTGCGGCCCGCAGACGAGCCCGCCGCTTCGGCCATCGTTCCGCTGCAAACACGCGAACGTATTGGTGGATAACGAGACAACGACGGGAAACAAGTCACGTGAAATTCCACCCAAATGACTCGAAACGAATCCTCAAAATTCAGGCACTTGTGTTGCAGAATTTTTGTTAGTTTTCGGCACGAAGTCTGCCAAAACCCCCCAAAATCCATCGAACACTCGACCATCAACTTCGGCGAACGAAAGCAAAATGCAGAGGAAGAGCGGCGGGCGGCTGGACGCGGCATCTGGATGCAGGACATGTCTTTGCCGGGAAGAGGAGACACACTGCTGTCGGTCGTTTGGCTCGCCGTCATGTTGTTTGATTCGAGTCGTCTTCAGCGAATGTAGAACCTTTGGTTTGGGCGGCAGAAACTGTGCATCAGGACGAGTTATTTCCACTGCGACGGTCGTCAATGGCGGGTCTTCTAAACGAGGAAACGAGAGAATCAAAGGACCGCTTTAACATTTGCCCACGAAAATGCGTGCACGCATGACGTCACGCGTTGGGCAACACAAACTCCTTCCAAGCGAGCTACTCGCAGAAAGCGGGTGATCGAGTGGACCATCATGGGTTGCACGGAAAGCGCACGACCCGCAACCCACGAGTGGCGATGTGAACTCTGAAGAGAACAAGGAAAGGCGGGCAGATAGAAAAGACGCTCAATTGGACGATTTTTCTAAGTGCAAGCAGTTGAGGTCATTTAAGAGGAGTTCCGTCTTCAGTTCGAACAGAGCCACTCTTGCTGCGCAATGACGAGTGGAATAAGCAGGCGCTCCGTTCGGGCGCTAAAGCGCAACGCAATCCTTTTTGCTGCGGGACGAGAAGACGGGCGGGTACAAAAGGGCCGAGCGGGCGAGAGGTCTCATTCGCGGCTCATTCCTCCTCCGGCTTTCTTGCCACTCCATCGGTCCTTCCGCTCTGCTCTGCTTGCGGTCGTTTGCTGGAATGAGAGGTGGAGTTCGTCACCCGCACAAGTTCTTCGCCGTCCATTCGCCTCTTGGCATCCTCCGTGGACCGCTTTTTTTGGTGAGTCCTTTCTGGTTGGTGTGCTCATGCTGCCGCCCGCTTTCAGACGGCTTTGCCTTTACCCTGTCGTTTCTGCGCTGTTGTCCTTGCGAGCGACATCGACGAGCACGTGCACGACTCTTTTTCTTGTTCGACTTTCGTGTGCCTTACAAGTGAGTTCTTTTGCTGGTGGGATAACTGGTTCAAATTTCAGCTTTGCAATGTCGGAGTGGATGGATGAACGGGAGGACGGCGGTCAATCGAACGTGTGAGTCCCTTTCGTTCGTCTTTAACTTCCTCGCTCATGTATTTCAGCCTCTTGCGAATGAGGGAGTCCCGTCGATCCAAGGATGTGTGTGGGAAGGTGAGTGTTTAGAGCGCCGGCTACTCGTTCACATCATCGTGCCCACTTCAGCCTCCGCTCTTCCCCGAACAACTGACTGCTTGTGCATGAGCATAGTGGCCAATTTCAAGCTCCAACTGGTTGCAGTAAGTCGTTCTTGTTTCTCTGTCCTGCTCCTCTTATCTCCCTTCTTTTTAGTTCTGGACGCCGCCCGCCTGTGCTTCGAAATGGATGTGCGAGAAGAAGGCCCCTGAAGTCGGCGAGCCCGCACAGTCGTGGTCCATTAATTGATTCTCTGCTTGTTTGTGTGTCCTGCTGTTGAAAAGAGGATCAAGCTGGTTTGCCGAATAAACTGCAGATTAACGATCAAAGTGGGCTTTTGGTCGACGACGAGAAAGCAAAGCAGGGAACAGCAAGTCACAACCGACTACCAACGATCTTCACCTGCCTGCGTTTTTGGGACTGAAAATTCCCGTCGTTGATTTTTGCTGCCGAACACTCGCCTTTATATTCGTTTGGAGAAGCCCTGTTTGGTACCGAGATCGGCGTCAATGGCGACTCGCCGAGAATTGGGCGAACGCAAACTGGCCACAGTGGGCGTCAGGAAATCGGCCGTGAACTTCGTGTACCCGCGGACGTCTTAGGCCACTAGCAACGTGCACTGACCGCGAGCTGCAGGATAGAACGAAACGTAGAAGGCGGCCGCTCACTTGATTGACGCCCAAAAAACGAAAACTTTTGCGGCTCGCCGTCCAGTCATGATCGAGGGCATTGGGCACTCGTGGAAGGACCAATCTAGCGGCCTGAACAAGCCGTGCTCCGCAACTAGTGAGCACTCCATCGGCCATCCTTCGTTTCGAAAAACAAACGCTTGTTACGCGTGGAATCGTCATCGAGAAAAGAGGACCTTCGTCGTGTTTGCGAAATGTTTCCGTGCGGCGTCCGGGCTCGCCGTTTATCACTCGCTTCGTCGTTTCGGCAACCGCATTCCTTCCGCTTTCTGTTCCGCCCGCTCCTCGGCCCCGGCGCCGATAAGGAGGCACTCACAGTTAAGCGGTCGGCTCGTGAACA
This sequence comes from Aphelenchoides fujianensis, assembly GCA_024699865.1. Taxonomy (NCBI): domain Eukaryota; kingdom Metazoa; phylum Nematoda; class Chromadorea; order Rhabditida; family Aphelenchoididae; genus Aphelenchoides; species Aphelenchoides fujianensis. Next base: position 546,907 of record JAMPIO010000057.1, on the reverse strand, counting down.
ACGCGAACGACGAGCAGAAACGAGCGAGGAATCGCCTTGCAAACTCGCTCATTCTTTGGCGGTTCCGTTCGTTCTGTTTTGCGCTCCGTTTCGGTCATGTCCATCTGCAAGTGTTGGCCGAGCGGGACGACGCTCGTCAAGTGGAAAATCGAGGATTTCGACGAGAAGTTCCGGGCGGCGGTGTGCGGCGATTGCTGGTGTTCGGAGCTCTTCACGACCAACCTGAACGGAAACTCCTCGCTGTTCTTTCACTTCTTCTCGCCCGTCTCCGCGGTCGGCTATTCGGACGAGCAGCCCCGCCTTGAGCGCCGTCTCCCTCCCTTCCACGTGTTCGCCTTCCTGGCGGCCTCCTACCCGATGGTCGAAATGACAATGTGGCTGGAGGACGAGGCGGGAGACGTCGTGACCCCCAAAGGTGAACAAACGATCCTTGCGTTCGATTCATTAGCCGGATTTCGTTCAGTTTGCACCGACAGCAGCGGTCTCCGGCTGAAAGCGACGGCGATCGAGCGGCTGCGCGCCCTCAAAGCGCTCTTCGTCTGCTGCCAGCTTCAACAGAACGACACCGGCCGAGAGGACGACCTCGAAGCCGCCCACAGCGGCGTGATTCGAGCGGGCGATCGCGTGGAGGAGCCGTTCGAATTCTCGTGGACCTTCGCGTACGAGAACGAACGCCCCACACAGGAGAGCGCGGTGTTCACGGTGGACGAGTTGGGGCTGAAGTTTTCGCTCGAGACCTCGCCTCAACTCGGCCACATCGCCGTCAAGAATGCGAGCGGCCAGTGGGGCGAGGAATTCTTCTACGAGGTGTGGTTCGAGAACTCGCGACAGCAGCGCACTTACAGACAAGGTTCGTCCACAACACGCTTCCTAACGCTCGGCTTGCAGAAGGATTGTCGCGAATGTTCTCCCACGACGAGATCGCTTTGGAGGGCGCTGGTGTGCAGGGAGTTCCTCCGATGGACGAGAGGGACTTCTTTGCGGGCGGCGAGGCGGTCGTTCGGCTGAACCTCCGTCGCCTCGGGCCGCCGTTCCTGTCCGCACAAGAAAAGACGCCGGAAGCCAAGGCAAAAGACGCGTTGTGCCAATACATCGGCGCCCACTTCAACGACCCGAACGTGAACGACGTCCAGGTGGTCGCAAAGGGCGGCGTCGTCTTTCACGTACGCAGTTCAGAGATCTCTCCTCTGATCGCTCCGCTTCTTGCAGGTCTCCAAACTCGTGTTGTGCGTGCACTCGGAGGTGTTCGAGCGGATGTTTGCGCATTCAAACACAACGGAGAGCGTGGAGCGGCGCATCGAAATGGACGACGTGGAGGCGGCGCTCGTCGAGCGGATGCTCCGCTTTCTCACACAGGCCGCGCGGAGGGCCTGCGGGAGGTGGACGCGGCGCTTTTCGTCCTCGCCGACCGCTACCGCCTCGTCCAGCTGCAGGTGGGCGAGCGGACGTCCAGTCGTTCGATCACCAGTCGTCCGTTGCAGGAATTGTGCCTGGCGAGCATGTGCGCGAACTTCTCCGTGGAGACGATCCTCGACCTCCTGCCGGTCGCCTCCGCGTTCGACTCGCTGCCCGCCTTCAAGCAGCGCGCCCTGGAGTACGCCGCCCGCAACCTCGCCGCCCTCACCCGCACGGAAGAGTGGAAGCACTTCATGAACGAGCACGCGGACATCGTGAACGAAGTGATTTGTTCCAAAGAGACATTGAAATTGTGATCGTGCTCGCTTAACTCTCGCAGTAAACTCGTTTCGGTGCGTCTGCTAGTTGGACGCCTTGAACTGGCGGCGTTGACAAAACGAACAGAACTGCTTGTTCGATGAGCAGCAAGCGACTCGTTTTACATTGACCATCTTTATTCGAAAAAGAACGCTCTTTAGCAACACAACAACGATGCGAGAGGCTCACTATAGCTGGCGGACGGGGATCGGCTTCATCCCCTTGTACGCGTTGGGCACGACGTCTTTCATCGCTTCGTCGTTCATCTTCGCGTGGAATCCCTCCTCTCCGTCGATCAGCTCGCGGCTCTTGCGGACGGCGATCACGGCGAAGTAACGAAGCGAGTTCGGGTTGCTGGAAAGGACAGGAATGAGAAGAAGCGACCGTCAACGAACCGGAACATCAAACGGCCGACTTTGAAGCGCTTCACCTCCTGCAGCCGGTCGTTCTTCGGCGGCCTGAACGCCGTTTCGACGACCACGACGCCCTCTTCCTCACCGTCCATCAAGTCGACCACCAGGTAGAGGTACTCGCTGGAGGGCGCGGTCTTCGAGATCTCCTCCCATTTGCGCTGCTCCAGGTTGAAGCGAAAGAGAGGAGCGTTGGGGCGAGAAGGCTCGTCTTTCCCGGCCGCCGCATGCCCGAAGAACGCGTGCGAAGAGTAGCCGTAATAACTCCAAACCGTCTGCAATACGCATTCCCGCAATTAACCGAAAGGCGCACGGAAAACTTCCGTTCACGTACAGTCCGTTCGTGTCCACCACCTCCTTCGTCCACTTCTTCTCCTCCAGCGAGTAGACGAACAACTCCGTCGGCGTCCGCTTCTCCAACGCGTGCAGCTTCCGCCCGTCTTTGCTCACGGTGACGCCGAGGAACGGGCTGGTGTTGGGCGGAAGGTCGGCCGTCGTTTCCTCCACCTCCACTTCGGCCGTGGCGACGTTCAGACGAACGAACGTGATCGTGCGCCCCATGCCGAGGATCGCCCGTCGGCCGTCGGTCGGAAGAAGGCAGACGGCCGTTCGGCTGTCGGCGAAGCGGTGGAGAAGACGGTGCTCGTACTCGTCCGCGTCGTCGGCAAAACCGAGCAAGTGGAGTTCCAGAAGGGTCGTTTCGGCGGTCGTTTCTTCCATCCGCAGGACGATCGTCGTCGCATTCAACACGAGGAAGTCAGAGACTCGAGCTGCGGAATTCCATTGCGTCGAGGCTTTCAACCGCCTAAAAACAAGGGGAATAATCAAACGTCAGGGCCAGAAAGAGACCCACTTGTAGGCATTGAGCAGAAGGTCCACAATGAGCAGCTTTTTGTTCTTGTTGAGGAAGTACGCGTAGCGCCCGTTCGGCGAGAAGCAGGGTTTGTCGCGGAACTGGAATCGAAAGGGTGAATTTGAAGAAAGAACCCGACAGAAGCAGACCTCGTGGCTTTCGTAAACGAACGAGTTGTTCGCATCTTGCCGCTCGTGTGTCGGCGCTTTTGCGGCCTTCTTCCTGCTCGGCGCTGCGGCAGCCGGACGGGCAGCACCTCGAAGCACGACTTCTGTCCAGCACTTGGAGCAGCCGCGCAGTTGAGCAGAAGCGAGTTGGACGATCGGCGACTCCTCCGCTGCGGCTTCTGCGTCGGACGCCGGCCGCTTCCGACTCGACGTCGGCCGGTTGAATTCGGCCATGCGTCCCGCTGAAATGACGGGAGGGAAACGGCGGATAATCCGAAAAAAAATGCGCGTCATTTCACGAACAAACGAGCGGAAGAAAGCAATGTCTAAAATTCACTCTCATTAATGAATTGAAGGGCGAAATGCCTGCAATTTTCCGGCTAAACGCCCAGACAAGACGAGCGTCAGCGAATACGGAGGAAAAACGACGCGCAACGGCACGGAGCGGGCGATTCGAATGGCGGGGCGTCGTTTTCTTCACGCCGTCCGCCCGCCGCCTCTTTGCCGTCCGCCCGTAGTGCTGGGCTTTCGGTGACTCGCCGAAAGAAACGAGCGGGGGCCGCTGTTCGTTCACACGCCAAAACGCGCTGGGAACATATGGGCGTCGTCAAAAACGAAAACAAGTCCTTAGCGCGCACACTTTTTGAACACACGACGAGTCACTGAGCAGAGAGCGAACTTCTGTGATCTGCAGAATTCGCAAACGAGCCCCGACTTTTCTTTCGACTGAACGAGACTCCTACTTGATAGTTGCCAGCTGTTCACTACGTTCGCTCACTTCGATCAGAGAGCGGAGTGGTTGAACTGCCGGCCGGAACACTGGGCAAGAAGGAGATCTCCGAGTGGTCGACGTCGAGCTTCACGCAGTAGCCGAGCTGCAAGGGCAGCCGAGGACGTAGGGGGCGCCGAATTCGTTAGAGTAGCCGACCGCCATCTCGCACTGGCCGCCGCCCATTCCCAATAGCAAACAGGCGAGCGGTCAGTTCCATTGAACCGGAAAAAAAGAACGTTGGGGTTTCATTTTGGCTGAATTCGGTTCATGCGGATGCACTCGTTTTAAGCGCTGCACCCATTGGTATATTGCGTCGTTTTTAACCCGAGTTTATTGGACAACTAGACGATGGCCAATAAGAAGTGGACACGACAGCAGGGATCAAGTAGCAGGTCACAGCAACTGACGGACGGGGATCGGCTCCATCCCTTCGAAGTGGATGGGCGCCCACTTCTTCAGCTGGGTCTGCAGGGGCGGCTTGTTGATCTGCTCGTGGAATCCCTCCTCTCCAACGATGCCTTCGCGACTCTTCCGGAAAGCGAGCAGCGCGAGGCGCCGGAGCGGTTCGGGCTTGCTGAAAACGAAAGCGAGTGAAGAACGAACCCAAAAGAAAGGTGAGCTCACCGGAACAAGAAGCGCTCGATTTTGATTCGATGCGCGTACCACCGAATCGCCACGATTCCGTCCTCTTCTCCATCGGACGGGTCGATGATCGCGGACACCCACTCGAGGTTTTGCATGTCGATCGAGATCTTCTCCCACTTGCCGGCCTCCACGTTGCAACGGAAGAAGAAGCGAGTGGAGCGCCAGTCGTCTTCATCGTCGCATCCACGAATGTACACCGTCCGCGTGGAGGCAACGAAAAGATGAAAGCCGAACTGAAGATCGAAGCAAGTGGTAACGGGAACGAACGAGAGAAAAGCTACCTTGCCCTTCAGAACACTCGAATCCAGAAGCTTCTTCGACCACTTCCGTTGCTCCAGCGAGTAGACGTGAAGGAGTTTCAAGTTCCGCTCGTCGGCCACGTGCAACTCGCGCCCGTCCGCGCTCCACTGGTCACAAGCGAAACGATCGTCCTCGTGGTCGTGGAAGCGGTCGGTTTCGTGATCCACGACCACTTGCGGCTTGTCGACGTTAACGCGTAGAACGACGAAGTTCGTGTTGTCCAGAAATCCGAGGACCGCTCGCTTCACGTCCACCTGCTGGCCGGTGATCTCCGCGAGAGCGAAGGACGTGGCGCTCTCGGAAGCACGGCTGTAGAGGAGGACGCGTTCGTAGGACTGGCCGTTGTCTTGGAAGCGCATCAGGTGCAGCTCGTCTTTGTCTTCGTCGAAGATCGCGTGAGCGAGAAGCGTGTTCCGATTCACGACCACGAAATCGAATTGCTCGTCGTAGACAGTGCCCGACACGTGCGGTTCCAGCAGCCCGAAGCCGACAAGAGCGATTGTTGGGAAGCGAAAAGAGAACTCACTTTTTCGTGTTGTAGAGAAGATCAACGACGAGCAGCGCAGTTGTAGCAGTGAACACGTACATGTAGCGGCCGTCCGCTGAGCACTGGAGTTTGTCTTGGAGCTGAAACAAGGGGGCTGCAGACAAGAGTGAAAGGAGACGTACATTGTGCCCTTCGTAGACGACGTGGTCCTTAGCTTCCTGACGCTCATGTTCCGACGTCTTCTTCTTGCTGCTGTTCGAAGGGAGGGGCGACCGTCGCTTCGTCCGCTTCCAGCACTTCGGGCATCCGCAGAACTGCGCGGAGGAGATCTGAACGATGGGCGGTCTTTGCGCCATCTTCTCCGCTGAAACAAAAAATAAGTAGCAGCGGATCAGAAGAAGTGGGAGAAATCGCCTGTCTTCCTTCACAAAAGCCGGACAGAAACAAGGGCTGCTGCCAGAGGAATTCGAGGTCGGCACGAGCAAAAAAGGTTAGCGGACGCGTTCGCTCGCCTAAAAGCCCAGGGCGAACGACCGCTCAATTTGCACGACAGAGCAAAGACCGGATATGAAAGCGTGTCAGTGGAATGCGCAGACGACTCGTCTGTTTCCAGAGAGCCCGCAAATGGTCAATGTGCTCATTAGACCCCGCGTGTGCAGTCCTTCTGCCCACCCTTCCGTTTTTAGCGCAGAAATTGGATGGCCGCAGTCTTTACACATCGAAGACCGCAATTCGGCTTCGTGTTGTTCACTGAACACCGCTGACCATGTGCCGCGATTCCGTGATGTCGACTGGGGTCCACGACCTAACGAAAGCCCTCGCTTCGTGACAGGCCGCCCGTTTTATTCGGAGCATCAAGCTTAAAGAAGAAAGTGCCCAGAGGAGACGGCCGTTGGAGAGCGGATCAACGGGGTTGTTCGCCATCAGTCGCTGCTTCCTTCCGGCTCTCTGCCATCGTTTCAGTTGGGACGGACGTCGCTCGAATGCGGGCGGTAGTTCTTCTTTGCGAGTTCGAGCAACTGGCCGATGATGAGGATCCTTTGGATTGTGTTTTCTTTTTCAGCGTTCATACGGTCGCCTTCGGGTAGCTCTCACGGAAGGCGGAAATGCAGTGTAGTTTCAGCAACAACCACGCGCTTCTCAAAAAGCAAGTACTCTCGATTTGCGGTAGCCTGCGGTTTATTCGAGGAAACAAAGACAAGAACGGGTGGAGAACGAAAGAATAACTGGAGAGCGAAACAAATGCTGTCCAAACGGGAGTCTACAGAAAAAAGGGCGGTTTCGTCTGCTTTGGGAGGACCATGAAGCGCACGGGCGAGGCAGCTGCTTTCACTGTTTGCTCGTGCCCGGCTGCTCGTCCTCGAAGGTTTCTTCGCCGCCGGGGAAGCCCGAGGCTCGCATGAGCTTCCAGAGCTCGTCGAGCGTCTTCTGGTCCGCGATCTTCAGCAGGTCCTCCTTGGACTTCGCACCCGAGGTCATCACCTTTATGTAGACGGCGGCGAGATGCGGCGGACAGCACATTCTCGCAAACCTGCAATGAGCGAGATGAACACCGGACGAAAGCGAGCAGCACTCACGTACACGTCTGCTGGTCTTCTTTCGTCATCCGGCGGTCGGCGTTCAGCGGGCACTTGCGGAACTCGGCCGCATCGAAGCACCCGCGCGGATCCTTCACGACCATGAAGAAAGGCTGCGGCAGGAGTTCCTCGATGGCCGGGAAGCAGACGCTCGTGGTCAGGCCGCCGTCCGTCACCAGCTGCCGACCGGCGCCGAAGCGGCCGAGCGGGAAACGATCGACAATCGCGGCCAGCGGCTCCTCCAACGACTCCCACGCCTTGTCGTAGGACTTGTGCAGCACAAACGAGCGGAGCTTGTCAACCTCTGGAAGCGAAGGGCGTGAGCGGTCGGCAGCGAGCCCCGAAAACGAACCGAGGGCGTCGCCGGCGAGCAGCTCGTTCACGCGGCCGGGCGTCCCGACAATCACGTGCGGCTTCTTCTTCGCCAGCAGCCGCCGCTCCTTGCCGACCGGCAGCGAGTCGCTCAGGCACGAGTGCAGGCGGATGCCCGTGTACTTGCCGACCGTCTGCAGCGTCTTCAGCATCTGAACACGAGCAAGCAATCGAATGAATTGAGCAGAAGACTCACGTGCTCGGCGTGTTGGACGGTCGGACTCAAGAGGAGCGCTTGGAGATGCTCAGACTTGGGGTCGATCTGGTGCAGGACGCCGACCGCGATGAAGGTCGTGCGGCCGAAGCGCTCGCCGGCCGTGGGCTGCACCTCCATGAGGAGCGTGTCGCCGTCCATGATCACCAAGAGCGCGTACTTTTGGTGCAGGGTGAAGAAGAAGAGGCGGGCCTCCGCCAATCCCCGCTGAATGGAGTCCTTGATGTCGCACATGCAGAACGGCAGGAACGTCCGCGTCGCATCTCCGCCGCCGTTCGGTTGGCCGGCCCTGGAATGAAGTGAGTGAGTGCGCGGACAGAAAGTCGAGCGAACTCACGTGTTCATTTTGTTCGGTTTAGTAGCTGGTGGTTCCGGCGGGCACGTCCGTCAAAACGGGACGATGCTGAAACCCAAGACGGGAATGAGAGCACGAGGAGGAGTCCAAGGCCAATCGATAGCGAAAAGTCCCTTTCGATGGCCACGAATCGAACGAGCAAACGACGCGCTGGCCGGCGGCCTGCCGAGAGTGAAAGAGCGATAACGGAGTGTGAACGGGAAGCGCACGAACATTTGGGCCGATCGGAGGAGTGCGAACGCGGCGGAGAACACGACGCCCAAAAGCGAAACGGAGAGGAGGGCCGCTTGCCCGCCCGCTTTCGCAACCGATCGGTGCGCTCGCCGTTGTTTACGCCGTCGCAACTCCCCGACCAAGGCGCGTTTCCAAAGAGAAGCGGACAACAGCAGCAGGGATGCAAGAAGCCTCCCGTTTTGTTGCGGACGTCAGACCCAATGGGGCAGAATCTCGGTGAATTCACCCGGTTTCGTTCAAGACGCCTCGATCATCCTGCTTGACAGTTCGCTTTCCAAAAGAACGCTCGAGAAATCTCAAAATAAACGAATCACACGTCTTAAACCGATGGAGAAGAAGAAACAAGAATCCCGCAGACAGACAGCGGTCCGTCCGTGATTTGCGTCGGCCGCAAAGAAGCGAGCAAATCGATGTGGCGAACAGCATTACGGCGACTGGGATGCGTTCGGAAGTGCGGCGGCCGTTCGCGTCACCACCGGCATCTCGCCCCCACTCCGTTCTTCGCGACCTTCTCCAGCGGATAAAATGCGGATCTGTTCGCTCGGCCGCTCGCAATCCACGCGTTCTTTTTGATCAAGTCTCATCGTCCCCCGTTTGTGTCTAGTTCTCGCTCTCTTCTTTTCGTTCGGTTCAGAGCCTGCTTGCCAAGACTGGTCAGACACGCGCTTTTTGACGTCGATTCCGCGGTGACGTTCATCCGTCTTCGGCTCCACTTTCACATCCGTCGCCGCAAGGCGCCGTCCGCGAACTCGGTGCACTCGCTCATGATTGAGAGCTTGTAGTGCTAACGGGAGAGTTGCGTGTTCTCGCGTATCCAGACGTTCTTCTACAAGACGGAGAATGAACGAGTGATCTCTGCAGTCTGCTGACTTTCCGCGGCCGCATCGTTTGCCGGTTGTTTTTCGCGAAGGCGCGGGGTTCGCGGAAGCAACCTTCCCTTACTTCGCTCTTCGATTCCACCCTCTTGTTACTCTTCTGCTGTCCGTCCGACTTGAAGCAACCAACTTCGCAACCATCGAGAAGAAAGAAGAACGTAAATTTATTTGATTTAGGTAACAACCTCCAACAACCACCGATACTCCAACAAACAATTGAACAAAATGGAAATTGATCAAAGACGTGGAAGCTGTTAGTATCCGTTGCCCCCATCAAACGACGTGGTAGCGGACGCTGGAGCTCGCCTGATTGAAGGCCTCTGCCGTTTGTCCTGAACACAAACGAGTGAACGAAGAGAGCAGGAAGGAGACTCACGGTCCGCATCCGAAACGATCAGAAGGGCCGAGTCCACGCCGAGCGCGGGCACGAGATCGCGAATCAACTCGGCGAACGTCGCGTGCCCATCGGTTTCGATCAAACGACGAGCGGCCGCTTCTTCTGCGTCCAGCTTTGCGAAGCCGAGCAGGAAGGAGTCCCGACCGTCCGTGCGGGGCATCGACGAGCGGAGGATCGGGGCGTCCAGCGGCGGTTCGCCCTCCCACTCGTCCGTTCCGAGACGAAGAAGGAGGACCTCGCAGTTGGGGGCCGCCTTCCACACGGCGATCGGCAACGGGCCGAATTTCGATCCGAGCTGGAAGCGGCGATTAATGGTCGACCAGTTGAAGGAGTGCTCACCTGCTCGTAGTCGTAGTAGACAACCGGCGGCTGAGCCTGCAGCGTGTTCATCAGGAAGCACAAGGATTCGAATTCCCCGCCGCTCTGTTGTGGGCTTTTCGAAGTGCTCACGACTTCTTCGTCCTGTTCGTCCAGCGGCTCGTTCTTCGGGCGCTTGAGCGGGACCGCGGGCTCTTCCCTCCGACTTCGTTTCGCTCCGGCCGCCTGCAAATCGTGAGGAACGGGAAAAGAGCGAGGGCGCACGGGAACGAGCGGCGGCTGGAGTTCGGTCTTGATCGGCAGCAGCGGTTCGTCTCCCAAAGTGTCGTCCTCTTCTGCCTCGGACTTCACGGCGGTCTGAACGAAGAAAGGATGTGCGAGCGCTGAATTGAGTGTTCACAGTTCGCTCTACCTGCTCTTCTTCTTCGTCTTCTACCTTGCACCCGGAAAGCTGGCCGTTGGACGGTCGATCGGGCGAGTGCTCCCGCTCGACGTGTTCCACCAGTTCCGGCCTGGTGTCGAACGACCGCGTGCACTCGGAGCAGTGGAACTAAAGAGAACAAGGATGTGGAGAAAGAAGAATTAAGGAGTTCACCCAGAGGTCGGGCTCCAGCTTCAACACGAGCGGGCTAGCAAGATCGACGTTCGCGTGTTGTTGGCGGATGTGTTCATCGCGTTCGTTCATCTTCGTCGAGCGGAAGGGACATTCGGGGCACAAGTAGAGCACTGCGGCCACGCTCTGACGGGCCAAGTGGACGGAACGCTGGTGCTCGAGGCTGTCCCATCGCTTGAACAGGGCTTTGCACTTGCTGCACTTGACCTACAGAAGAATCAATCAGAAAAGAAAGAAGAGAAACCCACCGTGTATTTGCTTTTCGCCTCATTGCTCGGCACCGAGTGGCCGTAATTCTGATGGTTCTGGAGTTGCAGCAGCGTATAGAAGGTCGATGAACACACGGGGCATGAAAACTAGAAACAGAGAAGAATCAATTCAAGCAATAAAAAGAATCACCGTTTTCTTCGCCGCTTTCGTCGGCTTCTCCGAAGAATCGGCTGCTTCTCGCGCGCTGATGGACCTTTGCGAGAGGCAACAATCCGCGTCCAGTTGGCGTCCAAATCGACTCGAATCGGTGGACGGAAAGCGGGCGAACGGGCGGTGGAACGTCCGGCCAATCTTTTGGTGAACGAAGTTCTCGGCTGTTGATTTGGGGCAACCGAACGATTGCACGGAGTGAGCGTCGTCCTCTCTCGCTGGAGCACGTTCCTTTCACCGGCCACAAAGAAGAACGTCGGAAACAAGCTCCTCATTGTCAGGTTGTGCATCCTTTCGCCACAATAAGTGGTTGAGGAACAAGCTTCTCTTGATCGTTTCCTTTCAACACACCCACCTGCCGCCCACGCCGCTCACTCACCCAGTCGTTTTGCGGTAGAAGCCGGTGAGCACGCAGTCGCGCATGGTCGCAGTTGTTCCCGCGGGCAGAACTCACCGAATTCGCTACAGACGGCGACCTCATTCTTTGCTGCAAAGTGCTTTCCTTGGTTCGCCTGCTGCTCGTTCGTGTAAAGCGAAACGGCAAAACGCGATCAAAAGATCTTTCTTCGTTCTACCCGCACAAAGCAAAAAGTGATTCCGTTGCGGGGAATCGAACCCCGGCCTTCCGGGTGAGAGCCGAAAATCATAACCACTAGACTACAACGGACACACTCGGAGGCCGCCGAGATTGCTAATGCCCCTGCTCCTTGAGGGGGCGAGTGGACAGCTCACTCGTGAGCAAGACCGATCGGCAGAACGTGAGTTTATTCGCCGAACTCAAAGCTCAACGCTGCGAGGAGGACGAAGAGGGCGGCGAGGACGCGCGGGCGGGCTTCTTGGCGAGTTGGCGCTGCGTGCACGGGCGGAAGAGCGTGAACTGGAGACGAAGCTGCAAGAGAAGAGGGATGAAGGGGAAGAGCAGGAACTCACGCCCGGGTGGACGGTGAGGACGGCGCCCGTGTTCTGCGTGTGCTGGTAGTCGGCGGCCGTGAAGAGCGTGAGGACGCGCTGGTTGCGCGAGAAGCGGTAGCCGGTCGAGTGGAACTGCAGGGGAAGAAGGGAGAAATTAGCGGAGATCCCGCGGGCACTCACGTCCTGGCTGATTTGATGCCCGCGCACGATCAGGTCGAGGCCGTTGCGCTGGCAGAAGCGCTCGGCCACCTGGTCGCCGAAGGAGAACGAGATGCCGCGCCCGCTGAGCGCCCAGCCCTCGTAGACGGCCGACGGGTCCGCCCACACGAGGTCGCACGCGAGGCCGTAGAGCGGGATCAGGCACGGCCGCACGATCTGCAGCCAGCCAGTGAGTTTTGAAAGAATTTGTGCAGGGAATGGACGCGCCTTGTTCACGTCCTCCGGCGAGTGCAGGTCGGGCGAGAGGCCGCCGTGCGTCGCGAAGATCCGCTCGCCGATCACCGCCGCGAACGGCAGGTGGTTGAACACGTTCACTGCCCACAAATTAAAAGAAGAATTGTGGGGAACGCACCCAACGAGAGCCACACGCGCTGCCCGCCCTCGTTCCCGTACTTGCCGATGCACTCGTCGAGCAGCCCGTAGACCATGGACGTGTTGTAGTCCTCGTGGTTGCCGCGCAGCAGGAAGCAGTGGGCGGGGTGGCGCAGTTTGCACACGAGCAGGTGAACGAGCACCTCCACGCCCTGCACGCCGCGGTCTCCGTAGTCGCCTGCAACCAGTAGACAAAAGAAAGGAAGAAGGGAGGGGACGTGCCCAGGAACAAGTAGGAGTGGCGCCCCGGTTCGCCCAGCCGTTCGAAGATCAGCCGCACGTCGCGCAGTTGGCCGTGGATGTCGCCGACGATCGTCAGCGGCAGGAGGTCCCTGCAAGCAGAAAGGAGTGGATGGGAGGAGTAGAGGGGACGTACGCAGAGAGGCGGAGGAGGGCGGGCTGCTGCTTGAACGCGTCCACCGCCAGGCCGCACACCTCGAAGACCTCCTCGGCGGCCACGCGCACGTCCAACTCGGCCAGCAGCACGCCGTTCGGCCCGCGGCGCATCGGCGCGCGGTGGAAGCGGTCGGCGAGGCGCTCCAGCAGCGCGACGGCGGCGGCCGACTGAACGGCCGGCGGAGCGGCAGCGGCGGCCACAGAGCGACGAGCGAGGCGGCTCTCCGTCGAGTGGGCGGTCGAGTCGAGAGCCGATTTCGTCTCCATCCTGCCTGTTGGTGAGTGAGTGACCGACTGCTCGCAATGGGCGGCAGAAAAATAGTGCGCGCGTTTGTTGGTCACGCTTGCTGTCGGTGTTTGCATCACGCTAGACACAAACTCGTTCTCTCTGGTCCTTTATGCTCTCCCGAATTCAGTTCGGTCCAACAGCCGCGAGGAGTAGTGAACAGTCGTTCTTTGCTTCGCTACTTCCGTTCGTTGCTCCAAAAGGAACTCCCGACTTGTCGAAACATTAGCGAGAAGTGTTTATGCGCAAAAGAACTCGTACAGATGTGGGAAACCAAGGAGAAGCTCAACCAATGAGCAAGAACGAGAATGGCCGACCACTTGGCGCCCGCGTCTTGCATTCCGTCCTTGTCTGTCTCATCGCTCTCGTCTGTGTCCATCGCGTGCTCGTCGAAATCGCTGCTCTCGTCTTCGCCGCTCTGGCTGCCGTCGCTCCCGTTTTCGTCGTCCATTTCGTCCTCGGAGGAGTCCGACGAGTCCTGAAAGATGAGAGAGGTTTAGTTCGACATCCGCCGCCGCTCACCTCGAGCTTGTCGCCATCCGCGTTCCAGAACTCACCCTCGATGCGGAAGAAAGTGGGCAGCTGCTCCGTCGGCCAGCTCAGCTTGAGGAACATGCGGACGCGGTGAGGAGAGCGACCGGTCAGGAAGCTCGAGTTGTCGAAGGGCTCCGTTTGCTTCAGCCACTCCATCCAGCCGGGCTTGTTCTGGAAGCACTCCGCATCCAGCCGGTCATCTGAACGAAGAACAAACCAGCCAGGAAGTGCAGTCGTCTTTGATCACGAAGAAGAGCCGCTTCAGGCCCGGAATGTTCAGGCGATCGCGAAGCCGAAGAAGGTGCGCCCACTGCTTTTGGAAGGGATCTTGCACGAGCGTCCGCTCTTCCTGAATTTGATTTAGACATGTGGAAGGGCCATAAAGTGCGTACCGTTCGATGGACGGTCAGGTGGAGGTCCTCGAGCTCCGGAAAGCGGCGGCAGAAGACGTCGATCGTCTCGGCGGGCACGTCCAGGAGGCCCATGTAGTCGATGAGTTCCAGCGATTTGATCGACGGGGAGAAGAGCTGCTCGCTGAAAGCAGAACCATCATTTGAATAAACAAGACGAACAAACTTCGAAGATTCGTGGACAGCAGCTGTTGCAAGAAAAGAGTGGGAGCTTGGGGAATGCAACGGGGGTGTCGCCATGATGAGATGTCAGTTCGTTAGAGCACACGATGAGTAGGTGAGAGCTTTATTACCGTAATCAAGGAGAGGGGAACCCGGAGGTCGGGCCCGCATGCTGCGCATGCGGTCGACTGCCGGTCGGAGCGATCGGCGGTGCGACGAAGCGAAGGGGCGGGTCTTCCCTCCGATCGCCGCATTACTCCGCCGACTCTCCACAATACAAACTACAGGGGATGAACACAGGGGATGAATGGTCGTCGGTTGCGGAGCGTGAACCGCCCGCAACATCCTCCCCTCCTGCACATGGCGACCTCCGGGCGCCAGATTTCGTGACCGAGAGAACAAGACAGAATCAGCGGTCCCCGATCGAAACGGCAGAGTACGTGGCTGACTGCCCGTTCCCTCCGTCGTTCGATGGGCCGTCGAATGATTGCGAACTTGTGGTCACTCAATCTTCTTCCCGAAAGACACAAGTGCAGAGGTTTGGACTGGGAATCGGAACGTGATTGCGGTCGATGGAGCGTTCGGAAGTTTGGATCGATGGAGCGAGACGTAGTGCGTTCGGTTGGCGTCGTTCGGATGGAATTTTTCGGTCGGTCGTCACATGAGGGTGATGGTCGAGTTGAAGTAGTTGGGCGGCGAGAAACAAAACAAACGAGAGGGGAATACAATGAAGAACTGTGGGCATTTTTCTACTTTTCGCGCGTACGTAAATGAAGAGACTGGGTCAACGCTTTGGTTTGGAGAACTTTTTACTGCGCGTATGTCCGGCATTTTCCTCGGACTGAAACTGTGGCCATACGAAAGAGAGCAATTCCTTGTCTTCTCTTTTCATTCGTGCCGTCTGCCCTCCCAATCGACAGGAAATCGACCTCCTGGTCGATGCGGGAACTACACGTTCGACCGAAGCAGATCTTGAGGTTGTTGCCATTTTGGCTGCACGAACTTCAGCACCATTCTGTTCGCTCTCTGACCACGCAGGTCATCACTTGCGTGTTTTTTGCAAGGAAGGCGGATGGTGAGTGGGGATTCACGTTGATCCATTGGGTTTCGCTGCTGGTTTTCTTCGGCTTCTGGCCATTGCGTGGGGATGTTGGGAAGTGACTCTTCGGTCATTCGCTGTTAGCGATCGATTCGAGCCGGTAAACAAAGCAGACCAAGCGAAACCATGCGAGTCTCAAAGGTGGATGGGAGTGGACTCGTAGTGGGAGGTCGGGGGAAGCGTAAATTGTACGCGGGTTGTGTTCAGAGGAGGAAGGAGACTTGAAAGCGGTAAAAAGCAACTGTGAGTGGTTAACGGATTGTTGGATAAACCGCCACTGGTCTTCGGTTTTTGAAAACCGGAACTTTCTCTTTCTTTCATCTTTGCGCGGGTCTCGTGCGCAATTTCTGCACTTTCGGCGATGATCAGTCGCTTTACGCAAAGAGTAGTATGCATTACGTCGAGTGGAAGACGTGTTGTACAACAAACGAAGGTAGGAGAAAGGGATGCGTGGTCCACTCTTGCGCGATCTTCAGCGCTGTAAGCTAAAAAGCTCACTTTTCCGATCGTTCTGCAGGTCTTGGGCAGACTTTCGGTTGATGACGGGCTCGTTCGTCTTTCTCGGTGGTTTGAGGATTGAACAAAAGATGATCCGAGGTCATTTCAAGCGTTCACGCAGTACCTCACTGCGAACTGCTTTTTCGACGGCTCTTGTGGTTCGAAGGGTGGAGACTGTGGACATTCACTCGTGCTCGGTTCGAGTGTGTTCTCGTTCGGGGATGTGCGCAAGGGATTTTGTTTTAAGGTACCGAGAATATTTTTGCTTTGCGCTTGAACGAGGTGAGGTGGATGCTCAATTGTCGGATGATTCTTTCGGCTTTGTTCATCCGTTCCGGCGGCCGATTGTTTGGGAGAGACGAAATCCGGTCGGCGCTCGCCTTTTTCACTTCACTTCAAATCGGAAGGGATAATGGGGACAAATAGGAGTTTTTTCACCCGTCGATCATTATGCCGTTCTCCACGCACTACGGCTGGTGTTCGCAATTTGCGCGCTGTCGGGTTCTCTTCCGCCTGTGCGGGTTGAGTGGAGCTGTTTTTTCACTTCGGACTTCCTTTGACGAACAACTGGAGCGATGATCTGCTCTCTCCGCCGCGCGATAATTGCGCTGTGCGGTGCGCCGGTTAATCGTCGCTCGCCGTGGGCGCTCTTTCGAGTGTGCACTCGCCCGTGACGTTCGCGATGCGAGGGCGCAAGCGAAGGTTCAATTAACGGCTCTGAATACGATAATCGAACCAACGCTCTCCGGGGGTTGATTACGGGGACAAAAACTCTCTGGGGCCGCAAAAAGTGGTTAATTACGCCCTTTTCTGCTGCCCAGAGCCGAAAAAAGATGCTGACTGATTGGGTCGTTTTCGAAGCTGGTCGGCATTCAAAAAGACAGGAGAAAGAACGAGCGAAAACGATTACAAATGTGTTTTGGAAGGAAGAGAGTCAAACAAGAGCTGTTACCATGGGTTACAAAACTGGGAATTGAAGGAGAGGAGGACGCCTCCGATCGGACTCTCGGCTCTTTTTGGCGACGGCATGCATGCAATGGAATATGTGGGGCGAATGCTCCCGTCCGATCGGCGCCGATTGATGCAAAAATGAGTGGCGATGATTGCCGTTTAGTGGTTTGCCCCTCACGTCTTGTTTTTGAGTAAAATAACCAGCGAAAAGCGCTCTAATTTACGAGGCCTGATTTCAATTCGATCCGAAAGAGATAACGACGTGGATTCGCCTGATGTGTGAATGAATGGGGGGAAAGCGAGAGCGAGAAGCAGTACTCCATCGATCGCATTTCAGAGCAAACGGGCAAGGCGTCCTCTTCACTTCATACAAAAGAAACTACTCACGTGTGGTTGATTGCCAGGGCCTCCACTAATGTTGCAAGAAAAGAGTGGGAGCTTGGGGAATGCAACGGGGGTGTCGCCATGATGAGATGTCAGTTCGTTAGAGCACACGATGAGTAGGTGAGAGCTTTATTACCGTAATCAAGGAGAGGGGAACCCGGAGGTCGGGCCCGCATGCTGCGCATGCGGTCGACTGCCGGTCGGAGCGATCGGCGGTGCGACGAAGCGAAGGGGCGGGTCTTCCCTCCGATCGCCGCATTACTCCGCCGACTCTCCACAATACAAACTACAGGGGATGAACACAGGGGATGAATGGTCGTCGGTTGCGGGGCGTGAACCGCCCGCAACACAGCGTTCGCGTACACGTCCAGGCGGCGGATCGAGTGGCGACTCAACGCCTCGTGCAGTCCGTCTAAAATCGATAAAGAACTCAAATTGCAAGCAAAATGAACCCACCCGTGCCGTAAAGCTGGAGTTTGTTCAATTCCAACGGCGGGAAGTGATTGAGGACGTCGGTCGAACATTCCAGCTTCTTCAGCTGCGGCGTCACTTTGTTGATGAACTGCGAGAGGACGAGGAACTGGTGCGGATTCTCCCGAAGGTCCAAACCGTTCACGACTGCAAGAATTGAGTGAGTTCACGGAAAGGAAGCAGCGGACTTACATTCCTCGACTTCCTTCATCTCCTCCCAATCGACGTGCACCAAGCCACGCGTGTCGACGATCAACAAGTGAACGGGGACGCGAAGCAGCTTGGCGATCCCGCTCATCTCCGTCGGGCTGACGGCGACTCTTCCTGCCGCCGAACCGAGGCCGACGTCCGGCATGAACCAGTGCCATCCGCTCGACCACAGCGTGAACTTGAGGACGGACACGTGGCGGCGGACGGACGTCAATTGGGCGCGAAAGACCGCCTGCAACAAACGAGGAGTGAAAAGAAACAAAGGAGAGGACTCACGGCCAAACGAACCAGCTGCAGCGGCGCCTTCTTTTCGTTGGTCTGCATCGCGTGGATTTGAAAGAACCGATTCAGTCCGTCACGGACGGCAGCCGCTCGAAGTCGCGGCTTCGGTTTGACGACCGCCGCCTCCATTTTAGTCGATTTGGAGGAAACAAACAACAACCGAAAGCAGCAAGATGCGAACTCCGAAGAGCGGCCGGCCGACCGTGGCGTTGCGCAGCACGCGGACGCGGAAATGTTCGCGGCGGAACGCAACGACCGCCCTCCAGCGGGCAGCAAGCCGCTTTTCAATCGACCGTTCATTAGAAAAGCTGATCACATTCGGCAGTCTATTGTGCTCGTTTGTTCCTCACAAAAAGCGACGGGCTGACCAACCATCAGATGTCATGGCTCAGATGTTCGTCGGCCGATCACCGAGATTTCGGCTAGGCGGCTTAGATGGGTTTTCCTCGAGCCTTCAACAAGCAACAACAATTCTTATGTTCCCCATGCAGCAAAGAAACTCGAACTCATTTCATCCATTAGACTGCTTTATGCACAACCTCTCTTTCAACATGTTAGTGGACAGTGGTCGTCCGTGCGGGGTTCACGTCCAGAGTCCGCCGCTCTCCGGTCGCTCCCGAACTGACGGCGGCCGCCTCCGAGCTGCACGGGCGGCTGGTGAGCATTCGGAAGAGGGCGCGGCGGTAGGAGGAGAACAGGAGGACGGTGGTCGTCGAGCTGACGGCCGGCGACCACGTCTGCACAAAGGAGCCGACCAGGGACAAAAGCGGGATGCTCGTGCCCGTGAAGTAGCCGAACACGTTCAGGACGAACGGGAAGAGGGCCAACAGGGGAGGAAGGTCTAAACACTTCTCTTAGTCCGTTAATTACTCCTTCAGCCGTGCCTTGACCGCGATCGACCACGCGAATTGGCGGAGGAGTGCGCGCGTCTTCGGCGAGATCGCCGCTCCCTCCCGCCGCATCGCTCGGAGCGAGGCGACCGCGACGAGCAGGGCGGCCGCGTAGCAGCCGAGAGAAACGACCAGCTGGAGGCCGATCGCCGCCCAGCCCAACGCGCCCTCCGTCGACAGGACGAGCGCGTTCGGGGTGGCGTTCAGGGCGAAGCGGTTCCACTCGCGGACGGCCGGCGACTCCAGCAGCAGGTTGAGCGAGTGGCCGAACGCCGCCGCGAACACGACGACCACGAGGGCCGCCAGTCGCGCGAACACGCGGAGAGAGGAGGGCGGCACCCGACTAAAGCGAGTGGGTAGGAGAAATACCCCTAATGGAACTCACTGCCTGATGTAAGCGAGCCGGAACCACGACTCGAGCAGGAGGACGGCACTCGGAATCTGGTCGGAGCTCCACTTCAGCGCCACGACCACCCGCCAGCAGGACGGCGGGAGCGCAAGGACGGGCCCGAAGAAGGCCACCACGTAGAGGCCCTTGTACACACGGAACACCTGAACCGAGGGATCGACTGCTCTGCCAGAAGGGCGCTCACCGCCCCCTCGCACGAGTGGCAGAGGAGAATCCAGAGATCCCCGCAGGCGGCGATCAGGAGGACCGGCCGGTAGGGCCGCATGGCCGGCGGGGAGCGGCCGACGATCAGGAAGATCAGCAGCAGAGTGGCCGCGTAACCGAGCACAAACGAGACGCTGTTCGATCGCCCCCTCGTCTCCTCGAAGTCCGTGAGGTTGTTCGCCTGCAGGATGGCGTCTTCGATCCCGCTCGTCGTCATCTCGCGTGTGAGTGAGAGGGGGAACGAAAGCCAATCGGACGGAAGCGAAAGGATTGGAGGGACGTGGGAATCCGCCGCTCGTTCGTGTCCTGAACTCTTCTGTTCGTGGTGTCGAAAGTTCGAACGCGTGGGAGCGACGTGGAGGTGTGGGTGAGCGGGCGAGTAGGTGACATCGCGTGATCGGAATGTCGTTCGCTAACTCATCGCTTCCATGAGACTTTTTAACAGCTCTGGATGGATCAGTGAGCGGTTTATTGACCGGTCGAAGACGAGGAGGTTGGCGTATGGAATTTAGCACTTTCGACAAACTTCCGGCAATGGGCAACAACCCGCGTTTCCGTTCGTTCCCACGGAAACAATCCTGAAAGCGAACCGTTTGATGACGACACGCCGACGTGTTGCTTTCTTGCTCGCCGTGTTATTTTACCTACAAAACAGCGGCATAAACGGTAATCCTCAGGACGAAAAAAGGCCATTCATGCCGATACACCTACCTTTACGCCTTCTCCTCCTCCTCTTCGTCCTTCTCCCGCTCGGAGCGGTGAGGTCGGCGGACGCGACGTTGCCGATCGGGCCCCGACTGGCGGCCTTCCTAAACGCGAACTCCCGGCTGTTCACGGTGAGCGGCCGCTTGTTCGTTCACGCCCCCTTCCGCCCGTTCAGGCCCCTCGTTACGCGCAGTTCGAGAACAAAACGCGGGCCAAGTTGCAGCGCTTCCTCGGCGCCGTCCGCCCGACCGCCGCTCAACTCGCCGCCGTCCCGCCGAAAGTCGCGAGTGCGGCCGCCGCGCCCCCGACGGCCCCGCCCGCCTCGTTCGAGATCCGCACGAAGTGGCCGCGCTGCCGGGCGACGTTCAACCGAGTGTCTAACCAGGCGGGCTGCGGCTCCTGCTGGGCGGTGTGTGCGGGAGAGCAGCAGGGAGACGACTGGATGGAAGGATTGCAGGTGTCGACTGCGAGCGCGATCCGAGACCGGCGCTACATCCGCTTTAACGGCACGTCGGCGGCCGCCTCGCTGCCGATCAGCGCGTGGGACCTGACGACCTGCTGCGCCACCTGCACGCCCTTCGCGTCCGGCTGCTCGGGCGGCTGGCCGGCGGAGGCGTTCCGCTGGTCCGTGGACGCGGGCGTCGTGACGGGCGGCCCACTTGCCGGCCGCCTCCACGCGTTGCCAACGCCGCTTTCAGCCCGCCTACACGGCGAAGACGTACGCCCGCGACAAGCACTTCGGACGCCGCCTCTCCGCCTTCTCGCTGGACATCGCCGCCGGCAGCGTGGTCGCCACGTTCGACGTCTACGAGGTCTTCTACCTCGTCGGCCGCCCCCTCCGCCCGCCCGCCCGCCCACTCACTCGCCCGCTTTCAGTACTCGGCCGGCGTCTACGCGCACACGAGTGGCGAGTAAGTGGGCGACCACGCGGTGCGCATCATCGGCTGGGGTGTGGAGGGCGGCGTCCCCTACTGGACGGCCGGCAACTCGTGGGGCTCCGCCTGGGGCGAGAACGGATTCTTCCGCATTCGCCGCAACACCAACGAGGTCAACTTCGAGTCGTTCATCGTCACCGCCTCCGCCTACAAGGATTGAACGGGAGTGTGGGCAGGACGAGAATCTTGTGAAGTGAATAAACGTCCGGCATCTGCAGTCTCTCTCGGACAGAAAAGAATGCAGAGGGCAGGTTCAAAGGCCCCCACCGCTGCTCCCTCATTTCGACCTGCTTCCCGCTCCCGACCGGCTGCTCGATGTCCGCCGCTCCGGCCTCCCGCATCGTCTCGGTGGACTCGCTGGAGCTGCTCGCGTGTGTCCACTTGAAGGGCAAACGAGCGACCGGCGACCTGGACAAACTCGAGGCTCTCGTCGCCCGTCTTCGCCGCACGCCGTCGATCGCCGCCTCGACTTCCTCGGCCACCCGGGATCACGAGCGTCTCGTCGAGCGCGTGGCCGCCGAAGTGGCGCGCAACTTGCGGACGGAGGCGGGCCGCGGCCGGCCGCGCCACTCGCCGCCCTCCTCGTCCTCCGACTTCGAATGAGGTGGGTTCTCTTCTTGCGCAGTGTTGCTAATTGACCTCGATTTCAGTATTCCCTTGCGGAGCGTCAACGATAATCGTGTTCTGTTAGCTGTCGTTCTCGTGTTGTTTGATCGCTGTTGGTGAATAAAGATCTGTCGAATGTTCCTTCGGCATTAAGAGACTGGCCGGTCCAAGGGCGCGGTGGAGCTCGAACTTCACGAATCGCAACGGGCGGGAGTGGAAGGCGGGGTCGAACAGAAGTCAAAAAGAAGCGGTCGATCACCTGCTCTCCGAATGACTAATTCGCTTCAACTCCTTTCTGTAGCGAGTAGACTGTTTGTTCCCGAGAGCCACTCCCAAGTCCTTCTTCTGTTTATTCCCGTAAACTGCTCGCTCAAACGATGGAAGTGGACGGCGGGTGGGCGGGCGTCTGGGCCTTCACGTAGGCGGCGTAGTCGGCCATGAACTGGGCGATCTGCGGCCGCTGGAGGCCCTTGGTTTGGATGTACTCGCAGACGGTGCGGTGGATGAAGAGGTACTGGGCTTCGGTCTGGACGGCGTTGTGGCGGCGGCAGCGGAGGTCCTTCACCACGTCGTACACCTGCAAGGGGGATGAGAGCAGACGACCGAGCACGCACCGTGAAGGGCTTCTTGTCGAGCAGCCGGGCGACGATGATGGCCAGCGCGACCACCGTCCCCGTGCGGCCCACGCCCGCCGAGCAGTGCACCTGCAAACGAACGATTAGACAGCCCGCATTCCCATCACCCACCACGATGTTGCCGTTGCGGAAGCGGCGGATGGTGCGCAGGAGGCGGAGGACGCCGAAGCCGGCCGGCGGCACGCCCTTGTCCGGCCACTCCTTCCACGTGTACACGTGCAGGCGGAGGGCCGCGGGTGCCGACCGCTCGCCCACCTCCAGCGAGACGCAGCCGAACGCGCGGTCGAAGTGGGCGTCCGTCTTCACGTGACGGACGGTCAGGAAGCCGAAGTCGCGCGTCTCGCCCTCCGTCGGCGGGAAGTAGGGCGCGCACTTCGGCCGACCGTCCTCCTCGTTCTGGCACAGCATGACGATGGCGGCCGCCTTCTCCTGGAACACCATCCGCCACCAGTCGCCCACCGTGTCGGGCAGCGGGCCCTGCAACTCGAATAGGAAGGGACGGCTGGCGGGCACTCGCCTGGGCGCAGATGAAGCGATTGCCGAGCCCCGGAATGTCCACGATGTTCGCGTGGATGTAGTCGACGTCCGGCGGCACGTTGTACGTCAGCTTCACGCGCGTCGCGTCGTAGCAGAGTTGGTCCGAGTAGCTGCAAGCGGGAAACGATCAGTTCGTTCTTCTCCTTGCTCCCAACCGATTGCGCATTCGGTTGGCTTCGAAGGCGGTGGCCGAGCGGTTGGGCGGGAGGAAGGCCTTCAGCTCCGCGTACTCTCGCTGCAGGCCCGCGACGCCCGCAGCGCCCAGCCGGTCCACGAACGCGTTCATGATGGCCGCCGTCTCGGCGTCCAGCCCGCCCCGTCCGCCGCGCGCGTTCTCCTTCTCTTCTGTCTGCGGGGGAGGAGCCGTCCGATCCGCCCGCCCACTCACCTCTGCCGTCTGGTTGGTGTCCTCGGAGGGCGCCACGTCCTCCGACTCCTGGCGGCTGGTGTTCCGCGAGCGGCGGGTCGTCCGCTTCTTCCCGATCTGCAGAGAGCGGAGAGGAGTGAGTGGGCGGAAGAAGTGGGGACTCGCCTTCCCGCGACGAGCCCCCGCCTGGCTGTTTCCGCCGGGCGTGGCCGCGCCCCTCGCCACGGCGCCCGACTGTCCGGACGGGAGCGGCATTTCGGCGCGCAGAAAGACGACGGGCTTCCTCCGCTGCGAGTTGGAGCGACTGGCCGAGCGGTCGCCCGTTCGTTCCGTTCGCCCGCTTGCTCATGCAAATTCGCGCGCTCGGCACTTGGTTGATCGCCTGTCAATCGCCCTCATTCGCTACCGTTTTGTCTTTGTCCCCCAGCAAAGCCAAGTGCTCGAAATCTTGAGTTAGCGAGAAGAGTTTATGTGGAAAGGTAGCTTAGAGAAATCGACACATCAGGAACACCCAGAGAACAACTGAGAAGCAGTAGGTCGCCGCGAAGATGAGCCAGGCGGGCTTCTGTTCGGACGGCGACGAGCTTCGAATTTCCCTCGAGGACGCGGTTCGTCGTTCTTTTTGTTCGGCCACTCATCCGTTTGTTCAGGAGAAGTGGCGACACGTGGACCGCGATCTGGTGTGCGGAGGACTCGACTGGATGCGCGAGGGCGAGTTCCTGTGGCCCGAGTCCTCGGGAAAGCTGCCCACGTGTTCCCTCGTCCACGACGGAGTCCGCATTTTGATCGGACTGCAGCGCGATTAGTTCTCGTGTACTGCGCATTACACTTCCTCTTCTGTTCTATTCGTTGTACGTTGACTAAAGCATAAACACGCCTTCTACGTTCACGTTCCCTCTCGAGCATCAGCAAAAGCGTCGGTTACGTGAAGGTTCAATAAGACGAGCAGATGAAGGCGCGTTTGCATGAATTGCTGATCGGCAAGAAGCAAAAAGCGAACCAGACGAACAGGGCGCGATCAAACCGTTCGATGGAAGAAGGCGAGACGTTCGGGCGGGAGATCGCGAGTTTCCCCTGACAAGTCGCCGCCGCCGCGTTCGGGCAGTTCGGGAATCACTTGCTTTGTGTGCACGTTATCCTCCGAATGAACGGCTGGGGTTAAGAAGGGAAAGACGGACACTTGTCCACCTGCTTTCCGTTACTCTCGACACAAGCGAGTGGGCAGCAAGACACGCGTACAACACCAGTTTATTCATTCACTTCGGGTGCATGGCTTCGAACAGTTCCTGCATGAACGGCGAGCGGGTGCCGAGAAGCCGCATCATCTTCGGGCACTCCAGCAGCAGGAGGACCTTCCGAGTGGTCTCCTCGTTCCACGGCGAGAGGGCCCGCAGCAGGTCGGCGTCTCCTTGGCGGACGGCGAAGACGAAGGCGGCCGCTCGGTTTTCGTCCGTCAGGCCCCGCTTCATCGCTTCGATGCACGCCGTCTGCAACGAGAAGGAGGGGGTGAGAACATGCCCACTAATATCTCGCTTGCCTTGAAGCCGAACATCCCGAGTTGTTTGGCCACGGAAAAGAGGTCCCACGGATTCCGCTCCAAGTCGTCCACTTTCCTTCGCTCGATCCACTGGACGACGGCGGCCATTTGCCGTCGATCCACTTTCTTCAATTCGAATCCCGGTGCTTTTGTGTTGGCGGCCACAAGATCCGCGAAGACGGTCGACTCGTCGGTCAGCCGCTTCTTGTCCACCTGCAAGCAAGAGGTTAAAGAAGAGAACCATGGATTGTGCTTACTCGGAACTTCTTGCCCTCCACCTTGATCGTCAACGTCTCATCTCGCCGCTGCTTCTTGCTCTCCAACGCCATTTTCTCCTGTTCGATCGGTCGAGGACGTTTGACTGCGAGAGAGGCAGACGTGGCGGGCGTGGCTTGAGAACGCGAGGGACTTCCGTGCTCCCGTTTCACAGCGGCGAGTGTGGAGCCCGTGGAGATCTTCGCTGGACTCGCTTCGTCCGTCGGCAGGGCGGGCGAGAACGGAGCTGAAAGAAAAACGAATGAGTGAATGGACCTCGTACAGGGCCTCTTTTTTGCTTGTAAAACTCACCGAGATCTCCGCCGGCCGGCGAAAGCTCAAATGCTTCCGCCGGTTCGAGTCGTTTGGTGGCTGGAAGCGGCATTGAATCGACCGGCCGTGAACGGCAGCACTCACCTCCTTCTACTGACGCTTCTTCTTTTTTGATCCCCTCCACAAGGATCACGCTGGATGTCTGCGTGGAAGCGCGAGACGTGCGGTGCTCCTTGCCACCGACCGCTGAAGTGCTCCTCTCCATCGCTTTCCGGTCACTCGGAGAACGACGCCGAATGGGGGGATTGCGCGAA
Source organism: Aphelenchoides fujianensis (assembly GCA_024699865.1). Lineage (NCBI taxonomy): Eukaryota > Metazoa > Nematoda > Chromadorea > Rhabditida > Aphelenchoididae > Aphelenchoides > Aphelenchoides fujianensis. The sequence goes on along the minus strand of JAMPIO010000057.1, from coordinate 521,332 downwards.
GAAACGGGCGCCAGCGGGATTTCCGGCAACCCCTCTTCGTTCGTTTGTTCGACGCGTGGAGCGGGTGAATTGACGCGGACGACTTCCCCAGTTGCGGGCTGCTCGGGCAGCATTGGGAGCTCGCAACGAGCAATCTTCAGGACGAGGTACACCCCGTGGACGGCGGCGTGTGAGCGGAGTCGATCGAACGGAACGGCGTACTTCGCCTTGGTCTTCCTCCTTTGATTGCACGTGCACCAACCGCCGCAGCCGCAGTTCTTGAACGGGTGAGTGGCTGAAGTCCAGGACAGTGGAGCACTCCTTTCTCTCGCCGAACTCACCGGTTTGTTCGAAGGCGAGCAGTCCGTCCGCTTGCATCAAACCCCAGTGCAAGCGAAGCCGAGCGAAGAAGGCCGTGGGCGGATTCACGAGAACGAACTCGAATTCCGCGCAGTTTCCGGAACGCTCGTTGGGCGGAAAGTAGCGGAGTGCAAAACGAATGTCCTCGAACATCCGCGAGTCGACGCGTCTGTGCGGAAGGCGAACGTTGGGCACGACCAGAAAGTACGTGGCGCCCTTCTCGATCGACGAAGACGCAACAAGAAAGCGGTGGTTAGAGTACGCTTGTTCTCCTTAACAAACACACCCGATTGCAGCAGTGCAGGAGGCAAAGAAGGAAAGGTGAGAGCTAAAGACGAAACAAATGATCCGAATGGACTCCACTGCTCCCCACTGACCGTTTGGATGGCTTCCAGATGGAAGACTCGTAAGATCACGGCTCTCCGCTACTCCACCGTTCTCGAGTTGTGACGACTCGCCTCCACGAATGCTCGCTCGAGAAGGGAACGCCGGGAAGGGATCGGCGACGGCGGCATCGTTTTGCACGGGCAAGGAGGACACAACTCCGCGAGCAACAAGCGACCACTCGAAAGCCGAGAGCAGGGCGGCGCCCTGGAGGAAGATTTCTCGCAGTTTCAAGACCAAAACGACGGCCTGTCCGCGGGCGAAAAGGGCGAGGGCTCGGGGGACGGAGTAGCGCGCGGTCGCTCGTTTCTGCGGGCACTCGCAGGACTCCGTGCAGTCGCAATTGACGAACGTGATCGTGTCTAAAAGCCCAGAGAGCGATTATCTTTCTCTTCTCCACTCTCTGCTCACCCGTGTGCTCAAAGGCAGACTGTCCGTGGGCGTTGCGCAGCGTCCACTCGAATTGGAGACGGACGAACGGGCGGCAGAAGAACTGGACGATCGCGAACTCGAAGTGGGCGAGGGCGTTCTCGCCGAGTGGCGGGCGGTAGCGAACGACCCAACCGAGGCCGTTGGAGCAGCGTGGCACGAATTCGGTGGCCTCCAGCACGTTGGCCAGCGTCAACTCGAAAGCGGAAGGATCCGACTTCTCATCGGCCGCTTGGAAAACGGCTGAAAAACGGGAGTGAGTGCGGAGTATCCGGTTGTTCTCACCTTTTCTGGCCTCTTCTTCCTTCTGCGGAGCGTGCGGAAGGAATTCGACGCGAAACTCGGCGTAAATCTTCCCCAACTTCCGCGGGGCTTCCAACTCGCGCCGCGGCACGCGCACACTCCAGCGCTCCTTCGTCCCCCGCTGGAAGGTCCAATGCCAACACTCTGAAGAAAAACATGTGAGAGGTGAGCTGATGGAAGCGTTCTCACCGCTGTGGTGGATTCGGTTCACCCGTTGGTCGAGGAGCGCGCACTCCAGCCGGCAGTCGACGGAATCCGCCGAGTGGAAGTCGGAGATCGAGACGCCCAGTTCGCACTGGTCAGCCGCGTCCTTGCCGCTCGCTTTTGGTTGGAAGAACGCGCGGAACAGGACGAGTACGCCCTCTTTCGTCGTCAAGCGGTAGTCGGGGGACTCGTGGGCGGCGGCGAGGTCCAAGCGAAAACGGCAGACCGCCGCCTTCCCGCCGTTCACGTACTTGAAGCAGCCGAGCATCTCCTGCAACTCGAATGGATGCAAAATGGATAGCAATCAGACAAAATTAGAAAAAAAAAGAAGCGCACAAAAAGGACTGGTCAGAGACCGCGCGCAGCTCCAAGAAGCCAGTTGAATGAAGTCGCCCGCCTTTTCCATCCGCACTTGTTTGACTTGAGTCGTTAAAGACGGGCAAGAGGGCTCTAATCCGTAAACAAACAGCGACTACCATCTTGCTTTGTCCAATTGGGAGTAGCCGCCCGGTAGGTAAGTGGGCGATTTGCTTCCCGCTGATTGCCCTTTTACGCCCTCTGCCCCCGCACATTGTGAGCAAGAGAACGACCAATCCTTAAGTGAACTGTCATTTGGACAACATTAATCGAACAAAGAGCGATTAAAGCAGGCGCCAACAGAAAGCGTTGCGCAACATTCAATCAAGGCCTTCTTAAAAGGAAATTGGAAGTGTTTACGGCCAAACAGCAAACTTGCATTCGAAGGAGTGGGCGAGGTCCTGCCCGCAGGAACTGCCACGACCAAAACAGTTCGCCTTCCCGCGGTAAGAAATGCGCGGGAAGGCGCAAGAACCGTTGTGCAATGCCGATTGAAGGGAATAGCCGCGAGTCAAACAAAAATGCCGCCTTTCCGCGTGTTCGAGTGCCCGCCCGCCGATCCATCTGCTGATCGCACACTTGATCGAGCAGAGGCTCGTGTGTTGAGCAAACGCACTTCGATTACGCACGGACTTCAGGCCTCGCTCGTCGGTTAATGATCGACGCAAAGCGCCCAGCGAAGGCGGCCGCCCAATGCGCGAGCCCACCCGAAAGCCAACCGGCAGGCGGCGGGCCGAAACGCCGCCCGCCTGAAACGAAGAGCGGGATTTGACGCCGCAATTTAAATGCGGCCGCGTCCGCTTTACACCCCGCTCGTTCTTCGGTTCGGGTCGCCCGGTTAATGGACGGAATGGATGGAAGGATGGCCGGGCGATCGGGCGAGCGATAAAAAGGCCGGCGGTCGCGTTTTCGCGTTCCCGTTCGTTTTGGTGTCATTCGTGAGAATCGCTGCTGCTTTGTCGCCCCAACCTTTCATTGTGTGCGGGCTCCAGAACGTTGGCTACCCGCCTTCGTTCGGGCCACCGTTGAATCGAACAGGTGCACAAAATCCCATTGCGAGTGAACTTTCTCGTTCTTCGAATGGTGAAGACTCGTGAATTTCGCCACCTCATTCGACGGGGACATTTGCTGCTTTCCTCGCGCAAGGCCCATTAGACGGCCGCCCGTCTGGTCGCGCGCGCTATGGAATGCGACCCCCGTGCCGCGTCCCCGAGTGACTCATCGGCGACTCGCCCGTCACGAGCACGCTCGCTTGCAATCAAAACAAATCCACACGCTCTCCTGCCGTCGCTTTTCGCTCAATTCGTCGCTTTACTTCATTCCGTGCGATTCCAACCGTTCAAAAGCAGCTTTAGCTACGATCTCGGCTTACTTGCGGCCCATCTTTCCGTTCACTTCCGTTTGTTGTCGCTCGCAAGAGGAATGGCCGAGGCTCCGCCCGTGCTGCACCCGCTCGGCTACGCGACGAATCGCTTCACGATGGCCGGCGACCTCGACGAAAGCCGCTTCTTCACGGCGGGCCGCGCGATATTCGCGTTCGACGAGACGAACGGCGGCGAGAAGATCGCCGTGCTGGACACGTTCTACGGCCTCGAATTGTGAGTTCTCCTTTCTTTTCACCATTCTCCTCTCTGCAGCGTCCTGGAGCGGGCGGAAAGCGGCAAGCGGGTGGAGAACCTCGTGGTCGACTGCCTGCAAGTGGACGAGAACGGGGCGACGCGGACGGCCTCTTTGCTCGTGCTCACCTGCAGCCTCCACTTCCCGCCCCTCCTCTGCCTGCAGGAAGTGGACGTCGACTTCGAGCTGCGGACCTTCGCGGCCGGGAAGCCGATCGTGGTCGCCGGCCGGCAGTCGTCGCTCGCCTCCAAGCGGGGCCGCAAACTCCTGCACGCGACCGACGAGCCGCAAGCGGTCCTCATTTCCGTCTTCCACCACGACCGCGTCGCCTTCTACCGCTTCGAGCGGGGACGGCCGGCGGTCGAACCGCTGCCGCACGTGGCCGTCAACACGCTGGAGCTCGACGCCGTCCACGTGCACCGCGGTCGGGTGTTTTCCGTGGAGAAGGCGGGCCTCCGGCTCTCCTGCTTCTGGCGTTCGGAACTCGGAGAGGAGGCGACCACTCGAAGCGCAACCGAAGAGGTAGGTCGTCTGTTCGTTCCCTTCACTCTCGTTTGTGTTCAGCTCCGCTCGTTCGTCTGCAGCTTCGTGCACGCGGACTGCCTGTTTGTCATCCGCAAGAAGCTGGAGGGATTCGGACGTCTGGAAGTCGTCCGCGTCCCCGTCAAGGAACAATGGCTGGAGGGCCCAAGCCCGTACGCAAATCGTAAGGAGGTTGACCGGAATCGCCGCTTTTCAGGGACTTCCTCGCGCCCACTCCGATCGACTGCCCGCAGTTCGCTTCGGTCTCGTGGGCCGCCTGTCCGTGGGCGTTCGTGGACGGGATCTTGAGCCTCCACCCCATCCAGTCGGTGCTCTCAATTGGAGAAACGATGTCCGAATTCCACTCCTTTCGGGTCCCCGTCGGGTAAACGACACGTCTTCTCCCCTCTGCTCACCTCTTTGCTTGCAGACGACCCGAATCGCTCGGTTACGCCGCCTGGTTCCAAGTGCTCCAACTCGAGGGCGTGACGATCGACGTGCCGCAGCGGGGCGCCTGCCGCCGGCTCTCCAACATGGGCCTCTTCGCGAACAAACTCGTGCCGCTCGGCCCGCACCGCTTCCTCCTCGGCCGGTCGGCCGTCGCCCGGCCGTTCGAGCGGTTGGAGCAGCTGCCGCCCTCGCAGGACGAAATCTTCCAGCGGCTGGAGGAGGGTGAGTCCCCCGCTTCTCTCTTCTCTCATCCCTTCTCAGAAGAACTGCAGCTCGCCATCGAGCAGTCGCTGCAAACGGGCGGAGAGCGGCCGGGCCCGTCCGGATTCCAGCAACCACAAGTCGCCGCCGGTCGTTCGGTCGAGCCGGACGCCTTCCCGTTCGTCGTCTCCTCGCGGTCTTCCCGCGACTGGAACATGGACGCCGTCACCTCAAAGTGCAAGACCGGCCGCGATCAGGAAGAAGGTGGGCAGACGCACGGCGTGTTGTTGAACTCCGTTTGCTTTGTTGCAGAAGAACTGCAACGCGCAATCCTCCAATCCCTGCAACTCGAAGAGGAAGAGGTAGGACCCAGCGACTTTCTCGAGTACGAATTCGACGAAGAGGAAGACGAGTGAGGAAGGTCTAGAAGAATGTTTCTTTTGATTGGTTACTTACTCGAATAAAAAGTGAGTCCAAAGACGGGAGCGATGAGCAACGGCGAGTTCCGCCTTTTGTTGAAGAACGTGGGAAATTCTTATCGAGAACGCATCTCTTTTTACCTACTCGTTTGCTGTCAGCTAGTCAGCCGCCTTTCAATGCTCTTGAAATCGGTAGACGCTGCTCGTTGAATTCTAGTCGGTCGATCGAAGGACGCCGAGTAAACGTTTTATTCTTCAAACCCAAACAGCAAACAAAAACGATGTGCGATCACAATCACTTTCCTATCGACTTGACGACATCCCTGCGAACAGCGGTGGGTAGCCCGTCCGCTGCCATTTGCACGAAAACCAGTGCGCAATAAGCTCGTGGTCCTTCTGCTGCAAGGCGAAGACGATGAGGCCCTCGTAGTTCGCAGGCGTGTACGCCCGCTTGATCGCCTCGACGCACGCCTTCTGCAACAACGAGTAGTCCCTTCTGCCTACTCGCTTCTTGCCTTGAGGTTGGGCATCTCGAGCAGTTTGGCGGCCACGTAGAACTCGCGCGCCCGCCCGTCCGACTCGTCCACTTGCTTCGTTCGGATCCACTGGACGACGGCGGCCATCGTCTCGCTGCGGATCTTCTTGGGCGGTCCCTTGCTCAAGTCCTCTCCTTTGGTCGCCTTCCTCGCGAAGAACGCGCTCTCCCCGAACAGGAGGTCCCGTTCGATCTGCTAGCGGAGCGGTGAATAAACGGAGTTCTCGTGTGAATGAACGAACCTCGAACGGCTTTCCGTCCACTACGATCGAGAGCAGACGGTCGTCAACAGCGGTCTTCTTGCTCGGCTGCGGGCTCTCGTTGCCGTTCGGTCGAGAGCGTTTGAGCGACGGGAGAGAATCGGAGTCTGAAGGAAAAAACGATCTGTCCGGTGATTGCCGAAGAACCCACTCGTCGGTTGCTCCTGACCGGTCACGTCGCGCAACTTGAGGACCAAACGGACGGGACGGCCGCCGGCGAACTCCCGCAATCCACCGCCGGGCACTCGGAACCACGCCTTGATCGCCTTCCGGTGGCCGCAGTCGCCGTTCCCCGGGCAGACGCACCGTTCGAATTGCACGACCTCTGAAAACAAGCGAGCAGTCGATTCGAGTCGACCGTTCGAACTCGCCTGTCCGCCGGAATCCCGCCCGCTGCTCGCCGTTCTCCAGCGCCCACTCGAAGGCGAGACGCACTCGCCGACGGCCCAAAAAGCGAACCAAAACGAACTCGAAGTTCGCGGTGGCCGTCGGCCGGTCGGACGGGAAGAAGCGCAAAACGAAGTCCACGTCCTCGAACCGAACGGGAGACTCCAACACCGTCTTTTTGCCCACGTCGCGCACCTCCAAGCAGAAAGTGGAGGGCGGTTGATTCGCCTGTTCGGAGGACATCGCGGGAGTTAGAGCCTGCAAGAAGAAGCACATGAAAGAGGTGCAGCCGCTTCGCGTCGCGAGCCCCCGCGTGGAATGAGCGGTAGAGGGCAGAAAAAGCGAAAAAGAGCAGCCGTTGGCCGAAAGAAAGTCGACTCGGGACTCGCAAGAAGTCTCGTTTTCGGGCTGAAAGCCATCGATGAGTCGAATGCGTGACTTCTGCAACATTTCATCGTCGATTGAATAGTTGACCGTCCGATTGGCGTGGATTTGGCCGACGTTTGACTCGCTCTTCACTTGTCAACCGACAGAAATAAGTCTTCGCTTAACAGCCAACGACGAACGAACGACGAAACTGGCGGGCAATCAAGCTCAAACTCGTCCTTCGACCAACACACGCGCGTCTGCCTTTCGTCTGCCCGTTCTCTTCTGCTCGCCGCTTGCCGCCCCATCCAACGCGGACGTCTGTCTTGCTTTCGGCGGGCCGTCGGCCACCCACCGACCGCCTGCCGCGTTCGAGCGGACGTTTTTCCGTCTGTTCGCGTTGCGGGCCGTTGAGCGTAGACGAGCAGGCAAATCGCCGCTGTTTTCCGCTCGATTCGCGTCAATTTTTCTTCATTGCGATTCGAATTCTATTGCTGCGTGTTCCATCGAACCCATTTTAACACGATTAATTTCTCCCGGGACTTTCAGTTCTTTCCTCAATGAGCTCGCTTTCGGTGTTCGACGATCCGCACGTGGTCGTCTGGCGGGTGGAGAACTACGACCGACTGCTCAAAACAATCGTCCCGTACGATCAAATGGTGAGCGACGTCTACGAGTTTGTTCATTCGACCGCCGGCCACGTCGTCTTTTATCTTCGTTTCGTCCCGACGGCTTGGAACGGAAACTCTTCGTTGTACGTGATCGTGAACGAGTCCGGTGTGAGCTTGCCGCTCGAACTGGAATATGAGGCGTGGATGGAGAAAGTTGACGGAACGAGCAGCGAACACAAAGGTGAGTCAAACTTCAGCTACGGGGTTTTATCCGCTAGCGTTTAGTTTCGACTATTGCTCTCGAGGTTAATGGCGCTCGCGGATGGCCTACCTTTTGCAACAAAGAAGAGATGGAGGTCTTCCGCAACACTCCGACAATCTTCGTGTGCCTCCGCTTTCCGTTCGCGACCAAGAAGATTGGCAGTCCACTGGTCATTCCAAGCACTCGTCGTTGGGAGATCGCCGACTTCCAAGAGCGTTTCAATTCTGCTGCTCTCAAGGTCGAACTGCAAGGAGCCCATTTTGATATCGATGGAACAAAAGACGCGAAGTTCTTCCTTTCGCTTTCCTCAAAAGACAACCGAGAGGAGATCAAAAATCAGATGTCTGTCTACTTGAATGCTTCCGCTCTTGGCAGTCGTTCCTCGCTGTTTCTGCAATGGTCGATTTGGATTGAAACCCAGGAAGGCAAACGGACTCATCGACGCGGTTCGTTCTCATTGAGTGATATTTATTACTGTTTTTAGCGTTGGCGTACGATTTCAAACAGCCTTATGGTCTCGGACACTCGCAATTCATCACTCAAGAAGCCCTGATGACGTTCGCAAACGGCGGCCCGATCGTCGTCTGCTGCGAAGTTCGCCCGATCGGTCTGCCCGTCGAGATGTCCGACGATCTCGTCCGCAAGATCCAACTCGCCCGCACGTTCGACCAGCCGAAGTACTCCGACCTGCAGATTGTCGTCGGGGAGCGCACTTTCCACGTGATTCGTCAACTCTTCTTCCCCTCCACTGACTCCTCTTTCTTCAGGTCTCTCGAGCGTTCCTGTGCACGCAATCCACCCACTTCAACGCCCACCTGCCGCCCAGCACGGCGGGCAGCCGCGTGGAGATCGGCGGCTTCGACGGCGAGGCGGTCGAGCGAATGCTCCGCTTTTTGTACACGGGCGAGGTGGAGGGGCTGAATCGAGTGGACGCCGCCCTCCTCCCGCTCGCTGCCCACTTCGGGATCGTCCGCTTGCAAGTGAGTTCTCCCGCATCCTCTCCAGTCGATCGCTCCCGCTTGCAGAAAGTGTGTCTCCACTCGCTGCTCGCCGACCTCTCCGTCGAGCGATCGTTGGAGCTGCTCGAACTCGCCTTCAAGCACGAGAAGTGCGGCGATTTCAAGCAGGAAGTCCTCCAGTTTGCCGTCGACCACCGGAAGGAAGTGATGGCGCTGGCCGAGTGGACGGCGTTCGGCCTCAAACACCCGCACGTCCCGATGGCCATGCTCGAACTCGCCTGATCGTTTTGTTCGTTCCACTTGTTGCTGTTCGTGAATAAACTCTTGTTGTGTTGCTCGGCGGCTATCATTCGGCGGCAGAACGAACAGAAACTGCGGTTGGGGGCTTTCTCACGGAAAAGGAAGGACATCCCCTTTCCGGCGACCCGATTCAACGGCCTAAAGCGATGCAAAGGAAGAGAACCAATGTCAACGCGAACTGTTCCGCTTGTGTTGTGTTCAACATTTGGCTGCCGCTTGCTCGACCACGTGGCGGCAAGTAGATCGCTCTATTGGAGAGGGCAGGCTTGCAGTTCAGGCGACCTCGTTATCAATCGAGCAGTGGAGTGTGCGGGGCTATAGCTCAGTGGTAGAGCGCTCCCTTAGCATGGGAGAAGTCGCGAGTTCGATTCTTGCTAGCTCCACATTCTTTTTGGCTTTTTTTAGTGCAGTTTGATTACTTTTGCTCATTTGTTCAATTGAGAAGGCGACCCCAATTTGCGGCTAGGAGCTCTTTCAGCAAGCCAAAACTATCGAAGGGCAGCTTCCGTCCACTTCGCTTCGAGAAAGAGAAGAGGGCGGTTCGTAGCGCCCGTTCGCATTGCTGATTGGAAACCGCCCGCGGAAGCAGCGGAAAGATTGCAAAGCCTAGAGGTCGTTTGCTCATTCCTGTTTGACTGCTTCCCCAAATTGCGCTTTGCTTTCGTCCGAAGGGCATGTTCACAGCTGACGCACAGCTCTTCGCCGGATCAAAAAGGCCTTGCCGCTCTGATGAGAGCGGGCATCGTTTGATGAAAATTTCTTATCAGGTCGGCAATACGCAATTACTGCGGGAGATAAAAACGAGGTTCGCGGCACTCCGCCGACCATCCACCGCTCGGTCAAACGCGAACGAGGCTTTCTGTCCACTCAACTGATTTGGAAGAACGTGATGACCGTCGCCCGCTTTCTGCTGCTGTTCGCGGCCCTTCCGTGCTTTGCTTGTGGTAAGCCTTTTGAAAAAGAAACCCGCCTCTAATCTGCTTTCAGCCACTCGTCCCGCGTACATTCCGGACGATCCCCGGTATCTGCCGCTCGTGGAAGGCGACTTCCGCGAATACTTCGAGCTGTGTCGCGTGAAGTCGTTCGAAGAAAGCACGCTGATCAAATGCAAGTGTTTTGCGGGTATTTCTCCTACTTGGTTTTCAGCGGAATACGGCAAGCCCGTCGGAGCGTACTACAAAGGAGTGTTAAACGAGGAAAAACGCTCCGCAATTTTGCTTCCGTTCCACGGCGTGAAGGACTACGGGTTCCGAAAGTACCCGGGGGAACGGTTCAGTGGGATTTATGTGTGGACGACGTCAGCAGAAAAGAGAGGGACAATCGTATCGAACCCACTTTTAGGTCAATTCCGAGCCTGCTGTACGCGAGCGAAGAGGGTCCCCCGAACTCCACACACTACTTTTTCTTCGAGCACTGGGTCCTCGTGAACTCGGCAAGCGTGTACGACGTACGAACTCCGTAAGTTAAGGAACTTTTCGGCTGTTGGACTTTCTTTAGCGTTTGGGAGTGCGCTGACCAAGGCACCACGCGCGACGTCTGCATCACGAATCCCGCCTCCCGTTTGTCCTTCGACGACATCCCGGACGACAAACTCAGTCCCCGCGTCAAGGAGGAGATTCAGGCGCTCTGCTTCGTGGGAGCCGCAAACTATGTTTTCAAAACACGGTCACCTTGCAGCATGATTCAACGATGTACTGCACGGTCGACATGGACAGCAATGGGCAGCGGTTGATTCGAGACAAGGAGTACGTCCTCCTGCACAAATTCAACATGTCGCTCATCGTGCGGCCGAGGATCAAGGACCTTCCGCAGCACTACCTCATCAGATACAAGGGGTAGATGAAAGAGATGAGCAGCGGCGTTAATCGTTTCTTTTTTTCAGGTACTACTTCTACGTGCCCGACGGTCTCCGGACGTTCGACGACGCCGCCTTCTCCTCCGACCTTCACACTCGTCTCTACGCGTTCCCGATCTTCAACTCGGACGACGCGTTCCTCGAGCGGCGTGTCCACGCGGTCAATCCGCCCTCCGGCCACTCGCACTGGACGCTTACCGCTTTCGTGCTGGTCGCAGCTGTGCTCGGATTGACGGTCGGTGCGCTCGTCCAGCGCTACGCGTGCAAGAGCTCCGGTCGAACGCCTTCCTCCGTCTCCCAGGTGTTCTTCAAGAAGCAAGAAAATGCCTGACTGACTTACTTGCTGCTTGTGAAAATCGCTTAAAAGGAATATACACTATCTGCTGGGTTTCATGTCTCACATTCAATAAAAGACCATTTTAAGGATAAAACCAAACGCTCGCTTGTTCGCGACTGTCGGCTTGCAATCAAAGAGGCAAGCGATTAAACCCTCGTCTTTTCGTGGCGTTCGGCTGCCCGCTCATTGTCCACTCCTCGCTGCTTCCAACTGTCCAGGAGTTCGAGGTAACAAGCTCCGCCTGTTCCGTTTCAACAACCGAGTCGAGATCGCGCGGCTGCAAAGGGCCCACGCTGAATGGCATGTTGTGAGTCGGCGTTTCAACCGGCAGTTGGGCGCCCAGACAGCAGAGCGGCGAGAGGTTGGCTGTTCCGAGTTGAGTCGGGTGACGAGTGATCGCCGCCTTTCTGCGGCGATTCACGACGACCAAAACTGGCAAATGAAAAGACCGGCCTGCATGTGAACCATTGGGAGAGCGGAGGAATGTTTACGCCAAAATCGAATGCTTTGGAGGCTTCCAAACGAATGTGTTTATTTTGTGGTCACTTGATCGGCCGGCCGTTTGCGACTTTTGGTCGATTGAATCGAAGAGCGGAGTTTGTCGAGTGGGCCCAACGAGTGCTAGCCGGTTTTGAGACGCTTGGAGTTGCTCCCCTACCGTTTGCGGTTTTGTGTGAAATAGTGAGTGATGACCGTCGCTCGCTTCCTGCTGCTGTTTGTGTCCTATTGGGGGATCTGCTTCGGTGAGCGGTCTGCATGTGGGTGTCGCGTTCAATACGTTTCGTTCAGCCACTCGTCCCCCATACATCCCGGACAACGACCCCCGCTATCTGTCGCTGGAAGAGGGCGACTTCCGCGAGTACTTCGAATTCTGCCGCATGAAATCACACGTCGGAAACACGCTGATCAAATGTGAGTAGTTTTTGTTAGAGCGCTCGATTTCCTTTGTTTCAGCCGTCCACAACGAGGCAGTTGGTCCCTACTTCGAAGGTTCGGCGTTGATCGAAGACCATGAAGCGATCTTGATTCCGATCGACGGAGAGAAGGACTACGTCTACTTCCAACCCCCGCGCTACCCCAACGACGTGCCCAGCTTGTGGTCGCGGTGAGGGAGCAAAAAGACAACGATTGAATGAAAAATCGTAGAACGCAACCGACTTGGCCGTACGGCAAGACGAGCGGGCAGACAGACCCCAAGCGCCACTTGCTTTTCAAGCACTGGGTTTTTGTGAACGAGACGAGCGTTTTCGATGTCCGAGTTCCCTACGAAAAATGCATCCACAGACCCGAAGAAGAGAGGGTGTGCCCCGCCGGCTCGTCGCCTGCATTGTCCTACGACGTCATCCCCGATGCGCAGCTGCCCTCAAACACCAAACGGTACATTGCCAGAAACTGCTTCGTGAGTGGGCAATTAATTAGAACGAAAGATTAATGGTTGACGATTAGAAAAGAGACGGGCATTGCGTATTGGACTTGGACGATAACAACATCACTTTGATTCACGACCACGAGCACGCCCTCTTGCAGAAGTTCGGAATGACGCTGATCGTTCGAGGCGGCAACGGGAGCATCCCCCTGCACTACCTGATTCGATACAAGCGGTGAGTAGTGGGAGAGGACAGAAAAGACGTGCTTCTTGTCGCTTGCAGCCACTACTTCTACGTACCGGAGGACCTGCGGACATACGACGATCCCGCCTTCTCCGCCGCCCTCCACACTCGCCTCTTCCTGTTCCCCATCTTCAACGCGGACGACCGCTTCCTCAAACGGCGCGATCAAGTCATCCGGCCGTACCCGACGCCAATCGAAACTTCCTCCCATTCGCACTGGGGACTGATTGCCATGGGGCTCTTCTGCATTGTGGTCGGGCTAGCGGTCGGTCTGCTCGTCTATTGCTACGTGTCCACGGATCCCGTCCCGACGACTCCTGCACTTCAAGTGTTCTTCAAGAAGGAGGAGGACAAGTGAATGATTGTGATTTGCTATTTGTTACCTTTTGGAAGCCGTTGGATAAGATAAATTTTCCGTGACAAGTTTGTTTTGAACAATCAAGAACGGGGCGGACGGGCGGGTCAAATCACATAATATCAATAATAGTTGGCGGTAAAATAGATAGACAATTTTGCGCGGTACGAAAAAATTCGGCCGCAAAGATGAAGGATGATGATGAGGATTACCGAAAAAATTAGGGTCGTAGGTCGTTTCGTTCGTTTGAATTAAAACACCTCCGGTGGTGTGTGGGAAATTTCTACCGTAACCCGCGACCTCGATTGTTGCGCGCGTTGTGGGCGGCGTGCGGGGGCGTGGGCGGTGTTGTTGGATAGGGGACGATGAGGCGAGTCGATTGGTGTGTGTTTGGACCGTTGTAGTCAACGGGTTGAGTAGATGTCATCAACAATGTATGTCGATGTCGCGCCGTTGACATCAACGCCTATAGCTCGCCACTGGGTGGTCGTGAGCGGCTGGGAATGGGCTCAATCGACGCGCAATGATGCGGGGAACGTTTTTGTAGTGACATGCGTGGCGCGCAAAAAGGTTATAAGCTCAGTAGATGTCATCAAAGTGTAGGTGGTGGGTACAAGTCATCGATTTTTTTGATGTAAGTGGCCAATATGGGTGTCAATCGGCGGGGAATCGTGTGGGGAACACGGCTGTAGTAGTTGCAGCACACTCGGAGGTCGTCGACGTAGGCGGCAGCCGCGGGGGCCGGTAGGCCCCCGCCATTGGTTAGTGTCTGATCGCGACGGTCGACGTGCAGTGGATTCTATGGCGTGCTGTAGCCTCGCTCAGCCCTAGCACTGTTCAAGGCCGCAGGCCTCCGCCACGCCCTTACAAATTAGTTGTTCTCCGCCGCACTTCCACCGTATTTGACCAAAGTTGAAGCGGTTTTCAACGGAGGCAAAGTCCAGCAACAGACGCAGGCATAGTCGGGCAACATAAAGAGGAGAGCGCAGCTCTCCTTGTCAAAATATATAAATATTACTTGGTCATAAACTAAATGCACCCATTTGCGCACTACGAAAAAACAAAACCCCCCCGTAGGAAGGATGAAGAAGACGATTGGCGAAAAAATTAGGACCTTTAGACGTAGCGTTAGGTCAGGAAAATACACACCGCGAACGATGTGGGAAATTTCTACCGTAACCCGCGACATTCGATGTAGCGCGCGTTGTGGGCGGCGTGGCGCGGCGCGGGTGGGGTTGTTGGATAGGGGAGAGTGAGGCGAGTCGATTGGTGTGTGTTAGGATCGTTGTAGTCAACGGGTTGAGTAGATGTCATCAACAATGTATGTCGATGTCGCGCATTTGACATCAACGCCTGTAACTCGCCACTGGGTGGTCGTGGGCGGTCGGGAGTGGGCTCAATCGACGCGGAATGATGCGGCGAACGTATTTGTAATGACATGCGTGGCGCGCTAAAATGTTATAAGCTCACTAGATGTCATCAAAGTGTAGGTGGTGGGTACAAGTCATCGATTTCTTCGATCTAACTGACCGATATGGGTGTCAATCGACGGGAAATTGTGCGGGGAACACGTCTAAGGTAGCTGCAGCACACTTAGAGGTCGTCGACGTAGGCGGCAGCCGCGGGGGCCGTAAGGCCCCCGCCATTGGTCAGTGTCTGATCGGAACTTTCGGCGTCGTTCGTTTCTGGGGTTGTTCTGGACGGCGCCCCGGAGTCTCGCTCACCCCTAGCACTGTTGAAGGCCGCAGGCCTCTGCGACGCCCCCGCATTTCCACTCAATTCGACCGCATTTCCACCGTCTTTGCTCAAATTTGAAGCGGTTTTCGACTCAGGCAAAGCCCAACAACAGACGCAGGCAAAGTCGACCAACATAAGAGGAGAGCGCAGCTCTCCTTGTCCCCTATATAATAAGGAGAGATAGCCGTAAATTCATTCCCGATTTTTGCGCGAAGCGCAAAAACCGGGGATTCTAGATGGGACCAAGTGAACCTCAAAAAAATTTGGTTTGAGGTTTGGGTCGATAGTGTGATTACAGGATAATTAGCGAAAAATTGACAACACGGGTAGTTGACAAAACCGGAAGTAGGTCGACACGTGTTGCGTTCTGGTGGGACGTCGGACCACTCAATCGAACAAGCAGGGTGAGCTGAGCACGGCTGTCGAGTTTTTGAAGAGTTTAGTTGAAGTGTAGATGTGGTAGCGTGTGCTGAGTGACGCGTAAAGGTCGACTTTTTATCTAAGCGTTTCTGGACGCCGTGCGTACTGCCATTGGATCGGGCTCGGCGAGCTGAGCCCGATGGTGGTGTTTGTGGGCCGTGAAAAATTCCAGGTGAGTAGAAAAAATTGATAATGTCTTCTACTGAAAACGTAAATATTGGGTTCTAAGGGGCGTGTGGGTCACCAATCGACGCGTCTCCGCGAGCTGAGTACGACGGTGTATCGCACGTATCG
Organism: Aphelenchoides fujianensis; assembly: GCA_024699865.1. Lineage (NCBI taxonomy): Eukaryota > Metazoa > Nematoda > Chromadorea > Rhabditida > Aphelenchoididae > Aphelenchoides > Aphelenchoides fujianensis. The sequence goes on along the minus strand of JAMPIO010000057.1, from coordinate 505,819 downwards.
TTTAACGCATCTGTTGAGAAGATATAATCGATTTTTAGGTGCGAAAAACGACCGTTTTGCGATCTAAGCGGTTCTGGACGTCGTGAGTGGTACCAATCGATCGGTCGCGACGAGCTGAGAACGCCGGTAGATACGGTATGTTGTTTAACGCTTTTATTGAACAGAAATAATCGATATCGGTAGCCCGTCACACGCCGCACGGAGCGAAGTCGACGAAGCACGAGATGAGCGACCGGAGGCCGCCGGCAGGCGGCCGCAGGGAGCGAGGCGAGTGCTGAGGAGACTGAGCGACCACCGAGCAGTTATAGCCGTCTCCGAGAACTCGCGACGTCGACGCCTCACGTGACGAGCAGACATGCGGGTGCCGGAGGCGCTCGCCCGTTTGGACGAGTCGCGTGCAAGGAGACAAGCGATGCCGCCCGTCCACCTCCGACTCCCTCTGGAGCGAAGCGAGCCGAAGGCCGAGCCCTTCGGTGGCGAATGGCCGGCCGCCGAAGGCGGTCGGAACGTTCCACCTCCCGATCGGTGAGGCCGGAGGCCGCGAGCGAACCCGAGACTCCTAGCACGGGGGGTGCGGGGGCGGAGCCCCCCGAAAAAGCAGCCTCTCATCAGTTAATTTCAAAACGCCATGGCCCCGCCAATCGTCTCGGTTCGTTTCGTGTTGTAATCGAATGCGGTAAGTTTGTTGTATTTTCAGGCGGTCTATTCAATGCTGGCGGTCCTCTCGTAACTCGCGACGTTCCATTCGTTTCAGGCGGACGCGGCGACGGCGACGTAAGCGACGGATTTGTTCGAAACGATGGAAATCCACGCGAATTCGGCGGAAACGATGGAAATTCGAGCGGACCGCGCGGAATCGCCGGAAATCGATGCGACCTCGACGGAAGCGGCCGCCGACGCGTTGCAGACGACGCGAAACGTCCCGTAAGTGACGAATTTTGTGTCGTTTCAGGCGCCAACGACGAGAAGCTTCGCGCTGCATTCCCGGACGATCCGAACGCAAACGCGAGTCTTTTGCGACGCACTACACGATCCTTTAAATTCTGCATAACGATCGATTGGTTGTTTAGTCAGATCTCAACGCGCCCCCGAGCTCGACACACCCCGCACGGAGCGAAGTCGACGAAGCACGAGACGACCGAGTGGAGCCCGCCGGCAGGCGGGCGGAGCGAGGGAGGCGAGTGCTGAGGAGACTGAGCGACCCACACTTGCAAGTTGTTTTCAGCTGTAACGGAGCGAGCCGACGAAGCACGAGATTCGCCGAGTGGAAGCCGCCGACAGGCGGCTGGAGCGAGCGAATCGAGTGCTGAGGAGGTGAGTGACCGGCCAATACAAACGCTCATGCTTTTAGATGCGGAGGATGACCGGCGATTGCGAAAGGTAACCGCAATGATCGATGCGTGTTTAGGTCAGTTTCAATGCATGGCTTCACGAACCATACACTCATTACAGGCAAACGGACCCCCAATCCCACTCACACCCCAACGGAGCGAGCCGACGAAGCACGAGACGAGCAAACGCGGGCGCCGAAGGTGGCCGTCGTGCAGCGCGGCGAGTGCTGAGGAGGCGAGTGACCTGTTGACACAAACAATCATGCTTTTAGATTCGAAAGATGTGCGGATTACTCGAGGAAATCGTGATAAGCGTCCACATTCAGGTCATCCTCGATTCTTTGCTCACCAACCATCCGCTCTTTACAGGTGAATTGACTCGCAGAGCACAACGTCACCCTCGAACGGAGCGAGCCGACGAAGCACGAGACGAGCGAACGGAGCTCGCCGCAAGGCGAGCGGAGGGAACGAGGCGAGTGCTGAGGAGGTGAGTGACCTGTCGGGACAAACAACCTCTTTCTATAGCAGCCACTACCGCCGATCGCGTTAGGATGAGGAGAGTGTTTGGAATTCGTATGCTATTTAGTGCGTTGTTTAGATCTTTTTGATGGACCCTGGGATACGTGGAGCCAATCAACTGCTGAGGTGGTGAGTGACGTGTCGACACAAACGATTATGCGGTCAGATGCGAGGAACGTCCGGCCAACTTAACGTGGTAAGCGGTACGCATTCAGGTTTGCCTTGATGCTCTGCTCCGCTACCCCTCCGTTTTTACAGGTGAACGGACTCGCCCGGCACAACGTCACCCTCGAACGGAGCGAGCCGACGAAGCACGAGACGAGCGAACGGAGGGCGCCGAAGGCGGCCGTCGTGCAGCGAGACGAGTGCTGAGGAGGCGAGTGACCTCCATTCACAAGCTTCTTTTAGATGCAACGCAGCAAACACAAGCACGACGTGGATGCGATCGAAACGCCCGTCCAACCTCATATGGCGAGTTGGACTAACGAAGTGCTGAAACCAAATGCCGTCCCAAGCCTACTGGACCCAAACCTCGAAGCAAACCTCGGAGCAAACGACGGAACGATCGGAAAGGTAAGCGGGAACCTTTAAAATGTGGCAAACGACGGCGAAAACGTCCATATCCCACGCGGTCGCTTCCAAACCTTTCGCTGCCTTCTAACTTCGACAGCATTCGATCCAAACGTACTCTGAAACGGGACAAACATGTGAGATGTTTAAGAAGAAACACTCCAAGTGTCTAAGAACAAACGCGCACCAGCCGAAGAACACACAGCCACACTCCCTTTTGCTCCTTTCACTTTCCGTGAGTTAAACATTGTAAAAAACGGTGGGCTGTCTACTAATCTTACTCAAACTGTCTACTAACCTACCACCCAAACCTCTAAATCTTGTCACATAATATCAATAATAGTTGGCGGTAAAATAGAAAGACCCGGTTGCGAGCTACAAAAAAACTCGGCCGCAAAGAGGAAGGATGATGATGACGATTGGCGAAAAAATTAGGGTCGCAGGTCGTTTCGTTAGTTCGAAATAATACCCGTTGTAATCAATGTGGGAAATTTCTACCGTAACCCGCGACATCCGATGTAGCGCGCGTTGTGTATGGCGTGCGAGGGCGTGGGTGGTGTTGTTGGATAGAGGAGAGTGAGGCGAGTCGATTGGTGTGTGTTGGGACCGGTGAAGTCAACGGGTTGAGTAGATGTCATCAACAATGTATGTCGATGTCGCGCCGTTGGCATCAACGCCTGTATCTCGCCACTGAGGGGTCGTAGGCGGTCGGGAGTGGGCTCAAACGACGCAGAATGGTGCGGGCAACATTTTTGTAGTGACGTGCGTGGCGCGAAAAAGTAGGTGAAAGTTGTAAAAATTGGTCAAAGTGTAGGGGGTGGGTTAAAGTCATCGATTTTGTTGATGTAAGTGGCCGATATGGGTGTCAATCGACGGGGAATCGTGCGGGGAACACAGATAAACCATTTGTTTATTGTTTAGAGGTTGTCGTCGTAGGCGGCAGCCGCGGGGGCCGGTAGGCCCCCGCCATTGGTTAGTGTCTGATCGCGACGGTCGACGTGCAGTGGATTCTATGGCGTGCTGTAGCCTCGCTCAGCCCTAGCACTGTTCAAGGCCGCAGGCCTCCGCCACGCCCTTACAAATTAGTTGTTCTCCGCCGCACTTCCACCGTATTTGACCAAAGTTGAAGCGGTTTTCAACGGAGGCAAAGTCCAGCAACAGACGCAGGCATAGTCGGGCAACATAAAGAGGAGAGCGCAGCTCTCCTTGTCAAAATATATAAATATTACTTGGTCATAAACTAAATGCACCCATTTGCGCACTACGAAAAAATCAAACCCGCGCATAGGAAGGATGAAGAAGACGAATGGCGAAAAAATTAGGACCTTTAGACGTAGCGTTAAATCAGGAAAATACACCGCGCGAACGATGTGGGAAATTTCTACCGTAACCCGCGACATTCGATGTAGCGCGCGTTGTGGGTGTCGTGCGGGGGCGTGGGTGGTATCAATCGATAGGGGACAGTGAGGCGAGTCGATTAGTGTGTGTTTGGACTGTCGTAGTCAACGTGTTGAGTAGATGTCATCAACCATGCATGTTGATGTCGCGCCGTTGACATCAACGCCTGCAACTCGCCACTGGGTGGTCGTGGGCGGTCGTGGGTGGGCTCAAATGACGCGCAATAGTGCGGGGAACGATTTTGTAGTGACATGCGTGGCGCGAAAAAGTAAATGGAAGTTGTAAAAATTGATCAAAGTGTAAATGGTGGGTCAAAAGTGGTGATTGCTTCGACGCCAGTGGTCGATATGGGTGTCAATCGACGGGAAATTGCGCGGGAACACGTCTAAGGTAGCTGCAGCACACTTAGAGGTCGTCGACGTAGGCGGCAGCCGCGGGGGCCGGTAGGCCCCCGCCATTGGTCAGTGTCTGATCATGACTGTCGACGTGCATTGGATTTTATGGAGTTTTGTAGCCTCGCTCAGCCCTAGCACTGTTCAAGGCCGCAGGCCTCTGCCACGCCCACGCATTCCCACTCAAATCGACCGCATTTCCACCGTTTTTGACCAAATTTCAAGCGGTTTTCGACGCAGGCAAAGCTTCGCAACAGACTCAGGCATAGTCTGGCAACAAAGAGGGCTGCGCAGCAGCCCTTGTCAAAATATATAAATATTACTTGGTCATAAACTAAATGCACCCATTTGCGCACTACGAAAAAACAAAACCCCCCCGTAGGAAGGATGAAGAAGACGATTGGCGAAAAAATTAGGACCTTTAGACGTAGCGTTAGGTCAGGAAAATACACACCGCGAACGATGTGGGAAATTTCTACCGTAACCCGCGACATTCGATGTAGCGCGCGTTGTGGGCGGCGTGGCGCGGCGCGGGTGGGGTTGTTGGATAGGGGAGAGTGAGGGGAGTCGATTGGTGTGTGTTAGGATCGTTGTAGTCAACGGGTTGAGTAGATGTCATCAACAATGTATGTCGATGTCGCGCCGTTGACATCAACGCGTGTAAATCGCCACTGAGTGGTCGTGGGCGGCTGGAAATGGGCTCAATCGACGCGCAATGATGCGGGGAACGTTTTTGTAGTGACGTGCGTGGCGCGCAAAAAGGTTATAAGCTCAGTAGATGTCATCAAAGTGTAGGTGGTGGGTACAAGTCATCGATTTTTTTGATGTAAGTGGCCAATATGGGTGTCAATCGGCGGGGAATCGTGCGGGGAACACGGCTGTAGTAGTTGCAGCACACTCGGAGGTCGTCGACGTAGGCGGCAGCCGCGGGGGCCGGTAGGCCCCCGCCATTGGTTAGTGTCTGATCGCGACGGTCGATGTGCAGCGGATTCTATGGCGTGCTGTAGCCTCGCTCAGTCCTAGCACTGTTCAAGGCCGCAGGCCTCTGCCACGCCCACGTCTTTCTGTTTTTTCCGTTCGGAACAGAGTCTTTCAGCACCGCGAAGAGCGTGCGGTGCCTTTTTCGTCTCGCCGGCCGCCCACTTTCCCACCGACGGGCGAGCGGGCGGGCGGCGGTTGAAAACAAGCGAGAGAACCGTCCGATCGCTCGCCCGACCGGCCGCTCGCAAGCAGACGGGGACCGGCGGCAACCGCCGCGACCTTCCCGTTTTTCACCGCTCCGTCTTTGCAGGTGATGAGCGCCACCTTCTACTTCCCGTTGCCGAACCTCCACGAGAAGATGCTGAAGGGGGAGCGGCGGGAGTTCGGGGACCTCTGCTTCGCCGTCCGCTTCTTCCCGGCCGACGCGCGCAGTCCGGCCGCCTTCGAGTTCGTGGCGATCGGCTTCCCGAACGACGCTCACGCGCGGCTCCGCTTCGAGTGGGCGCTGCGGAATGCGGACGGGCGGACGGCCTTCCAACACGCGGGTGAGTGGGCGGGCGGGCGGTTGATTCCGAGTCGCGTGTTGCAGAGACGGCGACGCTCTTCAACTGCGCGTGTGCGGGCTTCTGCCGATGTCCCGAGAAGCGCGTCAAAGTCCACTACGTCCTGCCGGCGGCCGTCCACGAGTTCGCGGGCGGGCGCGGCGTCTCGCTCTTCCTCACGCTCCAGGTGGCCGACGAGCCCGTTCGCTTCTTTCCGCCCGTTCGGCGGCCGTCGCTCGAGACCGGTGCGGCGAGTGGTGAGTGGGGGAAGGTGGAGATAGAGTGACTTTTCTCTTTCTAGCCCCACTGCCGCCAAACAACCAGGTGTTCTTCCTGGACGTGCCGAACGTGCGGCAGGCGGTCCAACAGCAGCTGCGGGCGCCCTTCGCCCCCTTCTTCCTCGCCTTCTTCCCGCCGCTCACGCCCCACGCGACGGGCGGCTTCGAGTTCGCGGTGCCGCACTTCCGCGGCCGCCCGCTCGCCCTCCGCCTCGCGTGGCGCGTGGAGAACGCGGACGGGCGGCGCGACTTCGAGCGTTCGGGTGAGCGGCGGGGCGGAGCGGTCGGTCGATTGCGGTCGCGTGTTGCAGAGACGATCGCCCTCGTGGACTGCGGCTGTCGGACGGCCTGCCGCTGCCCCACGCCGCCGAACTGCTGGGCGCTGCGGATGGCGGCGGCCGCGCTGCTCGCGTTCGCCGACGGGCGGCCCCTCCGCTTGGTGCTGGAACTCCGCCCGCTCCCCAGCGGCGAACTGCTGCTTCGGGCGCCCCCCGAACTTCCAGTTGCCGGCGGCGAGCTCCCGCAAGATCGCGGGCGTTCGACGTTGCCCGCGCCGTCCGACGACCCGCCGGCGGGCCTCTTCTTCTTGGAGCTGCCGACCGTCCGCGCGCCCGTCCGCAACGACCGCGGCCGCCAGTTCGCCGGCGTCCCGTTCGGCCTCCGCTTCTTCCCGCCCAGTCGCCACCTGCCGCTCCTCCACTTCGAGCTCGTGACGAGCGGCGGCGGCAGGCGGTCGGGCGTGCGGCTGCGCGTGGAGTGGGCGCTGCAGAACACCGCCGGCCAGTCGGCCTTCCCGCACTCCGGTTCGTTCGACAAGCAGCTTCATCGATCGACCGGCGTGTTGCAGAGAGGATCGCCGTGCGGAAGTGCGCCTGTCGGACGGCCTGCCGCTGCTCGGAGCCCCGAATCGCCGCGAGGTTCCGCGTGGACGCGCTGGAGTTCGCCCACTTCGCCGCCGGCCGGCCGACGCGGCTGGTCGTTCGGCTGCGCCGTCTGGACGAGCGGGCGCCCGTCCGCCCGAAGCAATGGGCGGTCGTCACGCTCTCGGACTCGGAGGACGACGAGAAGCGAGCGGCCGCCGTTCAACCCGATTCGACGTCCAGCGAGCAGACGGGTGAGTTCGGCGGTCGTGTTCGTCAAGTCATTCCTTCCGTTTGCAGCTCTCGATGGAGAACGAATTGAGAGAGCGCCCGGTGAGTTTCGTTGGTTTAGCCGTTCCATTTCCGTTCTTTTCCAGGCTCCGCTTCCTTGCCGGCCGCCCAGCCGGCGAGCGTCAAGCTCCACGTTCCGCCGCTCAAAGGCCCCCGCTCATCAAAAGAAGGGGAAACGGCGGAGAAGAAGCCGCGAGTGGAGGACGTGATCACGATCGAGGATTAGCGTCAAGTAGAAGTTGCTGTGGTTATTCTTCCTTGTTGTTACTCGATTAGTTTATTCGATTGGTAGATCGATGTTAACCTTTGTTTGTTGTGTTTGGAAGAGCGTTTAATAAACGATTGGTTGTTGGCACGGAAGATGCTCGTCCGTTGGGATAAGCAAGGGTAGACGCGCGTCCACTCTGTTGCTGGCTCCGAACCGTGAAACTACATCTTTTCGGCTTCTCCGTTCGTCGTGACGGCCAGCAGGATGGGTGAGTGGAGCAGACAGACGACCGCCCGGCCGTGCGTCGAGCGGGTAGTCGGCCGGTTGATAGCGACTGGGGGCTTCTCGCAGTTCACACGTGCGATTGAAGATGATTTCAAGGCCTCATTTTCGATCGCTCGTTTATTCTCGACAAAAAAGAATTGCATCGAACAGACTCGCCGCGATCACTTGGGCATCACGAGTCGGAAAATTTCGTTGAGGAGCTGCGGGCGGGCGGCGACGAGGGCCGCCATCTCGGGGGCGGCCATCAGCTGGAGGAGGGCGTGCGGGGAGGCCCACAGGTGGGAGAGCGCGCGGATCAACTCGCCGTCCGCCTGCTCGACCGCGAAGATCACCGCGGCGGCCGCCCGCCCGTCGGCACACGCCCGCCGGATGGCCGCGACACACGCGTCCTGCAAGCGGAGGGCGGCTCTCCTTCCACTCCCCCACTCGCCCACCTTCAGGGCGGGCATCCCGAGTCGTTTGGCGGCGAGGAAGAGGGCGTGGAGGTCCGCCCCGTCCACTCGCTTCCGCTCGACCCACTCGCAGACGGCGGCCATCTCCCGCCCCGACACGCCGCGCACTTCGAACAGCTCGCCGTCCGCGTGCTCGGCCGCCGCCTTCGCGAAGACGGCGGATTCGGCGACCAAACGCTGCCGGTCGACCTGCGGGAAGAAGCGGTGGGAGGAGCGGGCGGACTGCGAACTCACGACGAACCGGCGGCCCTCCACTTCGATCTTCACCGCATCCTCCACTCGCTTCTTCTTCACGACGGTCGTCTCTTCGGGCGGCTGGGGGCGCTTCGGCCGCGGGGATCCTCCGAACTGCGAGCTGCTCTCGCGGTTTGAAGCGAAGCGAATTCTGTCGTTCAACTGCTCCATCCGTTTGTCGAACGAAGCGCCTGAAGCGAAAGAGGAATGGAAGGAGCGTCCCCTCACTCACTGCATTCCTCTTTCGAGTTGTCGCTGCTTGTCGCCTGCTCCGTTTGTCCACTCGATTCGAGTTGCTCGGCGTCTGAAACCGAAAGGAAAGGGACAGAAGAGCGCACTCACCTGCCGATTGATCGAAAGGATGGGGGGTTTCTCCCCACTGCCCGGCATTCGCCCCACTCGCAGCAGGAATCGGAGGGGCGGGCGGCCCGCTCGTCTCCGCCACGCAGCGCCCGACGGTCAGCCGCAAGCGGACGCCGTTGGCGCGGGCGAACGGCGCGAAGCGGTCGGCGGGAAGGAAGAAGGCGGCTTTGAGGCGCTTCAGCGGGCACTTGCAGGCGGCGCGGCAGGGGCAGTTCGTGAAGTGGCGGACGGCTGGAATCGGCGAGTGAGCGGTCGGTCGAGCGGCCACTCACCCGTCCGCTCGAAGGCCGCCCGCCCGTCCACCTCCAGCAGCGCCCACTCCAGCCGCAGCGAGACGCCCGCCCCGTTCGGGAAGTCGACCAGCACGAACTCGAAGTTCGCCCGCCGCCCCGCCGTATCGGCCGGGAAGTAGCGGAGGACGAAGCGGAGGTCCTCGAACTCCAGCGGCCGTCCGCGGCGAATCGCCCGGCCGACGTCGGGCACGTCCAGGCGGTACGTGGCCGTGTTCATGGGCACGACTGAACGGGAGCGGTGAGTGGGCAGGAATTGTTCTGCAGTGGACTCACTCGGCGGCAGTTGGGGCACTGAAACGAACAAATCGGTCCACTCCTCCGTGAGCTCTCAACAAACCGATGGGATCGGAGAAGCGCGTCCATTTGCGAGTCCCCACCGACATCGCGGGCAGGAACTTGGGGTCAACGAAGCGGCCGTGGGCGAGCGACCACTCGAAGTGCGGGGGCACGCCGGGCGGCTTCCCGCCGACCTCCCGCACGCGCAGCTCCACGAGGAGCGGGCGAACGCGCCCTGGCAGATGGCTGGGGGTTGGTGTTCGCTCCTCACCCTCCTGTGCGGTTTCGATCAAGCGACATGCATTCGCTTTACCGCTGCGTCGGGCACTCATGCAGGAAACGGTTAGCCACCCCCAATCGCCTGCCGCTCGCCCGCCCTCGGGGTGTGTTCTCGGTAGTATAGTGGTGAGTATCCGCGCCTGTCACGTGCGAGACCCGGGTTCGATTCCCGGCCGGGAAGTCACTTTTTGCCGTGGTCAATGCGCACAACGTTCAGCAGTTTATTTTTGCGACTCATGCGGCAGTTGATGCTTTTAATCAACAATAGAAGTTACGTTTCTTACCAAAAAGCAAAAGAAATTATAATGGGAAGAGAACGACTGCTCCTCAAGCAAAATGTTGGGGCTCCGCCGCGAGTCGAACGCGGGACCTCTCGCACCCTAAGCGAGAATCATGCCACTAGACCACGAAGCCGACATGCGACGAAACGAGCAGAGAGAAGACGCTGAAGAAATCGAATCGCTGCTGTCTCGCCGGAGATCGCGCACACGCCGGCGGCGTTATCCGCAGTCGCACGCGGGAAAAACGTCAGGAGTCTGTTGATTGCGGGTGAGCAACGAAAAAGCAGGGACTTTTCTCAAGCAAAGGCAAAATGTGAACTTCCGATCGAATGAGCAGACGACGAGATCACTTGGCCATTTGACTTCTCCGCTCTACTCTTGAATTGCGGTGGACAATTGCCCGGCTCCTTCGCGAGTTCTTCGGTCAGGCGGGCAAATGCGCGCGTATCCGCGGGAGGCAACCGGATCGCCCTTCCGCGCGGCCCGCTTGTTTTCGACCGCTGCCCACCACTCGGCCCCCACTGCCGGGCGCGCACTCCTCGCTCGGCGCCCGCCGAAATGGCCGACTGCTCACATGTTTTCCATCCGATTTTCTACGCTAAAAATCAGTTCACGACGGCGGAGGACTTCGAACGCACTCGCTTCTTCACGACCGGCCGCGCGATTTTCGCCTTCGACCACGAGAAGCACAAAGGCGAGAAGTTCGCCGTGCTGGACACCTTCTACGGCCTCGAATTGTGAGTATCATTTCATTTGTTTGCCCACAGCCTTCTTTTGCTTCCAGTTTCCTGCAGAGAGCGAAAGACAGCGGGAAGATCGTGGGCGAGGTGCTGGACTGCTTCGAGCTGGAGGCGGACCCCAGCAGCCGGACGGCCGCTCTCCAGCTGCTCGTCCAAGAATTTCGACCGCCCACCGTCTTCTCCGTGCAGGAAGTGACCGTCGACTTCGAGCAGAACGTCTTCGCGGTCGATGCGCCCGTTGAGGTCAAGCGGCGGGCGGAGTTGGCCGAATTCAAGGCCGTCCGCAAGTGGATCCACCCGACCGACGAGCCGAACGTCTTCCTCCTTTCCCTCTTCTCCAGCGAGGGCGTCGCCTTCACTCGCTTTCGGCGGGATGAGCGGACGGTCGAGGAGCTCCCGCACTTGGACCTGCAAAGGAATAATTGGACGATCTACGGCGTCCATCTGCACAACGGCCGACTGCTTGCGATCAAACGATGGGGGAATTTCCTTCAGTTTGTTGTCCACAGTCAACATGCGCGGCACGGCCGGTGGGCGAATTTTGGACCGCAATTCACACAGCCGTTGACTGTAAGCGTTCTTACTTTCGTTTGCGTTACGATGATCGGATTGCAGAGCCGCTTTCACACCGCCTCGTTCGTGAGTGGCGGCTTCCTCTTCGTCCTGCTGAAAAGCTCGTTGATGACCGAATTCTACCGCTTTTCGCTCGTCGATGCCGCTCGTTTGGAGGTTGTGAAGTGCCCGAAAATCGGCGACTTCCTGTGGCCCGGCTGTCCGTGGGTGCTCGCGGACGGGATCTTCTGCATGCACCCCGTCCACCGGACGTTCGTAAAAGGACAGCTGGTCAACGAATTCCACTCCTACCGGATTCCCATCGAGTACACACGTCTTTATTTGAGCCGTTGTTTATTCGTCTGCTTTAGCCGGCCGGAATCTCTGGGCTATGCCGCGTGGTTCGAGGTCCTTCGGTTCGAGCACCAGGAGATCGACGTGCTGCAGCGGGGCGCCTGCCGCCCGCTGTCGACCTCCGGCTTCTACCTCAACAAAATCCTCTTCCTCAACCCGCACCGCATTTTTATTCGGCCCGACCTCGACCTTCCGCCTCGCCCACGGACTCGCGTCCAGCCGCTTTCTCGACCTCTGCAGGCTTCGCGGCTGGTCTCCGGCTTGCCACCGATCGACCACGAAGCGGATCGTGAAGAGGGCAAGTGAAATATGATGTTTCTCTTTAATTCTTGCTGTGCTGTTTGCAGAAGAATTGCAACGAGCGATCCTCGAATCCCTGCGGCTAGCCAGAGAACAACAAGAGGGGCCCTTGGGATCGCAGGAACGGGATTCGTCCAGCGAAGAGGAAGAAGCCGCCTGCTCGAGCCAACGGCCCGCCGAAAGCTCCACGTGGAAGACGAAACTCCAGCGTTTCTTCGGTCGCGGCAAAAAGAAATGATCGTTTGATTGTTGTTTTCTTCACGTACGAATAAAAAACAAAAATGAGGCCCTGGTCAGAATCGAACTGACGTTACAGGATTCAGAGTCCTATGTACTAACCACTATACTACAGGGCCGACGAGTCCGCTCGCCGCCAGGACGAAGAGGAAGCGAGCGGCCGGCCGGCAGTTCAAGCGGCGAGCGGGGCCGCTTCCCGCTGATTGACGTCCGGCGATCGAAACGCTCGAACGACGAGAGGGAGATCGATGTTGCTGTTGCTTACAATTAGTGGCGACGTTAGCGGTTTTTTCGCTCGCTACCGACTTCAATCGGTTTCATTTTTCGTTTGCTCATCTGGACGAAAGCTGGCTACCATTCGTTTCTTTCTTTCGCTCACTAGCGGCCATTCAGTTCTTCCACCAACATGATTAACGCTTTTTATTTATGTGAACGTTACGAACGACGATCCGATGGCATCGATCGTCTTGATCCAAGCGACCGAAAGGGATGGCAAGCAGTAGGAAATTGAATGAATGATGTGTCCGCGAAAGAATAAAGCAGGAAAGAAAGGAACCGGCAGACCGGCATGTTCGTGCACCAAACAGTAAGTGAAACTTCCACAAAGGAGATCACATCGCGTCCAGGACCTTGTGAATGAGTTCGGGCCGCTGCTTGAGCAGTTGGCCAAATTCCTTGGATTTCAGGACCTTGCGCATGCGTTTCGCCCGCTTCCACACGAATCCCATGGCGCTCAGGAGGTCGGCGTCCTCGTGCTGGACGGCGAACACGACGCCGGAGGTCGCCTTTCGCTGTTTGCACGTCCGCTTGATCGACTCGACGCACGTCTTCTGCAACGAACGAAGAATTGAAGGAGAACCCTCAAGGAACGAACCAGAAGGTCGGGCATTCCGAGCAGCTTGGCGGCCACGTACAGGTCGTGTGCTTTCTTGTCCAAATCGTCCACCCGTTTCGTTTCCATCCAGTAGACTACGGCGGCCATCGTGTCGCCGCTGATCTCCGCGGGCAGACAGTCGACCAGCGACTCCTGTTTGGCCACTTTCTTCGCGAAGAACGCGCTCTCTTCGATCAGAAGGTCCCGTTCGACCTGCAAGCAGGGGGATGAATGCATTCCAAGAAGGAGTGGACGAACCTCGAACTCTTTGCCTTCCACCACGACCGTCAGCTGCGGTTTGTTCAGAACTTTGGGATTCGGGAGGATTTCCTCCGCTTTCTCCTCTTTTTCCACTTGTCGAGGGCGTTTCGTGGGTGTGCGGCCGCTCCGACTGCTGGCCGGAGGGTCGAAGCGACGTTTGCGAGGGGTCACCTCTTCGATCTCGGGTTCCTCTTCGCTGCTGCTCTCGTCGTCGCTCTCGTCGTCGTCATCATCCGAGTCGTCGCTTTCTTCCTCCACATCCAATGCGGCCGATTCTTTCGGCTGCTCCACTTGCGGTTGCTCGTCGACTTGCGGCTCCTGTTTGATTCGAACGGTTTCGGTTGCATTCGGTGGGTGGATTTCTTTTGGGTCTGCGGCCAACGGTGGGGTGTCGGTTGGCGGCGGTGTGGGGACTGCAAAGTGGTGAGTGTAACGAGTGGACGAACCTACGGCCGTGTAATGTGCCTCTCGTTTCGCGCGATTGAACGGAACACTCACCGATCTCCTTCTCTCGGCTTTCTTGCGTGTTTCGGTTGACTTCGATGGGCTTTACGACGACCGGCCGCCGAACGGTGGTGGGCGGCGGGATGGTGAGTTTTACTGCAAAGCAAGAAGCCACCATTCGACGTCCTTGCCTTGAGCACTCACCGGTGGGTGCGGACGGGATGAGAGGTTCTTTTTCGATCGTTTCCTCGTCCGTCGGCTCCTCCTTGACGCGAATCGTCGGGACGGCCGGCGAGACGGCGGCAGCGGGCGGCGGCGCGGACGCCGACGTTCCCGCCCCGGTGGCCCGCGTGAGCATCTCGTTGATCGCGTTCACGTACGCCCCGACGGGCACTCCGTTCGTCTTCGGCTGCACGGAGAGCGGGATGGGCGGCGGGACGAAGTGCGGGCCGTCCATCGGCTGGAGCTCCACCACAGGCCCTCCAGAAGTCAGCGGCGGCTGCACGCCTTGAGGACTGCCGTCCAGCATCCCGTAGTCGATGTACGGATTCGCGAAGCCCGCGGGCGGCACGGGCGACTCGGAGCCCTCGAGCGCCTCGCTGCGGGCGAACGGCGAGGCGGAGTGCGCCCCCCGACTGTCGGAACGCAGCTTCAGCACGAGGATGACCGGCCGGCCGTCGGCGAACTCCTCCAGCTTGTCGGTGCGCACGCGGTAGTACGTCTTGCGGTGTTTGCACTTGCTGTTCGGCGGGCACCTGCAGCGGTGGAAGGTGTACTCGGCTGAAAGCACAGCCGATCGATTCGGTTCTTTCGCTCGTCCAAACGAACTGCGTTCGTGGAAGTCCATCTCATTGCGCGAATTCTTGAGGGCCCAGTCGATGGTGAGGTGCACAAGCTCGCGTTCGTGGAAGTGGAACACGAAGAACTCGAAGTTGGACGTGCGGCCCCAGCGGTCGGGCGGAAAGAAGCGGGGAATGAAGTCGATGTCTTCGAAGGTCTGCCGCGGTTGGTTGAACTCCTTCTTGCCGATGTCCTGCAGGTGCACGAGGAACGTGGAGCCGTTCGGGTCGGACGGCGCGAAGGAGGCGGCCGAGCCGGTCGACCGATCGCCGGCCGAGTTGCGGCGACGACGTGGGCGAACCGGCGACACACGATCGCTGTGCGGCGAGGAGCGGCCGGAAGCTGGAAGGTGGGTGGGTGGACGGAAGGACGGGCGGCCGCTCACCGTTGGACTGGCGGCCTCGTTTGGGCGGCCAGTGGGCGCGCTCGCGGTCGTCCAGCTCGATGGCGAACTCGGCGCGCAGCGGTCCGCAGTCCGCCTGCGCGTCCTCCAGCACGCGGCGCGGTACGCGGAACTTCCAACGTTGATGGGGGCCGCGTGCAAAGCGGATGCGGCGGAAGTCTGCAGCCAAACGGAGGGATGAGAAAGGAGGACGGGCAGGAACTCGCCTTCTTGGTCGACCACCTGCCCGTCTCGCCCGACCACGCGCACTCGCACCTGACAGTCGGCGTTCTTCCAGCCCGCGAACTCCGAGACGACCACGCCGAGCTCGGCGATCGGATCGGCCCAATCGCGTCCGTCCTTCGACTTGCAAAAGTAGAACATTTTGAAGAAGATCCCCTCGGCGCGCTGCGGGTTCAGCTCGTAGGCGCGCGACTGGTAGTCGCGGTCGGCCTCCGTGGGCAGCCGGAAGCTGCAGAGCGCGTTGCCGTTCGGCTCGTGGCGGCATTCGCTCGTTCCTTCCGACATCCTGCGCGCACAGAGAAATCCTGCAAACCAGACGAGTACGACGTGGAAGATGCGCGCGGCGCGGGAATGAGGAAGACGCGCCTCGCGGGCCGCCGTCAGTTTACGAAGAAGAAGAAGAGGCGAGCGGGAGGAGAAACACGTTTTCTTCTCCGGAAACCGGCGACGATGAATCGGCGGTGTGAAATGGAAATTCCTCTTCTCCCCATTCGAACCCTTCGGCAGACGACTGGGAGCAAAGAACGAGAACGAAAAGGAACGAACTTCGACGGGCTGAACGAAGAAAAACGCCTCCATCCGAAACGAAAACCGAGAGGACCGACGAGACGGACGAGGGCGGTGGAAGACATCGAAAGCGGCCGTCTGACCGCGGCGGATAGCCGACGAGTTTTCGAGGCTCGTACGGACCGCCGCCGCCGTCTTTTTCCGAAGAGCCCGCGGTCGTGGTCGCATGAGAGAACAGCCGCCGCGGGCTTTTTGCGAAACGTCGACGCCCGGCGAGTGAAAAGCGGGCGACATTCACAGCGTTACGTCCAACAGACGTTTTTTGCGAGCGCCGAGTGCGCATCAATCAAACGAGTTCCGTCGGCTTCCCATTGCGCCCCCCTCTATGCGGCCTCGTAAACGCCACGTCACAATAAGTTTCCGTCTGCACGTTCCCCGCAGCGAGGCAAAAGGCGACAGACGAAAGGCCGTTAAAAGTGCAAAGGCAATGGCCGGCGGGCGTTTCTAACCAAAGACCATCCAAAAAGATAACAAACCGCATCAAATTCCAACGCAAAGCGTCACGTAGAGCAGAAAAAGAACGAGCGAGTGGCGTGCTCCGCCGAGTGGCCTAAAAAGCGTGCGAATGGGGGCTCTTGTGAAACAAAAGAACCGCCCGCAGTGCGCGATGCCTCGTGCGGTTCGGCCTCCGTTTGCCCCACTTCCTTCCACCCGTCTTCGTTCCCCGACCGCCCGCGCGACTGCCGACTTCTTTCGTTTGTTCACGACCACCCGTCTTGCGGAACTCTGCGCTACGGGCTTGCCCCAAATTGCGCAAGCCAGGTGCGGTCGTCGCGACGGAACCGCGCGCGGCTAATCCAATCTGCGATCGCCGACCGAGCGACCGAACGCGAACAGGATGTCCGGGAACCTGGCGAACGCGACGGGCGCTCCGATTGAAAGAGAAGAGAAAAGTGCATCCGATTGTTCGCTGGAATGTCGGGCGAACAAAAAGAGCACGACGATCGATTCGAAGCGAACGCCGAACGACGTCTTTCTCGCCGCGGGCGCTCGCCGGGCGAAAGGCCACCGACCACCGGCCCCGTCAATCATTCGGTCGCTCTTTTTTGATTTCGAACCGACGAGATTCATTCGAGTGGTCGGGCGAGCACACGG
Organism: Aphelenchoides fujianensis; assembly: GCA_024699865.1. Lineage (NCBI taxonomy): Eukaryota > Metazoa > Nematoda > Chromadorea > Rhabditida > Aphelenchoididae > Aphelenchoides > Aphelenchoides fujianensis. The sequence goes on along the minus strand of JAMPIO010000057.1, from coordinate 489,097 downwards.
CCAGGCGGGAGCGCCACTCGTCGAACTCCTTTCGCTCGCCGCCCCCCACCGCGCGCCTCAAGTGGCGGCCGGGAACGCGCCGCCCCGTCTGTCGAGTGACGAAACAGAGGCCGCGTGGATCAAACGCGAAAATGCCACCACTTGTGCCCCGAAAACAGCGGAAGGAGCTACCGAGAAGCTTCTTGTTTATGGCACAAAGGCAGAAACACCCGTACACGCACAAAGTCCACCGGATTCGAATCGGAACAAAACAAATGGCTGCTATTTACACTCGGGGGCTCGCGGTCAAACGTTGCGGTAGGCGGCGGAGAGGACGGGGCGCGCCTTCGCGAGCAGGGCTGCAAACAATCGAACAAGTTGACGGGTGGAAGGTTCCCTCGAAACTCACCGTCCCGCGAGAGGTAGCAACCGCACATCTTGCGCGGCCCCGAGTGTTCTCGTTGAGAATGGAGCACGCGGTAGTTGTCGATGAAGAGGACGGCGCCCGGCCGGAGGGCCACCTGGACGGCGGCCGCATCGTCGTGCGCCAACTGCGCGAACCGCGCGTACGCCTCGTAGAAACGAACGGTGCGGTCGGCGTTCAACGCGGCCGCCGCGTCGTCGAAGTTCTGCACCACGCGAAGGGTGCGGAGCGGCGCCCGGTCGGCCGGCGAGAAGCGAATCTGCGAGCAACCGATCATTCGACCATCCCTTCGCTTCAGCACTCACTTGGACCACCTTGTGCTTGAAGCACTCGATCACCGGCCTGTGGATGGAGCGCGCGTGGACGGGGGTCGGCGGGGCGGCGGTTCGGGCGGCTCCACGGCCGTCACGATGGGCGACGGGCGGCGTTCGTGGCGGGAATCCGATGGGAATGCGTCGTCGTCCTCCTCCACACGCGACCGCTGCTTCTTGGGCGCGTTCTTCAGCCGGTGGTGCTCGACCGGAATGGAGGCCAACAGGTCGAACAGCTCGGGCGTCTCGTCGCGCAGCTTCTGGGCAATCGCGAAGCCGTCCACCAGCCGCATTTCGCCGCCCTCCACCGGCGCCTTCAGCACGTGGACCGCGCGGATGCCGGGCGTCTGCTCCAAGAAGGCGGCCGTCGTGTGCGGTCCGAAAGCCGCCGGCCGGACCGCCTCGTGCGCGTGCTCGTTTCCGTGTCGAAGGCACTTCAATCGACCAATCGATTAGAAACACGAACGAGAGAAGAGAACTCACTCGTGTCTCCACCTCGAAGTCCTCCAGCCGCTCGTCGCCGTCGCTCGTCTCCACGACCCAAAAGTCGCCGCCGAGCATCTCGTGCAGCGGGGCGATCGACTCGCAGAGCCGCTTGGTCGCGCGCTCGTTCCGCGCGTCCACGCCGTCCACCAACACGACGCCGAAGCGGAGGAAGAGGCGCGCGAAGAGCGTGAAGTCGAAGTTCTTCGCCGAGACGTTCGGGACCTCCCGGAGGTTGTCCCTCGACCAGAAGGAGCGCGAGGAGTAGTCGTCGTAGTCCTTGCGCGTGAAGATCGCCCAGTCGAGCAGCTCGGCGGTCGCGAACTCCGACTCGTGCCCGTCCGCCCACCGAATGCGCAACCGTTGGGTGCGCTCGTCGAAGCGGAGCGCCGACTGGGCGTTCGGCCCCAAGCGCGCCCGCGCGAACAACTCGGCCGGATTCGAGTGCCGCTGGCCGGTCGTCCAGTCGAAGTGGGCGGCGGCGCGGCAGTGGTCGCGGAACCAAACGAGCGGAATCCGCAGGATCTCCGCTTCGTCCGCTGCAAACACAAGAAGTCGGGATGAGGAGTCGAATGCTCGAAACGAACCCAACTCCAACTCGACGGCCACGTTCTTCGGGTCGGTCGCGTCGATCAGCCGCACGTTCGCAACCGAGTCGTTTTGGCCGCGGGTGGCGAGCAGAGCGGCGGCCGGCGCGGAGGACGAGGAGGAAGCGGCTGCAGGGCGGAAAGATGTGAGCCGAAGAGCCGCCCGAGCGAACAGAACGAGCGGCCTGCTCGTGAACATCACATTCGAGTGGCCAGCAATCTGTAATCAACCGAGGAGTGTTCACGTGTTCGAAACGAGAGGAAAGTGGGTGACGCGCGTGTTGTTTTCACCTCCGACCCCGCAATTGTTGATCGTTGATGCCGAGCGGGAGGAAGCAGCGGCGGAAAACACGCGAAGATCCCCCGGTGATCGGACTGATTTGCGGTCATCTCTGTTGAATTTTACAAGCAGAAGAAAGAGAAACAACCTACTGCTCTGCTGAAATGTTCGCAAGCGAGCAAAAGAGGTTCTGGTTGATGATAAGCGGGGAGTAAAACGAAAAGAAACAAGCACGCAAAACATTATGAAGCAAAGCGGAATAACACTCGAGTACTCCCGCACACAAACGATCAAACAAAAAGCACTCTAAAGAAATCAGTTCTTCCTTCCGTTCGAAAGAAAGCAAGACGGAACGAGCGAACGCGTGACCTCGAGGGCGGCAAGCGGCAAACGAGTGCGAGCGGCGAGCGGAGGCGAAAAAACCGCCGCCGATCACGAGCCGCCCGCCCGCCGAACGCGACGGCCGGCCGGCGAGCAAAAGAGCCCCCGTCCTTCCTTCCGCATTCCCCGAGCGGACATTCGGCGGAGCTTTCGTTTGCGGAGGTCACCTGCAAGTAGACGAGTGTTTGTCACGCTCAAACGAGAGCTCTGGCCTTCGTTTATTCTCTGACCGCTTGAACGACAAAGGGCGGTATAAAAGACGATTGAACATCTGGAATTCATTCCAAATAGTTTTTATTCGACTGACGATCGAAAGAATCGATGGCTGCGTGACCCGTGTGTCTAACACAACAAGAAACAAATTAAATCGCCGCAAATAAAAATATTGTGACCCAGAGAAGGATCAAACCTCCAATCTCCTGCTCCGTAGGCATCTGGCCGCCTTATCCATTGGGCCACTGGGCCTCGCCATTTTCGAGCGCGCTAGAAACAAATGAGTAAACGAAAGAATTAGCATTGTCTCGCGTTGCTTTCTGCCATTCAAATTCGATTCGGCTACGCGGACCACCCGTCTCCCGTTCAGTGCGCCTCGTTCTCAATCCGACGGAGCGGTCGATCGTCTTCCCTCTTGCTCGCTCTCGTGCCCGTCCGATGGCCGTCCGCGAGGTGCTCGTGTTTCTGCTGCTGCTGGCCGGAGGTGCGCAAGTGGGGGCGGACGAGTGCGCAAAGAACGAGGACGACGGTTCGGTGTGAGTCCTCCGTCCACTCCTTCCTTCTCGTGATCCGAATGGACGTTCAGGACACTCACGAACAACTGCTCGGCCACCATCCGCTTCACCGACGTCAAGTACGTGGATCTTCGAGTGAGCGTCGTGAAGAACGGGAGCGATTTTCCCTACGAGCCGAACAGGGGGGTTTCTTTTCGTTTTTTCTTCCTTCCATTCACTTCCTTCCGTTGCAGGATTAACATGACGATCGCGAGCGGCAATTGCACCTTCATGGCCAACGTTTTGACGGACAAGTTCCACGACAAGATCCAATTGAATGGGACGAGTGGGCTTCTCCTTTCCCTCCAACCCTTCCACCCGTTCTCTTGCAGGCTTCAATGTCGGACGGGAGTGGCCGCTGCTCTTCCGCCTGTTCGCCGACAAGATCGGCGCCACCGACCCGACGCTCAGCACTCGAGCCGAATTCCACGACTGCGAGGCGGAGTTCCAAACGACGGAGACGGCGCGCGAGCTGAAGACCACCGCCAAGATCCACGCGAACTACTTGCTCGACGGATTTCTACTGGAGATCGTGAGTCTCTTCTTTTAATCACTCATCTCTTCTTCTGTTCAGCTGAAGAGCGATTTGGTGCCGCCCGAGTCGGACGGCGACTCCACCGACAAGGCGCCCTCGTGGGTGGGGCCCGTGAGCCTCACGTTCGTCCTCCTCCAGCTGCTGCTCGTCTCCTGCTCCATCGGCTGGTTCTCCTTCTTCTACGCGCGCCGAATGCAACGCCGCGCGGCCGACCGGAAGCAAGTGATTGGAGTGAGTGGACGGCATCATGCGGGAAGTGATCGTTCGATTGCAGGAGAGCCCCGTTTCGTCCTTGCAGGGCGAGAGCAACGCGGGCGATCAGGCGGACGTTCGTCTCCCGCCCTCCACTCCTCCACTTTCGTTGCAGCAGAACGCGCCCGCCGCCACGAAGCCGGAGGACTCGCGCGCGCTCTTCCGCAAACCGCCGCCCGGGCCCTCGGAGACGGTGGACGCGAACGTGGGCGGCGGCGTGACCGCCAAACTCCAATCGTTCAAGGTCAAGCAGCATCGGAAGTCCCTGGACATGACCGACTATTGATCTCCCTCGCTTTTCTTCGGGCATAAACACGGGCATCGATCTTCCATTCGATCTTTGATTCCACTCGTACGAGCCTCCCGCTTCTTTCGGCGTTGCGTAAGTAGCCGGACGGACGGAAGGATTGTTGCGAAAAGACGACCGACCAACCCGACTCGACCGTAAGCCGTCGGGCGACGCCAATCAGCCGCCAATTCATCCCACCGGTCGGCCGGTCGGTCGGCTTCTGAAAACAACCTTCTTTCTTCTTTCATCCTGCTTGCACTTTCCGGCGTGAGTGTGATCACGCCCACTTCACGGGCCGTGCCGGGCGATTCCTGGGGAAAAAAGGCAACACTCACTTCCTCTCTTCCGTTTAGTTCCGCCTGTTGACTTCCGCGAACCAAACGAAAGAAAGGAAGTGGGCTGCGACGAGTCGTTGGAAAGACACTCATCGTGACATCAATCGCGCGAAGAACCCAAAGATCGCCAAAGAGAAGAAGGACGCGCTTGATTGTCCTGGTCACAACGAATGGCTATGCATTGAGGACTGTTTCGTACCGTCCCGCCTTATTGACAGCGAGATTGTTCGCTTTTCTCCAGAGTCCGCTCTTGAAAGTGAATTGAGGGTGTCATTTGTGGCCCTTGCAGAAACCAAATGCCGCCGGTCTTCGGCAAGAAGGTTGCTCGTGGGTGGTCCGATTAGTGGGGAGAGCTGGAGGGTTCACTTGCTGCTCTTCGCATCACCCGACGACTCTTCACGCCTCTTCTGATGTACGAGAGGCGACCGTAGTCAGTTTCGGCTGCAAGTGTCCTTTCTGGTGTTTGAGCGTTCGGCCGGTCCCCTGCAGACAATCGTGCAATTTCGTCCGAATTCCGCGAATTTCCGCCGGCCGGTTCGCAACTTTCGCCGCGATGCCATCGGCCGCCGTCGAGTGCGCACTTGACCGCCGGATCGTCGGTGAATGCGGGCAATCGGCGGATTCGGCGGACGAAAACAGACGGCGGACGTCAACCGACGGATTCGGCCGCCTTTTTGGGCGCCGAGACGGCCGGCCGGCCGCCCATCAATCGGCGGCTAATTGGCCGCCGGGCGCCGGATCGCAACATCCCGCCCGGTCGGCTCGTTAGGCGCGCGTTCAGGCGGCTTTCCGCGAATGACGCCCCGCAGGTGTGCCGCCCGTTCAGCCGGCCGCTTCTTCTCAGTCGACCGCCGCCGTTTGTTGCGATTTGCGGCCGCTTTTTCACGGCGAGGAACGGGAGTCGGGTGACTACGTGCCTTTCTTGCGGAGGGTTACGGTCTAGGGGGTTGAATGAGGATGAAAGAAAAAGGATTTGTCTTGCCATGAGTAATGAAATGATGCCGTCTGTTGAGTGCCCTTCAACCCGAAACTTTCGAAGAGCAGCAGTGCCCTGCGGCCTTCCGCCGCCTAATTGCCGGGCGGGTATTTCTGGCCGTCGACTACGCACTTCTTCGTCTGTTCTTTCCCACACAGCGGGCATTTGAACTGCTTGAACGAGCGGCCGGCCATTCAATGGTGCTTCTTCTTCAGATCCCCGACCGCTCGTTCGTCTGTGGATCGCCATGGGGCTCTACTTCTACTTCTTCCATCCCGTGGAGTACACGAAGATGTACAACTGCACGTTCTACTCGGTGGAGGACGTCCCGCTGGAGCGTCGGCAGCACATCATCTACGCAATCATCGTGCTCGCTCTCTTCGTCATCTACGAGGTACTCCACGCTCTTTAAAGGCCCTCATCTGTTCGTTCAGATCCTCTACCTGCCGTGCATGTACGCGATGCTGAACAAACACGTGCGCCAGTCGTTCTGCTACAAGCTCATGATCGAGATGGCCATCTACGACATGATCACGTTGCCGCTCACCGCTCTGCTGCCTGGAATCTTCTCGATGCAGGGCTGGATGTTCTGCTCGCATCCCACGATCTCGTACATGGGCGGGACGATTATCTTTCGTAGGGAACACTCCAATGAGTGAATGAAGAGATCGATTTACTTTTAGCGTTGTGGATCGGCTACAGCCTCTGCTCGCTGATTCTTTCGATCAACCGCTGCTTGTCGTTGAGTCGCTACAAAGTCCTCTTCGAGGGGCCCACCCGGGAGTTGTTTTGGATCCTCCTGCCGCCGGCCGTCAGCCTCGTGGTCGCAATGTTCGGCCAGTCGATCACGTACAACAGCATTCTGGGCGCCTGGTTCTTCAAGTACGTCCCCCCTTCATCCCTCGATCACTCCTCGCTTCTTTCAGCCCGCACTTGGGGTACTTCGAGGACACGGTGGGAGCGGTAGGTGGCAGTGGACACAGAACTCTCTACTCTTGATTGTTTTTTTAGTACCCGTCGGACCTGCAGTTCTACAACAACATCGCGTTTTGTACGGCGTGTAGCAGAATTTGTGTCAACGGGTCAAACACGAGTTTGGTCTCGCAGCAAAAAGTCCACTGGTTTGGCGAAGAGTCCTGCTTCTTTTTGCCAATCGCGTTGACTTTATGCAGCGGGACTCCATTCGCGTTTGATCCGTTGACAATAATTTTGAAACACCAGGTATCATTTTGCCCGTGGTCTATGTGCTCTTTTTCCTCAACAACTACGCCCTCTCGCGGAAGCGAGTGAGTGGGATGTCCGGCAAAGAATACCGCGTGAGCAGAAGACAGGAAGGATCTCTCAACCTTCTTCCCTCTTCAGCTCTTCATCCAAACCCTGATCATCAACTTCACGATTGCCGGAGCGGCGGCCGGCTACATGCTGATGCAATACCTGAGTCTTCCGGAATACTTCATTGCCTTCTCCCACGTCGCTTGGATCATCGTCGAGGGTAAGCAGACCGACGAGAGGAGTTGGAATGAAATGACTGAACTTCAGGAGCGCCGCCGGTCGTCTACTTGGTGAGTTGGGATGACGGGAGGATTGCAGAGAAGCAAGAGGATAACGTAACCGTTTGTCCGCTTGCAGACCATGAACGAAACTATCCGGAAGATCATCTTCGGCCGCAAGCGCACTCACACGCAACAGCGCTCCTCGAGTGTGCAGAACCTGAACTCGTCCACCGTCCCGCACTCGAAGATCACCGACTCGCAGATCATTCATTGAAGAGGAGAGTCGTGTGTTGACCGTGGGGGCTTGACCTCGTTGTCTGTTTGTAACTGAAATCCGAGTGTTCTATTTTGTAACGAGCCGCTTCTAAATGATCTCATTTTTGTCCAAACGGCTACATTTATTCTTCTCGCTAACCAACCCGCCCCTACTCTCCCGAATAAACGTTCTTCGGTCCCGCAAACCCGGCCGAGTGATGCGAATCGTTCCCTTTCGCAAAGGACACGCGGAAGAAGTGATTCAGCCGGCCGCCGAGCGAACGAAAGGGAAGCGGCCGTCTTGATTCACACGGCTTGAACATTTGGGCCTCTGCATTGAAATCGGGAAGGTCAAAGATCGTCATTGTCGAGCACACGTAGGGCGAGCGGAGCATTCGGTCGTCGATCGAGAACTTTCGTCCCATTCAATCAATCTTCCCGTCGACGGGTTCCCGCCCTTGATTGCGACGAGACACGTGGGAACTCCTTCCTCTTTCACAAGCGGTGGCGGTGGGGCGAAAGCGGGCAGGCAGCGGCTGCCAACCTCTTCTGCTCCCAATGCGCAACGTAAGTGATTGCGGGGGAGTGACCGAACGTAGGGGTGAGAATGCGCGAGGGGGTCAGCAGGCGGCATAAAAACGGCTACGCGCCTCCGCCTCCTCACATTCCGTCGATCCCGCTCTCTCGCTCACTTTCCGTTCGTTCGGTCGCTCTCGTCCGCCCGCTCACCGCTCCTTGCCTCCAGCCTCCGCTTCTTCGTCTTCGACTGCCGACCGCCATGACGCTGCCCCGTCCGACCGACTTCCAGGGAAAGATCATCGATTCGCCCTACTTGGCCTCCGCCGACCCGAACGCCTCGCTTTACGCGTACGACGAGGAGGATTCCGAGGAGGGCTGCCCGTGCGGACCGGGCGAATGCCGGTGCTCGGAGGTCGACTGGAACACCGACGACGAGGCCACCGAGGAGACCCAAAGCGAGACGGCGGAGGACAACGAGCGATCGGGCGGCGACGTCCAACCGGTGAAGGCGGAACCGCCCGCCGTTCAGGAAGCGGCCATTTCGTCTACCGCTCCGCCCACTCCCGCCGCCGATCCTCGCCGCGAAGCCCAATGGAAGTTCCACAAGGACAGCCGCTTCAACGACCTCCGCCTCGTGGTCGACGAGCAGGAGTTCCACGTGCGTTCTTTTCCTTCCTTCCTCATTTCGTTCCGTTCGGTTTGCAGGTTAACTCGCTCGTGATGGCCACGGAAAGCGAGTTCTTTTCCAAGGAGCTGCACAAAGCGGGGAAGCTGGAGCTCACCGTCGAGGGACTTCCCGCCGGAATCGCCCCCCTTCTCGTCGAGTTTGCGTACCGCGGCCGCCTGGACGACTTCGACGCGCACGCCGCCGCCCTGCTGGGCCCCGCGATCCGCTTCGGGATGCGCGAGCTGAAGGTGAGTTCCCTGCTGCCCTTCCCTCTACTCACTTACCGCCCCGTTCAGGATGAGTGCGTCCGCTCGCTGAAGCGCTCGTTCTCGCTGGAGAACGCCGCCGACCGGACGATTTTGGCGGTGGAGAACGAGGCCGAAGAGCTGCGCGAGTTCGTGGCCGACTTCTTCCGCTGCACGCCCGACTTCCGCCTCGACTTTCTGCTCTCGGCGCGGGTGGGCGAACTGCTGACCGCCGACCCGCCGCTCGCCGTCCGCGTGCACCAGTTCGTGAAGTCGACCCTGCAGCCCGCCTCGCCTTGATTCCGCTGGCTGCTGTTTGATTGCTGCTGTTTGATTGATGTCTGCTTGCTTGTTGTTTGATTTGACCGCGATAAACCGAAGATCTTCGAATGAAGTGGACGTGAACACGCGCCGCACTCCCCACTTTTCGATGCGGGGGGTCGGCAGACGACGCGCAACGAAGAAGATGCCAATTTCCGCCTTTTTCTCCACTCGATCGTGACGAAACCGCCTGGTGATTCAAGAGAACGATTAGCCGTTGGAGTCGGAAGTCAGCTGTCGGCTGTCTGCCTCGCGGTCAGTGTGGTGTTGAATGGAGGAGTCGCCGGTACAAAAGCGAGTGGAAACGGCCAGCAAGGTTGAGGGTGGATGAGCGGAGAAACGAGTACGGTGCTCCCATTCCTGCTGTTCTTCATCTTCGAGTTAAGTGCTCACTTATTCGTTCAAACCGCGTGCCCTTTCGATGTTCGTGCCCCGACCGAACCCAATCGACCGCCCGCGTCGACCGAAAACACGAGCCGCCGGTTGATCGTCGGTCTCGGAATCCGACGGCCGACAGAAGCCGGTCGAGAGTGGAGTTTAATCGAGAGTTCGAACCGAGTGTGCAGATGAAAGAACGTTCGGGACGGAAAGCTCCGCGTTTCGTTGACAGCGGCGGTGCTCCCGCCCGCAGTTCGTCGAATGCCCACTTGTTTCTGGCCGAGAGTTCGAAGGTTGTGGAGGTTGATCGTCGATCCATCCGCTCGTTGTTGTTTGCTCGAAATGTTGAAAGTGTTTCCTCGCACGCACTCCGCTTTTTGTTCGTTTGATCGTTGAATCCAACGACGCCATCCGAATTTCAAGAGATGGACTGCCGGCAGTGTGTAGTGATCAGGAGTTTGAGTCGGCAAAAGACATCTGACCGCTTGAATGGTCACTCTATGCGCTCCGTACGGACCATGTTGAAGCGGGTGGTCAAGACATATTCGAACGCTCTTTTGGACTGGCAAAAGCGATGAATGGAGCGCTGAGCAAAATCATACAATACATCAAGATTTGGAGGCAGCAATGCTTGCAGGACTGGTTGCTCCAAAGTTCTACCACGCTTTATTCCCGTGCAGACATCCGCGGCATCACTCCACAGTAGGCCGTCTGCTGCACGTTCTCGCCGCGTGTCCCCGCTGATTGCCGCCGACCGGAAGCGAGTTCGAATTTCCGCCGTTGAACTCCGCCCTTTGCGTTTGGCAGTCGAAATGTTTGCACGGAGCGGCGTGCTTCCGATTAGCCGCCGTCCAAACAGTGATTTGTTTCCGTTCAAACGAGCGAGAATTTACGGTAATTGGGCAAAACAAGCGGGATTTCGTTGAAAGCGGCCGGCCGGCGGGCGGGCGGGGCGGAGTTCAGCACGAACGTTTGCTTCCGGCCGACCTTTCGGCCGAGCAGGGCGGGCGGACGGGCGGATTTCGCTGAAGAACCGCCTCGTGCGGGCGGGGATTTCGTTTAAATGCGGCGAGGAGGTGCACGCGAGTTCAGTTTCGAGTTCGAAGTCGAGGGTCCGATCGAGTCTTTCGTCTTTCTTCACTCACTGAAGAGCAGCTTGTTTCAGCCGGCTGCCTTCACTTCGCGCCCTCACCGACCGACCAGCAGCAGGATGGGCCTGTTCATGTTCTTCTTCGAACGCGAGGAGTACATCCGCAAGTACAATTGTTCGTTCTACTCGATGCAGGACCTTCCGCTCGAACGACGGCAACACCAAATCTTTGCCATCATCGTGTTCTCGTTGGGCGTTATCTACGAGGTTCGTTCGAACGGGAGCTCTTCTCTAACTCCTCCCGCACTGCTTGCAGCTCATCTACATCCCCTGCCTGTACGCGATGCTCAAGAAGAAGCTGCGGCAATCCTTCTGCTACAAACTGATGATCGAGATGGCCGTCTACGACATGGCGACTCTCCCGCTCACCGCCTTCGTCCCGGCCGTCTTCTCGTACAACGGTTGGATGTTCTGCTCGCACCCGACCATCTCGTACATGGGCGGAACAATCATCTTCCGTTAGTTGAATGAACGAAAGGATCCCAGCAATCTCCTCGCTTCAGCGCTGTGGATCGGCTACAGCTTGTGCTCGCTAATCCTCTCGATCAACCGATGCCTCGCCTTGAGCAAGTACAAGGTGATCTTCCAAGGACGCCTCCGGCAGGCCATCTGGCTGGGCATCCCGCCCTTCACCACCGTCTTTGTGGCGATCTTTGGGCAATCGATCACGTACAACAGCGTTCTTGGCGCGTGGTTCTTCAAGTGAGTTCCCACGAGTTTTCTCTTCTTTCATCCACCTTCTTCTTTCAGTCCTCATCTTGGCTATTTCGCGGATACGAACGGAACGGTAAGCAGTCGAGGGTGGAATGACGTCGGGAAGAAATCACTGTAGAAGGGGGTTTGTTTCGAAAAGTGCGTGCCCGAAAGGCTGCTTGTGAAATTCGAACCTGTTTTCCACTTGCCGGCGGTTATTTCCGGCCTGCAAACAGCGGAGTGACGTTCGAAATTTCAAACGACGTCGATCAAAACGGAAAGTTTGCTGCTTGCATCCGCCGTTTGTCCCGAGTTTCTGCACGAGAAGCGGCCGCAAAAGTGCGTTCTGGGGGGTCTCTCGGTAATTCGGGGCAACGGCCGGCGGTCACGAATCGTCGGGATAATTGAGTCCAAGTGCAAGCAGGAAGGAAAGTGCACTCACTGATCCCTTTCGTTGCAGTACCCTTCGGACCTGCAGTTCTACAACAACATCGCCTTCTGCCTGTGTCTGCCGATCATCTACGTGTGGTTCTTCATCAACCACTTCGGCCTCTCGAAGCAGCGGCTGGGCGGGATGCCCGCCAAGGAGTACCGAGTGAGTGCACAACGAACAAGGCTCTAGACAATCCTTTTCCTTCAGCTGTTCATCCAAACACTCGTGATCAATTTCACCATTGCTGGAGCGGCGGCCGGGTACATGGGCATGCAGTACATGAACCTGCCCGAGTATTTCATCGCCTTCAGCCACGTCGGCTGGATTATCGTTGAAGGTTCGTGATCTCTGAGGATCCCTTCACTCCTCTTTCTTCTTGCAGGAGCTCCCCCGATCGTTTACCTGACGATGAACGAATCGATCAAGAAGGTGGTCTTCGGGTACTTCCGGCGCGGCAAAATCACGCAGCTCGGCTCCACCGCCCTGCCGCCCACCTCGAGCGTGGGCCTTCCGAACACCACCGTCCTCCCGCCGGTTTCCGACTGATCCCCACACTCTTCTCTCATCTCCGACGGCCGATCTCACTTCTTTATTTCTGTCGAGCGAATAAAACGACCGTTGCACCAAACACCACGCTAGAGAGCGGCCAGTTCGCCCTACGGAAAGCGGAAACACATGTAGAGGCCGGTATAGCAGCACTGCACGCAAGTCGTGCCCTCCGGACATTGGCAGCCGTTCGGTTGGCCGGCTGAAGGGAAGGAAGGAGTGAAAGGGAGCAAGTGGAACTCACGCGCACGGAAGAAGAGGCCGCGCTCATCGTTGCAGATGAAATCGCACGGGCACGGTACGCAGTTCTCCTCCCCGATGATGATTGAAGCCTGCACCACAACGAAGAAGAGGGAGAGACAGAAGAACAGGAGTAGCGACTTCATTTCGTCCACAAATGGTCGGGAGCCGGGCGTTCTTGCGGCTTCTTATGGGCGCCCATTACGTCGTTCTTTTCGGTCTCCCTTCTCGTAATCGGGGCTTTCCGCAAGTGATCCATGAATTCGAAATGAACTGCCTCGTTTATCACCCACCGAATGACGTGATTCGAAAAAATTCGTTGCAGAGAGCACGCGGCCGATTGCTCCGTTCCGTTCGATGGGCGATAAGAAGTTCGTCCACTCGTTTCGTCGAGAGCAGGAACGAACGATAAGCCGGCTGGTAAACAGACGAATCAATGAACTTTGCCCCAAGCATGATCAATGATCGTTTGCACGAACCGTTGGCTCAACAATCGATCCGCAAAGCGACTCATTCAGCGAGCTCATTCCTGCAGCTTTCCGCTCGTCCCGGCCGCCCGCATTCATTTGCAGCGGATGTCCGTAGAGCCGCCGGTCGAGTCGTCCGCGAAGCCCGGCAGTGACGAGCAGATGGACCGCCCGCCCCGACGGATGGCCGCCGGCCGGAGTCCGCCGCACGCGCCCGAGGAGTCCGAGCGGCCGCCCGAAGGCCCGCCGGCCGCCTTGCGCACGTTCCACCCGCCCACTTCGGCCACGGCGATCGCCCTCCCGAATCCCGCGCACGTGATTCGCGACGAAAAGTGAGTCCTCCTCCTTCCTTCGTTCATCCTTCTTGTTGTGCAGAACGTGCCGTCGGATGTGCCCCCGACTGATCACGCAGAACGAGCCCACGCTGCTCGCCATCGGCGAGACCGTCCGCAACTGCTGGGAGATCAAAGTGAGTGCTTAAACGGGGACAGCAATCAATCCACGTTGCAGGGCCTGATCGGGTGCGGCGGCTACGGGCAGATTTTCTACTGCGTGGACGGCCGTTCGGGCCAGCGGGTGGCCATCAAGGCCGAGCCCATCCACCGCAACGGGCGCCGCCACCGCCGGATGATCCTCGAGCAGCACGTGCTCGTTCGCCTCCAGGGCCAGCCGCACGTGCCGCTGATCTTCGGCTCGGGCTGCCAGGCGGGCGTCAACTTCATCGTGATGCAGCTGCTGTCCGTGAACCTGGGCGACCTGCGGAAGATGAGCCCCCTGAAGCGCCTCTCACGACCTACGTGCGGCCGCGTGGCGCTGCAGGCGATCGCCGCCCTCCGCGACCTCCACAACGCGGGATTCCTCCACAGAGACATCAAACCGGCGAATGTGAGCGGCCGATCGGTCAAGAGCCCGGTTCACTCCTCCTTTCTGCTTTCAGATGTGTTTCGGATGCACGGAGACGGTGAGCCCTCCTCTCTTCCACTCATCCCTCGTTCAGTCCAAACACCGCCTGTTCATCGTGGACTACGGCCTCGCCCGCTCCCACCGGATGGCCGACGGGCGGCCGCGGAAGCAGCGCGAGCGGGCGGGCTTCCGCGGAACGCTGCGCTACGTCTCGCTGCGGGTGCACGACCGCGAGGAGCAGGGCCCCGCCGACGACCTCGTCTCGCTCTTCTACACGCTGCTCGAACTGCTCCGCGGCGAGCTGCCCTGGAAGGCGCTCCAGCAGGGGCCGCTCATCCGCTCCACGAAGGACGCCCTCCAACGCGACGACTTCGTCGAAATCTCCCGCTCGTTCGGCGAGCCGTTGCGCGAGTTCGGCCGCGCCGTCTACTCGATGGGCGTCGCCGACGAGCCCAACTACGCGGCCCTGCAGGACGTGATGCGCGCCTTCGGCCAAAACACCCCGCTCGACTCCAAATACGATTGGGAGGCCGACTACGCGGACGTCCTGAACGAGGAGGAGATCAACCGCCACCTCGGCCTCATCAATTGATCCCCTCGCCCAATAAACACGCTCTTCGACCTCTCGTTGGCTTTGCGGGCAGTCAGCAGTTAAAGTCCACGATCCTCTCCGTTCTCCTCTGGTCCGATCGACAAGCCAACTTAGCTCAGTGGTAGAGCGTTGGACTTTTAATCCATTGGTCGCGGGTTCGATCCCCGTAGTTGGCTGCCGACCTTTTTGCTCTTGATCAAGGAGCCGACTGCATTCACTGTCGGGTTGGGGAAGAGTTTTGCCGCACGAAGATAGGGATGAAACGCCCATCCTACTGACAGATGCATTGGCCGCAAAGAGCAACTAAAAGAAAGGTGGGCTTTCGATTGCTGGCGATTCGTTGCTCGCATTTTCTTCCTGTTTCGCCCGTCTTCGTCCTTCTTACCGACTTCCAAACAAAAACGAGACAAACGAGATTTTCATTCACAACAAAGGAAGGGCAAAAAGTTTGACCCCAGAGTGATTCGAACACCCAACCTTCCGATCTGGAGTCGGACGCGCTACCGTTGCGCCATGGAGTCCACGAGTATGGGGCGCCGCCAGTTGGTTATCCGTCGGGCGGCGATCACTCGAGTGGGTCCAGGGCGGTGGAGGTGTTGGAAGCAGAGTAACGACAAGGCCGATGATTGGAGGACCCTGTCAATGTCGGCACGTAAAGGGCTCATTAACACTGGTTCTTTAATTTCACTCAAACGAGCAGCAATGGCAACATAAGTGACTGACTGCTCCTAACCGCGCGCAATGAATGTTGAACGTTTCCAGCAGCAAAGAAGCGTCTTCAAGCCGGCCTCGACTCGTTCATTACTTTCCGATCCCCAACTCGACCGTTGTTCCGCATTCGATGTGCGCTTTCTTCCACGCAGCCAGCAGACGGAAGAACAAAACAACTGCCGGCGGGGATTAACAGGCGGTCGGGCAGAAATCGGCCGTTCGTTCCGCTTCCCCGAACGCCGCCGTGCGGACCAAAAGATCGGCGAGAAAACGAAGCAGAAATCGATGCAAATCGCAGTCCGTCGGCCGCCGGGTCAAAGCAGCTCGAATCCATCGGAGATTAAACGTGGCGGACGTCACGCGCCTTCCGGTCGGTCGGTCGGCCGGCAGTTCGGACGGGAGACTCCGCCCTCCCGCCCGGCACAAACGAGTATAAAAGCCGGCCGTCGACTGGTGGCCGGCATTCAGTTCGACTTCTCCTCGGTTTCCGCCCACCTGCCGAAGCCACCGCGATGAAGTCGACCCTCCTCTTCGCTGTGGCGCTCGCCGCTCTCGCCGCTGTTGGCCGTAAGTGCGGGGAAGCGGACGAATAAAAGAAAGACCGCATAGGCTCGACCGATTGCAACAGCTGGAACGATTGGTTCGATCAGGAGACGGACACCTGCCGCCCGCTGTGCGAGGAGCCGCCGAGCTCCTCGGAGGAGACCGACGCGCCGTCCACGCCGAAGAACGAACTCACGACGCTCGCCGGCTTCACGACCGTCTCCTCGGGCTACACGCCGACCGTCGGCGAGTGCGTGTGCGTTCCGTCAAGCGGAAGTCCCGCCGCCTCCACCTTCGCGCCCGCCGCCTCGACGATCGGGGAGCTCGTTTCGACGCCGGCGGAGGGCGCCTCGACGCCCGGCGAGTGGCACTCGCACTGCGTCCTCATCGAAGTCTTCTACAACTTCACGCTGCTCTTCGAGGGCGAGCTGCAGGTCATCTGGCTGGAGTTCGTCCACCAGTGCGAGCAGATCATCTTCGCGGTGGTCGAGTGGTCGGCCGAGGTGAAGTTCGTCAAGTGCGTGTACGCGCTGGAGGCCCTCTTCGCGCAGTACGAGCAGATCCGCGTCGTCCTTCAGTACCAGTGGGTGGCCCAGTGGGGCTACGTGGTGGACCTGCTGACGGTCGCCATCAACGTCCAGTACGAGTACCTGGCCGAGCTGATCGTGATCGACGGCCAGGGCTCGTGCCCGCTCTTCGACGCCCTCCTGAACGCCACGGCCGACGACCAGCAGCAACACGACGCCGTGGTGGAGCTGATCGGCGAGCTGCAGGTGATCGTGGAGAGCTCCTACTACTCGCAGTTCGACAAGTACTACCTGCTCTACGTCAAGTTCGAGGCCTTCTTCGCCGCGCACGCCGACTGGGAACCCGCCTTCCTGCAGATCGAGATCGTCCAGTTCTTCTCGCTCCAACAGTTCGTCACCATCACCCACGTGTTCGAGCAGATCTCCACCGTCGAGATGGCGATCGGCGGCCAGGGCAGCGAGTGTCTCCTGCTGCAGGCCCTGCTCGAGGCCTCGCAGAACACCAGCTACTCGGTGTCCGTGCGCTCCGACATCCAGCAGTTCTACGAGGTCTGCTCCGCCTTCTTCGCCACGGAGACCGACGTGTACGTGCGGCTGGAGTTCTTCCTCAACCAGAGCTTCGAGTGGTACGTGCTGAGCGAGTGGGTGGTCGAGTACGTGTACGGACTGGAGCTGGGCGCCTGGGGCTCCTTCTACGAGCTCATCGCCGCCGGCTACTTCGTATGTTGGAAAGATTTATTCTTTTAACGGTCTGTTCAGTACGAGCACTGCGGGTGGCAGTCGCACATCACGACGTCGACGAGCACGACCACCACAACAACGACGACGACGACCACCGTAAGCAGCCGCTCTCCCGCCCTCCACTCGTCTTCTTGCAGACCACCACCACGACGACGACGCCCTCGACCACCACGCCGACCACGACGAAGACCTCCGTGAGTCCCGCCTTTCATTCCTCTTGTCGCATCTTGAAGCGGCTGCTCCGCCATCTCTGCGGAGACGGGCAGATTCATCGGGGGATCTCCAGCCGAACGGAACGGGAGGTTCATTCAAAGGAACACGGTCGTAACAAAAAGGGAGCTCGGGGCACCGTTTTTTGCACGAGGGAGCGGCTAGAAGAACGGCAGACGGCGTGTAAACGGTACGAGCAGAGAAAATAAGCATGGGCGAATGGGAGCAGCAGGAATCGGCGAAAAGCTGGCGGGAAGGGAAAGGACGTTCCATCGATTGGGCCGGACGGAAGGCGATCGATCGGGGGAGTCGGAGGGCGGGGCTCGGGTTCAAACGGTCGGGTGTTCTCGCCTCGGTTCCTCCTCACGTCAACTGTTCACCTTTCAACGCTCCGCGTCATGCTCACCACTCGCTTCAGACCAAGCCGACTTCCACGCCGACCACCACAAAGCCGACGAGCACGCCGACGACCACGAAGCCGACCACGACGACGCTGAAGCCGACGAGCACCAGCACGAAGCCCACGACCACGACGACGCCCGCGCAGGGCGTGTGCTCGAAGCGGAACACGCTGATCGTCATCTCGAGCAGCAACACGACCATCCTGACCACCTCCATCAACGACGCGTACGCCACGTGGTCGACCACGTACAAGGTGGGCGGGCGGGCGAGCGGCGACTGAGCGGCGGCCCCTTGCAGAACCAATTCCTCGGCTACAAGAAGCGCGTGGAGACGCTCGTCTGGAGCAGCACGATGACGGTCGCCAACAAGCTCACGAACATCTCGCAGGTGCTCGGCAACTACGCGACGGACGCGCGCCAGACCACGCTCGAGGCCGTCCAGATCGGCCAGTGGGGTGAGCACGACGAGGATTGATCACTAATTCCACCGCCCGCCCGCTTGCAGGCACCGTCAAGCAGTTCTGCGCCTGCGACGGCCAGTAGCGCCCGTCCGGCCCCCTTCTCCTCGTAGTCGCGACCCCCGGCGGTCGCTCGTAGTGGCGGGAGTCCCCTTCGCGCGGCGCCCGTCTCGTAGTTTAGACACAGAAATCAATAAACGGATCCCATCCACTCGCTAGGAGTTGTTTAAGATTTCGTGTGGAAGAGAACGGTCGGCATAAGCCGTTCGTGCTTCCGTTGCGGGGCGAACAAATGAAATGCAAAGCCGGCTGTTCGGAGCAGTCCGTTCGTCGACGTTCTTCCGCCCTCACCGGCGGCAATCGAATGCAAAGCCCAGAGCAGTCGGTCGACGCCGTTCGAACGGTCGACTTTTGGTCCGGCGGGTGTTCGCTTAGACTTAAAGAACAGGTGTATTGAACAAAGGAGAGCTGCAGAAGTGTTTGGAAGGGTTCTGGACAAGCGGAACAAGAACTTTCGTTCTCACGCTTCTGGCCGTCCATCTAATAAACGGAACAAAAAGCAGTCTACCGTTTTTTGATCCAGCTGGTTGTTCGCTCGCAGTCGTCTAATCTTTTCAGCCAAATTTGGATGGGCAAGAAAACACAAATGTTTCCTTTGAGCAGGTCTACGACACCTGCTTTTTGCCTTTCGTTACTAATCAAACGGTGCTAACCAAAGAATCTCAAGAAAGCCGGGTCATTCGTCGCAAACAAGTCCATTTGGCATTGCTCAAAAGACTAACGAAGAGAAACGCAGGAAAACCTCTCCACCAGAAGCAGCAGGAAGAATGACTGACGCCCAGCTGTGGCCGAAACGTCTTTGCTCGAATAAGATTGGCGGATCGATCACTCACCAGCGCTCTTTCGATAAACCTCTTCTTCCACCTTTGCCGCTTGTCCCAACCGATCGCCGCCGCCTGCCCGTCCGCAAAAAGTGCGCCGCGGAGCCCCCGCCTAACGAGCGGGCGAGCGGCCGGCCGCCACTTGCTCTCCGCGGCCCCCACCGCCAAGCCCTGTTGGCTCAGTGGCAGAGCGTCTGTCTAGTAAACAGAAGGTCACTGGTTCGATTCCAGTACAGGGCAGTCTCCTTTTTGCTCTACAAGTGGCTGATTCCGCTGCTTACTCGACTGGACAAACCGCTTTCCGTTTTACTATTTAGTTGTGGAAATTGGAGATTGCCCGACGAGGAGTGACGTTCGTATCGCGAGTTCCGATTAGGTGGTTTGTCCATCGAACTCGGTCATGCAACCTCAACAACTGTCGTTCATTTCCGCCCGCAAGCCGCCACTTCCTCATTTCCGCATTCGACAAGGCGGCGGTCATGCAGCCGCTGAACGCATTCGTCCTCTCCTTCTCGATCGTCTCGGGCATCTTCCTCAGCGTCCTCTTCGTGCACTACGAGCCGCCGGGGGACGAAGACCGCGAAGTGGACTCGCCGCCTTCCTTCGACCCGCCGGACGTTCCTTTCGGCCCGCAACTCAAGGGAGAGCGGAGCGAGCGGTCGGTCCATCCGTCTGCTCACTCGTCGCCGATCGATCCGAAGGATCTCCAGTTCTTCGCCGAGGTTCGTTCTCCACATCTTCAGCCTCTAATGTCTTCTGTTTCAGGACATCGCCCGCTGCAACTTGGACGACGAATATCTCCGCACTGTCCCGCTGATCTCCGGCCATCACGAGCTATTCAATAGCCTCTTTCTCGACGACCGGTCGCCCGTCTTGTGCATTGGAAGTTTCTCACCAATAAAAAATCTCACGTACTATCGTCACGGTGAGTTCAATCCGTCATTTCCATCAACCTTATCATTCTTTTGCAGCCGTCCATTGGCGCCAATTCACCGCGAGCATGTTGCAAATCGAGAACGACATGTAAGAACGATGTGTTATTTGTTAGTCTGCCTTCCCACGTCCTCCGTTACAAAGCTTATCTTATTGTTGCAGTCGCGGCGTGAATTTGGATATCTACCACTTTCTTTGCTCTCCATTTGTGCAGAGCGATCGGATCATCCATGACGTCGAGGCGCTCCTTTCTGGCTGCAAATGCGCGGCTCACAACTACCAATCGGCTCCACAGCGTCGTTTCTACCCGATCTCAACGAGCACCATCAACTGGAGATGCTGCTGCCTGCCCGGCGCGCTGGAAGCGCAAGTGACCGTGAAGCGCGGCGGGGAGCGCTTTTGCAAAGTGCGGGACTACGCGAAGAACGTCGGCGAGGGAATGCACGCGCCGTCCCAATGATCCTTTTTGTTGTTCTTGCGTATTTTGTTTTTGTGCTGCCCAGCGAATAAATACGTGTATTTGGTTGATGGAAACTGTATAATTCGGCCAATAGCAACTGATCGTCTCGCCCCTGCCGACCACTGTCCGTGCCACGGCGTTCAAACGCGCGACCGGCCACCTGCCCGACTTTAGCCGCTTCGATTGTGTTCCGTTGCTCACCAAGGTCGTCTTCCTTAATGCCTTGCCCCATCGCTTATCCCTCCCACTTTCAATCCTGTTCTCCGCTGCAATGGCGGCGTCAGTACCTAATCCGTGCGAGCTTTTTGGCCAAAGATGAGGTGCGACTTGATCAATCCACTTGAAGGGCTCGAATGTGCGTTCTTCGCAGGTGTTTGCAGGAGTACAAAGACAAAAATACGAGGTCCTTAGAGGCGGGCGGCCAGACGAATCTTTTACGTAGGCTCCGCTCATCGTCAGTGAAGGGATGGACGAGCCGCCGGCCGCTCCGCAAGCAAACAAAGTAACCGCTTGAAGCCGGCAGCCATTCAATCGACGGCCGGCTTACAACAAATTCGCCCAGCAAACACACACCGTCACACTTCATCCAACACAGCTGCACCAGTGCAAATTTTATTTGACTACTCTCCCGCGGGAGGACTACGTGGTGCAAGACTAAAATCAAGGCCGCAACGGGACCTAATGTCCGAAGCGGCCGTTCGGGGCGTCGAGCGGGGCGCTCAGTAGCCGCTGCAGGCGCAGAACTGCCCGACGGTTCCTGCAATCAACGGGGGGATGAAAAGACGGGAGGATCTTCCGGCCGCTCACCCCACCAGCTGATCGTGACGGCCTCCAGCGTCGTCTGGCGCTCGTCCGTCGCGTAGTTGCCGAGCACTTGGGAGATTTCCGTGAGTTTCTCCTGCACGGAGAGCGTCGTCGACCACGTCAACACCTCAACGCGCTTCCTGCAACCGCCGACTGAAAGGAAGACCAGCGGGAGCGCTCACTTGTAGCCGGAGAACTGCGACTGGTAGGTGGCGCTCCAGGAGGCGGACGCCTCGTTCAACGCCGTCGTGAGGAGCGTCCCGTTCTGCGCGTCGATGGCGATCAGCTCGTCCCGCGTGGCGCACTCGCCGGCGGCCGCCGTCGACTCGGCGAGGGCGGGCGTCGTGGAGGCCGCCAGCGTCGTCGTGTGGCTCTCCCACCCGCAGTGCTCGTACTGAACAGACCGTTAAAAGAATAAATCTTTCCAACATACGAAGTAGCCGGCGGCGATGAGCTCGTAGAAGGAGCCCCAGGCGCCCAGCTCCAGTCCGTACACGTACTCGACCACCCACTCGCTCAGCACGTACCACTCGAAGCTCTGGTTGAGGAAGAACTCCAGCCGCACGTACACGTCGGTCTCCGTGGCGAAGAAGGCGGAGCAGACCTCGTAGAACTGCTGGATGTCGGAGCGCACGGACACCGAGTAGCTGGTGTTCTGCGAGGCCTCGAGCAGTGCCTGCAGCAGGAGACACTCGCTGCCCTGACCGCCGATCGCCACCTCGACGGTGGAGATCTGCTCGAACACGTGGGTGATGGTGACGAACTGCTGCAGCGAGAAGAACTGGACGATTTCGATCTGCAGGAAGGCGGCCTCCCAGTCGGCGTGCGCGGCGAAGAAGGCCTCGAACTTGACGTAGAGCAGGTAGTACTTGTCGAACTGCGAGTAGTAGGAGCTCTCCACGATCGCCTGCAGCTCGCCGATCAGCTCCACCACCGCGTCGTGTTGCTGCTGGTCGTCGGCGGTGGCGTTCAGGAGGGCGTCGAAAAGCGGGCACGAGCCCTGGCCGTCGATCACGATCAGCTCGGCCAGGTACTCGTACTGGACGTTGATGGCGACTGTCAGCAGGTCCACCACGTAGCCCCACTGGGCCACCCACTGGTACTGGAGGACGACGCGGATCTGCTCGTACTGCACGAAGAGGGCCTCCAGCGCGTACACGCACTTGACGAACTTCACCTCCGCGCTCCACTCGACCACCGCGAAGATGGTCTGCTCGCACTGGTGGACGAACTCCAGCCAGATGACCTGCAGCTCGCCCTCGAAGAGCAGCGTGAAGTTGTAGAAGACTTCGATGAGGACGCAGTGCGAGTGCCACTCGCCGGGCGTCGAGGCGCCCTCCGCCGGCGTCGAAACGAGCTCCCCGATCGTCGAGGCGGCGGGCGCGAAGGTGGAGGCGGCGGGACTTCCGCTTGACGGAACGCACACGCACTCGCCGACGGTCGGCGTGTAGCCCGAGGAGACGGTCGTGAAGCCGGCGAGCGTCGTGAGTTCGTTCTTCGGCGTGGACGGCGCGTCGGTCTCCTCCGAGGAGCTCGGCGGCTCCTCGCACAGCGGGCGGCAGGTGTCCGTTTCCTGATCGAACCAATCATTCCAGCTCTCGCAGTCCGTGGAGCCTGGAGAACCATAAGTTTTCTTTGTGTTCTTCTGGGCACTTACGGGCGACGGCAGCGAAGGCAGCGAGCGCCACGAAAAGGAGGGACGACTTCATCGCGACGGCTTCAACAGTGGGGGAGAAGCCGGGCAGAAGTCGGAATTGAATGCCGCCTACATGCCGATCACTCGTTTTTATACTCCCTTTGCCCGTTCGATTCGTGTAATCCGATTACCGCCTTCCCACCGGCTGGCCGGTGGACACGTTTCATCCGTTCGTTTGTGTTCCGTTCGCCGTCGACCTTCAGTCAGGCGTCAGACAGTCAAGGCAACCGCTTGGGTTGGCAATTGCCGAAACGATGATCGAGGAATGAAATGTGGAAAGAGGGACCAGCTGATGGGAAACGAACGAACAAACAGCTGTAGAGATTGGTCGATTGCACTCTTCGGCACAGAGCGGTGTTCCTGGTATGCATCCAGCGGAGAATTGAGTAGACATTCGTGGACCGGTTACTTTTGGAAAGATGATAGTTGCGATCTTCATCGTCCGTCTGGAGTTGCCCTCGGTTTGTGTGTTGGCGTCGAAGTTGCGCTCATGTCCTTCAGAAATCTTCGGACTTTTCTCTGTCACTTGTTGCTTCACCAAACGCATCTTCCGTCCTGCCGTACGGTGCCTCGACCGAAAGATCACCCAGCCGATCTGTTTGTCGCCGAACACCCGCCATCTCCCGGAAATGCGCACTTCCGACTGCCGCTTGCCGTCCGTCGATTATGCAGCGGCGAGGTCGGAAGTCAGGCGGCCGTCCGCCGGCAGGTGATTTTTCGCCGAATTCCGGTCGGTTTTTCGAAACGACCGGCCCGATCGACCAGCCCAGCGAACGTCAATCGTTCGATTCGAATCAGTCGGTCGATGCAAAGCCGTCTGTTTGTTCCGTTCGACAGTCCGGGCGCTAATCTCTCTATCTTCAGAACAAAGCGAAGAAGAACGATCGAGAGATCAACAGGCAGACGAGAAAAAGTGCACCCATTCGATTAAATAAAAACTTTATTAACTGATTAAACGATTAAAGGTTAAACAAAAATGAAGGCAATCAACGGACGAAAACGAGACAAATTGGGGCGGAACGGGGGGTGAGCGGACTGAGAACGAAGTTCGGCCCCAAATTGGCGGGTTTTTGGTCCGACTGACGGCGAGCGGCGGCCACGCGGCGGCTAGACGGCGGACTCGGCGGTCTGAAAGCATGCGGGCGGTTGGGGGAACGAAAGGACGAGTGCGACCTCCGGAACGAGCGGCTTCTCCGCTTCCGGCTGCAAGAAAGAAGTGAGTGAATGAATGGGCGAAGGAAAAGGAAACAAACCGAGTTCTTCTTGTTTCCGATGCGCGAGAAGAACGAGCGGAGGGCGGCGAACTTGGCGCCCGGCTTGGCCGCCGGCAGCGGCGAGTCGTCCGGCTTCTCGTCCAGCGGCACCTCCGAGAGAGCGCCCTCGTCCGCCATCTCGACGGAAGACTTCAGTTCACTCCTGCTAACAAGAAGAAGGAATGAGTGGAGACTGATCAAATGGACTCACTTCTCCTCCTCGTTGTTGTTGTTCAGGTCCATCATTTCTTCTTTCACGTGTTTCTCCTGCTTGATCAGGGGCTTCTGGTCGACCACGGGCTTCTCGGGCACGTGCTCCTCCTCGACGGGCACCTCTTGCTTCGGCGCGAAGCCGTTGACCGACAGCAGGCGGTTCCAATTGAAGCGGAAGCGGTCGTGAACGTCCGCCTTCTTCGCCTGCAAACGGGCGAGCTGGACGGCGACCGGGACGAAGACGGGCGTCTCGACGACCAGCGGGCGCACGCGGAGGCACACGTGGACGGGGCGGCCGGCCGCGAAGCGCCGCAACTCGCCGCCGCCCGCGTTCCACAGCCACACGGCGCGCCCCCTTCCACGAGCCGAAGTCGTGGTAGTTCTCTGAAGAGCCCCGGATGAGAAGGAGGGATCTCCGAGTGCTCACCGGTGTGATGCGAACGCTCGCCGCGGTGGTTCTCGAGCCACGCGTCCACGTGGACGAGCGGGTGGCCGGCGGGCGGCGGGCAGTCTGCGTCCGTCCGGTTCTTCAGCTGGACGGTCAGGCCGCCGTCGTTGTGGTGGACGGAGAGCGAGAGGAGGGCCACTTGGGTGGGCACTCCGTTCTGCTGGCCGCCCAGCGGAAAGACGGCCGAGTGGCGGCTCTCCTCGTCGTCCTCGGCCGCCACCTCGACGCGCCACGGGAAGTCGGCCGTCGAGTCGACGCGGCGGAGCGCCACGCGACGCGCCTCCCCGCCGCACTCGTCGTGGACGGAGCGACGCGGGCGGATTTCGCAGCCGACGAGCAGTTCGGGCAGGAGCGTGAACGGGAGCGTCTCGCTCACCGCGAAGTTGTGCGCCACGGACGACCACTGGCTGATCGCCTTCCAGGCTGCAAAGAGGAGGAGTGAGCGGAGGAGAACGGGGAGGGAACCTTTGAAGCCGATCTCCTTGCCCTCCGCGTCCTCCAGCCAAAAGCGGCACTCCATCGGCGCGTCGGCGTCCGCCCAGTTGTGCAGCTTGTGGAGGCGAACGCGCAGCGTCTGCTCGCCGGCCGTCTGATCCAAGTGGGCGGCGAGGAAGCTCTCCGCCAACTGCCCGCCCGCTCCGTTCACCGGGAAGACGGCGCTCACGAATTTGTCGCTGGGTCGCTCGCCGCCGCTCTCCCGCAAGCGGGCGGCCGACTGGCGGCGCTCCGCGAGGCGGCCGAACGCCCAGCGGAAGACCGTCCGCTTGCCGGGCGCGTGAAAGCACACCGATTTGTCCATTTCGTTCCTGAACGAGCGGTCGATCAACGGTTCTTTCCGTTGGACTCACTTCTGTCCGTCGATCGGCGCGAACTTCTCGACGTGGCCGGCCGGGTGGGGAGTGCGCGAGCGGTTGGCGCGGCGCTTTTTGTTCTCCGGCGCCTCGACCGTCGCGTCGGCGAACTTGACGCTCAGCAGCTCCATTGCGGCCGCTTCCTCGGCGGTCGTCAAGCGGGTGGAGAGCGGCAGTTTGGGGCGGCCCTGCTGCAGCGAGATCCCGTCGATGCGGGCGGCGATTTCGTGGACGTCGGCGGCCTCGTCCTCCGCCGAAAACTCCGCTCCCGAGTCCACCGACGAGCCGTCCGTCGCGGCCGCCGAGGACGCGGCGAAGACGAACGGCGGCGCGGCGGTCGGCAGCTCGGCGTAGAGCGGGCGGAAGGCGCAGCAGAGGACGACGTCCGACTGGCCGACGAACTCGCGCAGGTCGGCGGCCGGCCCGGCGGACTGCCAGAGCGGCGCCTCCGCCGACTCGAACGGGCGGAGGATTTGCTCTGGAATTCGATCGATTGCACGGAAAGAAATGAGGGGAACCGACCGTTGCGATGCGAGCGGACGACCCACTTGTCGCGCGTGACCTCCAGCCAGACGGCCGCCAGCCACGCGTCCTCGCAGCGCTCGCCCTCGTTCAGGAGCGTGACCGCGTACTCGAAGCGGTCGGCCCCGTGCGCGTCCTTCACCTTGACCGTCTTCACGTGCAGCTTGAAGCGGTGGCCGTCCATCGCGAACGGTTTGCTCGTGCGCTCCTTCCGCTTCTCCTTGGTCGCGCCGATCGCCGGCACGCGGAACACGTGCGGCTTCTCGTCGACGTCGGGCACCTCCAGCGCCAACCGCGTGGCGCGCGGCAGTCCGGGCAGCGGCGCCAACTGGGCGGAGGTCGCCGAGAAGCGCAGCGGGTGGACGGCGCAGCAGACGAACGCGACGCCCGCCGCTTTCAGCTCGGCGAGGCGGCCGGCGCTCAGGTCGAATTGCGGCTCGTGAGTGGGCGCTGGAATCCACTCATTCATTAGATTGATCGATGAGGAAGGAAGAGAACTCACTGTCCTCGGAGATGTTCACGTAGTCGGCGTTCTCGAAGGAGAACTGAAAGCGGCGCGCCTGCTCGTCGGCCGCCGTGCGCAGGAGAGCGGCGCGGTCGTCCAGCGCGTTCAGCAGAAAGCGGAGCCCGTCGAAGCCGCCCGCCCGGAAGCGTTGGTGGGCGGACAGGAAGAAGCGGCCGTCGTCCATGCGGAAGAGGGCGGACGCCCACGAGTTGCCCGCCTCGCCGTCCGCCTTCAGCGCGCACTCGCCGGCCGCCGCCCACGCGTCGAGCAGCCCGTCGACGCGCCAGCGGAAGATCGTCGAGCGGCAGTTGAACGGACCCATGACGATGCAGTTCGACATTTCGGGCGGCCGGAGTGGTGGGAGAGTGGAAAACGGGTTGTTGAGGGGTTAGCTGCAAGAACGAACGGATGACGAGGGAAAAAGGAAAGACACGGAAGGGAGGGCCGCCGCCGCCGTCTCGCCCCACGACTCGCCGCCCGACGGGCCGACCGGTCCCGCTTTGCAACGTGGCGGCTGTCTGGGAATTCGTCATCGTTTCTTGGATCGTTCAGTAGAAGACTCCGACGGCAGGATAAAAAGAGATGGGTGGGCAGAACGAGTAAATAGCGGACGAGATGAAAACAATCAATAATTCTCGGAATTTTGCCGAGAATCTCGAAATTCGACGGAAAAACAAGCCGAATTTTATCCCGTTTCTTATTCGCGAACCCCCGCAACAAGAAATTCGAAATCGAAGCCGAAACCAACCGAAATCCCCACCGAAATTCGCATTTCGGCGGACAGCCCGCCGCCGAAAACCGAGGGAAGAGAGCGGCGGAGAGGAGAGAAGCGGCGGGCGGCAGGACGCGAAGGGCGGCGGTCGGCGTCTCGCCCCGACTGCGTTCGGTCGGCCGGCCGTCTTTTCTGCCGCAGTGCCACCCGACCGCTCGCCGCTTTCTGCGGAAAATCGGCGTCTTTCTCCCCCGAATGTCCACCTGCTCGCCGTCGTTCGTGTGCGCATGGCGCGTGGACCGCTGGCCGCGGCGGCTGAAGGCGGCGCGGCGGGGCGACCGGTGGACGAGCGACGTGTTCGCGTGGTTCGAGCCCGAACTCGACCGCTCGCTCCGCTTCCAGCTGGAGTTGTGGCCGTGCGGGCCGGCGGACGGCGAGAAGTACGCGATGTTCGCCGTCCGCCTGCTCGACAAGCTGGAGGACGACGCCCGACCGCCCGCCTTCCGCTTCGAAATTTGGATCGAGAACAAGGAGCGGCGAGTGGTCATTCGATCGGGTTCGTTCTTCTTCTTTCCTTCACTCTTCTCTTGATTGCAGAAAGGACGTACTCGTTCGCCTCGAACGTCCTCAACTACCGCCGCCTTCGCCTCTGCACCCACCGACAGCTGGAGACGCTCAACCCGACGTCCACCATCTTCTTCTGCTGCCGGCTGCCCCGTGCGGCCGAGGTGGTCGAGCGGGCGCTCTTGGCGCTCCCCACCGACCACTACTGGCGGATCGACGAGTTCGGCGCCCGCTTCGACCGGACGACCGCCGGCGAGAAGTGGACGAGCGATCCGTTCTTCCTGCGGGACTTCGGCAACGCCCGCTTCCAGCTCGCCTTCCATCCGAAGACGCCGCAGTTGGACGAGAGCGAGCAGGACGAGGAGGAGGCGAGCGACTGGTGCTCCGTCTTCCTCGAGCTCGTGGACCTCGCCGGCCACTCGTCGATCGCCGCCCGCTTCCGCCTCGTTCTGATGGACCGGTGGGGGAACGAGCGGTCGTTTGGACATCGTGAGTGCTTCTCGTTGCTCACAACGATCACTCGCTTCTTGCAGCCGAGATCACGCACTCGTTCCAGTGGCCGAACGAAGAGAAGGGATGGCCGCACTTCGCCCGACAGCTGGAGATCGCCACCTTCATCGGGCAGGGCGACCTCTTCGTCCGCTGCGAAGTGCGCGAGGCGGTCGGCTTGTCCCGACTCGGCCGAAAGCGGGCGGCAGTCGAGCACGCGGGGGACGCGGCCGAGACGAGCGGCCAGCTGGAGGGCGGCGAGACGGTCGAGATCCGAACGAACGGCCGCAACTTCAACGTTCGTCCTCCCGCCCCGCCCGTCCACTCGCTTCTTTCAGGTCTCCCGCGATCTCCTCTGCGCCCACTCGCCCATCTTCCGCCGCATCCTGACCGCCGCCAAGCGGAAGCGCCCCGACCGGAAGCACGTCGTTCTGCCGCTCGCCGAACTCGAAGCCGACCTCGCCGAACGTGTCTTCCACTTCCTGCACACGGGCAAGGTGCGTGGGCTGAGCGAAGTGGCCGGCCGGCTGCTCCTCGTCGCCCTCAACTACGGCATCCAAGAGCTGAAGGTCTGCTCACTCCCTCCTCCTCCTCCTTTAATCTCCTCGCTTGCAGGACGTGTGTGTCGCCCACCTGGTGGAGAACATGACGCCGCAGAACGTCCTCGAATCTCTCCGGTTGGTCTGCGGGCTGGAAAGCGACGAGCTGGACGCCTTCCGCAATCACGTCTTCGAGTTCGCCGCCGCCCACATCCGCGAACTGAAGGCGGAGCCCGAGTGGGCGCCCTTCCGCGACGAGAACCCGCCCGTAGTGATCGACATCCTGGAGAGGGCCACTCGCTAAACTTCTTTGTTCTCATGTCCGCCAATCACCCGTAATGCAATGGAATAAACTTCTGCCAATTCTTGCTCCGGCAAAAAGCAAGCAATTGATCGGCGTAAGCAGTTCACCTCCTTTCTCCTCCGACTGTCAAATGCAAGCTGGAATTTGCATCCGACCGCTCGATGCTCGCTTGTTCGCTTCCTGCCGCCAGTCTTCCCGCTTTCCGATCGTCCCGCCCGGTCGTCCGCTCTCCCCCGCTTTCGCTCGATGTCGACTAGTGCGCTCGCGTGTGTGCCGGGCGTGTGCCCGATCTCGGCGGCGGGCGGCAAGTCGAAGCACAAGCTCGTGAACCAGTGCGGCGTCCGTTTGGCCTTCAAAGTGAAGTGTTCGAACAACAGCAACTACGGTGAGTCCCCCCGCCTTCTGCCCACTCCTCCCGCTTGCAGTCGTGAATCCCGTGTTCGGCTTCGTGGACGTGGGCGATCAGGGCGACCTGGAGATCACGCGCAAGGTTCGTCCACCTCCTCGCTCCTCGCTCACTCCCGCTCGTTCAGGCGGGCAAACCCAAGGCGGACAAGCTCGTGATCATGTTCGCCGAGGTGCCCGCCGACTTCAGCGACGCGAAGGCCGCCTTCGAGCCCTCGTTCCAGTCGCCCTTCACCGGCGAGTTTATGGTCAAGCTGTCGGCCGCCGAGTGATTCCTCTCCCTTGTTCTCTGTTCCTCCCTTTCTTTCCGTTCGTTCGTGCAGAATAAACGAGTGAAAACAGTCGATCGGTCGATTGTTTGAAAGAAAGGAAGGGATGCAGATCCTGCTCAAGGACTACCGGCATTTCGTTCAGTCGGTCCATTCCACACGTCTGCCGACCGCCATGTCCGGCAGCTCCGCGGGGGCGCACCCGCCCGACGGCTGCACGACGTTCCGCTGGCCGCTGCGCGGATTGCGGCGCCTCTTCGACGACGCGCGGCCGGGCGATCGGTGGGCGAGCCCGCCGTTCGCGTTGGCCTCTGCCCGTCGGCCGGCCGCCCGCTTCTGCCTGAAGGTCCACCCGAAGGGGCGGCGAGAGGCGCGCGGCGTTCTCGAGGAGGCGAGCGTGTGGGTCGGGCTTTCGGCCGTCGACTCCAGCGTCCCGCTTCATCTCCACTACGCGCTGTGGTTGGAGGACGAACGGGGCGTCGTGCGGAAGAGAATCGGTTCGTTTTTTCCTCCTCCCCATTCGATCGTTCGTTGCAGACGGACAGAACGAATTCTCTCTGGACGCCGCGAACTCGCCGCTGCACGCGGTCCCGCACGCCGCCTTCGGCCGCTGCCGCCCGAAGCGGCGGTCTTCGTTTGCTGCCGGCTGCACGCGAGCCGCCCGCCCGTCTACCGGCCGCTCTGCTCGCGATCCACGACCTTCAAGTGGGCACTCGATGAGGACCTCCTGACGACCGCCGGGACCTCCACGAGCGCTCCGTTCGGCCTGGACGGAGATCCCGACCGCCTCTTCGCTCTCTACCTTGAGCGGCTGGAGGAAGAGGGCGGCGGCATCAACTGTGCGGGGGTGGACGTCCTGCGAGGGCCCGAAGAAGACGAGGCGGCCGTCCACGTCGTCTTTGGCCGAGACGCCCGACAGGTCGAAGCGAACGGCGAAAATCGGTGAGTTCACGAGAAGAAGAGATGATCGGTGGACGGCGGCATTCCAGAGCGCGTTTTCGAAGTCACGCCCGCTGCCCGCTTCCACGCGAGCGGGCGCTTCGCGACGGACGACGAGCTGCGGGCTCTCGTCCAAAATGGCCGCTTTTCGCTCTGCTGCTCCGTCCGAATGATCGCCGACGTGCCGATCTGCCGGCCGCTAAAGCGCGAGGAAAGGCCGAAAGAAGAGACTCCGCTTTCCGTTCGAACGGCAGTTGAGGTGCCCAGTCTGGTCGTTCGGAGGTGAGTCCCCCTTCTTCAAGCGATCAACCGACTGTTTGCAGCAAACTCCGCTCTCCGCCGCCCTCTTCTTCACCGAAACAAGTGATCAAACGAGAGGACGAGCAGGAAACCTTTGACTTCAAGCCGCTCGGTCTCTGCGTACCCTTCGAGCAACGGTGGACCCCGAAGAAGGTGAGTGGGCGGACAAAAGGGCAGTTCACGTGATCGATGGTTCAGAAACACAACGAGCGGCTCCGTCGGGAGGCTTGCGCGGACTACGAGGCGGGCGGGACTCCCGAGACGGCGGCCGGCCGGCTGGAACGGCGGTTCGGCGAGGCGACCGTCAAAAAGGCGACCATCCTCCGTTGGTTTCGCCGCTTTTACGACGAGATGCGCGAAGAAGAGCGGGAGTGAGTTCCCGTGTTCCTTTTCTAATCACTTCGTTTTGTTTGCAAGCAATGAAGAACGCACCGGCAAGGCGGAATAGACGAAGGGGTCACGTATTTCTCGTTTGTGACTGTCGCATAAACATTTCCGTTTGATCGTGAAAGAGTAAACGAAAGGAACTGTTGTAGGAGTTAGGTTGAACCGTTGGGCAGAGGTCGCTTTCAATCGTTTAGAATTGGCCGCCCGCTCTGTTTTTGTTTATTGGGGTTGATCGAGCCGTCGCTCGTTGGGCGGGGCGTGTTTATAAGCGCTGGAATGCGAATTTTGGCCCCCGGCCGCTTTCAAGTGACTTTCCGATTCATTCATCGCTTTTCATCAATCAATTGGCTTCTCTATTGCCTGCTCCAACCGTCGAAGATGCCCATTTCTTTTGCGGCTTTCCGGCAGCGAGCTTCCAGTGAAGTTCGTCCTCACCGGCAGCTTCTCCTCTCAACTCGATGGATTTCAGACGTTCGTCTACGTGACGTGCGCGTTGGTCGCCCTCTTCTCGCTCCTCCAGCTCTTTCTGCTCGACGCGGTGGACGCGCCTTCGAAGCGGACGGTCATGGGCGTCTTTGTGGTCTCGCTGCTCTCCATTGCGTCGCCGATCGCCGCCTTTCGCTTCCAACGCTTCCAGTGGTTCTGGCCGTTCATCTTCGTTCAAGCGAGTTCTCCGTTCTCCTCCGTCCAATCAATCACCTTGCCCAGGGAACAATCGCCGTGCTGCTCGTCATTGTGGAGCTGGTCGGAATCGAGGCCGCGCTTTCCGGCCGCTTCTACTTCGAGCCGACCCCGTGGAGCTTGGTGCTCATCCTGTTCGTGAAGATGTGCGTCTATTCGTCCATTCACGGTCTCTCCATTCTGCCCGTCCTCTGGGCCCGCGAGCGAATGAAGAACGAGCAGAAGCCGGGAGCGACCGGAGTGGCCACCGCTTTCGTGCTGAACGAGCCCAAAGAAGATGCAGTCGAACGAGGAGAGAACGGAGTGGATGAAGTCGTTCCGTTGTGACCTCGAAGTGATCACAAATAAACTCATTGGACCTTGTTGTTTTAGCAAGTGCACTTCATTAACCACTCCATTGACGAAGCATTTAGTGGTCAGAACGATCGGCAGTGTTCGACGAGTATAATAAAGACATTTGAAGTCCGGTGGATCCTCCGCGCTCGAAAAGAAAATCCGCTTCGCAAACATCCAATCGATCGGCGAGAAACTTGCCGCTCGTCCCGCCGCACGCCGAGCGGTTTTTTTCTGTCGACCTTCTTACCGTTTCTTCTTTTGGCGGCCCCCGTCCGTTCGCTCGGTTCGTCGGCGGAAGCGAAAAGATTGCCGCTCAGCAGGTGCGAAGCGGCGAATTTCGCTCTTTTGTTTTCTTTTGGTTGCGTTTCCGAGCAGAAACTGCTGATTTCGGTCGAATTTTGCGGTAAAACCGGGTATTTCTTTCGATCTTCCAATTCTTTGCCGATATTCCAGCCGAGAGGATTTATTCCACGGGTTTTCGTGCTTTTCGGTCCGAATAGCGCGAAATTCTTTTCGTTAGCTTTTCGACCGCCTTCTTGCAGAAGCGAGCGGAAGTTCGAGCGGAAATTCCCACGAGCGCCGGCCGTCGGTCGCCCCGCCGTGAGGAAGCGATGGGTGAGCGCCTCCGAATCAATCTGTCACTCGCTTCTCGTCTTTCAGGCAAACACAAGACCCCGCGAGCTTCCGACGGCTCCACGTTCGTGCTGGAGGTGCCCAACATCGGCCGCCGCATCAAGAACGAGGAGGAGCGGCTATTCGAGGACCTCACGTTCGACCTCCGCTTCTACCCGCCGAACCGACCGCGGGGACCGGCGATGTTCAAGTTCGTTCTGCTCGACCTGCCCAAGAGCTCCTTCCTGCAACTCCGTCTCGATTGGGCGCTGCAGGATGCGGACGGACGGTTCGTCCGCGCCTATTCGCGTGAGTCCGCCGAGTGATCACTCGAGCACGAAGGGGATTTCAGAGACCGCTCGCTTCTTCCGTCCGGACTGCGCGTGTCGCGGGAAGTGCACATGCAAGGAGAACCGAACGGAAGGCCGCTACTACGTGTACCCCGAGAAGTTCCCGCCGCGCGCCGAAGTGCACGGCGTTCGTCTGGTGCTGACGGTGACTCGTTGCGGCGGGCCGAAGCGCCGAGATCGCACGATGTCGCTCCTCCGCTCGCCGCTCCACTCGCCGTTGGACCGCTCGCCGAAGCGGGCGACTCGTGACCGACGAGAAAGCTCGCCATCCACCTCGAAATCGACCGTTGGATCGCGAGACCATCGGAAGCGTCGTTCTTCTCCGAGCGGTCACTCCTCGCGATCGACTGTTTCTTACGACAAGGAGGAAACTCCCCGTCCTTCCGCCCACCCGACCGCTTCGCCGCCGGAGATCGTCGAGCTGAACAACGACGACGTGGTCTCGATCTCGGACAGCGAACGGGCCCCGACCACTCAACTGCAGCAGTCATGTGAGTGCGGGGTTTCGAGTTTTCTTTTTTTAATGTCCACTCCTCTTGCAGTCGTCCAGCAATCCGAGTCGAACGCTCCGGTGCGGTCTTCCCGTGATCCGCGAATCAAACGGAATGGCGGTGAGTTCTATACTGGAGTTCTCTACTTTGTTTCATCTTTTTTTCTTCAGCCCCCTCGCCCGCTCAATCGCCGCCCGAAATGATCGCCGAAGAACGAACTCCGCCGTCGTCGCAAACTGGAGAGAAGCTCGTTCTCTCGACTGACGCTGATTTCCAACCTCCCGTGGCCAAACGAGCTCGAGTGGACGACCAGCGGGAGGTGGTGACGATCAAGGCGGACGGCCAAACGTTTAGAGTGAGTCCCCCCGCTGCCCGACTGCCCACTTCTTTCGCTTGCAGGTGGACAAACAGCGGTTGGCAGCCGAGTGGACGTTCTTCGCGCGTCTCCTCGAGCAGAACGCGCCGTACGACCCGCTGGAGGTGGGCGGCGTCGACCGCCGGCAGATGGCCGCCGTCGTCGCGTGGATCGAAGGGAAGGGAGTCGACTGCTCCGAGTCAAACGTCTACGATCTCTACGTGATCGCCAAGCACTTGGAGATGCCCGGCTTCCAGGCAAGCCGTGATCAATGGTGGACTGCTGTCTCATCCACTCGTTGCAGGCGGCGTGCATCGAGACGTTGAAGCGGGGCCTGACGGACGAGAACCGGGCGGCCGCCTTCGTCTTCGCCGTCCGCCAAGGAGACGCCGACCTGTTGCGGGCCCTGTCGCCGTGGAATGAGGCGACCACACGGGGAGTGCTCCTGTTGCTGAACAACCCGGAGAAGATGCGACTGCTGGCCAGCCGCTCGCCGTTCATGCAGGAGTTGTACAAAGGCCTGCATTCCCAGTGATTCCTCTTCGTTGTTACGGGTTCTTTGTTGCACTTCGTTACCTTTACTGATGTCACTTTTAAATAAACACGCGGTCTGTCCACACCCAACGGCAGGGAAGTTGTAGGGTTCGCGAGGTGAAAATTCCGGCGAAGAAGCGAACGTAGCTTCCTGTTTGCCCGTCCAGCTCCTTTCACTAGCCGCTCTCCGCAATGGCCGTCACCCAACTGCGCGTCCAGACGATCGTCTACGAGGCGGCACTCGTGAGTCCGCCGGCCCCCCACCACTCCGCTCGCCGTTCACACCGCCCAACTGGTGACCCTCTCGCTGGGTGCGCTGCACAGCCGACGGCCGGCCGATGAGTTCGGGCAGGTGGGTCGTCTGGCGCGCCGCTTCGCTCACTTCTTTCCAGTGGGTGGCGACGCTCGTGCTGGGCAAGAAAGCTAACAGACAACGAAGATTTGCGTGTTTATTCGCGTACAGCAGAGGACGAAGAAGGAGGGGAGAAGCGGGATCGAGCGGTCGTCCTCAGCGATTCGACGGATCGGGCACGGGCGCGTCCACGGCCGTCCACTGGGCGCTCAGCAGCGAGACGGCCTGCAAGCGGGCGGTGAGGGGAGTGGGAGGGGCGACTCGCCTCCTGGTGGGCCGCCGAGAGGTCGCCGGCGGTCGCGTGGGCGGTCGGCAGCACGCCCCACGCCGCGCGCTGGAACTTCTGGGGATCCTTGTGGTCCTTCTTGCCCGAGTTGGTGAATCCTCCCATGGCGAGCAGACGGACGAGCGGCGGTCGGAGAGCGGCGGGAGGTGGAGAAAGCGGAGAGCCGAGGCGCTCAACTGCCCACTCGACCCGCTTTTTATACGCGCGCATTTGCGTGAACACGCGGAACGCGA
This sequence comes from Aphelenchoides fujianensis, assembly GCA_024699865.1. Taxonomy (NCBI): domain Eukaryota; kingdom Metazoa; phylum Nematoda; class Chromadorea; order Rhabditida; family Aphelenchoididae; genus Aphelenchoides; species Aphelenchoides fujianensis. The sequence goes on along the minus strand of JAMPIO010000057.1, from coordinate 453,301 downwards.
GCGGAGGGCATGAGGGATGCAAATCCAAGATGGCGTCGGGAACTAGCGGCAGAAGTCGATGCGGCAAGCGGGCGGCGAGGGCTTTCCAATGAAACTGTTTGCCGTCTTGGCTGTTTTGACAAAGGATGTCCCCGACCACGATTTCATGGAGACATTGTGTTCCATTGCGCCGCTCCGTCCTCGAACTCGGCAGGCGGCGACGGCAGCCACCGTTGGGTGTGAGGAAGAGCAACTGTTGGTCGGGCGCGAGGAAAAGATCCGCGGACGAGCGCCCAAAAGCCAATCGTGTGCTTCGGCAGTCGAAGCTAGGAACCAATAAATCGACTTCCAATTGGAATCTTCTTGCGCCATCCACTTGAGACAATAAGGAGCCGGATCACTTGAGTAAGGACACCCTACTTGAGCACTCTACCGCCGACTGCCGCTCGCTCGTCGCCGCCGGCGGTCACCTCCTTTTGCGACAGCTGTTGTCCCTCGTCCATCCCACATGAATTCGGTGACCTCCAAACGTCGGCAAGAATTCGCTCGCCGTCCTCTTGATTGATTGAGAGCAAGCACCGCCCAGGGCCTCGGATCCAGTAGACAGTTTTTTTCGAGAAGCTCGTCTTTATTTGATCGAAAGGAACAACGCAAGCACTCTACAACAGAAGATCCTTTTCGCTTCTGTCTTCCTCGCTATCCACTTCCATCGGACCGCCTTGTTGGAAGCCGGACGATCCCGCCTGCTCTGCGATCGCTTCTATGGACTCCTGGATGGCCCGCTCTAGTGCTTCTGCAAACACGAGAGAATAAAATGAATGGATGGGTTGTTTGTGTGCCCTCACCCTCTTCGTCCTTGCGACCGGTCTTCCTTGTCGGTTCGGTGGTCGAAGAGTGGGGCTCGGACCAGAACTCCTCAACGAGCTCGTCCTTCTTTTTCGCGGGCGGCCTCGCTCGTTTCCGATGCTTTACGACGAGGTCCGAACGAATGAGGAGGCGGTGTGGGGTGAGGAAGGTGAGTTTGTTGAGGTAGAAGCCGGACGGCGAGAGCGGGCGGCAGGCGCCCCGCTGCAGCACGTCGATCGCCACGTTCTCGAAACGGAGCACTTGGAACCACGCGGAAGAGCCGAGGGATTCGGGTCGTCTGGAAACAAAGAAATGGGTTCGCCGTTTGCGAACGACGTCTTCACGGGATGCCGGCACAAGATTCCGTCTACAAACACGGTCGGGCAGACGTTCGACACCAACGGTCCGCATGTGAGTCCCTTGACGTCTTCCCACCGGCTGCGATCCTTGAGGGAAATGCGGGAAACCTCTTGAGTGACGTGCATGCGCTTTGTGGTCTTCTTCACAAGAACGTAGAGGAAGACGCCGCTCACGAAGCTGCAAACAATCGCCCGTTTCTAAAAGACAGTCAGCAAGAGATTCCAGAGGAAGGGGACTCACGTGATCGCCCAGGAACGGCCGCTTCACTCGACGGATCACTGGGCGAGCAGGGTTTCCTTTTTGCAGGCGGAACACGAGTTCGTAGGCGGCCGCCGTTTGCTTGAGCACGAACACACGCTCGTTGTGCACGTGGAGCGCACGGACGTCGTGACCCGCCTCTCGGACACCCAACTGGGGGACTTCTTCGACGGCCTCACCGCCGCGCGTGAAGCGGAAGACGCGGATCCTTCGGAGCAGGTAGGCGGAAAGGAGGAAGACGTTCGGGTCGTCGGTCGCGTGGATCCACCGGCGAACGGCTTCGAATTCCAGGCGCGATTGTCCCTCGGCGACCACGAGCGGCGGGCGGGCGGTGAACGTTTTCTGCTCGAAGTCGACGGCCACTTCCTGCAGGCAGAAGGTGGGCAGCAGGCGGAGGTCGCGGGTGAGCAGCAGGAGTGTGCCCAACCGGCTGCTCGCGTCTTCCGTCGAAAAACAGTCGAACACTTCGCCTTCGATCTGTTCGCTTCCTTCCGCTCGGCTCACATGGCTGGTGGAAAGATGGTCGATTGAAAAGAAAAGGAAACTCACAATTCAAGGCCGTAGAAGGTGTCCAACACACCGATCCTTTCGCCGCCGTCCGCCTGCTTGAACGCGAGAATCGAGCGGCCGGTCGTGAAGAAGCGATTCTCGCGGAAATCGCCCACCGTCGTGAATTGATTCTTCGCGTAGCCGAGTGGGCGCAGAACACACGGCTTTTCGGAAATGACGGCAAGAGCGAAGGACGAGTGCGAGCCGAGTGGCGGGGAGCGGCAGAAAGCGGGCATGTTGCAAGGAACCGCGAACCGCGCGATTGCCCCGCAGTCATTCGGGCGGCCCGTGGGTCAAGCTCTTGCGAAAGCCTGGCCATTGGTGGATGACTGCCCTTCTGAACACAGCGAACAGGAACACGCAGCATTTATTCGTTTACAAGCACAGCGAAACAGAAAGACAACGCGCACTCACTCACTTCTGGCCCGTCGGTTTGACTGCAGTACGGACGAGTCAATCAGCTGCTCCCCAACGAGCGTGCACTCACCGACCGCGGGCGTTCCGACGGCCGTGCGAGTCGAGCGCTCGTCGGGGGTGTTCACGGGCGACGCAGCGACTCCCGTCGTCGTCTGCAGCACGAACGGGAGTAAGGGGAAGAGAAGAAGGAGACTCACGGTCATGAACTCGCGGGAGATTTCGGTCAACGCGACGCGCTCCGTCGGCCGCGACTTCCCGTAGGCGACGAGCGGCGTCTTCGGCCGGCGGGGCGGCGGTGGCGAGAAGTCGCGGGCGGTCGAGCAGCCGGCCGCCGGGTTCACGGGACGACGGGCCTTCGGGCGGGGCCTGCAACCACTCACTTCTTGTTAGCGGTAGAGAAATTTGTGCTCACTTCTGCGGTGCCGGCCGGCGAGTTCTGTCCGCCTTCCGCGACGACGAGCCGCTCACTGTCTTTTTTTGGCTGGTGGATGTCGAGCGAGGCGTCTTCTCGGCGCCCGAACGGACAACCACCGACTCCAATTTGCCCGCCTTCTGCAATCCTTTCGTCAATCAACGAAAGCGAGGAGGAACTCACAGCCTCGCGTTTCTTCTTCACGTCCGCCGTCATCGCGTAGAGGATGAGGCCGCACTCGGCGCACGTGTACGCGAGCAGCAGCGCGGCCAGCAGCACGGTGATCACGAGGAGGACGGCGATCCGCGTGGTCATCGACGAGTAGAGCTCGTACTGATACTCCACCATCTCGACGAACAGCGAAGAGGGCGACCGGCTGGAAAGGACTGCAAGAAAGAAGAACAAAAGGAGCGGATGGAAAGCCGTGATCTGGTGGTTGATGCAAATTCCTTTGCTCGCGCCCTGCTTGATCGTTCGCTTTACGCTTTCCACACTCCTGACTGTTGACGACAATGCAGACGAACGTCATGTTGTTCTGTGAGGTCGAAATTTTGTGGTTGCTTTCCCTGGCCACTCGATCTCTCGCCTGATAAGAGTGCGGTTTGTTTACACGCGCGTGTGCTGGACGTGGCTTTTGGTCGGCGGTCGCGAGCAAGGGGGCCTTCCATTTCGTTCCCTCCCCACTGCCGACCGATTGCCTGTTGCAACCTCTGGCGATGTCCGCTCTCGTCCGTTCGCTCCGACGGCGGATTTCGACCGAAGTTCGTCTTTCTTCCAGATCCTTCACGCATTCGTTTCGATTTTAGGCGGCGGTCTACGCGGCGTGCGGGGCGGTGGCCGTTTCGGCGGTCGGGTGCCTAGTGGGCGTCCGCCTCTCCCAAGGCAACCCGGCCGGCACGATCATGGCCGTCTTCGTGCTCTCGCTGCTGTCCGCCGCCTCGCCGCTCGTCGCCCTTCGCCTCCGCCGTCCCCGTTGGTTCTGGCCGTTCGTCGTCATGCAGGGGACGGTGGCCGCGCTGGTCATCCTCTCGCAAGTGGTGGTGATCGAGGTCCTTTTGTTCCACCTGCGGCACTTCCACCCGTTCATTCCGTGGACGAAGATCGTCTTCAATTTCCTTCTGATGGTCGGCCTTTCCGCCGTCCACGTGCTCGGTGCCCTCGTCGTCCTCCACGCCCGCATTCAAATGAAGAGAGGGCAGAAGACGGGCGGCATGGAGGATGTAGAGATGGGCGTAGAGAATCCGAACGAGGAAGCTGCTGAAGGAGAAAGGCCGAATGAAGTGCAGAAGGGCGTGGAGCAAGTGATTCCGTTGTAAAGCTCGTTTTGGAAATAAATTCGTATCAGTAGTCAGGCGCGGTCAACGTCGATCTCGTTTTCTTTCGTCCATGAGAGGAAGCGGGGATAAACACTTCACCTCGTTCGCCTCGATCAGTCGTCGCAACGAGCTAAAAGGCCGCCGTTTGTTTACGACCGCATCGCAGTCGATCACAAGTGCCCGTCGGCCGGCTGATTCCTGCTATTGAATTCACTTCTTGTTTTCCTTACGAAATGTACGCACCGAACTGGAGCAAGAAGGCGTTTCCGAAGACGGATGTTCCGAAGAGCGTGGTGAGTTCTCTCTTCACGCCGCTAATCACTCTGTTTTGCAGCAACTGTCCGTCATTGCGAGCAGCCTGCTGGCGATCGTCGAGGGCTCGCTGCTCGTGCTGCTCGCCGTCCAACAAGCGGGCGTTCGCGGTCGAGTGGTGGCCGGCGGGCTGCTCGGCGCCTCCCTCCTGTCGGCCGTCGCGATGGTCGTCGGCGTTCGCTGGCGACGGCCAGCCGCCTTTTTGCCCTTTCTTTTGGTTCACGTTCGTTCACCACTCACATCACAATGGTTTCTATCGTCTTGCAGGGAGCGTACGCGACCGTCTTGCTGTTCCTCTCGCTCTACAACGCCGAGTGGACGTTCAGCCACGGCCATCTCGAAGACCCCGCCGCCCACTTGTGGACGAGCGGCTGCCTCCTCCTCCTCGCCCTCGGCTACGCCACGGCCGCCCTGCTCGCCGCTCGTGGGCGAAACGCCTTGCGGATGCCCTTCGACAAGACGCTCTTCGTGCTGCCCCGCCCGTACGCAGTCGAGAGCGACTCGTTGAGCATCGGGAGCGGCACGATGACCACGCGGGCGAGCACCGAGACCTTGGCCGTGAGCGGGCAGTGGACGTCGGAGGCCAAGTATTGAACGGGAGAGTTGTGTCGGTCGCGTGACGGCAATAAACGACTCGCTTCGTATGTAATACACGAAAGAACATCGAGCTCTCACGGACCCATCACAAAATGAAACAAAAAGAGTGTTGTCATGACTGCTTGTGTACCGAACGAAGCTCACAACGAAGAAGCAAGAATTCACGGAGTTCTTTCCGCATGCTCGACCTTGAGGTGTTCCTTCCATTTCGCCGTCATCTTTCGCTGTTGCTGCCAGCGCGCAAATTCCGGCCGGCGCTCATTTCGGACAGCAAGCTCGGTCCGGCGAGCGGTCGGGTTCGAAGAAAAATGACGGGCTTTTCGACAAATCGAAGCTGGACTCTGATCGGGGATTCCTGTTCGCGAATTCTTGCCGCTATTTCATCGTCTCCGCCGTTCTCGTCAGTTTCCATCCTCTCTTTTCAGGCGTCTCGAGGATGCTGGAGTACGTAGACGGCGGAAAGGCGGCGGTTTATCGCTTCGATTTGACCGCCCGCTCCGTCCACGAGTCCCGCGACTGCCGGCTGCGAGAGGACCTCCCGTTCCTCTTTCGAGTTCTCTTTCAACCCGAAGCGGGCACACGTGACGGGACGGAGATGTGCGAGCTGGGGATCGCGATCTCCGACTTCCACTCCGCCGCTTCGCTCGACTGCCGCCTTGAGTGCAGGCTCTTCGACCACCGGACGAAGACGGTCCACAAGAGCGGTCTGTTCTCTTTCCTTCTGCTCATTCCTCACTTCTTGCTTGCAGTCTGCGAGAACTGGACCTTCGCCCGCGGACTGAACGCCCACTGGAGTGTGCGCGTGTCCCGCAGCCGGCTGGAGGCCGCCCGAGAGCGCGGTCGCCTGTTCGCGGAACTTCGAGTCGAGTTGAAGCCGCTCGACCGTCGACTGCAACGAGCGGGTGGTGAGCACACCCACTTGTCCTCCGACAACTCCTCTCTCCCTTTCGGGTGCCCTTCAATCCTCTGCAGTCCTCAACGCGGAGATGTCGCCGCCCATCGTCTTCAAGCTGCCGGTGGCCAGCGTGTGGGAGCGCATCGAGGGCACGACGCCCCAGCAATTCCAGGGCGTCTCGTTCGCCATTCGCTTCTTCCCGGCCAGCGAGAACGGACAGGCGACCTTCGAGTTCGTGGTCGTCCGCTTCGTGTCCCGCTCGTTGCTCCGCCTTCGCTTTGAATGGAGCCTGCTGAACGCCAACGGGCAGGCGGCATTCCAGCAATCCAGTGAGTGGAGAAGAGGAGAGGACCATTTCAATCAATTTTCAGGCACGACCTCGTTCATCAACTGCGGCTGCCAGTGGCCGTGCGCCTGCCCGCAGAAGAGGACGAAAGCGAGGTACCCGCTGCCGATGACCGTCGTTTCGTTCGCCGCCGGCCACCCGCTCGTCCTCGAGCTGAAGCTGCGGGAGGACTTCGCGAAGCCGCCCGGCGTTCCGCCGCACTTTGAGTGGTCGGCGGCCTTCGCGGGATTCGTGGACCCGCGAGCGGTGGCCGCCTTCTACGCCGACCCGCAGCAATCGGCGGGATGGACGGCCGACCGGCAGCTGTGGATCTTCGCGCCCGCTCCGCAAAGCGAGGACTTCATCGCGCGGCCCTTCCTGCCGCCACCGCCTCCTCTTCCTCTTGTGGACATTCCAGCCGTCACCCAACCGATTGTCCAGCGCGTGGAGAGCGGGGTGGATCGTGTAGGTCAACAGTCGGGTGAGTTCAACAAAACGTGCAGCGGCATCATCTTTCCGCTTCTTTCAGCTGTCGTCGCTTCGATGAACGACGGGACCACCATCTACCACCTGGACGTGCCCGATCTCCACGAAACGATTCGAACGTTAACGCCGCACGTCTTCGAGGACCTCCGCTTCGTCCTCCGCTACCTCCCGCCCACCAGCAGGCAGCGGAAAGCGACGTTCGAGTTCGTTTTGGTCGACTTGCCGCGCGGCTCCTCCGTCTCGCTCCGCCTCCAGTGGGCGCTCTTGCGGGAGGACGGGCGGCCGGCCTTTGAGTACACGAGTGAGTGGGCGGAAGACGAACGAGAGATCAGCTGAGTATTGCAGGAACCCGCCGCTACTTCCATCGGGCGTGTCGCTGCCGGTCGGCCAAGTGCGGGCACAAGCGACTCGGAGCGGGCTACTCGATCGCCCCCGACTGCCTCGATTCCATCGCTGGAGAGCGCGGCGTTCGGTTGCGACTGCAGGTGACTCGTTGCGGGGCGGAGCGGCCCGCTCGCCGCTCAACTCCCGCTCGTCGCGATGCCCGCCGGTCGGTCGGCCGCTCTGCCGAGCGGGAGGAGTCGCCGGAGGTCGTCGAGGTCCCGCCACCGGCTCGTCGGCCACCGCGAGACCCCCGGAAGCGGCCCGTTTCGCCGAGCGACCACTTCCTGCGGCTGGCGAGGAGTGGAGGCCGCCTGGACGCGAAGAAGCGACCTCCGCCGACCGCTTCGAACCCGGAGGTCGTTTGCTTGAGCGATGAGGTGGAGGCGATCATCCTTTCGGACGACTCGGACGACGAAGAGCACCAGTCGGTCCAGCTACTCGAACAGCCAGGTGAGTGCCAATCCTTGTGATCTAAGCCAGTGAAATTACAAAGTAATGTAAAAATCGTTGACAACCCCGAGTTCCCGATTTTGGTTTTGTTACTTGACGAAAAATCACATTTTGTGAAAAATCGTCACGATTTTTCACATTTCGTCAAAAGTCGTCACGATTTTTCACATTTCGTCAAAAATCGTCACGATTTTTCACATTTCGTCAAAAATCGTCACGATTTTTCACATTTCGTCAAAAATCGTCACGATTTTTCACATTTCGTCAAAAATCGTCACGATTTTTCACATTTCGTCAAAAGTCGTCACGATTTTTCACATTTCGTCAAAAATCGTCACGATTTTTCACATTTCGTCAAAAGTCGTCACGATTTTTCACATTTCGTCAAAAATCGTCACGATTTTTCACATTTCGTCAAAAATCGTCACGATTTTTCACATTTCGTCAAAAATCGTGACGATTTTTCACATTTCGTCAAAAGTCGTCACGATTTTTCACATTTCGTCAAAAATCGTCACGATTTTTCACATTTCGTCAAAAATCGTCACGATTTTTCACATTTCGTCAAAAATCGTGACGACTTTTTACATTTCGTGATTTTTTGTCAGAGATTTTGTCTCGAGACATATTTTGTCCTGACTTTTCACTTAGCGTCAAAAGTCGTGACAAATTTTGTCGCTTGCGTAATTTTTGATCATCTTGCTTTTAAAGCGGCAGTTTTTGTTGGTTAAGGAATGTTTTTATTCTATTTTCTATGTAAAATTTGAGATAAAATACGTTTTCAACGCGAAAAATGCTAAAATATAACGTTTTTATTGGAGAAATGGCACATAAACACCATTCCAACGCTCATTTTTTACTTTTTTGTGCGTCAAAACTTCGTTGACGCCTTGCTAATTTTGCATAAAATCGAAAAATTAACAAGCCCTACTCAATTTTTTTGTTGTCAAAGCACTTTGAAACGTCAGATCATAAAATTTGACGTTGCGTCAAAATCGATGACAAAATCTGTATTTTGGCTACTGCTCTTCATAAAAAATCACGCAAAGTGAAAAATCGTGACGATTTTTGACAAAATGTAAGAAATCGTGACGACTTTTGACGAAATGTGAAAAATCGTGACGATTTTTGACAAAATGTGAAAAATCGTGACGACTTTTGACGAAATGTAAGAAATCGTGACGATTTTTGACAAAATGTAAGAAATCGTGACGATTTTTGACAAAATGTGAAAAGTCGTCACGATTTTTCACAAAATGACATATTTTGTCAGAAATTTTGTCATGAGCACTTTAACTCGGGGTTGTCAACGATTTTTACATTACTTTGTAATTTCACTGGCTTATCTTTTCACAGCCGCTCGTTCTCTTCCAGTCGCCGTCCAACTCCAGTCGAACGGGCAGCCGCAAGAGCCCCAAACGAGCGGGAATGCTGGTGAGTGCCCAAAAGCTCAAATTTCTGCCACGATCCACGGGTCTTCCAGCTCCCGCTACTTCGACCGGCCTCCCGCTTTCTCAAGCGGCCAACCGCCCAGCGGAATCCACGTTCAAACGGCGGGTTCCATCGCAAACCGGTGGATCGAAGCGGACGGCCACAGTCGTGGAGATTCCAGCAACCAAACGGCCCCGACTACTCGGAGCGGACGGTCGAGTGGCCGCAGTGCTCACGATCGAAGTGGAGGGCGAAACGTTTCGCGTGAGTTCCCGTAGGATCTTCCCTTCAATCCTTTCTCTTTCAGATGGACAAGCGGCGTTTGATCGGAGACTCGGCCTTTTTCGCGCAGCTCGTCGCCGAGAATCCAACCGCCGATCAGCTCGCAGTCGACGAGCTCACGCGGCGGGAGATGGCCGCCGTCTGCGAGTGGGTCGAACGGAAGCGAGTCGACGGATTGGATGCAAATGCTCGAGAGCTCTTCCTTCTCGCCAAACGACTCGGGATGCTCGGCTTCCAGGCAAGTCATTGTTGAATTCTTCCGTTCGTCCCGCCCACTTTCTCCGTCGCCGTTCTTCCCGCTGGCCGCTCGTTCGCCAGTCGATCGGCCGGTCGTCTCCCTGCCCACTGGTTCATCCTTTTCTCCCGCCTTTATGTTGTGGCTCGTAGGTTAGCCTCGTGAATGAATCAAGTAGTCATGAACGGGTGCACGGTTAATCGACGACCCAATGCATTAGAGTAATTCTTTCGGGTGGCGTGCCAAGGTTTTTAACTTCATGATTAATGGTGGACTGCTGTCTCATCCACTCGTTGCAGGCGGCGTGCATCGAGGCGATGAAGCGGGGCCTGACGGACGAGAATCGAGCGGCCGCCTTCGTCTTCGCCGTCCGCCAAGGAGACGCCGACCTGCTGCGCGCCCTCTCGCCGTGGAACGAGGAGTACACGCGGAAGGTCCTCCTGCTGCTCGAGTGTCCGCAAACGATGCGACTTCTCGGCACTCGGTCGCCCTTCATGCAGGAACTGTTCGAAGCGATGTATCCGAAGTGAACCGTCTTCTTTCTTGTTCGTGAACGCGTGTTGTTTGTGATGAATAAATTGGTGCTTTGTACACGTGGAACATCGGTTTTCGGTTGCAAGCGTCTTCAACGCCAACTAGGCCGTTCATCAAAGACACGCACTGTTTCTTCTTCGTTGCGCACGAGACACAGAAGTCCGTCTACTGTTGATTCGCCCGCCTTTGCGGCCAAACTCCCGTCCAACCGGAAGATCGAGCGCTTCGAAGTGGGTGTGGTCGAGCGAATGCCCCGCGTTGTGTACGGCGGCGAGGTGGACGAGTTGGACGCGTGGACCACCCGCTTGCTGCCGCTCGCCGACCCCTTCGGCTGGAGCGGCTGCGGCGAGCTTCCCGTTAACCCGCTAATCTCTCATTCCCTTGTTGTATGACGCATGCGCCGAGTCGATCCTCGCTCACCTCCCGCTCGACCGTGCCCTCGAGCATTTGGCGAAGTTCCACAAGGCGGTCCTGCGGTTCGCCGTCGACCACCGGCGCACGATTGCGAAGCTGCTCCAGTGAACGCCGTTTAGCTGCGAGCACCCGGACGTCCCACAGGCAGAAAGGATCGTTTGGGTCAGAAGGCAACTCGAACAGGCAAAACACTTCCATTTATTCGTCGTTTGCTCGTTCACCATCAACAACAACAACGGCAAGACATCACGACTGATACACCAATCCAACGCGTTCCTCCAGGGCAGCGGCGATCTCCGGGTTCTCGACCACAAATTTCGGCCATTGGGGCAGCTGGAGGAGTTCTTCGCGGTTCTCGTCGGCGAACTCGACGGCGGCGAATCGCAGCTTCTCGAACTGCGGGAGCGTGAAGCCCGCCACCAGACACTCCAGCACGTTCTCCAGCGAGAGGGCCGAGCGGAGAAATTGGGCGCACATCTCCTGCAAGAAGAAGAGGATTGAACGGGAAAAATGGCGGGGATTTGCTGTCAACGAGGCCACGTTGTAGCGATCGGCGAGGATGAGGAGCTGCACGGCGTGTTCGTCCAACCGATCGACGTGCCCCGTGTAGAGAAAACGGAGCATTTTCTCGACAAACTCTGCTTTCTCTACGCGCAGTTCGACCACGCCCTCCTCGCGCTCCTTGCTCGGCTGCTTGAACATCGCGTGGAAGACGGTCGATTGGGTGCAGAGCACCAGTTTGGAGACCTGCAACGAAAGAAAGTGAGCGAGCTAGAAGAGCTCCAAGCAAACGAACTTTCCAGCAGCACCCGTCCGCTCGCACTTCGAGGTCCGCGAACTCGCCCACGTCGAAGTGGGCGGCCAGCTGCTGGCGGAAGAAATCGTTCGGCAGGGGCGGAACGACGGAGGGGTTAGGTTGTTGAATCTTGCAGCAGACGAAGAAGGTCCCGAGGGCGGCCAGCTCGAGGAGTTGGGATTGCCTGTTCACGCCCGACAGTCCGACGATGAGCAGTCGGAACGTCGCTTTTCGTTCTGTAACTAAAGGGTTGGATGGAGGGAGTTGTCGAAGGAAACGTGCCTTGTTTGAAACGCTCCACTCCGTCCGCGCCCTCCAGCCACATCACGCAGCGAAAACCGAAAGGCGGACGTCCGTCCGACCGCTCGGTCCACAGCTCGACTTCCGTCTGGCCGCGATCTCCATTGCCGCCCTCCTCCTCGTCGTTGGTGAACACGCCCTTTGGAAAGAGCGCGAGGTAGAACCGCACGCCGTCGATCCCGTCGACCTCGAAGCGCCCACTCGTCCACCCGTCCCGGAAAGTCGATTTGTTGAACCGCTCGATGAAGTTCAGGATCTTCCAGCGATGGATGGACCGTTCGAGCGACCATTGCGGGCCGAAAGTGAACCAGGCGAATGGGGAGAGCGGAAAGGCGATGGGAAAGCGCGAATTCAAGGCGAATTTGGTCGCGCGTAGACACTTTTCTTTCGTCATCGTTCGTCCAATCGGAGGTTTCCCTTCGGTTCGAATTCAACGTGTACCTCGCGACCAATCGATGTGCTCTCGAAAAACTTCTTCATCTTCGCTTTCTTGTGGGTTGACTCGCGTTTGAAGGAAGATCTTTACGTGGAGTGCGTGCAGATGTTCTGCTTTTGGTTCGCGGGCCGGCCGCCGTCTTGCTCGCCGGCTCCGCATCGAGGAGGCCGAGCGGAGCCGCAAACACACACCGCGTTTCGTTGAGAAGAAGACCGTCCAGCTGCGATTGTGCGGGGGTAGACCCCATGTATGTGAGCTGGAGGAAGCGGTCGTTGCAACGGTGGATCGTCAAACGCTGCCCTTGACTCGTTCACCTGTCCGTCACTTACTCCTCTTGCTTTCCGACCCAAGAATCAGCAAAGTGACCGATCGCCACTCACGCGGTAGAAGGCGGGCGGCGCGTTCCGCCGCGACAATCTCCACACGTGCTGCGGAAGGCCAGACGCCGCTCGCCGGCCGCCGATCTCCGACGTTTTGTCATCGTTCTTCTCGCTCGATTCCTCCGTATCGGCCGAAATGGAGACGGCGGTTGTCAAACGGAAGCCGCGAATCCGAGCGGCCGCCGTGCGCGACGGCCTCAATCGCTACTTGATGGCCGCCGCGTTGGCCGCAAAGAAAAAGAAGCACGGGGTGATTCAGTTGATTCGTCTGGCGGTGAGTTCTCCTCCACTTGCTCATCCTCTCGGTATTTCTTTTCAGTCGCTCTCTCGCGCTCAATTGGCGTCCGTCCGCCGTTCCGTGCCGGCGATCTCGTTCACGCTGCAGTTCAACGGTTGGCAGTGGTCTCTGCCGGAATTCCGTCGCGAAGTTGCGCCCGAACGGGTCGCCGTCCGCCCGAAGGAGATGAGCGCGCTCGTCAAACTTCTCCGCGTTCCCGTTCGCTTGTTGTTTGTCGACACGACCGAGTTTAAGAACGTCGACTGGTGGGAACTAAAGAACGTTGAGGAATGTGAGTGCTTCGACTTCTTCTGCTCCCACCAGTTGATTCTTTCAGTCGTGAACGAACTAAACCTTTCAATGGATCCCAGCAAGTTCCCCGCTCTCTGGAAGTTCGTCCACAAGGTGAAGTCGCAGCTGCGAGAACTGGAATGTTCCGCGGATGTTCTGGATCGACTGCCGCCGTTGGATTTGGACAAATTCCACGCGCCCGACAACAGTGCGCTGCCTTCTGTTTGTTCTTCGACCGACTCTTTCGGATTTAGACGTTAACTACGAGGCGTTGAGTCGCCACACGATTCGCCGCCTGGACGTGCCCGGTTCGATGGTTTCTCTCGAATTGCCAGAGTTCGCCTCCTTCTTTCTCTTCGGTCTGCTCAATGTTTTGACTTTAGTGACCACGTTTTGTCGCCAACGATCAAGTCGCTGGGCCTCACGCAGTACATGAAGCAGTTGGACGAGCGCCCCGAATCGATCGTCGCATTCTGCCGTCGCTTTCCGGCACTCGAGGACCTCCACCTCAACGTTCACTACCAAGTACCGTTGATTCGTCTATTCCCTTGCTTTTATCGTGTTGCAGGAAGAGTTTCGCAACGTGGAGGATCCTTTCAAACGGCTGTGGAGCGGCCTTCTTCGCTTCCGCGACCGTCTGACCGTCTTGGGCCTAAAGCGACTCTTCCTGAAGGTCCAATACACGGGCACCACCTGCAGAGTTCGTTCTTCTTTGCGAGGACATCTTTTCCATTCCGTTTTGTTTTCAGTACACGCCCGGCTGGCTGGATCGGCTGAAGCGAATGGAGCCCTTCGACCAGGCGTCCTTCCTGACTGCCGGCCTCCGCATCCGCGTGTTCCTCAAGCTGAACTGGCCGACGGAGAAGCTGCCCACGTTCTTCCGCATCGAAGGAGAGTTCTGGGACGAGGAGCAGGAGAAAGACGAGTACGATTCGGTGGGCGGCTGCTGTCTGTTCAACAACCTCTTTTTTCTTCAGGACGACTTTTACTGCGGCTACGACGACGAAATGGACGGCAGAGACGAAAGCGAGGACTCCGATGAAGACATGGACGAGAGGGAGGAGAGGGAGAAGGTGCGCGCGGATCTTTTCTGCACTTGAACGTTCTTTGGTCTTTAGGACGCCTCGAAATCCTCTGACGAGAGCATGGACGCCGACGACAGGCAACGCAACGAGAGCAATTGCGAGGAGTACGAGCTCAGCGACTTCGAGGACTACGCGATGGACGCGGACGACTATTTCGAGGAGGAGCCGACGGGCGAGGGCGAGGACGAGGCGACCGACGAGGACGGGATGGACGATGCGGGCGTCTTGTAGTCGATTCTTCCTTTCGCCCACCACCCCTCTTTGATTGTTCTTGGCGTGTCCTTCTGCTGTGATTGTTTATTTAAGGTTTCTTCGCGCATAAACAGGAGTATTCTGAAGTCTAAGCTTGGAAACCAGGTCAAAAGAATCCGTTGGGTTCGTTTGGCGATCAAAAATCTGCACGCTTCCGGGTTGCGAACACGCCGCTGACTACGCGGCCGCAAAAATTTTCCTACAGCTTTTTGACGGCTAAATGGACTTGCCGTATTGGGCGCCTTTTGCCCTTTCGATCGCCAAAAGCCGCGCGACAACGTGGCGCCGAGCGGTTGCGCGGGACGGAGTCCACAGACGCTGTTTGCCCTTTCCGCTGTTCGCGCCCTTCGCTCGCTCGTGGTCTTCTTTGCTGCGCGCGATCCTCCGCCTTGCTTGTTACTCGCAGATTTCAGGCGTGCGGTCGCAATGTCCGAAACAATCGTGCACTACTGGGAGCTCACCGACTTCGCCGTACGATCGAGTGGCGCGCGCATGGGCGAGAAGTGGATCGGCGATCCGTTCGGCTCCGCCGAGACCACGGGCGCAGAATTCCGGCCGTTCATCGTCCCCTTCCACTCGGTTCAGCACGACACGTTTTACAGCCGCTACGAAGTGATCGCCTCTCAGTTCGACCACCGTTGCACCGTCCGCGTTCGAGTGAAAATGTGGTTCGAGGACGAGATGGGGGCGAACAGCGACGAACCCGGTGCGTCTTGACGTTCATCTTTAGAAGAACGAGCGGTGCTTTCAGAAGTGGGAAAATGGAAGTTTGTGGCGGGAGAAGAACGTGGATGGGAAACTTTCTCGCTGCCCAGCCTGCAGCAAGCGTCCGAAGAATCGCTCTTCCTCTGCTGCGAGCTCGATTGGATTGATGCGGTCGAAGAAGTCGGCGTTGCTTCGAAGGGCAGCGAGTGGATGGTGAAGAGCACGACCGCCATGCTGTGGGACGACGAGTTCGCGGACTTCGAAGTGCACGCCGACGAGCGGGTCTTCAAGGCGAGTTCGCTTTGGTTCATTTCAATCCACTCATTCTTCTGCAGGTCCACAAGTTCGTGCTCATTTCTCAGTCGGAGTACTTCAAGGGCGTCTTCCGACACAATCCGGAGGTCTCGCGGAAAGGAATGGTCGAAGAGAAGGAGTTTGGCGCGGAGATCATGCAGAAAGTCTTCGAGTTCATGTACACGGCCAAAGTGGACGAACTGGTCGGATGTGCCCGCTGCCTACTGCCCGCTGCTGGTTACTATCAATTGGAACCGTTGCAGGCGAGTCCACTCCTCTCTTCTTTCTTCTCTCATCAATCTTCTTGCAGGAGATGTGCATCGCCGCCATTCTGAACTCTCTGTGCGTGGAAAACATCCTCGACGACCTCCGCCTCGCCTTCTCGCTCGTCCACCTCGAGGGATTCAAGAAGCAACTGCTCCAATTCGCGAAGCAAAATGCGAAGGCCATCGAGGAGCTGCCGCAGTTCACGGAAGATTTCATCGTCGAAAATCCGGCCATCGCAAAGGCGTTCATCACGTCCATCACTCATTGATCTTCTCGTCGTTTCGTTCGTTAAAGCAATAAACAAGAGTTGGAATGCAGCGGGAACGCCTCCAAACGCACGACTGGAAAGGCGAGCCGCCGCTGGACGCGCCGATCCTTCGCTCGCGGATGCTCCGCTTCGAGACGCTCCGCAACACCGACCGCGATCCGTCCTACTCGGCTTTGCGAAGCTGGAGCCGAAGAGGAAGCCGCTAGTCTGCTGATTGAAACGAATCGGTACACGATCTCTTTTGTGTCGATGACGTCATGTGGATTTAGTGGCTCCAAGGCAGTAGCCAAAAAAGCAGTAGGAACCGTCGAATGTATCCGCAAGAGAAGAGCAAGTGGTTGGTCCGAGAGCGGGGGAAGACCGTCTCGCTACTCTGAAAGCAGCGAGTCGTGTGTTCCGCGAGGGTCGCGTCTCCCCTCCGCTCGCCGCCGCGTCCTGCTGCCTCCCGCCGTCTTCGGGCGTTGTTTTCGGCGAATGCCATGATTTTTGATGATTTTCGGGTCAAAGCTCCGTCGAATTACCCGCGCATTCCTCTGTTCTTCAATGCTTCCCTTTTCAGCGCGGATCATGACCGAACGGCCCTCGATCGTCCAGTTCCCGTCCGCACAGCTGTGCGGATGTCCGGAGTGCTGGAAGAAGGAGGATCGTCCGCTTCGTTGCTCCGACCATTCAACCAACAACGCCTTCGTCTACGAGGCCCGCGGAGTTTGTTTCTTCTTTGTAGATTGCTTGATTTTATCGCCCATCTTTCCAGTTCTCGTCCGCCCTCCGTTGCTCGCCCGACGGCCGTTACCTGTACGCGATCAACGACGAAAAGAAGATGTTGATCGTGGACCTGCGGCGGAACACGTACAAGTGGGTTCTTCTCCTTGTTTACTTGATTATCCTCGTCTTCTTCAGGTTGCTGCAACCGTCGTCGCACTGGAGTTCCTCTGAGTGGATCGAGGACTTTGTCGTCGTGGACGTCAACACGATCGTCCTTCTGGCGAACACGGGGAGCGCGCGGCAAGCCCTCTACTTGTTCCGTCTGACTCGCAACACGGCCAACTACGAGCTCCGTCTCCTCCACCGCTTCCAACGTCCGACGTCCGTGTGCCTCGCGTTGGACAACGGCGGTCGAGTGGTTCTCGGCAAGACCCGCACGATCGCCGTCTTGCGGTTGGACGTCGCCGAGGCCGCCGTGAAGGTGGAACAAACGACCCAGTTCCCGTTCGGCTACTTCGTGTGCCTCGCGTGGAGCGGAGACGGACGGCAGCTGTACGCGATGGATGCGAACTACCTGAAAGAGGTCCACGTGTACCCGTTGGAGGAGCGCGAGTGGGACGTCGAGATGGTGAGCGGCAACGGACTGGACTTGTCGGTTGGTTCTTTCTTTTGCCCTACGCTCGTTATGCTTCGGATTTCAGACCATTCAGCCCCTTTCGTGTTCCTCTTCGCACACGTTCTACGCACGTGAGTGCCTGCTGGACGGCGACGAGGACGAAGACGGGACATCCGCGAACTCGCCGATCTTCCGCTGCAATCCGGAGGCGCGCAAGTGGGAAGAGGCGGCGGCGGATGTGGGAGGCGACGGCCACGTCCATTCGATCGCCAACCCGACAGATGGAGAGGAAGACGGGATCGTGGCCATCAGCGTGCACAAGCACCGCCTCAAGATCCAACGCTTCATGTTCCGGTTCGTTCATTCCACCCTCCTTCCCACTCGTTTCTTCTGCTTTCAGTCGCCCCGACTCGCTCCAGGGACTCGCGCTGATGGCCGCCCGAAAGCTCCGCGAGGGCGTCGAAGTGGAAGAAATCTACAGAGAGGTCGTGGATTCCGACTTGGAGGAGGACTTCAAGTTCCTGGAGAGCGCCTACGACGGCATGCAGCCCATTCCGCTCCGCCAGCTCCAGTGATCATCCCCCGCTCGTTTCTTTGTTGTCCGCAATTTTTTGATGCTGCATTGCTAATCGAGTTCTCTTTTCTGTTGTGTTCGAATAAACAAGACACCGACGAGCACCGCCTCTCTGTTGATTCGTTTACCACGCGAAGAGAGCACGTGCTTTGGCCGAATTTCTTCGCGTTCAAAGGAAGAAAAGTCACGTGTTCAAAACACCTCTCGAAGACCCCGACTCGTCGCGAGGCGGGGTGGTCGTGGGGTTTCCGGCGTTCGTTGTGCTGGAGAGGCCGTTGGTGGCGTGAAATGCTTCTTACGTTTGTTCTCTCCATGGTTTTCGTTCAGACAACTTCGTCCGCCACTTGTTCGCCCACTTCGAAACGGCGGCCCTACGATTGCGAGAGCCTCATGCACTATGACGGTTCGTTGCAGTGAACACTCACAACTAACGTTCGCTTCCAGATCGCGCCTTCACGCAGAACAACCGGCGAACGATGCGACCGCGGAAGGTGGGCAGTCCGCAGAGATCAACCGTCCACTCTTCGGCTTGCAGAAGAACGTCAGGATCCCCGAGAAGACGCGACTCCCTCGCCAGGACTGCAAGAAGCTTTCGATCTTGGGCGAGGGCCCCGAGCTTGCGAACGACGCTTTGCGACGATGGCCGTGAGATTTGGCTCGCGCAGGCCGTCCTCTTGGGCCTCGCCGCCCGCTTTGGCGACGCCCAGCGGTGGAGCGACCTCATGCTGGCCGGCCTGGTCTACGCGCTGCTCTCGCTGCTGCTCGCCCTCCTCCTCGTCGCCCTCTTCCTCGTGCCGCTCCTCGCCGCCAAGCGGACGGACGGTGAGGCGGCCAATTCCAAGGCGAGTCTTCGACCTCCCGCCCACTCACTCCCGTCTTCTTGCAGGACGCCGCCACTTCCAAGCAGACGAAGCAGTCGAGCCGCAAGTCCGAGCGCGTCGTGGACAAACGCCCCTCGTCGTCTTCTGTGCACTGATCGTCGGGGAATAAACATTGACCGCGTGCTTCCATCGGCAGTTGGAGGTGCGAGCGGAGGCGCCTAGGGTTGAATGCGAATCTCTTTCGGTTTTTGTTTGTGGACGGGGATTGGCGAATCCTTTCACGTGCCACCGCCTTGTTTTTCCCTCTGGTTCGTTTGGCGACGATCCGAGTCGGTTTCGGTAGTACCCCTCCTTCTCATTAAATTCTCATTAAACCGTCCCGCTCTGTCGTCACTGCCTTAAGGAAGCCGAGTGTCAACAAAGATCTGCGGTTTGATCGTGTACAGAAGAGGACAAAAGGAGGGGAGGAAAGGAATCGAGCGGGAGTCCTCAGCGATTCGACTGGTCGGGCACGGGCGCGTCCACGGCCATCCACTGGGCGCTCAGCAGCGAGACGGCCTGGAAGGGAGCGGTAAGGGGAGGAGCGGGCGGGGCGACTCGCCTGCTGGTGGGCCGCCGAGAGGTCGCCGGCGGTCGCGTGGGCGGTCGGCAGCACGCCCCACGCCGCGCGCTGGAGCTCGCGGGGATCCTTGTGGTCCTTCTTGCCCGAGTTGGGGAAACCTCATCCTCACAATCAACCTACTGATAGAAAAGTTCAACGAGTGACAACTCCCGTTGCACATGGTCTTCATCGATTACAAAAAGGCCTTCGATTCCATCGAGCTGCCGGCCATCTGGAACGCGCTCGATTACTACAACGTTGACGAAGACACAAAGCGCATGATCCAGCAGCTGTACGCTGCAGGAACCACAGAAGTAAGCATCGGAACGGCGGCCGCCAAGTACGAAACACAACGAGGAGTGCGGCAGGGAGACACGCTCTCTCCCCTCCTCTTCATCATAACACTACAACACGCCCTCGACAAAATCAAATGGAAAAAGAACGGCATCAAAATCAAAAACCACACGCTGCGGTACCTCGCGTACGCGGACGACCTCGTCCTCTTCGACACAAGAACACAAACGCTCCAGCACATGATCAACAAACTAAACAAAGAAAGCCGGAATGCTGGGCTGGAAATCAACACAAAAAAGACAGAATGGATGTCCACAAGACCGCGAAGAGCACAGCTGAAAGTCGGCAGCGAAGACATAAAACGAGTGGACACGTTCGTCTACCTTGGACAGCTCATAACGCTCCCTCGAGACCACAACAAAGAAATTGGCAGAAGAATCGGGGCGGCGTGGCAAGCCTTCGGAAAAGCCCGCAACTTCCTCACAAACAAAAAAGTGGACATGAAGCTCAAAAGGACCTACTTCCACATGTGCATCATGCCCACCCTCTTGTACGGCGCGCCTACATGGGCACCCACACAACAAGCAGAAAGACGCATCGCCGTCTGCCAACAGAAGATGGAAAGAGCGATGCTGAACGTTCGACTGCTCGACAAAAAGCCACTAACATGGATCCGATCCATAACACGCCTGAAGGATTGCATGCAGGAAGCACGAAGACGAAAGTGGAAACTCATGCACAAAATCCATAACCGAACAGAAGAACGCTGGGATAAGCGGTTGCTGGAGTGGGCCCCGCCAAAACCTGCCAAAAGGCGTGTCGGAGGACAGAGAATGCGCTGGACAGACGTCTTCTACAAAACCATTGGAAAAGAATGGAAACAGTACATCAACACAAACACATGGGCAGTGTTGACGCCACCACAAGAACGCCTATGACCCCCCACAACACAAACCACAAACACAATCGAAGAAGCAAAACGAACCAAAAAAGCAGACACGGCGCCCGGACACTCCGCCTGCAGCCAGCCGCGCCCTCGGCTTCCTCCTCTCCTCTCCACCGTTCATGAAACAGAGTGTGGAAATAAACTCTCGAAACTCTCGAAACTCCAAACTCTGGGGAAACCTCTCATGGCGAACAGACGGACGAGCGGTGGACGGAGAGCGGTGGGAGGTGGAGAAAGCGGAGAGC
This sequence comes from Aphelenchoides fujianensis, assembly GCA_024699865.1. Taxonomy (NCBI): domain Eukaryota; kingdom Metazoa; phylum Nematoda; class Chromadorea; order Rhabditida; family Aphelenchoididae; genus Aphelenchoides; species Aphelenchoides fujianensis. Next base: position 432,666 of record JAMPIO010000057.1, on the reverse strand, counting down.
CGAAGCGCCCGACTGCCCACTCGGTCCGCCTTTTGTACGCGCGGATTTGCGTGAACACGCGCAGTTCGGGCGGAATGCATAAGCGATGCAAATCCGCGCGTGGCGTCGGGGAGGCCGCTGTTCTTTGGAGAGCGGCCGAATGCGGGGACTGCGAGCGAGCGACGAGACCTCCGCGGATCCCAGCGAGGACTCGAGCGGAGAACTTTCCTTGGGCAGGCAGTGAACGAGCAACTTGAAATGAGTGTTTCGACCACTTCCCAACGCGTTGTCCATTGCCACTGCGTCCTTGACACTCCGGGCGACCACAGCCGTTTGCTTGTTGCTCCCCATCGGTCCGGCAGTGAGGAGTCGGCGGTCATCTCCCCCTGTGATCGCTCGTTCATCCCACAAGAACTTGTTAAACTTCATCAGCTCGAATGCCCAGTGGACGTCCTCGTCCCGAGCGAAGATCCCCGCACACCCCACTGACGACCACTCAACCGGTTTATTCCGACGGCTAGGCGGGCTTGGGCTGGCAGGCGGGCGGGACGGAGGAGAGGCGGATGGGCTTGACGGTGGGGCGGAAGACGCAGAAGGAGCACGTGAGCGTCTCGTCCACGGCCATCATGGCGGCCGCGTTGTCGAACTGGCCGCAGTAGTGGGGCGCCGAGAAGATGGTCACCAGCTTGCGGTTCGCGAAGAACTCGTACCTGCAATCGAGGGTTGAATGAGCGCTATAACGAGTGCTCTCGCCCGTCCTGCACGACCTGGTGGGCGCGCGCGATGAGGTCGAGGTCGAGCTTCTGGCAGAGCTGGCCGACCACGTCCGCGCCGAACACGTACGAGACGCCGCGCGTGTTCGACTGCCAGCCGGCCGTGAAGGCGTCGGGGTCGGCCCAGAGCAGGTCCATGTGCAGCGAGGGGTTGGGCGGGTCCCGGGCCGACTGATGGCGCGCAGCTGCTCCAGGCTGTGCAGTTGGGGCGAGAGACCTCCGTGCTGAAAGATATGAATGAGGGAGTGTTCCCCACAGCCCTTTAGCGCACCATGCAGAGGATCTTGCCGCCCACGAGGCCGCAGAAGGGCATGCAGTTGAAGGCGTCCTGGAAGGCCTGCCACAGCCGTGTCGACTGGTAGCGTCGCTGGCACTCCTCGAAGAAGCCGTACACGCGGTTGATGGCGGCGCACTCGTGGTTGCCGCGCAGCAGGAAGAAGTTCTCCGGGTACTTCACCTGCAACGAGTCGATGGATGAACAGAGGGATCAATGCCCAATCCACGGCGCCTTGTAGCAGAAGAGCAGGCCGATGGTCTCGAGGTTCTGGCGGCCGCGGTCCACGTAGTCGCCGAGGAAGAGGAAGTTGACGGCCGGCGGGAAGCCGCCCCGGTCGAACAGCCGCAGCAGGTCCGCGTACTGGCCGTGCGTGTCGCCGCACACGCGCACCGGCGCCTCCAGCTCCAGCAGCGAGCCCTGCGCCAGGAAGGCCTCGCGCGCCGCCTGGCACAGCAGCAGCAGCTCGGCCTCCTTGACGCTCTTGGTCAGCGAGCAGCCGGGCGCGCCCACGTTCAGCAGCCGGCAGATCAGCTCGTCCACGTCCAGCCGGGCCGCCATCGCGCGAGTCGGGGAATGGCGGTCGGGTGAGTGGGGAATGTGGGGGTGAATGTTGATGCAAATTGGGTTGAGTTTAGTGGTGGGCGGGCAAGAGGCAGAATGCTGTTCTGTCGACTTGTGAGTGAGGAGAAGAGGACGTGGTCTTTTCGGACTCGGTTTCCTCTTGGATCTCGTCGTGTGTTTATGTGACGAGCAGGAGGGCACGTTCGCCGCCCATTGGGAAGGGCGCCCGCCCGATCATTAGTGACCGAACGGCTCGGAATGCCCTTTTTCAAGGCGTGTGTGCAGTGGACGCCCGCAAGATCCTTTCGCTGCAGGCCGCCTGTGTGCAGACGGACGATTCTGGCGGCCGTCGAGCAGAGGGCGCGGAGTTCGTCCACTCTTTGTGGGCAGACAGCGAAGAGGCCGCAGCTGCTGCACACTCCCGAACTCGAGGCAATCGTCACGGCCCTTCCGGAGGTGTTGCCTGCAATAACGCCCCAAAGAACCACTCTTTCGGCTCTTACAATAAACCGATGGAGTGTGCGGAAAATAGATGCGCCACACTCGTTGACGGGACAAGAAACATCGATCCCTCGCTCTTTTCTGCAGGCGGAAGAAGGCCGACAAACAACGCTTGCAGAATCTTTGACCGTCCAAACTGGAAGAAACAGCGGGTATGTTGACGGATTCGATCTCTTTTAAAAAAGCTAGTGGAGTTTGTTGCCTCCGTTTGTGTCCGTCTGTTGCGATGACTCACTCGAATCGCCTTGCAGAGAACGAACGGAGAGGAGAGAGGCCGCACTCGCTTTCGCGCCGACCGCCCGGCGAGCGAGCGGATGGGAACGCCGCCGCCCGCTTTCCGCCGCCTTCCGCGCCGATCGGCGAGTTGCGAAAGTCGAGGGTCGAAAAGATGTCGTCTCCTCTCATTCATTCCGTTTCGTTGTTCGCTTACCGCTCGCTCGGCATGTTCGAGTACGTGGACGGCGGGAAGACGGCGATTTGCCGCCTCGCGCTGGACCTCCGCACGGCCCACCAGTCCGTCGACTACCGGCTGAAGGAGGGCGTGCCCGTCCTCTTCCGCGCGTTCTTCCGGCCCGCAACGAGCGGAGAGGACGCGACCGACCGGTGCGAAGTGGGCGTCGCGATCTCCGACTTCCACGACGTGCAGTCTTTCGACTGCCGCCTCGAGTGCACGATCGTGGACGAGACGGCGAAGAGGATCCACGAGAGCAGTCGGTTTCCTTCCTTCTTCCGCCCACTCCCTCCTGTTTCAGTGTGCAGCAGTTGGCCTTTCGAGCGGGGCCTCGTCGAGCGCTGGAGTGTGCGCGTGCCCCGTCGCGAGCTGGAGGGCGGCCGGCCGGTCGCCGTCTTCCGCCTCGAGTTGAAGCCGGTCGAACGGGCGATCCGTGAGCGCCGAGTCGCCTTCCAACCGTCCACTCGTGTTTCCAGCCGTCCTCCAGCCGCTCGCCGCCCGGACGGTCGAAATCCCCCCGCTCGCCGTCTTCCGCCTGCCGGTGGTGGACGTGCGCGAGCGGGCGGCGTCCACGGCGCTCCAGCACTTCGCGGACGTTCAGTTCGGCCTCCGCTTCTTCCCCGCGGACGGCGGCCACCCGGCCAACTGCGAGTTGGTGATCGTCCGCTTCCTCGGCCGTCCGCTCGTTGCGCTCCACTTGGAGTGGGCGCTGCGCGACGCCCACGAACAGACGGCCTTCGAGCACTCCTGTGAGTGAAAAAGAAGCCTTTTCTCGTCATCCGCCCGCTTGCAGACACGCTCACGTTTGTCCACTGCGGCTGCGGGGTGCCGTGCAAGTGCCCGCAGAAGCGGGCGAAGGCGCACTTCTTGCTGCCGAGCTCGCTGCCCGCGTTCGCTGACGACCGGCCGGTGGTCGTCCTTCTGAAGCTGCGGGAGGCGCGAGTGGAGTGGACGGGCGGTGAGTGGGGGGACGGCGGCAAACAACTGACCTCTGACTCTTCCTGCAGCTTTCCCCCCGCACCCGCCGCCTTCTCTGTCGGCGGTTGAGTCCCCTCCCTTTTTTCCAGTCCCGTCCTCTTCGACGGACACGTTCTTCCTGCTCGTGCCCGCCTTCCAGCAGTCGATCCCGCACAGTCAGCAGCACACTTTCGACGGGATTCGCTTCGCCCTCCGCTACTTCCCGCCGTCGACCGCCGACTGCGCCAACTTTGAGTTTCTGCTCGTGCGCCCGCCCGCCCGCTTCGCCGCCCTCTTTCGTCTGCAATGGGGGCTTCTGCGGACGGACGGGCGGCTCGCCTTCGAGCAGACGGGTGCGTTCGCTGCAGAAATCGTCGCTCGACAGCCGCCTTCAGACGTCCACTTCCTCACGAACTGCGGCTGCGGCGATTGGTGCAAATGCCCGCGGAAGAAGCTGAAGGCGCGTTTCTCCGTCCCCTTCGAGCTGCTCCGCCTGCACGCCGCCCGCCACGGCGTCTGCGCGGCCCTCAAGCTGGGCGGCCGCGAACTCCCGCCGGCGGAAGCGGAGGGGCCGCGGGAAGTCGCCGCGGTCGTGCAGTCGAGTGAGGGGACAAGTCGGGGAATGCTCGCTCATCCGTCGGCTTTCAGCGAGTGGCCGAAAGAAACGAACGCGTTGGGAAGAACCCGCCGCCTCCCCGCCGCCCAAACGCGCACGCCCGCCCGACGAGGTGACGATCGAAGTGGAGGGTCGGTCGTTCGTCGTGAGTCGCACCCCCTTCTTCCGCTCCTTTCCCGCCCTTCAGGTCAACCGGGAGCGCTTGACGGACGAATCGAAGTTCTTCGCGCGCGCCCTCACCGCGCACGGACCCAGGGAGCGCTTCGAACTGAACGGGATCTCGCCGCCGCAGATGGCCGCCGTTTGCGAGTGGCTCCAGCGGGGCGCGGTGGGCGAGCGGACGGACGACCTCCGCTTCGTGGCCGAGCGCCTCGGGATGCCCGCACTGCAGGTGCGTTGAGGCGAACGACCGCTCGACTTCTTCCCCTTCAGGCGGCCATCAGACGGGCCGCTCGAGCGGGCGGCGGGCTGAAGCGAGGGCGTCCGTACGAGTGACCGGCCCTGCTTCCTAGTTTCTTAACTCTTTTAATTCGTTTAATGTTTGGTTGGAGGGATAAAGGGACGTTTTTTAATCCACTGCTTGTTCGCTTTTGGCAGGCGAAGGCACGAGAGATTGCCTTTTGCTGGCAGTCGCAGCAAATGTAGTTGAGCAGTGGCGACTGATGGCTCAAACACCAGTGAGATAAAAGAATGAGCGCTTGCTTTCTTCCACGCTTATGACCTCCCACTCGAGAGCGACGGACTGCCGATCGTAGCGGAACGAAAGAAATCGCTTGATTGCCGAGGATGAGCGTCAAGCAGACAGCTTTGAGTGGCCCCGACCAATCGCTATTCCAGAACGACCGTTGAGTTGGGGAGCGAAGAGCAAAATGAAGATTAGAATCCCCGCATTCAGCAGAGAACGACCACCCCCTAGCGACGGCAAAAAGTCACTTCCGATGCCGGGAATCGAACCCGGGCCTTCCGGGTGAAAGCCGAAAATCCTAACCACTAGACCACATCGGAACACTGGGGAGTGGCGGCGGACGCTTCAAGGGCGAGCGGCAGGCGGCAGCGAGTGCTCTCGGCGGAAGGGGGCCGCCGCCCGAAGTGTGCGTGCGCCTTCCGCTCAACGCGGTAGAGTTCTTCTCGCCGCCAGCAGGGAGCGCACACACCCGACCGCTTCCACCCGCCCGTCGCACTCGCCCGGTCGCGCGCATTCAAGAGACTCGCCGGCGCCCTCTACCGCAAGGGCGTGTGGCCTAATGGAAAGGCGTCGGACTTCGGATCCGAAGATTGCAGGTTCGATCCCTGTCACGCTCACCACTCCTTTTGCCCCCGCACCGTCGACTCGTTCATTCCTCGCTTTTTTATTGAGCGGTCGCCCTCCAAAGGGCGGCGGTCGGAAGAAGCTGTGGACGCATGCAGAAAGCGGCGGGTGAGTGAATTCGCGGTAGAATAGAGTCCTTTAGAGCGTCCAGCGATCCTGTCCGATCGTCTCTGCCATTCGCGAGCAGAGCGCCGCGGTCTACTGACCAGAAGGAAGTTGTGATTCGTTTCGGGAGTGGAGCGAAAGGAATCGCTCCTACCCCCGACTTCTCTCCCAACCGCTCGGACTTGCCGCAAAAACCGGAAGCGGTAACAAACCGTGAATCCTCCCTTGAACGAAAAGGCAGCAAAAGAAACCCCCTCTCGATTAACGAGTGCAAAAAGCCCGATCCGCCAAGCTGGAGTCGAACCAGCGGCCTATGGATGACAACTCCTCGCTTTACAGTCCACCGCTCTACCAACTGAGCTATTGGCGGGGCGAGAACCCGGGGCGAGGGGCCGCCCTCTTCTCCCCTCCCGCCTGCTCGTTGGGCGGGCGGGAGGGGGTGTTTGGTCGCCGTCGCCCGGGCGCTCACGAGCGGGCGGGCTTTTTGCGGAGTGGGTGATCGTTTGAGGTGGTTGTTGCGGGTGTTCGTTTGTCTAATGAGCTGCAGGATGTAGGGAGGAGTGGACGGAAATCGGAGGGCGGTAGAACACAATCCTGTAAGCTATTTTTTGTTTATTCAAGCCATAGAGAGATCAGTGAGTGACGTTTGTGGGGTGGAGTCAACGCGCACAATGGGTTCCACCTGCGAGTCTGTTTTGAAGCAGGCTGTTGCTCCCGAACTCCTCTGGTTCTTTTTCTTCCAATCCTTCTTGAAAAGAGTGGACATAAACTCATAGCTCTCGGTCCTGTCTATCGGTCGCCCGTTGGGTGTTAAAGAGTGCGATCCCCCATCGGAGGTGTCACTTTAACCGAATAAACAATTGTAGTTGTTCTTTTGTCGATGCGTTAGACGAGATTTCACTTGAACTCGCTATTTCGGAAAGAACGCAAAGCGTTTAGTTGGGCAATACTAGTGTGAACGCCGTCCGATCATGCACAAGAGAGCGAATCGAGCAAAACTAATCGCACTTGATCAACCGTTGAACGCCACCCTCCCTCCCCCAACGCGTTGAAAGCATCGTTCATAAAGACCGCTAATGAATGAGCAGAAAGCAGAGCAAGACGCCCCGCTCGTTCCGAACCGCCCGCCCGACCGAAGCGACCGGCCGCCACTCGCCGCCCGCAAAAAGGCGGCCGGCCGGAGAGCGGCGGGCGGCGGAGGCAGGCGGCCCCCCGACCGCCCTCCCTCGTCGACTCCATGGCGCAACGGTAGCGCGTCCGACTCCAGATCGGAAGGTTGGGTGTTCGAATCACTCTGGGGTCAAAACTTTTGCCGCTGGTTGGGAATGTTTTGAAGCGGGTCGTTCGCTCTAACGGATTGCTAGTTGGGCCGAGTCCGCGCTTCTTGCAGAGAAACATCGAGCGAAACGCAGAATCGATCGGTTTTGTCCAGTAAAGCGTGAGCAGACGATTTGCGTCGCTTTGTGAGTTGAGAAAGAGTTAGATCGCTGTCTTTCAAACGACTTCCGCTTCGTTTTGCGGTGGAGCCGACGGACAAAGCGGCTCGCGTCCACCCGCCCGCCCCGAATCAGACTAAAAGAAGGAGAAGGCAATAAAGCCAATCCACACCGGCTTCTCACCTCGCACTTTCAAAAGAAATCACTTGGTAGATGAAATCGATAGACAGCGGAGCATTCTCGTCCAAAACGATGTCCCGCAGCAAAAGAGTTGAGAGCCAACTACGGGGATCGAACCCGCGACCAATGGATTAAAAGTCCAACGCTCTACCGCTGAGCTAAGTTGGCGGTGCAGGGGAGAGCGGCGGGCCGCCTGTGCTCCCGCCCGCCCGGCCGGCAGCGAGCGGCGGCGGGAGGCGGCGGTCGGGTGTTCCGCGAGCTCCTCTCCGGGCGGCCTTTGGGCGAGAAATTCGCTCATTTTGCTCCGTTTTCGGCCGTTCTTTCGGGGAGGTGCTCGGACTCGCTTGCTGTTTGGGTTGTCCGGTGGATCCATTCGTTTAGTGCCTTTCTTTCGTTGTTCGAATGCGAGGGGCGGAATGATCGGCCGAGGGCGGTGGAATTCGTTTGCGGAATGGACTCACCGCTTCGCCCCTTCCAAGGAGCGGTCGTTTTGAGCAATCGGCCCCTTTTCTCACACTTCCTCATCAGTGTGCAATTCCCACACGACCTTCACCCGACCGCGCTTCCGCCCGCCCGCCCGCTCCCACACCACCCACCACGAAGGCCGAGCGCAAACCAAGACGGATTTTATTCACAGAACGCACGAGAGGGAGGGAACACAACTTGGGGCTACTGGAGGGTGGCGACGGCGGCGGGCTCGTTCATGAGGTAGGCGGAGGCGACGGCGTTGCGGTGCTCCTCGAGGTCGCCGGCGGTCCCGTTGCCCAGCACGAGCTCTTGGGTCTCGAAGGCGGTGGCGGTCGAGTCGTTGGCCTGCGGGGCGGCGGGCTCGGCGGCTTGGGGCGGCGGCGCCACGTACACGAACGCCTGCTGGCCGTCGAAGAAGATGCCGCTGTCCGTGTCGAAGAAGGCCGGCTTGCCCTGGAAGCGCTGCTGCACCTCGGGCGGGGCGAGCTGCGCCGTGCCGTAGCCGCTGCCCACCAGCTGGGCGCCCGAGCCGGGCACGATGCCTGCAACGAGCGGCGGGTGAGCGGGGCAGAGGGGACGGGCGGCACTCACCTTGACCAGCGAAAGCCGAACTCATCACGGAGGGCGGGAGGAGAGAGCGGGTGTCGAACGGGAGCGAACAGACGCCCGCCCGCTCGCCCGGCCCGCTTTTATACCCGCCGGCCGGCCCCCAATTTGCATCGGGAGTGGCCGGCCGGTTATTCCGATCGCTCTGCTCCTTGTTTACGCAATGTGCAAATTCGCGAAGCGGGCGAGCGGCAGGGCGCGGAGAATCGGGCAGAAGCGGACGCCGTCGAAGTCTTGTCCACCTGTTCTTCAAAGTCAAACGCATTCACATCGGTCTTTGCCTTCTGCCGAACTACCGCGATCAAATGCTTGTATCTTCTTGTCCGATTGCAGTTGAAAAGAAAAAGAATCGGTTAGCGAGGTTCGTCGCATCAACTGCCGTTCGATCACGAGTTCGAAGAGCCTGTAGCTGATTGCTTCGACTTCTTTCTTTCTTTAGTAAGCAACAAAAAGAGCAAATGTTTGCGAGTGTATTGAAGACGTAAAAGCGAGTGAAGAGTGCGGATTAGAAGGCGGGGCGGGGACTAGAGCGGTGGAGGGATTTCAGTATTTCCATTCTCTTTTTGGATTTGCTCGTCTGCTCGTGCCTGGATGTACGCCAACACTGCCTGCAACGAGGAACCACTCATCTACAGTTGCTGTCTGTTTGCTGGACTCACTTCCGGGTACAAATCGGCCAGCAGCTCCAGCGGCACGCATTCGAAGCGGTACGTGCGGGCGGCGAGTTGGTCGAGCAGCCGGATGTACGCCGCCGTTCCGTTCGCCCGCTTCGCGCACAGGATCACACGACTCAGTTGGTAGCGATCGGTGGCCGCTGCCGCGAACTCTCGGCCCTCCGACTCCACGGCCTCATCCATTTCTGCCAGCTACAACGAGCAGAAGGTAGGAGGGCGTGTGCCGTGGACGGAACGAACCAGAGCATCGAATCGCTGCTGATCGAACTGCGCGCCGATGAGGCCGTTGCGTGGATGCAGCTAGAACGAGTGGGTTGCGCATTCACTTGAAGCGGCGGGGTCAATTGCTCCCACTTGTGTGCACTTGATGCTTGCTCTGTGACCCCCATGCCCTGCCCTTCCCTCTTGTTGAGAGTTCTCGAAGAAACTAACCGGAAAGGAGCAGTCTTCGGGCTCCACTCGCCACGACTGCTTTCTGTGCACTCCGTTCACAACCGCCCGGTTCTCGCCGTCTTGCGGCCGCTCGTCGGTGGCCGCCGGCATTTCTTCGGCCGGCGGCGTGATCGTGATCGCCGGCGGTCGTTGCGCTTCGGGCGTCTTCTCGTCGGCCGGCGGCTCGGTTTTGATCTTCGGGCGGCGCTCCAGAATGCGCGGCCGCTTTCGAGAGACGGGCGCCGAGCTGCCGGCCGCGCGTTCGGCGGTCGGCGGGGTGGAAGGAGCGGGGGACGCTCGTTTGGGTGCGGGCGATGGCGGCCGTTCGTTCTCCTCCCGCTTCACCACGAACGTCCGCTTTGTGGGTGGCTGCAAGGAGAGAAGGTCACCACCGCTCTGATCATTCCTTGGAGGAGCTCTCGGACTCTTCTCCTCGTTTACCTTGCGGCCGCCCGCAGACGTTCGGCTGGACGAGGGCGGGAGCGCCTTCTTGCGCTCACTCTGCTCCTTCTTCGCCTTCCGCTGCTCGCGGAGCTCCTTGAGGACGTGCCGCTCGGCCGTCCGCTGACGCCGTTTCTGCTCGAAGTCCTCGACCATCGCGCGGTTCTGCAAGCGGGTGGATGGCCTTCGGGGGCATCGCCGAGGGGGCACTCACGACGAAGCTGCTGGCCGGCTCCCAACTGTTCTGTTTCGTCGAATAGCCCTGCCACTTCACGAGGTACATCACCTGTCGGTTCTGCACGCGGCGGTCGACGATCCGCTCGACCATGAATACGTCGTCCTTCTTCCCCTTGGCCATTTCTCACTTTCCTTCGGAAATTAACGGGAAACTGCAAGAATTTGGGCGTCGATTGGGCGATTCGATCGACTGGGGACGGGCGCTTGAAGGAACGACTAACGAGATCTCGACTACAAGCGAAAGAACGAGGGAAATCGCAGAATAATCGCATTTTCGAGACAATTTTCCCGCCCAAGCAGCCGAATAACAAGTGGACCGAAATGCTGCCATCTCGAGCGAATTGCCGCCTCGTTCGCTCGAAAAATCGCGGGATTTTCGTCGAACTGGGGGCCGCAAAACGGGCCGGATTGCTGCGACAGGCGGCCGTGAACTGCACGCGTGTTCGTGGAACAAAACGCGGGAAGCGAACAAGCGAGCGGAAAACGATGACTTTTGCCCGCCCTCTCTCCTCCAGCTCGTTGATTTGCGCACGGGAACGTGGGCCGCGCACCGTACGCAACGGGGACGCTCGAACGACGTCGGAAAGCCGCCAATCGGCTGGGAATTCGGTGAGAAATGCGGCAAAACGCGAAATCGGACGCGTTTCGCCCGAAAAGCGCGGGGCTGTCGCGTCTTCCCCGCCCGTCCGCATTCCCTCCGCCGCCCGCCCGCCGCAGAGCGCGCTGACGACGGCGGCGGGCGGCTGGACGCGGCGACACGCGGGCGGACGGAGCAAGTGGGAAGGCGAGAAGAAAGGCGGAGGTCGGGCGGCGGGAAAGAAAAGCGAAGGCGAGCGGGGCGGGCGACCGTCGTGTTTTTTGCTTCGCTCTCGTCCACGCAATCCCGTTCGCGCAGCCGCCCGCCCAGCGGCCTTGTGGTCGCGATTGCCGTGAATCACGAGGAGTGACCGCGGGAGGCAACGGATGATAAGAAAACAACCACCGAGACGAACGGGGCGACAATTTTCGTTCCAAGCAAGAACGCTCGATTTTATTCGAATCCGAACGAACGACGGTCAAACGGGGATCATCGGCGACTCGAGGACCTCGCCGGGGTCTTCGCTCGCGTTCGCCGCCGCCTCTTCGTCAGCCTCCAGGCGGGGCGCGAAGCGGCGAATGGAGCGGCGGACCGATCGGCCGTCGAACACGCATTCGGGCATCCGGCGCTCGGCCACCTCGTAGAGCGTCGTGTCCTCTTCGCCGTCGCATTCCGCCCTGCAAGAGGGGAAAATGAGTGCGGGGAGTAGCGGGAGGAGACGAACGCCTGCTTTCTGCGCGCAGCCCGCTCTTGTCGGAGCGTCGCGATTAGCCGCTGCTTCTCCTTCGGCGACAGCCGTTTGTACCGCTTCTTGGCCGCCTGCAAGCGCGCAGTTGGGAGAAGGAGGAGCGGGAAGAGTGAACCTTCGGGTCGATCGACGCGGGCGCCACCGTCCAATCGTCGTCCGAGTGGGCGGCCGGCGGCCCGCGGATGTCGAGCGGCCGGTCGGGCACGGCGCTCACGTGGCCCATCGGCAGGGGCGTTCGGACGCGATGGCGCGAGTGGCGACAACCCATGAGGAAGCCGCGGGGAACGAAGGGCGGCCGACCGTTCGGTTGGAGCGAAAAGTGAGCAAATGGCCGCCCATTTCGCTGAACTGCCACTAACAGTCGCTCTATGCAATTCTCGTGCCGGCCGGCAACCCTCTCATTCGATTCGCTCAACGGTCTACTCCGACAGCAAGCACCGTCTTTATTCACGCTCCTCAATAGAACATGGTGGTTTGGATCTGGACGGCGTTGATTCGAATGCGAATGGCGGTGATCGTGTTGGAGGGCGGCTTCCCCAAGGTCCCGATCGGAGCAGGCACGCAGCGCTGAAGGCCAACGGCGCCGAGCAACGGGCGCAGCCACGGGAAAATGAGCGTGCGGTACGTGAACGCGCGGTAGGGCGTCACGAAGAAGACTGTGAACACCTGAAAGCATGACGGTCGTCATCCTTCCTCTATGAGAGCGGCCACCGAATTTAACGGCCCGTAGCACGTGATCATTCCGAGCGCAAACTCCGTGATCACCGTATTCGAAGCTTTTTCGAGGAAGATCGCGACGATGCACGCGATGACCGGAAAGCAGATGAGAATGGCGGGAGTGAGTTGCTGGACGACCAGCAGGCGGCACAGTTGCAGATGGCGGCGAAGGGTGATGCGGGAGAAGAATTTCGAGTTCTTCCTCAGGGTCCGCAGAATGGAGACGATCAGGAAGATGCAGCCGATCTCCGCTACGAAGAACAGGCCGGCGAGCGCGAGGAAGAAGTAGCGAGTGAAGGGCTTGTCCACCTCGAAGAAGAGCGCGATGTCGCCCTCTTTCACAGTCGTCCGATCGTAGTCGTTCCCCTTCAGGTGTTCCCGCACTTCCTGCAGACGACCGACCATCAGCCACTCCTTTCTTCTCCTCTCGACTCACCTCCGGAGTGCCGAGGGTCAGAAAGAAGCAGTAGCCCAGAGCGGATGCAACCGCGAGGTTCAGCGAGAGAACGAGCGCCTTCCACGTCCACGTCATAAACGCCCGGTGGATCTTTTTATTCGTTTGGATGGAAGTGTACCTGGGAACCGAAGGAATGAGCGAGCAGGGTTCTCTTCTTCCCTCACCTGTAGACCAGGCAGTGGATCTGGCTGAGCATCACTTGTGCACCGGCCGCCATCGTCGCCCCTACCTGCAAGAGAAGTCCAGTGAAAAACGGAAGAAAAGAAGACGAACCGTAAATCTCGCCCCAGAAGGCCCGAAGAAGCTGGAAAGACCCTGGGCGGTGGCGGCGACTTTCGGAGTGATCGGAACCGGCATGAAGACAAGGCCAATGATCACAGTGAACGTGATGTCCCACGTCTCGAGAAAGGTAATATAAAGAAGGAAGAAGGAGAAGACCTTACTGTGAACATGACCAAAAAGAAGCGGTATTCTTGCATCGCCTTCGGGCTCTTCTTCACCACCAAGAAGACCACGTAGAGCTGGACGAGAACGGTGAAGACCGTCATGCTCAAGAGGATCCATTCGAACGTTGAGGAGAGCATTCTTCCCGTTACTGAAAAGATGCTGAGTGCCTAACCAGAGTGTTCACCGCGTTTTATACCCGAACAGGCGGCGGTGGTCGGCGGAACGAAGCGGAATGTGAAACCAGGCGAATCACCTGCCCGCCCGACATTCCCGCCATCGTCGGCCAATCGACTTCTGCGCATTCCGAATGAGCGAATTGCACCTGAACAACGGCAGCCGACCGCCCGGCCTCATTGTTATGTCTGTAGTTTCGTGGCATTCGGCGGTCAACATCACCAAATTCGGTGAAATATTCATGTGTCTCGCGTCTTCTTCTTCCTTCACGTGATCCTTCGAGAAGGGGCACGTTTGATCGTTGAAACACTCGAGTGTCTGCCCAGTGGTCGTGGCCGGATGTGGGCGAGAAGTGTCCAAAACATTCCCTCTTCTGCCTCTTTCATCGCTCATTCACGAGAGTACACACTGAAAGGCAGACTACACTTTTGCCTGCACAACTGGACTCTCGCAAGGTCGAAAAAGCAACCGAGTATTTTGGAAGGTTCCCATCCATCTCGTAGAATTTTTAAGCAGGAGGAAATTTATTGGCTGTTTGTCACGTGCAGGTGTCCCGCCCGTTTATCAAAAACAGATCGAAATCGCGACCAAAAACCTTCCGTTTTCGATAAGAAGCCACAAGTGAAGGGCGGGAAGTGCAGACCGCCGGGCGAGTTCAGTTGTTTCTGCCTTTCCTTCCTTCAATTCGCTTCTTCCTTGCTTTCCTCCTGCTTTCCTTGATGTCCGATTTGCCCGAGTCCTCCACGAGTCTTCCAGTAGATGCGGAGGACGATGAAGCTCAACGAAAGGTAGAAGAAACCAGAGAGGAGACGCAAAACGTACGCCTATATTCCCCCTTACTATTTCAATTGTTTGCAGTTGGTGGGATCGATCGGCGACATGATCGAAATGTTCAGAGAGCGGGGCAGTAAATTGGACCTCCTGGAAGCTCGTGCTCAAGTTCTGAGCAGACAAGTGGGTGCTTTCTTCTTTCTTCAATTCCGTCCCTCGGCTTCAGGGAGAGGAGTTCGAACTCGTGGCGACGAAAGCGAGAGAACGCGGGTGTTTTCGAAACCTCAGGTGGAAAATCTTCTTTGGCGTCGTTCTTCTGCTCCTCATCGCGGTTGCCGTCTTCTTTCTGCTGGCACGTGGACTCACGCACTAGCAGGGAACGACAAACTGTTTAGGGGATCCTTGGAGTCTTCAGTTGAACCGTTCGATCAAGAGTGCACGGAACTGCCCTGATCACGGCCAACGGCCATTCCCAATGCAAATATTTTCGTCTCCATCCGTTCACTCGAACGAGGAAGCCCGCAGTTTCTCAACGGCGTCTTCTTTCGAGCTGCCGGTCGGTCATGTTCGCTCGTTCGGTCGCCGCGTGTTCTTTGGGCCTCCTGCTGGTCGCCGTCCTCTTCGACTCGTGTGCGGGCGCCGGGAGTGTGGACCCTGTGAAGAAACTGCAGGAGGAACAAGTGAGTCCCCTCCAACCATCTCCTTCTTTCATCCGTCCGCTTGCAGGAAGCCGAGTGCTGGAAGACCCACCGGAAGCTCAGTCCCGCCATCGTCGTCTCGCCGCTCGGCCTTGTGCTGCTCTGCGAACTCGTGTTCGTCGTGGCGGCGGTCGTGATCACGATTCGCGTCTGCTCGGTTTGTTCCTCCGTCTTCCTTCTCGTTGACCCTTTTGCCTTGCAGCTGAACTCGCACCAGAAGCAGGTGGACGCGCGAGTGTTCCAGCTGATGGACGACGTGCTGCGGAGCGGGATCCCGCGCGAGCTGCTCATGGAGTTCCACGAGGTCTCGCGCGCCGCCTTCGCCGCCCGTCCGGTGGCCAAGCAGCTGATCAAGCGGGGACGGGCGGCCGGCAAGAAGTGAGCGGAGGCGCCGCCCACCAATCCTGCGGGAAATAAACGAACTTTCATCTCAAGTGCCCACTTTCTTCGAACGCGGAAGATTCAGAGCGGATGTCGACGCTCGACGACGGTAGGCGTCGCGTTAAGAAGCGGCTTCCGGCTTAACGTCCGGCTTGTTCGTTCGATCGTCCTTCCGTTCGACATGTCCGCCTGCCGGAGTGCACGAACGCCACTTCCGGGCGGCGATCTTCGCAACGAGGACGTCCTCTTCGTACTTCCGGTGTGTCGAGGTCTGAAGATGGTCCAGAAGCTGGAGTTCGCAAGCACTCCGCCCATCGGCCGTTATAAAACGGTCCGAAGCAGCAAGCTCCAGTGCAGGTCGCCTCCTCCGATTTCTGACTCGACAACTCATCTTTGCGTTCTTCGGCCGCTCGCTCGGCGGATCTCTCGGAAACCCCCGCGTTCTGACGGCATCCCACCCGCCGACGTCAAACGGCGGTCAGCGAAAGGCGGCGGGATTAAAAGAAGACGGAAGCCGTCATTGCGGAAGCCAATTGTTTTGTGTTCTCAGCGATGCGAACACTCGGCAGCAAATTGCAAGTTCGATGAGCAGGAATGCTGATCTCTTGCACTTTTTGCCTTCGAATTCGCTTGTTTGTTCTTGATTTCTTGTTACACTTGCGACAAACAAAAGGTCCTTCTTTTTTGATGGTGCGGGTGGGATTAACGGCGCCATTCCGTCGGTCGTGTGCAATTAGGGCGATTACGTGAGAAGAGACAAACAACCCACTTGTTTTGAAGGAATGTACCGCGCTTTGATCCCGAACACCCGCTCGCAGCGCTTCTCGTCGGAGGACGACGACGGCGAGTCGAATCCCCTGATGCCCGCCGAAGAGCGAGAAGTCGCACGAGCGGGCGGCGAGTCGCCGGACGGGATGGCGGACCTCAAGCGGGAGCTCATCGGACTGCCCGCCGACTCCTCGCTTCCCGTCCAGGACGTCCGCATCACCACCACTCAATCGTCCACGCCGACCTCCAGCGTCGAGGAGCTCGACGAACAAAGTACGCAAACCAAGCGGATTTGTGAGTTCCCGCCCTCCTTCCCTTCAGCCATCCCATCTCCCAGTTTACTTCTTTTGTTTCAGCCCTGTACATCGGAGCGATCGTCGTGCGCACCTCGTTGCATCGAATGCACTCGGAGATCGGCCGGCTGAACGGAGAGCAGCGTGAGATGTGCAAGCGGACGTACGAACGCATCCAGAAGCACCCCATTCAGTTCGGGCTTTCGATCATGATCCGGTAAGCCCTCTGAACGCTCTCTCGAACAATCCACTCGCTTCCAGCCTGTTCTCCAGCCATCCCACGTACAAGAACATTTGGCCGCAGTTCCGCGAAGTGCCCGACTCCTCGCTCATGCACTCGGACGTGCTGCGGAGCCATGCGCGCGTGTACATGGGCGGCCTGAAGGTGATCATCAATTCGATGGAGAAGGACGAGCTGCTCGAACGGGCCCTGCGCGGAATCGCCCACGCGCACGTCAAGTGGAACGTCCACAAACGACACGTGATCGTGAGTTCTCTGCTGCTAACTATCCTTCAATCATCCCCTCGGTTCAGAACATGCTGCCCGGAGTGCTCGAGTCCTTCGAAGCCCACTCGCCGCTGTCCGCCCAGGAGAAGGAGGCGTGGGGCACGCTGTTCGACGTGATCGCCAACCTGATCGACATCTTCCGCACTCAATGACCATCCAAGCGAATTCAAACCGCAGTAATCGAATAAACATTCGTGCACGTGGATCGCGTGCTGGACGAAGGAGACGGCGACTTCCGCACGGGAACCGAAAGAAAAATCGGCGCCGAGCCACTTTTTCTTCACGCGGATTGCATGCCGCCGGCTGTTTACGCGGCCACTCACCTCCCCACCGGCCGGCAGTCACGAACGGGGTTTCGTTCGAAAAGCTCACTTCTTCCACCATCTTTGCGGCCTAATCACGCGAAACCTTCCGACTTCCATTCGGTTTTGTTCGCAAAGGCTGGACTCTTTTGTTGTTTGCGCGAAGAAAAGGCGGAATGTTGCCTCCTTTTTTCTGCTGAAGGCTGCAAACGAAAGGAAGCGTGCGGGGGATGACTCGTGTGTTCGGAGGGCGACGATTGACTTCCTTCAATCTTCTGTCCGTCGTTGGACGTCCATTAAAATCCGCGAATCTCGACGGCCACTCCGTTTTGCCCACTAATTGACTCCTCCGTCCTAATCGAATTAGAAGGACGGCAAGTGAGTGGTGGTCGGTGGACGTCCTTCGAATTCCTCGGGATTATGAGCGTTGAGTGATGTGCGGAACAATTTGAGGGTCAAACGAGTGCGCCTTCCGCTCGACCTCCGCGTTTCGCGGTCGATTGGGCCGACCGAACTTGCCGCTTGCTTCTCTCTCGCGACGATCGGGCGCGCGAACAGCGGAGAGGCGTGAAATTCGAAGCCGCCCAATTGGCACCCATCCGCCGCGCGTTTAATCCGCTCGTTTGGCGCGCGTGTCCGCTTAGACGCCTAATTGAAGGACAAAGGAGTGACAACAAACAAGAGCGGCCGGTCGATCGGGACGGCGATAAGCGACGGCCTCACCGCCCATTTGCGCGGATTTTCGGCCGCCGCTTTCGGCAGCCCGCAGTGCGGATTTTGAGTCGCGCGACACGAGGGGCGTCGAATTCCCGAGTTGTTTTGGGATCTCGCGAGACGTGAAGAGCGGTTGTTGACGACAGCGGCAAGTGAGTGGACGGTTGTTGTTGGCTGTTCATGAATTTGAGAGTGAAAAACGACAATTGCTCGTCCTTCCGCCCCCTCTCGCCTGTCCTCTACCGTACTCAACGGATGGAAGGAAGAGGAGGAGGCGGCGGTTGTTCCTCATCCCAATTACACGCCCGAACTCCCGATTCCGCCCGCCCTTTGCGGGACGAGCGGCCGGCCGAAAGCGGGCGGCGGCATCCGAGCGCGAATGTGCCACCTGTGGACCGAAAGGCGGCCGCCCGCAAAGCGGCGGACATTTCGCGCACTTCCAAGCGGCCGGGCGCTTCGCGAACGCGAGATCAAAGCTATTTGTTCGATACAAGAACATTGTTGTTGTTAGTTCCTCTTGGTTCCGTTCTTCACTTCATTCATCTCGTTCGTATTCTGCAAGTTCCGCGAATTTACCGTACCCGCTCGTACTCATCACTCGCCGCCCTCCCGCCCGTCGATTGCGCGCAAATTGAGCGTGACGGCCGCCGCCGGGCGCCTCGTCGCCGTCCGTCCGCTTCAATTTGCGCCCGTCGGCGACTGCGAACTGCGGCGAGCATTCGGGGCCTTCGAGGCACTTTTTTTCGTTCGGCCTATGCCCCCGGCGATCTCCAGTCGCCCTCTCATCAATCGGCCGATGGAATCCGCCGGCTTTAATCTACGGGAATCCCCGAACACAATCAGCGCCCGGCCGGCAGATTACCGCCCAATTTTCCTCGGCCGGATGAAAGGAGCGGGGATGAACCCGACGGTCCGGCCGGCGGCCAATCGGCGCGTTCACTCCGCCCCCAACGGAGGGCGGTCGCCCGTGGGGCTTCGGATTCGCGGACGGCGGGCTTCTCGCCACCTCAAGTTGCCCGCCGCCAGTCGCGGCGGTTTTTGATCGCGTTTGTGTTTTCGTTTTACGTCGCTCAATCGAAAGGTCGAGAGTTTGACGTTCTTAAACGGGAACCA
This sequence comes from Aphelenchoides fujianensis, assembly GCA_024699865.1. Lineage (NCBI taxonomy): Eukaryota > Metazoa > Nematoda > Chromadorea > Rhabditida > Aphelenchoididae > Aphelenchoides > Aphelenchoides fujianensis. The sequence continues at coordinate 413,995 of JAMPIO010000057.1, read as the reverse complement.
GGGTCGTTCAAGTACTCTTAAGTTAGCTCCATCAGAACTACGAATAGCGCTCGTTTCGCCGATTATTATCGCTGTCCTCGCTTCGAAGAGTAGTCGCCATGCTTTCCTTACAACATTCACTATTGACCTTTTTCCAGCTTTGAATTGACTACGAGCTTGGCGTGAAGGATGGACAACCGAATGGGATCCTGCTGCTTTGCCACCTTCCACCCGTCCATCCAGTTCGACTCGAGTCTGAGCGACTTGAAGAGCGCCAACGAGCGGAGTCAATCGCCGCCCGCGTATGAATGTGAGTGGCTGAAACCGCTTGTTCGTTCACGCTTTCTTTGTGTTCAGCGAAATCGAAACGATCGCGGAAGGAAGACGCGAAGAAGCAGCGGCGGAATCGAACGACGTTCACCACTTACCAGCTGCACGAACTCGAACAGGTCGGTCATTTCTCCTTTCATTTCACTCATCTCCGTGTTGTTTAGAGCTTTGCGGAGTGCCATTACCCGGTAGAGTTTGTCCTTTTGTTCCTTCTATTCACTCTCACTCGTTCAGGACGTGTACATTCGGGAGCAGTTGGCGAACAAAGTGAAGCTGGCCGAAGTTCGCGTCCAGGTTTGTCGATTGATTGACGTCAAGACCGAGGGATTAATCGGAAACAAATTGATCGAATTCATTAGCGGACGTTGATTAAAAAGGCCCGGAATATCCGCAAGTTTCGATTAAAAGCCGCCGGGAAGCCACCAGTCGGTCGGCCGACCGGCGGACAACACCGACAACCAACCGGTTGGATAGACGTGATTTTCGAGAGCGCCAAAAACAAACGAAAATTAATTTTTCGGCGCTTATCTCCGCTCGTCGGCGGCCGTTGATTAAGCGGAAATCAATCGACTACCGTGTCGACCGGCCATAATCCCCTCTCGCCTCCCATGGCGGTCCGGGTGTTCATCCCTCTCAACGATTGATTAGTTGGCTGTAATCAATCCACGGATGAGAAGACCGACTGAAAGGGCAAAGGTTGAAGTCCACAGGAATCCCTTAAAGAACTCATCTCATTTATAAAGTTCATACCGTTCACGGCACTCCAAGAAACACCCTTCCGCCCTCTCATTTGTTTTTGTTCGGAGTGACGTGTAAAAAGCGGGGAGCTCGGCCATCCGCCCGTCAAGTGGGTCGTTTGGATCGGCGGGACGGGGACGCGGCCGGCCGAGTCGCAATTCGCACATGTGGACGGCGGGGCGGTTGATTTGTTTTTTAATTTCCACTTTTTGCGGCCTCATTTACGCGCCCCGGAACGCAAGTGGCCGGCCGGGGATGCGGGAAGCTTCGGCGAAACCGGCGGAGTGCTCGGGAGGATCACGAGTTCCCTCCTTCCTTCCGCAGTTCGTCGATCGCCCGCCCCCGAACGTCACCAATCGGGAGGGAAAACAAACGACGACTATTCGCGGCACCTCGTTAGCGACCGAAAAAGAAGTCGGACGTCTGAAGACGCAAAAACCACCGCCCCTCTACTAATCCCCGACGTTTCGAACGCGGCCGGTCGGAGCGAAGTAATTGGCGCCGATTTACGGTCATCAATCCAAATTAATCTCCTTTGCCCTCGCAATCACAAGACGCAAACTTTCCGGAGGGACCAACAAACAATACGACAGTGTCGTTCCACTTCTGTCGCCGTTCGACTTTCGATTCGAAGCCCTCCAACGGACGGCACACTCGCTTTCATCTCGTCTTTCATGTGCACCGAAGTGTGTTCGTCAAGCAATTATGCACAACTGAATCTGTGAACTGACGTAAGACGGTTTGTGAAGTGCAGTTTCAACTCTTTTGTTCCTTGATTGCCGTTCGAAGCGTCCTCAACAGCCGCCTGCTCGTTTCTGCTTCGGAGATCGGCGAGTAGGCGGACGGTAGCATCCAAAAGAACAAAAGCAGGAAGGAAGCGGAGGACGAGTGGAGTGGAGGGGCGGGAGTGTTAAGCTCGTCGTTCCGAAAATCGCCGTCTTATCCGCCGACTTCGAAGCGGCGAGCATCCGGCGGCGTGCGGGCGGCTCATCCGACGGCTCCGCGTTGCAAGCGGACGGCCGAAAGATCCCCGCATTTCAATCCGCCCGCTCGAATCCACCGGCCGCCGTTTGCAGGCGAGCCGAATGTCAGACGAGTCGGCGGTCAAAAGGACAAAGAAGGCGACACCATCCTTCGAATCAAAAGTGCACACCAAATGAAACAAGTGAATGCGAACGAAACAATCGAATGCTGACCGTAGGCACGGCGGAGTTGAAGGTTTCTCCACACAAGTGATGTTTCTGTTCACTTCCGCCCTTAATGGGTTTACAACGCGCATGTTTCTGTAATCCGCTTGTTTTGACTGTTGCTCGCGAGGATTAAGTTTGACGGCGGGAGTCACGCGGCGGGGCGCCAAAACATCGGCGGGTACTCAACAAAACGGGAAGCAGAGCGTACTGTAAAGAAAACAGTCCCAGCAAGAAACTCCTATCGCTATACATTCCTTCTTCTTTTCAGGTGTGGTTCCAGAACCGACGAGCAAAGTGGCGACGGCAGGAGCGATTCGAGACGGCGTCGTTGGGCGAGTTGCCGTCGATGCGGTCGGCCGGCAGCAACGCGGGCGGGCTGATCACCGCCTGGCCGTGGATGTCCTCCGCTTCCGAGGATCTCAGCGCGGCCACTGGTTTCGGGTGAGCTCCTTCTCGCTTCTTTCTGCTCGTCGTTAATCCTCAAAACATTCGTTCCACTCGGCCGGCGGCTACGGTCGTTCGAACGTCATAATCCGACGGACAAACGGGATGCTTCCCGTTTCTGCTGACGTCTTTCTTTTCGCAACGTTTTTTTCGAGGAAAACGGGGATCATGCAAACGATTTCATTGTGTCTGCAGACATCCGCGTACTGCTTTTGACACAACGGACTCCGTACTCTTCGCCGAACCGGTGCATGCCTCTTCGATCCATCCATTTGTTGATGACGTCCGCATGTTTTCGATCAAACAAACAGCCGAAATTAGCGGCCGGAAATCAAATCGACGAGTTGGGGCCGAAAGAAGCCGCGATTAATTGGGCAACTTTTCGATTAGCCGCCACTCGGACGGCGGGCGGGCGGCGGGCGGATTTGTGAACGCGGAAGTAACCGTGAGTGGCGGGCAGGAATCCCTCTCGTGCGCGTAGTGCGGGGGAGCGGGCCGAAAGTACGGTAGAGGGACATCATCGGGGGATTCGATTATCCGCCGCTCTCGTCTCGCGTTGCCCGATTGGGACTCCCCGTGGGGCTTCTCCGCTAATGGCATCAAGTGTTGGCAAATTCGAAGTTATGAGAGCTTTTGAAACGAAGAAGGAAGTGAATGAACGGAGTGCTTGCAGCTACTCGAATGCTCTGAACGACCCCACAAAGTACGGGAGCCTGTCGGCGAGCTCCGAACCGGCGGCCAATCCGTTCGCCTCGTCCATGGCGCCCTTCACGACGACGAGCGGCAATCCGCAAGATGCACGGACGAATGCGACGAGCGCCGCCTCGACCTCGGCGCCGGTCAGTTTGGCCACGAGTTCGGTCGTCTCGATGGCGGCGGCGGCCGCAGCGGCCGGCTACCTGAACTCGTCGTACGGGACGGCGCCCGCGGGCACTCCGCATTTCAACCCGCCCGCGGGCCTCGAGCTCCCGCCGGCCGCCCTGTACGCGCAGCAACACCCGCACTCGCCGCTCCCACCCGCCTACTACCCGCCGCCCACCTTCCCGCCGTTCGCCGGCTATCCGGCGATGCTCGGACAGCAGCCGGCTGCCCACCCGCATCCCCAACACCCGCCCCACACACTCCAAACGCGACGAGCGATCTGTACGGGGCGACCACCCACGACTTCGACGGCCACAAGCTCGCCACTCGGCAGCTGGAGGACCTCCTTTGCCGCGAGGTCGGCGACTACGCGCCCGTCCACTCGGTCGAATCGTCCAGCGATCGCTGTTCCTATTGACTTCTCCACCCATTCCTTCTGCTAAGCCCTCGGAGTTCGGTCTCTCCCACTCGCCGTGCACGTGAATTCGGCGCCCATCCTCGAACGGCCTCGTTTATCCGCACTCTTCGCTTAATTTCCGCTCCGAAAATACGCTAATCGAATTCTCGATCCCTGAACTTTCCGAAAGCGACCGCTCGATGGCCGGCCGGGTGTCTTAAAAGTTCACCCCACTCGCCTGTCGTCTAATTGCCCGCTTTCGTGCTGGATCGGGCGGACGGTAAGCCGAATAATCCGGCCGCTTCTCTCCTACACTTTCCTTTTTCGGCAGCAATCTTCTCGCTAATCAATTCCATCATGTTTTCGGCCGACTAATCGCCGCGTTCCGTTCACACGAGAAGCACGTAGTCGTCCCTCGATCGGTCGATTGATCGTCGGCTTCCTCTCGTTCGTATTTACCGTGTAAACTCTTTCGTCTTCTTCTTCTTTCGGACGCTCATCTCTCTAATCCAATTTGCCCCGTCTTGACGCACGCGTTCTTGTGTTTTCCGATTGGATTGGCGTTTGTTCCTCCCAATAATCCCCGCACTCGTCGCCGGTTTATCGAATAAACAACAGCAAAAGAAGGAGAATACTGTACGCAACAAGAGCTCAAATCTATAAGACCATTAGGCACTCGTTCTGTTCTGCCGCTCCAGCCAGCGGTCGTAGTGCTTTCGAGTGAACTCGCCCACCCGCAAACTGCCCAACGCGTTCACGTGGTTGAAGTCGAAGAAGAAGGAAACCTTGTGGTCCAAATCGACCGAATCGCAGACCGCCGCCCGCCGGTCGCACCACAAGTCGGTCCAGTCGAGGAGGATGCAGTTGGGGCACCTGACGGCAGCCAGCCGTCGCTTGAACTCGAGGTTCGTGCGAAGGACGTTCTGCAATCAAGTGAACGATTGAACGAGAAGGAAAGCGGCTGCCCACCTCCAACGGCTGCCGAAAGGGACTCAAATCCTGCATGTTCAGCACGCGTCTGATCAAGACGGGCATGTGCGGGATGACGCCCGTCAAGTGCTGCATTTGCGGAACGAAGACCACTTCCCGCGCGAACGAGGACAGTCGGGAGTAGAAGGCCTGCAGTTGGCGGAAGGGTTCGTCCCGGTCAGCGTCGATGAACGGTTGGTTTATGACCTTCGCAGGCGGGATGTACCTGCAAACGAGAAGGATTGATCGAATTGAGTGGAACGAACGCGTGAGCAACGACGATGATGTCGATCGGATGCTCCCAACTCTCCAGCGCGTCGAATAGGAAGCGGGCGAACCGCCGGCAGGCCGCGAGGACTTTCTTCAGCGAGAAGAATAAGAATCAGGAGTTCAATAAGAAAGCTTACAGCTGAAGGCGTCGGGATTTCGCCCTTCCACTCGATCAGCATGCAGCTGCCCGCCGAAATCATCGTGAGGTGGCGGTAGATCCCGCGAAAGTTCCGTTCGATTCCGAAGAAGCCGGAGAGCGCTGAAGAAACGACGCGGTCGATTGCAGAAGATCATAAACAAACCGTGGCTGTTGCCGAACATCACGACGTTTTTCGTTCCGTTGCCCTTAAACGAAAAAGATGTATCTACACTTCTCATTGTCGTCCCCCCCCACCTCCACGACACAAGACGCGCTGATGCCCTCGATGTCGTCCATCGTGCTCAGGCCGATCTTCCGCAGGTCGAAGGTCGTCGGGATGGCCGACTTCTTCGTGTTTGGGCAAGTGGACGAGTCCCAATTCAAGCGATGGAACTGGCGGCTGTAGAGCGCGGAGTCCAGCGGCGTCAAGCGCCGATCGAACGTCCCCCGCCACATGGCGATCGCGTCCGCTTCCACTTGTGCGGGATCCTCCAGCGCGAACTTCTCATCCGAAAAGAGCTGAAAAGCAGACTATCCGAAGAGTTGACCCGAACAAACCCGCTGATCGGGAGTGTGCAGCCGGAGGAAGAGGAGGCTGTCGAGAATCAGGACGTAGAGGACGAACAGGACGGAAAGCAGCGAGAACCACGAGGTGATGTGAACGGCCAGACGGTTGTACGATTTCTCCAGCAGAAAGCCCAGCAGAACGCCGGCAACGAACATTCCAACGACGTCTAAAAGAAGGATCAGGCCGAACGGAAAGCATCGAACGTACCAATTACTCCGAACACCGGCCAGGTGTACGTGTACGCTTGGATCAGCGGCCAGTGGACCATGTAAATCGAGTAAGAAACATTTCCCAGTTCCGTTAGAGCGGGTTGACTCAAGAAGAAGTGGCTGCCCGGAACGGCTCAAGATGAGCGTCGTGGTCGCCATTAACAGAAGACGGTGGAGTTGGCGGTGCGGCGAGAGCGGAGAAGCGAGCAGGAGGACGAGAAAAAGCGGAAGGAAGAAGTCGAAGGATCGCTGCGCCCAGTGCCTCCATCCTCCCGCCTGCTCCTCTTTGTTCCCATCCTCCCTCGCTTGTTGCTGCTCGAAAGCAACAATCCCGAGCAGAAATTGCCACAGCCGATTGACGAGGGCCATGTGCTCGAAGTTGCCGCTCGAGTTCCATTGGACGGCGAAGGAGAGGGCGGAGATCAGCGAGAGGATGAGGAGACGGGCCGAGCGGGAGTACAATTCGAGGATCGAGAAGAAGAGCGGGGCCAGGATGTACCATTGGATTTCGGCGCACAACGACCAGCAGTGTTTGAAGAAAGGGTAGTGGTTGGTGTGCTGCAAGCCGACTGATCACCAAACTCCCCTTTGAACTCACTTCTGCGGAGTAGGCGGTGTCTTCGGGAGGCGGGAATGTTCGCAACGAACAGGAGGGGTTTTGCAGCCTCGTGGAAGAGCGCGTGAAAGTCGGTGGGGTTCAAGAAGAAGCCGCCGGCCGTCCCCAACACGAGGAGAATCACGAAGAGGTAGACGGGGACGATTCGCTTCACGCGACGAAAATAAAACGCTCGAAATTTCGTCCAATCCAACGGCTGCTGTTTGCTCAGAATGGTCGCCATCAGGAAGCCGGAAATGCCGAAGAAGACTGCAGAAAGTCTACCGATTGTTCAGGATTTCGCCACTCACCGTCCACTCCCAGGAAGCCCATCGGTAGCGTGGGCGTGTGCAGGTGGTAGACAAATACGGCAACGATCGAAATCCCCCGCAGTCCTTGGATATCAGCAATCCGAGCGCCTGAACGACTCGAAGGTGTGGAAGAAAGAATAAACAAACTCACCGCTGGCCGATGAGTGCGGAGCATTCGCGGACTTTAGTAGAGGAATGTTGTGGAGTAGCTGCATTCCTTCGGTTCTCTCTGAGCGTCCAATTCAAACGCAACAGGCGATCGCCGGCAACACGAAGGAAGAGATCGACTGCCCCTTCGACCTCAATTCGGAGGCCCTCAAGTGGACGCGATTAGATCTCCGGCGTGTGGCCTTGGGCGGCTTGTCGGTCCTGCCCGCAACATCCCGCTTCGTGTTGTCGCTTGACCCCAGTCGTTAATTGTTTCTGTTTTTCTTTGTGACGAGATACGAGTCGAGTTCCAGCGTTCCAAGCGCCCTTTTTGCGCCGACCTTAAGAATCACAAGCCGGCGTTTTCTTTACCAATTTGAAGCTGAGTTGTGCAAAATGAACGGTTGCAAGTGCATAAACCGGCCGGTGTTCCTTCGAGCTTCGCTTTGATTGAAAAGATGCCACTTACGATCGCACGATGAGCAACAACTTCACAAGAGTAGGAAAGAACCTTTCAGTTGTTGAAGCGAACGATTCGCTTCGATTTGCTCGTTCGTTTGTCGGCTGTCAGGTCACGTTTGCTCGTTGCTTAGCGGAAGTTCTCTCCGTTGCTCTTTGCTTGGAATTTGTCGCCTACGCGTCTGCTCAACCGTCCGATCGCTAATTCGGTCCAAGAATCGGCGGAAGGCGAGCGGGGCGGTTCGAACAAGACGGCGGACACGCGCGCGTGTTCACGAAAAGCGGAGATCAAATCGAAACTACGGCTCCCGTCCGTCCACTGCCGCTCGCGAGAGGAGCGGCGGGTTCGAAAGTACGGACTCGCGAACACTGCTTTTTGTGCGGGAAGACGCGGCGGAGTTCGATTTCTGCCGCCGATTGTTGCCTTTCGGGGACGAGGAGTTTCGATCGGAATGATTTGCGACGAGGCGGAGGGTCGTTTTTATCTCCGATCGCTCCGATTGATCGGTTTATTTCGCTCGTCTTCGTTCGGAATAAAAGCCGGAAGGAAGGCCGCTTGGCGGTTGGATTCTGCTCTTGTTCTTTTGACCCCCGTCCGTCTTCATTCCCTCCGTGTGGGCGAAGCCCTCATTCTTGCAGGCACGATGTTGTTCTACCTCGTTCTATTCGCCGTGATCGGCTACTTCTACTACCATCTCCACCACAAACGACGAAACCTCCCGCCCGGGCCCACGCCGCTGCCCGTTCTCGGTTCGTTTAGTTTCCTCCTTCATTCAAGCTCCTTGCTCTTTAGGCAACCTGCTGGACGTGATTCGAGATCCGCCGGGCGAGGGACCTTACCGTCGATGGAAGGAGCAATACGGAGCCGTGAGGTGAGCAAAACAAACTCGTCCAATCCTTCAACTTCTCTTTCAGCACCTACTGGATGGGTGAGCGAAAGGCCGCTTTAATCGAAAGAAATGATGAGTGTGTTCAGGAGCTACCCCGATCGTCTCAATCGGCGACTACCAGACGATCATGGAGACCTTCCAGAAGGACGGCGAGACGTACGCCGGCCGCTTTGCCTTCAAGGAGTTTGACGTCCTCGTTCGAGGTTTGTCCGAACAAAAGGAGTGATTGAGGCCAACGGATTGCAGGCGGAGACTACGGCGTGATCTTTACGGAGGGCGACATGTGGAGGGAGCAACGACGATTCGCGCTTCAAGGTGCGCAGTCTTCTTTCTAGCGCTCACCTTCGTTTGCTTGTAGTTCTCCGCGACTTCGGGTTGGGCAAGAATCTCATGCAAGAAAGAGTGAGTGAATCCTTTGTTCTCTTCGCACACTCTCATTTATCAGGTCCTTGATGAGGTCTCCGCGTTCATCCAGCAAATCGACGAAGACGCGGCCGCTGGAGTCAAGGAGCATCCGTTGCCCGTACGCACGAGAGAAGAGAAAGGGTGCGAGTGTTGTTGATTGCAGGAACACGTCGATTTGGCCATCGGCAGCATCATCAACGCTCTACTCGTATGTTCCTTCTTAAGAAATCTTCCGCAACATTCCCGTTCAGTTCGGCTACGGCTTTCGAGGCGAGAAGCGGGCGGAGTTCTTCGACCTGAAGCAGCGAGTCGCCCTCCACGTGAAGATGCTCGGCCACCCGCTCACCCTCGTTGCGATGCCCAACCCTCGCCTCTTCCTTAAACTTCCGTTCATCGGCCGCTACGTGCAGTCGGCTGTCGACACGGGCAACTACCTGCTGAAGTTCTATCGCGATCGAATCCACGACCACGAGCAGACGCTGGATGAGAACGAGCCGCCGAGCGACTTCGTCCACGCCTTCCTGCAGGAGTGGCGAAAGCGGGACCGGGCGGGCGAAGTCCACTTCTTCTCGTGAGAGTCGCTCGGTTACGCTCATGGCCCTCTTTCCGCTTTCAGTCACGACCAGCTCGTCTCCATGCTCTACGACATGTGGCTTGCCGGGCAGGTGGGCTTCTTCCACTCTGCTTCTTTGATCACTCCTCTCGCTTTCAGGAGACGACGAGCAACACACTGGGTACTCCCTTGCTTCTCCTTTTAGTTCTGACTGTTCGAATGTAGCGTGGGGCTTTGCGTACCTCATTCACTGCCCGGAGATCCAAAAGAAGTGCCACGAGGAGTTGGACGCGGTGGTCGGCAGCGATCGGCTCGTGACGATGAGCGACAAGCCGAACCTTCCCTACTGCAACGCTGTGATCAATGTGAGCAGTCGCTCGTTCGTTGTTGATCGAGTGGAGAGTTCAGGAAGTCCAACGGATCGCCAATTTGGTCCCGCAGAACGGTTCGCTCCCCGTCATGTCTTCTACTCACTTCTTTCGCTTGCAGTTTGGCACAAGACGACGAAAGACACGACGATCAACGGCCACTTCATTCGGAAGGGGACCGCTATCCTGCCACAGATCTCGATCATTCTCAGCGACCCCAAGGTGAGCACTTGAGAAATCAGCAACCATCAACCTGCTTCCTTGAGGTCTACGAGGGCCCCCTCCGCTTCGATCCGAATCGCTTCCTGGACGCGAACGGCAAACTGAAGAAGGCGGATGAATTGATTCCCTTTTCGGTAAGAACATTCTCTCGACTTAAACTCACGCGTTCATTGCAGGTGGGCAAGCGGGCGTGTTTGGGCGAGGGCCTCGCGCGAATGGAGTGAGTTCTCGGTCATTCAGGATTCTAATTGATGCTTGCAAAATGCAGATTGTTCTTGTTCACGGTGAACACACTCAATCGATACACGGTTCGTTCCGTTCTTGCATTCTCCTTCCAACAACCGCCTGCTTTCAGCTCTCGGCGGGCAAGAAACTCCCGAACCTGCAGCGGAAGTTTGGCGGGACGGTCAACATCGACCCCTTCGAGTGCCGAATGGAGCGCCGTGTTCACTCCTAACTTTCTTTAGCTTCTCTCAACCGATAATCATCTCCCTCCTTGTATTTTATTACTTGCAATTAAATAAAGCAGAACAATCGAATTCATTAAAGCGGCAAAGGCAAGAGAAGATCGATGAACGGGAGATGCGCAGCGGAGACTTCTTTAAAGCGGTCAGTGGGTTTTTTAACGAACATTTTTTCCTTAATTGCCGAGCAACGGCGGCGAAGCGAGCGTGGCGTCGTTCTTCTCGATGTTCGCGCCGATCAGACTCAACGCGTAGCGGCGGAACGGTTTGATGACCCAGAGGACGATCAGGGCATTGGCCGGGGAGGTCCAAGGCCACGAGCTCATCATTCCGGTCCCGAAGATCTCGGCGTCGAAGCGGAAGACCACGCAGATGGCGGCCAGCGTCACGGGGCCCACGCCGAAGAGCAGAGTGGTCAGCGTCTAAACGAAGGAGGGGAATGAATGGATGGGCAAAAAGAACGAACCCGGAAGACGAGTCCTTGGGTCATTTGAGCCTGCAGCACGCGGGTCTTCGCGTCCTCGTCCTTCGGCTGCCGGAACGTCTGCCGTCCGTAGAGGATGACGATCACGAACGAGATCACGGACAACAGGAGGCCGCCGAAGAAGTAGCCAATGGTCCCCGCGTCGCGCTGCAAACCTCCGATGAAAGGAATCGAAGCAGCCGGCCACTCACGATGTCCAGCGCGTAGAGGAAGAATTTGGAGGCGAAATCGCGTTGGATCATCGTTTGGTAGTAATTCCAGCTCCGCTTGCTCGCCTGGTACATGCCGACGGTTGCCGAGATCGCGCAGATGAGCGCGCCCACCTGCAACGAGCAAGTAAACCGTTGGTAAAGGTCACTTTTGCCCCTTCTTTCCAGTTGGCCGTCTTCGCCTCACGATCAACCTCGTTTAGTGGACTCACCGATGCGGCAATCAATCCGTCGTAGATCTTCACCGGTGACGCGTGACTCCTGCAATCCACCCGTCGATCATTCCCCTCTCTCCTTCTTTGCTCACTCCTTGGCCAGGACGAAGCGGTAGCGGAAGAGGGCGGGCAGCACGAAGATGCCCTGCATGTACGCGAAGCAGTGGATGGCGAAGATCACGTAGTTGAGGCCGAAGGCGTAGTCCTTGAAGATCCACTCGATGCCGCGCGGCAGCAGGAACATCACGCCGTTCTTCACGGCGATTTGCTGCAATCCACCCTCTTCATCCACTGAGAGCCGGCCGAACTCACGTGTTGGGTAAGAATCTCCATAATGCTGAAGAAAAGATCGAAGACGGCGGCCACGAGGAAGAGCCGCGAGTAGATCAGCCGGCGGCCGGTCTTTTGGATCGCCGCGATCAGCAGGGCGTTCAGCCCGATGCCGAACGCCGAGCCGCACAAACTGGTGAACCACAAGACGTCGCCGTAGGTCAGCTTGTGATACATCAGATCTTGAGGGTCCATCTTGCTGCAAAGAAGAAGGAAAGGTTAGTGCGCGCTGGATTTCCTCTTTCTGGTGCTGTTCACGCACAAACAACTCAGCAACAGTGCGGAGGTCAAAAGTCACTTCGATTCGAACTCAACCGAAAGCAACCTTCAAATCCGCCACTCTCCGATGGATCGACCCGCCGGAAGTCGGAAAGGCGTGAAGTTCGGGCGGCGAGAGCGGAGATCCGCCCGCCCCACCCGTCCGATCGGCCGCCGTAATTGGCGGCTGGATTCTTTTGTGTTTGCGCGTGAATGGGCGGGCGTTTCCGAATGTTGCGCTCTTCGACTGCCGCCGATTGTTTGCGGTCGGAGGGGTGGCGAATTCGAAGGTCGAAAACACAAGCGCAAAGTCCCCAAAAAATCCCGCCGATTCCTCGCTCCATTTCGAGTGTTTCGCCCTTTGGACTGCTCGCTTTCCCGCAGCAATCGGGCGCCGCCATTCAACTCCGCTTCGAATCAAACAGGCGGCGAGGCGGCAGAAAAACACCCAATTTTCTTCTTTAAAGACCCCCCGACCACAAGTGGCTGTTCATCGCGGCCGAAAGTCCAGACTACAGCCCGACTGGAGTGGAAGAGTTGAGTGTTTATTCGTCTTCACATTCGTCCCCCGATCACAGTCGAGCAGAAGAGGGAGTACAAGTGGGAAGGATCAACAAAAAGAAAGAAAGAAGAAGATAGTCGATGGATGTGTGCACGGTACTCAGAAGTTGTAGAAATGCGGATCGTTCTGTCCTCCGGCTCTGCAATCCAGCGATCAGTGGAGGAGAAGCGAAGAAGGAAAGTACCGCTCGCGGAACAACTGGAAGGCGCCGCCCTTTCCGCCGCGCGTGTTCTTCGCGAAGCTGCTGGAGCGAGCGCCCGGAAGCGGCGACAGCAACGGCTGGGGCTCCTGCGGGGCGAAGTGGACGGAGCGCGGCACGAACTCCTGGACCGTCGCCGGATCCCTCTGCCGAAAGAACTCCGAGGCGGAGGTGGGCGAGCGGATGGCCGGCTTGGGGCGCGCCGAGACGGCGGGCGCACGCGGAATGGGCGGCTGACCGCGCGCCCACGTGCTCTCGGGGGCGAGCAGCGGGCACGGCTCCTGGCCGAAGCTCCGCATCGGCTTCTCGGAGGTCGCCTCGTTGCAGGCGAGGCGCGCGCTCAACGTCGGCCGCTTCTCCGCCGGCTTGCCCGACGGCTCGGCGGCCGACTTCTTGGGCGCGGGGCGCGGCGGAGCCTCCAATTCCTTCAGCAGCTCGGAAATGGTCTCAGAGCCGTAGACTGAAGAAAAAGAAGCGAGTGGAACGAGAAACGACAAGACTCACGCTTGATTTTCATGTACAATAGGCGGACGAAATCCGGCAGGTCGACGGCAGTCGGCGGATTCGTCTCGATGAAGAAGCGGAGGGGGCGCAGGCTGAGCTCTCTGTACATCATGAAGTAGTGGACGCGCGCCTTCTTGTCTTGGAATCCCACGTAGCGATTGAAGAGGGGCGAGAGACGAGTGAAGGCCGCACGGAATTCCGGCTTCTGCTCGTAGAAGTAGAAGATGCAGTCCACCAGCCTGATCGCTTTGAGCAGGGACCTCTGGGGCTGCTCGTCCTCGACTGCAACCCGACCATCATTCCTGTTCACTCATTTAAACACTCACATTTCTCGGCCGTGAAGTCCAACGCGACGTCCAGGAGAGTGGGCAGACGGCGGTCGTTGGACGTGGCGAACTCAACGAGGAGTTCGGTGAGCACGCGGGCGGCGCACCAGGGGCGGAAGATCCCCTTGCGCACGTCGCCTTCCGTCACGCGAATGCGGCGAAGAAGCGGGGCGCACGTGTTGATCATCGAGCGGAAGATGGCTGGCGGACGGTTCTTTTTGTCCACCAGGACGGAGAAGATCGTGCGGCACGTGTGGACGGGATCCAGCGCGCACAGGAGGCGGAAATCGAAATCGAACTCGGCCGTCGACTCGGGATGCTCGGCGAACCACTCCATCTCGCGCAGCACCTTCGCGAAGTAGTCGTTGTAGGCCTGAAAGGGGACAGACAGCAATGGAATGGATTTCCCTTGAACTCACCGTCTTGATCATCACCTCGTGCTCGGGCCGTCCGTACTGCGTGAAGAGAAACTTGCGGCGCACGTACTCGTCCAGGAACTGCTCGGAATCCTCCGCGTGGCAGTAGACGAAGACGAGCGTGCGGTAGAAGAGGCACACGCACTTGTGCTCGTTCTTGTCCCACTTGGAGACGCTCCGCACCAAGTGCTCTTCCACGTCCAAGAAGCTGGAAAAGCGGTTGGATTGAGTGATTAATGGAAGAAGAACTCACGCCATCCACACGCTCAAGTCGAAGATCAGATCGTCGGGCGTGTTCTCGCAGAGGGCGCGGAAGGCGGCGTCCAGCAGGCGGAGGTCCATCGAGTGGAAGTCGTCGGCCAGTCCGCGCACGAACTCCACTAGCTGGACGACGGGCGGAGTGGGCGGAAAGACGTCGCCGAACTCCGCTTCGATCACGTTCTTCAGTTCTAAACGAAAGAAAGGAAGCATTGGAGGACGAGAGAGGACGAACCTTCGGGCATCGCCGGGAAGCGCTCCCGCTCGAGCAGCCGCTTCACGTTCTTCGGGTTGCCCGCTCCGCGCCACACGCGCGGCAGGGCGACGGCCGAGCGGCACAGCGGGCGGAAGAGTTGGAGCCACGCGCGGAGGTCGGCGGCGTTCCGCTCGGCGATCGCGCGGTTCAGGCCGCGATCGCACGCGAACACCAGACCGCTCAAGACGTCCGTCCACTCGGCCTCCGCGTCCTCCGAATCGCCCTCGTCCTCGAGCTGCTCCTTCGCGAACTCCTCCGCCTTCTCCAACGGCGCCCACGTGGCCGTCGGGTCGGTGGGGACGCTGAAAAGGACGGAGACCTCGTGGACGCTCGAGCGCTCCTCCGCTCCGGGCTCGTCGATCGAACGGAAGGCGACGGCCGCCGCGGCCAAATCGTCCAGCGGCGACGTCATTCGACTTCTGAAAGCAATCGATTGAAGAGAATAAACGAATTTCGCTCGGAAAGACGCGAAGAAGGGGGAAAACACGCGAGGAAAGCGGACCGAGTGGTGATTCGGAGCGTCGTTTCGCAGGGGCCGACCGAATGGCCCCCGCTCGAACGACGCGCACTCGCCGCCGATGGGAAAGCGGACGAAAGTCGGTAGGCAGCAAGACGCCGGCCGGCCGCTCGCTTTCGATCGAACGGCGGCGGGCAGCGGCGGGATGGACGGGCGGGCGAAAGGAGAAAAGCGCGGGAAAGCGAGACGCCGCCGAACGTAAACAAGCGGCAGGAACGAGCGGACAAATGGCGGCGATCAGATTCCGACACCGTTCGTCCATCTCCTTTCTCCCCGCCGAGAGAGCAGATGGACGGTAAAATAAGGACAGAAGTCATCAAAGATTTACGTCAGTTTGTTGCTCTTCAAAAGAAGTAGCAAGTAAAGATCCATGCACGGTATAGCGGGCAAGTACGCGCCCTACCAAACGGCTTCTTACCGCACGCTTCGCCCCTCCTCCCTGCGCGCCCTGCCGCTCGCCCGCTTCGTGAATTTGCATCCAACGCAATCAATCTGGCAGTCGGATTAACCCAACCGGTCTCTCCCGATGCAAATTGGGGGCCGGCCGGCGGGTATAAAAGCGGGCCGGGCGAGCGGGCGGGCGTCTGTTCGCTCCCGTTCGACACCCGCTCTCTCCTCCCGCCCTCCGTGATGAGTTCGGCTTTCGCTGGTCAAGGTGAGTGCCGCCCGTCCCCTCTGCCCCGCTCACCCGCCGCTCGTTGCAGGCATCGTGCCCGGCTCGGGCGCCCAGCTGGTGGGCAGCGGCTACGGCACGGCGCAGCTCGCCCCGCCCGAGGTGCAGCAGCGCTTCCAGGGCAAGCCGGCCTTCTTCGACACGGACAGCGGCATCTTCTTCGACGGCCAGCAGGCGTTCGTGTACGTGGCGCCGCCGCCCCAAGCCGCCGAGCCCGCCGCCCCGCAGGCCAACGACTCGACCGCCACCGCCTTCGAGACCCAAGAGCTCGTGCTGGGCAACGGGACCGCCGGCGACCTCGAGGAGCACCGCAACGCCGTCGCCTCCGCCTACCTCATGAACGAGCCCGCCGCCGTCGCCACCCTCCAGTAGCCCCAAGTTGTGTTCCCTCCCTCTCGTGCGTTCTGTGAATAAAATCCGTCTTGGTTTGCGCTCGGCCTTCGTGGTGGGTGGTGTGGGAGCGGGCGGGCGGGCGGAAGCGCGGTCGGGTGAAGGTCGTGTGGGAATTGCACACTGATGAGGAAGTGTGAGAAAAGGGGCCGATTGCTCAAAACGACCGCTCCTTGGAAGGGGGGAAGCGGTGAGCCCATTCCGTAAACGAATTCCACCGCCCTCGGCCGATCATTCCGCCCCTCGCATTCGAACAAACGAACGAAAGCATTAAATGCGAACGGATCCACCGGACAACACAAACAGCAAGCGAGCCCGAGCAACTGCCCGAAAGAACGGCCGAAAAAGACGGGCAGAAACGGGAGAGAAATGGAGGAATTCCCCGTCCAAAGGCCGCCCGCCTCGAGCGCAAAGGAACCCGCGGAACACCCGACCGCCGCCCGCCCGCCGCCGCTCGCTGTCCGCCGGGCGGGCGGGAGGACAGGCGGCCCGCCGCTCTCCTCTGCACCGCCAACTTAGCTCAGCGGTAGAGCGTTGGACTTTTAATCCATTGGTCGCGGGTTCGATCCCCGTAGTTGGCTCCCAATTCTTTTGGCCTAGAAGGGTCTTTTTGGACGAGAATGCTTTTTTCTGTCTATGATTTCGTCTACCAAGTGAATGCGAGGTGATAGGTCGACAAGGGATGTTTTGTTCGCTGACTCTCGTTCTTGCGGGTGGTTCGGATCGGGCGGGTGGATGGAAAAGGCGTGGTTTCTCGACGTTGATGAACGGGGCAAGAAATAGTCAAAGACAACAGATCGCACGCATTGCTCCTCCCAAAAGGAACAACGGAACGCGTCCGCTTTACATCTCGCCGGTTGAGAGCGGTGCATTTTGATGGGCTTGTTCGTCGTAAAAGGGTGGCTACATCCACCTGTAATCCGTTGGTGCGAACAACCCGCTGCGAAAGAACACAACAACCATCAGCGGCAAAAGGTTTGACCCCAGAGTGATTCGAACACCCAACCTTCCGATCTGGAGTCGGACGCGCTACCGTTGCGCCATGGAGTCCACGAGGGAGGGCGGTCGGGGGGCCGCCTGCTTCCGCCGCCCGCCGCTCTCCGGTCGGCCGCCTTTTTGCGGCGGCGGGCGGCGAGTGGCGGCCGGTCGCTTCGGTCGGGCGGGCGGTTCGGAACGAGCGGGTCGTCTTGCTCTTTTCTTTCTGCTCATTTATTAACGGTTTCTGATGGTCGGTGGTTTCAACGCGTTGGCGGACGGAGAGCGGCGACAGGGGTTTTAGTCAACTTCCACTCGTTTTGCAGAACTTCCTGCTTGTTTTATGTCCGGTATTTCCATGATGTCGTCCGAATGAGCAGTGCTCTCGAAGATTCGAAAGGATCACAGCTGACAAACGAGTAACCCGTTCGTAAACAGTTCGCCGTTGGAAAAGAAAAGATTCGACTGGAATTATTCCGTCTGCTTCCACGAATGCCCTCGGTCTCCTGCGTTGCTTGACGATGCTAGACATGAGAGCCCCGCTGTTTGAACTCCGATCGAACGACCGAGAGACAAGAAAGGGCGAAAGGTCCGAGCTTCTAAGTGTTGATTGTCCACTTTTGTTCCAAGAACGGTAGTAGGAAATAAGTGATTCGAACACCTACAAGACTGTCAAAACAGACTCGCAGATGAAAACCCAGTGAGCTCGTTCACTCCAGCCCACAAACGTCACTCATTGATCTCTATGTGGCTTGAATAAACAAAAAGAATAGCTTACAGGATTTGCCTTCTACCGCTCTCCAATTTCCGCCCACTCCTTACTACATTCTGCACCTCATTAGGCAAGCAAACACCCCCAACAACCACCTCAAACGATCACCCACTCCGCAAAAAGCCCGCCCGCTCGTGAGCGCCCGGGCGACGGCGACCAAACACCCCCTCCCGCCCGCCCAACGAGCAGGCGGGAGGGGAGAAGAGGGCGGCCCCTCGCCCCGGGTTCTCGCCCCGCCAATAGCTCAGTTGGTAGAGCGGTGGACTGTAAAGCGAGGAGTTGTCATCCATAGGCCGCTGGTTCGACTCCAGCTTGGCGGATCGGGCTTTTTGCACTCGTCGGGGGCGGAGGGAGTTTCTTTTGCTGCCTTTTCGTTCAAGGGAGGATTCACGGTTTGTTGCCGCTTCCGGTTTTTGCGGCGAGTCCGGGCGGTTGGGGGAGAAGTCGGGGGTAGGAGCGATTCCTTTCGCACTACTCCCGAGACGAATCACAACTTCCTTCTGGTCAGTAGTCCTCGGCAGTCTGCTCGCGAACGGCAGAGACGATCGGACAGGATCGCTGGACGCTCTTAAGGGCTCTATTCTACTGCGATTTCACTCACCCGCCGCTTTACGAACGTGTTCCACGGCTTCTCCCACCGCCCCGCTTCGGTGAACGATCGCTCGACGCGCCCAACGGACGAAAAGAATGAGCGAGCCAACCGGCGGGGCAAAAGGAGTGGTGAGCGTGACAGGGATCGAACCTGCAATCTTCGGATCCGAAGTCCGACGCCTTTCCATTAGGCCACACGCCCTTGCGGTAGAGGGCGCCGGCGAGTCTCTTGAATGCGCGCGACCGGGCGAGTGCGACGGGCGGGTGGAAGCGGTCGGGTGTGTGCGCTCCCTGCTGGCGGCGAGAAGAACTCTACCGCGTTGAGCGGAAGGCGCACGCACACTTCGGGCGGCGGCCCCCTTCCGCCGAGAGCACTCGCTGCCGCCTGCCGCTCGCCCTTGAAGCGTCCGCCGCCACTCCCCAGTGTTCCGATGTGGTCTAGTGGTTAGGATTTTCGGCTTTCACCCGGAAGGCCCGGGTTCGATTCCCGGCATCGGAAGTGACTTTTTGCCGTCGCTAGGGGGTGGTCGTTCTCTGCTGAATGCGGGGATTCTAATCTTCATTTTGCTCTTCGCTCCCCAACTCAACGGTCGTTCTGGAATAGCGATTGGTCGGGGCCACTCAAAGCTGTCTGCTTGACGCTCATCCTCGGCAATCAAGCGATTTCTTTCGTTCCGCTACGATCGGCAGTCCGTCGCTCTCGAGTGGGAGGTCATAAGCGTGGAAGAAAGCAAGCGCTCATTCTTTTATCTCACTGGTGTTTGAGCCATCAGTCGCCACTGCTCAACTACATTTGCTGCGACTGCCAGCAAAAGGCAATCTCTCGTGCCTTCGCCTGCCAAAAGCGAACAAGCAGTGGATTAAAAAACGTCCCTTTATCCCTCCAACCAAACATTAAACGAATTAAAAGAGTTAAGAAACTAGGAAGCAGGGCCGGTCACTCGTACGGACGCCCTCGCTTCAGCCCGCCGCCCGCTCGAGCGGCCCGTCTGATGGCCGCCTGAAGGGGAAGAAGTCGAGCGGTCGTTCGCCTCAACGCACCTGCAGTGCGGGCATCCCGAGGCGCTCGGCCACGAAGCGGAGGTCGTCCGTCCGCTCGCCCACCGCGCCCCGCTGGAGCCACTCGCAAACGGCGGCCATCTGCGGCGGCGAGATCCCGTTCAGTTCGAAGCGCTCCCTGGGTCCGTGCGCGGTGAGGGCGCGCGCGAAGAACTTCGATTCGTCCGTCAAGCGCTCCCGGTTGACCTGAAGGGCGGGAAAGGAGCGGAAGAAGGGGGTGCGACTCACGACGAACGACCGACCCTCCACTTCGATCGTCACCTCGTCGGGCGGGCGTGCGCGTTTGGGCGGCGGGGAGGCGGCGGGTTCTTCCCAACGCGTTCGTTTCTTTCGGCCACTCGCTGAAAGCCGACGGATGAGCGAGCATTCCCCGACTTGTCCCCTCACTCGACTGCACGACCGCGGCGACTTCCCGCGGCCCCTCCGCTTCCGCCGGCGGGAGTTCGCGGCCGCCCAGCTTGAGGGCCGCGCAGACGCCGTGGCGGGCGGCGTGCAGGCGGAGCAGCTCGAAGGGGACGGAGAAACGCGCCTTCAGCTTCTTCCGCGGGCATTTGCACCAATCGCCGCAGCCGCAGTTCGTGAGGAAGTGGACGTCTGAAGGCGGCTGTCGAGCGACGATTTCTGCAGCGAACGCACCCGTCTGCTCGAAGGCGAGCCGCCCGTCCGTCCGCAGAAGCCCCCATTGCAGACGAAAGAGGGCGGCGAAGCGGGCGGGCGGGCGCACGAGCAGAAACTCAAAGTTGGCGCAGTCGGCGGTCGACGGCGGGAAGTAGCGGAGGGCGAAGCGAATCCCGTCGAAAGTGTGCTGCTGACTGTGCGGGATCGACTGCTGGAAGGCGGGCACGAGCAGGAAGAACGTGTCCGTCGAAGAGGACGGGACTGGAAAAAAGGGAGGGGACTCAACCGCCGACAGAGAAGGCGGCGGGTGCGGGGGGAAAGCTGCAGGAAGAGTCAGAGGTCAGTTGTTTGCCGCCGTCCCCCCACTCACCGCCCGTCCACTCCACTCGCGCCTCCCGCAGCTTCAGAAGGACGACCACCGGCCGGTCGTCAGCGAACGCGGGCAGCGAGCTCGGCAGCAAGAAGTGCGCCTTCGCCCGCTTCTGCGGGCACTTGCACGGCACCCCGCAGCCGCAGTGGACAAACGTGAGCGTGTCTGCAAGCGGGCGGATGACGAGAAAAGGCTTCTTTTTCACTCACAGGAGTGCTCGAAGGCCGTCTGTTCGTGGGCGTCGCGCAGCGCCCACTCCAAGTGGAGCGCAACGAGCGGACGGCCGAGGAAGCGGACGATCACCAACTCGCAGTTGGCCGGGTGGCCGCCGTCCGCGGGGAAGAAGCGGAGGCCGAACTGAACGTCCGCGAAGTGCTGGAGCGCCGTGGACGCCGCCCGCTCGCGCACGTCCACCACCGGCAGGCGGAAGACGGCGAGCGGGGGGATTTCGACCGTCCGGGCGGCGAGCGGCTGGAGGACGGCTGGAAACACGAGTGGACGGTTGGAAGGCGACTCGGCGCTCACGGATCGCCCGTTCGACCGGCTTCAACTCGAGGCGGAAGACGGCGACCGGCCGGCCGCCCTCCAGCTCGCGACGGGGCACGCGCACACTCCAGCGCTCGACGAGGCCCCGCTCGAAAGGCCAACTGCTGCACACTGAAACAGGAGGGAGTGGGCGGAAGAAGGAAGGAAACCGACTGCTCTCGTGGATCCTCTTCGCCGTCTCGTCCACGATCGTGCACTCGAGGCGGCAGTCGAAAGACTGCACGTCGTGGAAGTCGGAGATCGCGACGCCCACTTCGCACCGGTCGGTCGCGTCCTCTCCGCTCGTTGCGGGCCGGAAGAACGCGCGGAAGAGGACGGGCACGCCCTCCTTCAGCCGGTAGTCGACGGACTGGTGGGCCGTGCGGAGGTCCAGCGCGAGGCGGCAAATCGCCGTCTTCCCGCCGTCCACGTACTCGAACATGCCGAGCGAGCGGTAAGCGAACAACGAAACGGAATGAATGAGAGGAGACGACATCTTTTCGACCCTCGACTTTCGCAACTCGCCGATCGGCGCGGAAGGCGGCGGAAAGCGGGCGGCGGCGTTCCCATCCGCTCGCTCGCCGGGCGGTCGGCGCGAAAGCGAGTGCGGCCTCTCTCCTCTCCGTTCGTTCTCTGCAAGGCGATTCGAGTGAGTCATCGCAACAGACGGACACAAACGGAGGCAACAAACTCCACTAGCTTTTTTAAAAGAGATCGAATCCGTCAACATACCCGCTGTTTCTTCCAGTTTGGACGGTCAAAGATTCTGCAAGCGTTGTTTGTCGGCCTTCTTCCGCCTGCAGAAAAGAGCGAGGGATCGATGTTTCTTGTCCCGTCAACGAGTGTGGCGCATCTATTTTCCGCACACTCCATCGGTTTATTGTAAGAGCCGAAAGAGTGGTTCTTTGGGGCGTTATTGCAGGCAACACCTCCGGAAGGGCCGTGACGATTGCCTCGAGTTCGGGAGTGTGCAGCAGCTGCGGCCTCTTCGCTGTCTGCCCACAAAGAGTGGACGAACTCCGCGCCCTCTGCTCGACGGCCGCCAGAATCGTCCGTCTGCACACAGGCGGCCTGCAGCGAAAGGATCTTGCGGGCGTCCACTGCACACACGCCTTGAAAAAGGGCATTCCGAGCCGTTCGGTCACTAATGATCGGGCGGGCGCCCTTCCCAATGGGCGGCGAACGTGCCCTCCTGCTCGTCACATAAACACACGACGAGATCCAAGAGGAAACCGAGTCCGAAAAGACCACGTCCTCTTCTCCTCACTCACAAGTCGACAGAACAGCATTCTGCCTCTTGCCCGCCCACCACTAAACTCAACCCAATTTGCATCAACATTCACCCCCACATTCCCCACTCACCCGACCGCCATTCCCCGACTCGCGCGATGGCGGCCCGGCTGGACGTGGACGAGCTGATCTGCCGGCTGCTGAACGTGGGCGCGCCCGGCTGCTCGCTGACCAAGAGCGTCAAGGAGGCCGAGCTGCTGCTGCTGTGCCAGGCGGCGCGCGAGGCCTTCCTGGCGCAGGGCTCGCTGCTGGAGCTGGAGGCGCCGGTGCGCGTGTGCGGCGACACGCACGGCCAGTACGCGGACCTGCTGCGGCTGTTCGACCGGGGCGGCTTCCCGCCGGCCGTCAACTTCCTCTTCCTCGGCGACTACGTGGACCGCGGCCGCCAGAACCTCGAGACCATCGGCCTGCTCTTCTGCTACAAGGCGCCGTGGATTGGGCATTGATCCCTCTGTTCATCCATCGACTCGTTGCAGGTGAAGTACCCGGAGAACTTCTTCCTGCTGCGCGGCAACCACGAGTGCGCCGCCATCAACCGCGTGTACGGCTTCTTCGAGGAGTGCCAGCGACGCTACCAGTCGACACGGCTGTGGCAGGCCTTCCAGGACGCCTTCAACTGCATGCCCTTCTGCGGCCTCGTGGGCGGCAAGATCCTCTGCATGGTGCGCTAAAGGGCTGTGGGGAACACTCCCTCATTCATATCTTTCAGCACGGAGGTCTCTCGCCCCAACTGCACAGCCTGGAGCAGCTGCGCGCCATCAGTCGGCCCGTGGACCCGCCCAACCCCTCGCTGCACATGGACCTGCTCTGGGCCGACCCCGACGCCTTCACGGCCGGCTGGCAGTCGAACACGCGCGGCGTCTCGTACGTGTTCGGCGCGGACGTGGTCGGCCAGCTCTGCCAGAAGCTCGACCTCGACCTCATCGCGCGCGCCCACCAGGTCGTGCAGGACGGGCGAGAGCACTCGTTATAGCGCTCATTCAACCCTCGATTGCAGGTACGAGTTCTTCGCGAACCGCAAGCTGGTGACCATCTTCTCGGCGCCCCACTACTGCGGCCAGTTCGACAACGCGGCCGCCATGATGGCCGTGGACGAGACGCTCACGTGCTCCTTCTGCGTCTTCCGCCCCACCGTCAAGCCCATCCGCCTCTCCTCCGTCCCGCCCGCCTGCCAGCCCAAGCCCGCCTAGCCGTCGGAATAAACCGGTTGAGTGGTCGTCAGTGGGGTGTGCGGGGATCTTCGCTCGGGACGAGGACGTCCACTGGGCATTCGAGCTGATGAAGTTTAACAAGTTCTTGTGGGATGAACGAGCGATCACAGGGGGAGATGACCGCCGACTCCTCACTGCCGGACCGATGGGGAGCAACAAGCAAACGGCTGTGGTCGCCCGGAGTGTCAAGGACGCAGTGGCAATGGACAACGCGTTGGGAAGTGGTCGAAACACTCATTTCAAGTTGCTCGTTCACTGCCTGCCCAAGGAAAGTTCTCCGCTCGAGTCCTCGCTGGGATCCGCGGAGGTCTCGTCGCTCGCTCGCAGCCTCCCGCATTCTGCCGCTCCAAAGAACAGCGGCCTCCCCGACACCGCCCGCAGATTTGCATCCCTCATGCACTCCGCTCGTTCACGCAAATGCCCGCGTACAAAAGGCGGACCGAGTGGGCAGTCGGGCGCTTCGGCTCTCCGCTTTCTCCACCTCCCTCCGCTCTCCGCCCACCGCTCGTCCGTCTGCTCGCCATGGGAGGATTCCCCAACTCGGGCCAGAAGGACCACAAGGATCCCCGCGAGATCCAGCGCGCGGCGTGGGGCGTGCTGCCGACCGCCCACGCGACCGCCGGCGACCTCTCGGCGGCCCACCAGCAGGCGAGTCGCCCCTCCCGCTCCCCTCATCGCCCACTTGCAGGCCGTCTCGCTGCTGAGCGCCCAGTGGACGGCCGTGGACGCGCCCGTGCCCGACCCGTCGAATCGCTGAGGACTCCCGTTCTATCCCGCTTCTCTGCTTCCTCTTCTGTCCTCTGCTGTACGCGAATAAGCACAAGAATATCCGTTCACTCTCGGCTTCTTTGTCTCGGGTGGCGGCGGTTAGCGGGAGGAAAGAGTCTCTGAAATCAACCCTGTTCGTCGGCGAGCAGACACCGGAGGGGAAAGCAGCCGGGCGGCACGCGAAACGAGCCGCCAGTCCTCCAGCCACTAACGGGACGAGACGCAACCCGAACTTCTCGTGCGTTCGAACCGACCCCTGCCCGCACCCCCAACAGCCGATGGAAGCACGCGGGCAGTGTTTATTCCCGCACGATCAGTGCACAGAGGACGACGAGGGGCGCTTGTCCACGACGCGCTCGGACTTGCGGCTCGACTGCTTCGTCTGTTTGGAGGCGGCGGCGTCCTGCAAGAAGACGGGAGTGAGTGGGCGGGAGGTCGAAGACTCTCCTTGGAGGTGGCCGCCTCGCCGTCCGTCCGCTTGGCGACGAGGAGCGGCACGAGGAAGAGGGCGACGAGCAGAAGGGCGAGCATCAGCGAGAGCAGCGCGTAGACCAGGCCGGCCAGCATGAGGTCGCTCCACCGCTGGGCGTCGCCGAAATGGGCGGCGAGGCCGAAGAGGACGGCCTGCGCGAGTCCGACCGCCGCCGCCACGCCCGCGAGGCCCGCGTGCTGAAAGCGGGGCGGAGAGGAGAGGAGAGGACGGACGGGCACTCACGACGGCCGGCGGCACGCGCTCCCGAGTGCGGCGGACGGCGAGCAGCGCGCAGCCCACGAGCAGCAGGAGCGCCCCCACGCCGCCCAGCACGAGCGTCGCCACCCACTGGAAAGAAGTGAGCGGTGGGGCGCGGCCGACGACCCACCTGCCCGAACTCCTCGACCGGCCGCCGGCTGTGCAGCGCGCCCAGCGAGAGGGCCACCAGTTGGGCGATCTGAACGGCGGGCGGAGTGGTGGGCGGCCGGCGGACTCACGAGTGCCGCCTCGTAGACGATCGTCTGGACGCGCAGTTGGGTGACGGCCATCGCGAAGAGCGACCGGTTGGACGGGAAGTGGGCGAGTCGAATGGACGCACAAGACTCTCCTTCGTTCGTTGGAATTTGCATCCACCGAACTACTCTTTGATCTCTTTGGCGTGGAAGTCGTGAATCGGCTTAGCGGTCGTTCAATTGCTTCCGCGTAGGCTTTCTTTCGTGTTCACTCGGCTGCCGCCTTTTAGCCACGTGTCCTCGTCCGCTTTTTCGTGAGCGCCCACTTCCTCCATGTGTCGCTGAAGAGCATGACGACCACGAGATCGTCCGGATTTCCTTTGAAAAAGGCGGGCAGGTCACGTGGCGAGCGGTCGGTGCGCGCCGTTCGTCTCGTTCAAGTGGGCCGTCTGCCCGAACGTGTTCGTCAACGGAAGCTTGTGCATCCACCGTTTGCAAGCTGGTAGAAACGATCCACAAACTCCTCCTTTTATGATTCTCCCTTCAACCAAGCTTGCCCGCTTTCCCCCTCCCCACTTCACACAAACGAGACAGAGCGGAATGAGGACCGTTTATTGCCGAACGAGAGGGTCAGAAAGGGGGATCACTTGGTCTCCGGCTCGCTGCTCGGCTTCTGGGCGGCGGCGGGCATCGAGCGCTCTTGGGCCTCCTTGGCGGACAGCACGTGCACTCCCGCGGGCTCCGGCACGACCGCGACGACCGGCTGGCGGCTCGCGTTCTCGAGGGCGATCCGCTCGGCCCGCTGGGCGTCCTCCAGCTCGCGGTTCTTCTTGCGGCAGAAGAGGACGAAGGCGACGACCACCGACAGAAGGATCAGCAGCAGCAGAGCGAGGCTGAACGGTGCGAGGGATGAGGGGAAACGAAAGGAGGGGACACTCACCAGATGATCATGATCAGCAGCCACAAGCGGCAGCCGTGCACCCAGTCCTCCTTCTTGTCCTCCGCACTCTCCAGTTCAATCGACGAGTTCATCTGCAACGAAGGGGGATGATTGCGGGCGGACGGAGGCGGCACTCACGAATTTGAAGGCGAGCTCCGGGTACGGCAAACCCGGCTCCGCGGTCGCCTCCGAATTCTCCGGCTCATCCACCTCGACCGTCACCTTCGTCCGCGAGTTGCCGCCGTCGGCGTCCGAGATCGCGACGTCTTCGCAAGCGATGAGGGCCTTGTCCTCGCCCTGGACCTTGAAGCCCGTCTTGTCGATCGCGAATTCGACGGGCGTGTGGTTGAAGTAGCGCTTGTCGCCCATCGAACCATGGATGAGGCGGTCCGGGTCGTGGACGGTCAATTTGTCCTTCGCTGGGTTGTACGAGAACCGGAGGGTGCAGCCGCCGATCGTGATGCTGGCCCTGCAAGCAAACAGGTGAGTGGACGGAGAGGGTAGGCGGAAGTACTTGGGATTGCCGGCCGCCACAGACGTGTGCCCGATGTTCAGGCGGAGGGTCTTGCCGGGGAACTTCAGCGTTTGATCGAACCCAAGGCACTTCATCTGCGGGTAAAAGGTCCTGCAAGGGGGTACCGGGAACGGTGCGAAGCGGAACAGGAAGACTTACGTGCCGTCTTTGTCGGTCTCCGTGCAGTTGTGCGGGGGCAATTCGAACCAGGAGGAGAACGAGAGCGACGGAGCAGCGCGGGCGGGCGAGGCGGCGACGAGGAGGAAGAGGGCGAGCGCGAGGCCGGCGGTCCGTCCGTCCATTCCGGCAGTCGAGCACGAGCGAGTGAGTGGAGAGAACGAGGAGGAGGAGGAAGGAGCGCCCAGTCGTCAGTCCAGAGCGAAAGACTCTGCGGCCGTTTCGGTCGGCTTTTATACCCGCCCGTTCGAATTTGCATCGCGCCTTGCATTTGCATCGAACAGACCGCTGACAAACAACTTCCAATCGGTCGGGGACGAAGAATCCGCTGCATGGGGCGCTCGAAAACGTCGGGTGGATTCGTCGGCCAGCTCCGTCGCCTGCTTCCATTCGTTTCGTCCGCGTCCATGACACGTTCTTCGAATTCCTTTGTACAGAAGAAAGACGAGAGGGCTGTCGACTTCTCCGTTTGCTTCCCGTCAAATGAGTGCTCGCGGTAACCGGCCCGCGAACAAAGCGAGCAGCAGTCGAGGTCACCCATAAGGCCGCCTTGTGCACACGGCGGCAAGGGCGTGTGGCCTAATGGAAAGGCGTCGGACTTCGGATCCGAAGATTGCAGGTTCGATCCCTGTCACGCTCACCACTCCTTTTGCCCCCGCACCGTCGACATGCTCATTCTTTTCGTCCGTTGGGCGCGCCGAGCGGATTGACGGCCAGCGCACTGCCTCATCACAGAGAACAAGCAGGCGGACATCCGCTTCCGGCCGTCCAAACTGCGGACCTGATCGTCTGTGGGCGATGGGGAAAGTGGCAATGAAGGTGGTCCCTGTTTTCCCTTTGCTTTCGTTTCTCTACGGCCTCTCGAATTCTTCGTTGTCTCCGATCGATTCGTGTGGGAAGACGGCCCTCGGTCGCACGGCGGGTTACAACGAGCGCGTTTCGAAACGCCCGGCCGCCGCCGCTGCGAAAGGCGGGCGCCCGATCGGTGGGAAAGCGGCGAGGCAACGGGCGGCCGACCAGACAGCCGGGCGGCCGGCCGGCGAGAAGAAGCGACTCGGCCGCCGGACCGCTTTTTGCCGCCCGTGCGCCTTCCCGCCGCTCTCCTCTCCGCTTCCTTCCTCGTTTGGGGCGTTTGCTCGACCGTCAATCGGGGTTCTTTCCGCTTCTTTCGAGAATCTTCTCGTTTCGATTCAACTGATCGTGAAGTGGATCTCGATCCCCTCGAAATGTTTGCTTTTGAAGTCGAAATCGGCGAAACTTGTCTAAAAATTGGCGGTCGACCGTTTAGCCGATCGTTCCGTTTCTGCCACTGCCCATCGCTCGATCTGTTCCCGACGACTGCCGGTTCCTCTTCGCCGTTCCACTCCTCATTCCTCCAAGAAATCGTCCGCTGCGGGCAGTGGGAGGCGCGCGTTTCCCGCCGCGATTTCGTCCGCCGGGTGGGTCGAGTGTCCCTCGCTTTCTGGCCTCGATTCGCCGACCGCTGCGGACGGGCGCTGTTTTGCGGCACCACGGCTGGTTCCCGTTGCCTGTTCGCAATTCTGGTCGTTTGTGAGGAATCCACCTTGCCCTCACTCCTCTGTCGTCCCGTCCACTCGCGTTCCTTCGCGTCCTCGCCCTGCCGATTTGTCATCACCGATTATCGATTTTCTCTGCTTCCAGCAATCCAACGATGAGCGGCTTCGGAACGGGCGCCAACAAGGTCGGCTTCGGCACGAACGGCTTCGGGAGCGGCGGGGGCTTCGGCTCGCAGGCGGCGGCCCCGCAGCAAGCGCCCGCGGTTGGCGGCTTCGGCAGCGGCGCGGCCTTCGGATCGGCGGCCGTCCAGCCCGCCGCGCCCGCGGCTCCGACGACGCCCGCGTTCGGCTCGGCCGGAGGATTCGGGAGCGCCGGCGGCTTCGGAAGTGCGCAGTCGACTCCCGCGGCGCCGCCCGCGAACGCCGCGCCGACGCCCGCCTTCGGGAGCGCCGGAGGATTCGGCTCCCAAGCGGCCACTCCGCAGCAACCGGCCGGCGGCTTCGGATCGCAGCAGCCGGTCGCCCCGCCCGCCCCGCAGTCCGCCGAGAAGCCGAGCGAGGAGCCGAGCGGCGCGCCCGCGGCCTTCGGATCGGCCGGCGGGTTCGACGGCGAGCAGCCGGCGGAGGACGCGAAGCCGAAGGGCGACGAGGCGAGCGGCCCGAACGCCTCGATGGTCGACCCGGCCGCCCACCACAACTCGCGCTACGTGCCCCCCACCCGCAAGGAGGAGGACATCTTCGCGGAGGACCTGCCCGCCAAGCTCCTCTACTCGACGGCCTTCGAGAACGACGAGGACGTCACCGTGGAGAACGCCGGCCCCAACCCGCTGAAGGTCGAGTGAGTCCCGTCCGCCCCCTCCCTCCACTCATCCCTCCGCCGATTGCAGCGTCTGGTCGGAGCTGAAGCTGCTCCCCGAGGTCATGGAGAACATCGAGCGCTCGGGGTACACGCGGCCCCGCAAGATCCAGGCCTACTCCATCCCCTACATCATGGAAGGTTCGTTCTGCCCGCCCACCTTCCACTCACCGCCCCTCATTGCAGGGAAGGACCTGAAGGCGCAGGCGGAGACCGGCTCGGGCAAGTCGGCCGCCTTCCTCGTCCCGATCATCAACGCGGTCGCCCTCGCGCACAAGAAGGGCTTCGAGGAGGGCGTCGTCCGCAACCGACCGACGGCGATCATCATCGAGCCGACGCGCGAGCTCGCCCTTCAGGTACGCGTCCCGTCCTTCCGCCCGCCCACTCCTCTCGCTTGCAGCTGTACGAGCAGGGCCGCAAGCTGGCCAACAACACGGGCGTGGTCGTCGTGAAGGCGTACGGCGAGTACAAGTACTCGGTCAGTTCCCTTTCCCATCTTCCATCCACTCATTCTTCCCTCTGCTTCAGGCGAACGCCGAGGAGATCATCCGCGGCTGCGACATCATCTGCGGCACGCCCGGCCGTCTCTTCCAGTTCCTGGACGAGGGCGTGGTGAGTGGGCGGCCGTCGGTCGGTTGAGTCCTTCCTCCTCTCGTTCAGATCAAGCTGGAGAACCTGAAGTTCTTCGTGCTGGACGAGGCCGACCGCCTGCTCGACCGCAACTTCAAGGAGGTCATCGACCGCATGCTGGAGATGAAGCGCTTCCCGCAGGTGAGTCCCCCCTTACCAGTCGTTCATCTGTTCGTGTCTTGCAGCAAGACGTGCGCCAAACGCTGCTCTTCAGCGCGACCTTCCCGCCGGACGTGGACGAGTGGGCGCAGAAGCTGCTGAAGCCCGACTTCGTCTACGTGAAGAACGCGCGCGGCAACTCGGCCAACCGCAAGATCACGCAGAAGTTCCGCGAGTGCGCCAAGAGCGACAAGAAGGAGATGGTCGTGGAGGTGCTCAAGGAGGAGCTCGCCGCCGCCCGGGCCAAAGGTTCGTCCCCCAACCGCCCATCCGCCCACTCACCGCCCGCCCGCCCGCTTGCAGACCCCACGGCCACGCAGCCCCGCACGCTGGTGTTCGTGCGCACGCGTCGCGACGCCGACATCATGGCCGTCTACCTGTGCGAGTCCAAGTTCCTTGCGGCGACCATCAACGGGCGAGTGCTCCCGTCCGCCCGCCGCTCACCCGCCCGCCTGCTTTCAGCGACCGCACGCAGGACCTTCGCGAGAAGGCACTCCGCGAGTTCCGCGACTCGCGCGTCAACGTGCTCGTGGCCACGGACGTGTGCGCCCGCGGCCTCGACATCAAGGAGCTCGACAACGTGAGTGCGCCCCCTCCCCGTCCACTTATCCTCCCCGTTTGCAGGTGATCAACATGGACCTGCCGGACGACATCCTCACCTACGTGCACCGCATTGGCCGCACCGGTCGGCTGCGTCAGGGCCGCGCGCTGAGCCTCTTCGACCCGTTGGAGGACGGGAAGCTGGCCGACGGTCTCGTCGAGATGCTCAAGAACGACGGCCTGTCGGTGCCCGAGTACATCGCCAACGCGGTCGGCTCGGCGGGCGGCCCGTTCGGCGGCGGCGGCGGCAAGTCGTTCGGCAAGAAGGCGGACGGCGGCGGCTTCGGCAACGGCTTCGGCAGCGGCTTCGGAGAGCCGGCGGCGAACGGAGCGGGCGACGCGCAGCCCACCGGCGGCTTCGGTTCGGGCTTCGGCTCCGGCTTCGGCTCCTGAACTCCCTCCCATCCTCCCCGCATCCCCCCAAGTGCTCAATTTGTTCCTCTTATCCGTAATTCCCCTTTCCCATCTACCTCGTATCGAATTCGTTGTGTATCGTGATCTGACTGTCTCCTTTAGAGCGGTTTCCATCGGATCAAGTCAGTTGTTCTCTTTCGTTTCGTTCGTTCGTCCGTCAATGCAGTCGCTAAGATAAATGGAGTACGCGCAGTCGTCCGGCAATCGGCAAGAGAATTCGACCGTTTCGTCCAGTTAGCCCACAACACAGAAGTTGGAAGAAGCGGTATGTCGTCGAACGGTCAATGCAAACGGCCACCGGCTCCCCACTACTCGGCCTTTACTTTCGCTCGTCCCCCGAACAGACGAAGAAGGAGGAAGCAGAAGAGGGAGGAGGATACCAAACAGACGAGCGAGAAGTAGAAGAGAAGATCCAGCCCCGCGTACTCGAACCAATGCAGGCGAAGGAGTTCCGGCCGAAGGTCGGGCAGCGCGCCGTTCGCGAGCACGAAGGCGATCCACCGGCGGAAGGTCTCGTCGGGCTGGGCGGGCTTCTCGGCCACCAGACGGGCGAGGCGGCGGGCGTTGCGGGCGAAGCTGAATGGAAGGCGGGAGTGATCGCCCGGCGGCCCACTCACCTCTCGTTCCCCAACACCGCGCGCAGTTCGAACTCGAGGCGGTCGGCCGTGAGCTCCGCGGGCTCCAGCACGCGCCCCAGGCCGCGGTACTCGACGGTGCGCGCATTTGGGTGCTGATCGAAGAAGACGGGCAGCAGGAGCATCGGCACGCCGCCGTGCACCGCCTCCAGCACCGAGTTGTAGCCCGCGTGCGAGGCGAACAGCCGGCAGCGGGGGTGGGCGAGCAGACTCCGTTGGGGCGCCCACGAGAGCACGTGGACGTTCGGCGTGTGGGCGGCCGCCTCCGCGAACTCCCGGTCGTCGGCGTCCGCCTTCAGGAGGAAGTGGAGGGCGGGCAGCCGGCCGAACGCGTGCACGATCGCCCGCTTCGTGGCCGCCGCGATGTGCCGCGTGGAGGCGGAGGTTCCGAGCGAGAAGAAGACGAAGCCGTCCGCCGTTCGGTTCTCCACGAGGGGCAGCAACTCCTGAACGAACAGAGCGGTCAATCGATTGATGAGATGAGGGAGGAGCTTGCCGCCGGGAGCGGTTCGGGCGTCCGCAGCCCCACGCCGCCGATGTGCACCACGCGGGCGGGCAGCGGCCGGACGGGCTCGAGGAACTCGTCCGCGTTCACGAACAACACCGCTGCCTCGCCGGCCAGCGCGAACACGTCCGGGAAGTTGGTGGCCACAAGTCGCCGGAAGAGCGCGTTCACCGTCCGCACGTGCTCCGCGTAGAGCAGCCGGTCGGCGATCACGTGCGCCCAGTTGGCCGCCCGCTCCCACGCCGACATCCGCGGCCCCAGCCGGCCCTCCCACACGTTCGGCACGTAGGCGACCTCCGGCGGCGCCCCGATCGCCCACGCGTGCACGTCGAGCAGCGGGCCGGTGGTCGTCCACACGTGCAGCGGGACGCCGAGGGCGCGCGCGAGGCCGAGGTCGCAGAAATCCGTGTGGTCGGAGACCGCGAGGTCGAACTGCGCCTCCCGCAACGGCCGCAGCTCGTCGAATCGCTCCAAGATGGCTGCAGGAAGGCGTGTGCACGGAGAGGGCGGCCGCTCACCTTCGCACACGCCCGCCATCGCCGCCAACTCGGCCCGTCGGCGCCACACGGACGGGCGGAAGGGGGCGAACGTGTCCGCGTACTCGGCGGCCATCACGCGGTCGAAGTGGCCGCCGAGTCCCCGCATCCGCACGACCGTCGCCAGCCGCGTGCCGTTCAGCTCGTCGCCCGACCGCATCTCCGGGATGAACACCGTCTGCAAGCACTCAACAGAAAGAAGGGGAGGACGGACCGCTCACCACGTTGTGCCCCGCCCGCACCAGCACGTCCGCCAGCCGGCCCGTGAAGAGGACCATCGAGTTGGCGAGGTTCGGCGAGATGAACAGAATTTTGGCCCCATCGCCCCCGCCGAGCAGCAGCGAGAGCAGGAACACCGAAAACAAGCCGCTTCTCATGGGCAGACTGACGAGTGGACGCGCAGGCGATAAGAAGGGAGCAAGTCGAGTTTTATCTTATCTTCCGTTCACACGAAAGGTCGACACAATCGATTGGTTTATTCACGGAACAGAGGGGCGATCATTCCTGGTCGTCGGTCTTGGTGCGCGTCTTCCGCTTCTTGCGCATCTTCACCTTCAGGTGCACGTCCTCGTCGGCGAGCGGGGCGGGCGGCTGGCGGACGAACTTGAAGTAGAGGAACAGACAGCCGGGCACCGCGAGCAGCCAGTAGACGGCGACCACGGCCAGCGAGACTGAAAGCGGGCGGGCGGTTGAGTGGACTGCGGGGGACTCACTGATGCCCGCCAGGTCGAAGAGGTCCTTCGCCCCCTCCTTCTTCTTCTTCGCCTTGGCCGCTGAAACGAGGCGATCAACGGGCAGCCGGCCCCCACCCACCACTCGCCTCCCAGCCGGCGAGCAGCACGAGCAGCAGGAGGAGCACGAACTTCGCGGTCTTCATCCCGGCCGAGAGCAAAAGAACGCCGCCACTCCACGAGAGCGAACTGCAAGACGAATAGGCGAGCGAGTAGTCCGGGACTGGTTTTGTTCATGCAAATACAGGAGGGCGTTGCGAATGAGAACTCGAATGAAAATCCGTCCGTTCACAGCAAAACAGCGACGTTCCCTCGTCTGACGGCCGGCTAGTGTAAAGCCAGCATGCACGCTTTCCCGCCGTTCGCTCTCCTCTTTTCGCCGTCGCCGACCGGCCGTTCGTGGGAATCGGCGGCCCGGTTAGCTCAGCTGGCAGAGCACCAGACTTTTAGGGTCAGAAGCGAGGGCATCTGGCGGCCGCGGGTTCGAATCCCGCACCGGGCTTCTTTTTTCTCCGTTCGGCAGTCGAGACTCTCGACTACCATCAGCGAAAGCAAACAATTTTGAGTCTCTTCTGATTGACCAATTTTCTGCTGTTGTTGATTGCAAACTGGCTGCATTGCTCCTACAAGCACTCTCGAGACATGAAACTATGGCGAGCATCTCAAATCCACTCGCTTCCTCGCCGCTCGCCCGCCGCTCCGCCCGCCACAAAAAGGCGACCCGCCCGACCGCTGGCTGGGCGGCAAGCGGACGGGTCGCTCCCTTCCCTCGCTTCTCTCTTCGTTCGCCGAGCGGGTGTGCGGGGCTATAGCTCAGTGGTAGAGCGCTCCCTTAGCATGGGAGAAGTCGCGAGTTCGATTCTTGCTAGCTCCACATTCTTTTTGCCTTTGCGAGCATGGACAGCTCGTTTTCTGGCCGCTACGTCGTCCTCGTTTATTTTGCTGCTCGTGACGAACAAAAAAGCCTTGGGAACTTCACACCATTCGATGCGAGCGCGATCACATTCTCAGGGTCCTACCGCCGTTCGTTCGCTATCCCCGCCGTTTCTCGCGATCGCCGCTGCCGTGGGAAATCGATAGCCGGCTTCTCCGCTCGTCCGCCGGTTGGGGCCGTTCGCCCACGCCGACTTCTCCACTCCTTTTTTGTGGTGCGAAGGAGAGAGCGGAATGGAGCTGAACGTGCCCGTCTTCTTGATCATCGGTTTGTTTTCGCTTCTTTCCAACCGCTCACTCCCCTCTTCCGCCTTTAGGCGCCCCCGGGAGCGGGCAAGTCCTCGGTCTGCAAGCCGCTGGCCGCCGAGTTCGGCCTCGTCCACCTTTCGTCCGGCGACCTCTGCCGCGCGGAGATCGCGGCGGACACGCGCCTCGGCCGTCGGTTGGCGCCGCGGGTCAAACGGGGCGAGTTGATCTCCTTCGGCGTCATTCACAAGATGATCCGTGCGGCGATCCACTCGAAGCTGCAAGAAGACGCTCCGCCCAACGGCTTTCTGATCGACGGCCTTCCGCGCGAGACGGGGCAGGCGGCCCACTTTGAGAACAACGTGAGCACTCCCTCTATCCTCCTCCTTCCTTTCATTCGCCCCTTGCAGGTGGCCCGCTTCAAACAGGTTTTCTTCCTGGACGTGTCGACCGAAACGGCCCTCAAGCGGCTGACCGGACGGGCGGAAGGCGGCGGTCGGGCGGACGATCAGGCACCCGTCATCAAAAAGCGGCTGGAGGCCTTCAAACGGACGACCAAGCCGGCGATCGACGAGTGCAAGGACCTCCTTACGACGGTGAGTGCGCACCGCCCGCCCTCCGCTCATCGCCGCTTTCAGATCGACGCCGAGCGGCCCAAAGAGGAGGTGTTGCTCGCGTTCCGCGCGGCCCTCTCCGAATATCTGCCGCCGCCGCCCGCCCCCGAGAAGGCGGCGCCCAAGCGGCCCGCCCGCCGCCCCTTCGGCCCCGTCGATCGCAACGTGGCGCGCGACGAGCCGCAGAGCAAACGCCCGAAACGTCACTCGAAGAACCACTCGTTCACGCAATAATCCTTTCGTTCCTCGTTCCTTACTCGCAACTTCTTTCTACTCGCATCTCTTCCATCCGAATCAAAACAATCGTAGGTATCTCCCCGTCTGACTCAGTTCTTTCCATTGTTCTCACTGTCTTTCGTTGTTCTCACTTCCTCGTCGTTACGCGCTTATAGGCGGCCCGATCCTCGCTTCTTTTCGTTGTAAATACTCGTCCTCGTCCGTCTTTTATCTGTCGTTGTGCACGTCTTGCGCGCAATAAACACGTGAGCGAGCAGAAAGCTTTCGGTTCGTGGCGCTACGCACTCGCCCATGCGCCCGCCGCCGCTTTCGAGAGAGCGGGGGGCCGCGGAGGGCGGGCGGGCGAGAGGGCGACGCCGCCGAGTGACCGGCCGGCCACTCGCGAGCAAGCGACGAGCATTCGGCACCCCGAACTCGCGACTTTCAGCCCGATGGACGACTCCTCCGATCACGAAGACAGCCGCGCCGCCACGCCCGAGCGGCCGAACGGCGAGGAACGCTGGCGCGCGCTGTTCGCCGACCTCTTCGATCAATTCGACCAGAAGACGGCCGCCGTCGCCCGTCTGGAGGCCGAGAAGCGGGAGCTCGAGGAGAAACGTGAGCTCCGCCGCTCCAATCGCCCCGCAATCCCCTCATTTCAGTGAAGAAGGCCGAGGAATCGCGGCTGGCCGAGTGCACGTCCTGCAAGGTGAGTTTCCATTTTCTCCTGTCCAATTTCTTCCACTTATTTTCCAGAACAAACCGCCCGCTTCGCAGCAGACGAAGGCCTACTTCTGGGACGGCCAGTGTAAGTGGTCCTTAGCCGCTTTATTGTCGTCTTCGTCGCCTTTCAGGCTACAAAACAATTCAAATAACCAAGCCTGCGACGGCCGGAGAGCCGGCGAAGATCACCGTGCCCACAGCGGTGAGATCTGCCGTCATTTGTCGTAAATCACGTTCGCTTTCAGGCGGTCGAGACGTCGAACGACACGAAGAAGACGCCCGTCGTGGAGCAGCCGAAGAAGGGGGGACAGCCGCCGACAGCCTCGTACTCCTTCATGCCGTGGAATGGCCAAAGTGAGTGCTCTCTTGAACTTCATTGTTATTTATTCTTCGTCTTTCAGATTACAACATGTTTTGCTCGCCGTCTGGTGCGCCGGCCGGAGGTCTCGTGCAGCCAGCGGTGAGTCCTCCTCTTCCACTTGCTGTAACTCGCGTTCGCTTTCAGGCCGTCGGAACGTCGAACCACACGGAGACGTCCGTCGTCGAGCAGCAGAAGATCGCTGGAAATGCAGCCGCTGCCGCGCAGGCCAATCAGATTTTCCAGCAGAGTGAGTACTCTCTCAGGTTGATCATTGAGTCCCCTTTTCCAGTGCTCCTCCAAGCCTCTTCCTTCACCCACACGGCGGTCCGGCAACCGGGTGGAAATTTCGTTGCGATGCCCGTGAATGGCAACCAGAAACCGGTGAGTCTCCCTTGCTTCCGTTTGATGCCTTCTCCTTCGTTTATTCAGGCGACCGAGAAGCCGAAGAGTCCGCAGAAGGCGGCCGTCGCCCCCGCCCGCTCGTCGACCGTCTCCGTCCAGCTGAAGCCGGCCGTGCAGCCGCCGACCGCCGCTGCCAGCGATGACGAACCCATCGGCCTGTACGAGGTTCGTCCACTTCCTTCTCTTTGTTGTTTCATTCGCATGCTTCAGCAAATGCGCCGTCTGAAGGCGGACGTCCAGCGGCTGAAGGAGCAGCGCGAGGAGGACGTCGAGACGCTCAAACACGCGTACGCGGTGGAGTTGGCCGAGGTGAGTGCCCCTTTCATTCATTTAAGCGTTTACTCCTCGCTTGCAGCTCCGCGGTCACCTGGTGGCCGTGCGGGCGACGCGCGCGTGGCTCGAGGACGAGGTGCGCCGCCTGGCCGTGGCCGCGCGCCCGAAGGAGCCGCAGGAAGCCGCCCCGCAGGCGGACGAGCAGCCGGAAGCCGGCCCGAGCGGCCTCCTCGACGCCCAGCCGCCCGCCGACGAGGACGACCGCGCGTCGGTGGCCACCGCCCGCTCGTTCCACTCGGCCGACTCCTCCGCTGTCTCGTGGGAAAATCTGGAGAGCGACTTGCAGCTCTACGGGTTTAATTGAACGTTCCTTCCATTCATTCTCCGCACATCTCACAATCAGGGTCTTTTGTAAATTCTTTTCATCTACCTCACCTTCGATAAACATTTGCTGCTCGTTGATCGTGAGAGGGGGTGGTCGAGAACGAACAGGTGAACGGAAGGATGTTCGGTGTACTCTGCGGGGTGCACGGGAGTTTCTCGTTCACCCCGACGTGCACGCCGTTGAAGTCCTTCATTTGCGAAGCCTTTTGGGCGTTGATCCAAAGGTGACGTCGCGCGAGTGGACTGCGCGGGGGAAGCGCGCGGTTTGTTTTGATGGGTGGTGAGGAAAACTCGCTTTTTTATCACTTCCGAGTGTTTCCAACCGCCGGGTCGTCGTGTGGAGTCGCCGACGCGGAAGAAGCGTCGAATTGATCGAACGACGGCGGCGGTCACGTCGACGGCGCCCCTCCGAAAACAAGCAGCCGAACGGGCGGTCGGCGAGTTCGTGGATCTCGTCGCCGCAAGAAAAAGAAGGCGGCGGTCAATCGGCGGGGGCGCCGAAACGTTTGATCGCGAATTCCAACGTCAAAACCGCAGCGTTGTGATCGGCGGTTTGCGCCGTGAGTCACGAGAAGCGCGTGGGGCGGGGAACTCGCGGATCTTCCGACCGCCAGAAGCCTCCTCTTTTCGTTTTTAGTTTGTTTTACTCGCCGTGATTCGATTAGCCGACGCGGAGTGACGTGCGGTTGAAAACGGCGTGACTTTGTGCTTTTTCGAGTGACCTGGCGGATGGTTGGCTGCGTGCCAACCTCACTTTCGATTTTGAACTTCGACCACCTAAAAGAAACAATTTTGATTTGCTTCCTTGCAGACGCGCCTTCTTTTCTGGTCGGCGCATTCCGCTCGTCGTTCCTTCGAGTTGATTAGCCGACGCTTCTTTCGGTTGGCGCGATCTGCGTGGATTTTTCGCTTTCGGCGCGCGTTTTCTTCCTTTTGGCGTCGACTTTTAAAGTTGCTTTTTGCGATCGGTTGTTCCTCGAAGTTGCTCGCTTGACCTTCACTTCGCTCGTTTGTTGCAGCCAAAGATGCCCAAATTTGCGGCCCTTTTCTTGCTGTTCTTCTTTTCGACCTTCGACGGAGTTCACGCAGACTACGGCGGCTACGACGCGGCGAGGACGGTGGGCGCACGACGAACAGGAGGAGAACGCGATCCGCTCGTTTTGCCGTCCAACCTGCCGCACAAACCGAACGAATACGAGGGCGCCTCCCACTTGTTTTGGTTCGTTTTCGTGCTCGAAACGGGAACGTTCGTCGCGCAGGTACGAAAACAAACCGTTCGCCCACGCGCACGGCGGCCACGAGGAGACGTACGGCGGGAAGCTCCACCAACACCACGCGGCCTACGGCTCCGACCAGCTCGATGGCAATAATTTCATTACGGGTTCGACCAGAAGACAAACGAAAATATCGATCGGTGTTTGCAGACCCGCCGGGCGTCGGCTTGAACGCGCAGGAGAATCGGGACAACTACGAAAAACCAAAGCGTGCGTTCCACTTTTCTTTTTGTCCCACTCGTCCGTTTGCAGCGTCCGTGGACTTCGACGTGGTGGAGAACTCGGCGACGACCAATCCGCACGCCCACCGCGTCCACCCGACGACCGCCGCTTCGACTCGCGGGATCGACGTGGACGTCGGAGCTGCTCACTCGTCCACTCCCACGCCCTCGGCCTCTTCGTCCTCCTCGTCCTCTTCGTCCTCGCCGTCTTCTCCCCTCCAAGTTCCCTACAAATCGGCCCACGGGG
The DNA here is from genome assembly GCA_024699865.1 of Aphelenchoides fujianensis. NCBI lineage: Eukaryota > Metazoa > Nematoda > Chromadorea > Rhabditida > Aphelenchoididae > Aphelenchoides > Aphelenchoides fujianensis. The sequence continues at coordinate 374,679 of JAMPIO010000057.1, read as the reverse complement.
CCGAGGAGAAGGTGGACGAAGACGGCGCACCGAAGGGACCGAACGAAAAAGAAGACACGAAGGCCCACGTGAGCGCCCACGAATACGAGTCTTCCGTCACGTCGACGTCCACCAAGCGGCCTTGCTGCGCGTGCTGCGCGGAGCAGTCGGAGTCGGCGGGCGGCGGCCACTCGCCGTCCACCTCGAAGATCGGCGGGCACTCGCCCTCCGGACCTTCGACTTCTGCGCCCTCCACGTCGGCGTACGTCCGACCGCCCACTTCTTCGTACGTGAACCCCCTCACGCCCTTCGCGCCCCTCACGTCGCTCACGTCGACCGGCAGCCAGAACGGCGGTTTGAACGGCGGCAACAACGGCGGCGGCGGTTCTTACGCGACCAGCCCGAACGGAAGTGGCGGCCCCTACGCAACGAGTCGAACGGGAGGCGGCGGTTTTTACGCGACGAGTGGTGGCGGCAGTGGTGGGGGCTGCGCGGGTTTGGGTTCCAGCGGCTTCAACGCGGGCTGCGGGTCTTCGGCGTGCGGCTGCCAACAGGCGCCCGCACCCTGCTGCCCGCAACTGCCCACGTGTTGCGTTCAACTCCAACTGCGTGAGTCCCCTCCGTCTCCTTTCATCTACGCTTTTCTTTCCTGCAGCCCAGCTTCCGTGCTGCCCGCGAATCGAGTTTTGCTGCCCCCAACAGCCGCTCTGCTGCCAGCCGACCGGCTGCGGCGTGTGCCGAAGCCGAGCGGTGAGGGCGCGACGCGTGAAACGAACCGTGAGTTCCCGTTGCCGTTAATCACTTCTTTTTGTTTGAAGGGCTGCGTTTCGTGTGCGGGCCGCAAGAAGCGGGACGTCCTCGACGAGATTCACGTGCGACGGAAGCGGCTGGTCCGGCCTCCACTCCACTCTTCTCATTCTCTTTGTTGATTGCAGGGCTGCGTTCCGTGCCTGCGGCGGCGGAAGCGTGAACAGCAGCAGTGCGCGAGCTGCTCGCCGTTCACGCGCCAACTCGTGAGCCGCGTCAAGCGCTCCTTCCTCTCCACCTGCTCGCCGTGCGCCAACCGAAGGGCGCGGGCGAAACGAGAAGCCGAGATCGCCGCCTTTCACGTGCGCGCGCAGGCGAACGACCGGACGAGGCGGGAGACCTCGCAGTCTTCTTCAACGGCCGATTGGAGGCGACCCGTCGGCAAACGGGCGGTTGAATCGGCAGCCGTCAGTTTCTTTCTTCTTCCTTCCTTTAACCCTCATTTCTTACAGGATCTGGAGTACGACTCGCCGCTGCAGTGCGATCGATCCTGCTGCGACTACTCCAAGTGCCTCAAATCGAAGCCCTTGAACGGACGCAAGTGATCGTCTAATGGTCCCTCTAATATTCTCCTCGTCGGTTTGTGTACATACCTCGTGAATAAATTCGGTTCTGCTCGCCGTTCAGCCGTCTTATCAGTCCGAGAAATGATGATTTCCGGGGGCAGGAGAGGGGTCGAATATTCTCTTTTTATAGTCTTGCTTTATTTCTCGTGAGCAAAACGACGGGCGTTTGCGATGACGACGCGGTGGACATTGTGCGTGTTTTTTCTGCTGCTTGTTTCATCCTGGTGAGTTTTAAACAACACGATTTCTTGATCCCCGGAATGCGATTAGCACTGCGGACACGTGGGTGGTGATTGTGAGCGGTGGCAGCGGCTTCTACAACTACGCCCTTCAAGTGAGTTCTTTTTCTCCATCTCTCATTTGTTTCCAGTCGAATGCCTACCACGCGTACGGAGTGATTCGCGGGCACGGCGTCCCAGCGGAACGGGTGATCATGATGGCGGTGGACGATTTGGCCTTCCACGAGGAGTCATTCTTCCCTCCCGCCTATCCTTCCAACCTTCCTCGTTCAGCAATCCCTTCCCCGGGCAGATCTTCAACGAGGCGAACGGCCCGGACGTGTACGCGGGAGTTTCCTTCGACTACCGCGGGGCGGAGGTGACGCCCGCCAACTTTCACGCGATCCTTCGGGGCGATCGGTCGGCCATTTCGGGCGGGAGCGGACGCGTGCTGGAGAGGTCTCCCGTTTCGATTGGATGAAAGTGAACGTGGCCATTTAGCACGAAGGATGACCACGTGTTCGTCTACTTCGTGGGTATACACAGCCGATTGAAGCTTCCAATTGATTCTTTCGTTCAGATCACGGAGATGCGGGCGTCATCTGCTTCCCAGACGATGTGGTTCGTTCTTTCTGCCCACTTTATTTCTTTCGTCTCGTTTGAGGTCACGGCAATGGAGCTGAACGACACGCTCGCGTACATGAGCACAAAGGAGATGTTCGGCCAGCTTCTCATCTTCGTGGACTCCTGTTATTCGGGTTCAATGCAAGTGCTTCCTTTTTCTTCACTCTTTTCACTCGTTTCCTTTAGGTTCGATGGAATCCTGCCGTCGAATGCGAACGGTGAGCATCTCTTTTGTGCCGTCGTCTGACCGCTTTTCGTTCAGTTTACGCGATGACGGCCGCCCGCGCCGACCAACTCGCGTTCTTCACGTTCTGCGACCTGCCGGTCATTCGCGTCTGCCTGGCGACCGCCTTCTCGCACGGCTGGATCGTGAATTCGGAGGAGGTTCGTTTGAAAGAAGAAAGCGTGATGATTGCTTTGTTCAGTCCGATCCAACGGTCGAAACACTCGAGCAGCAGTTCCGAGCGGTCAGCGAACTCGTGAGCGGCGCGAACGTCTCGGATTTTGGCGACCGGACGATCCGAAGCGAATCGATCGCCCTCTTTCAAGGCGGCCAGCAAATCGGGACAGCAAACGGCGATCATAATCTAACGGTTCTCTTCAATCTTCCCGCTTATTGCAACTGCCGTTCTTTGTTCAGAAGGCAGCCGCCTACTCGCAGTTCACGAAAGACGACTTGCCGATCCGCTTCCTGGAGTCGAAACTCCGCGACGCCCAACGGCCGGCAGACCGAAAAAGTTTGAAAGCCGAGATCAGCGAAATGAAGGCGGTGAGCAGCAAACAAAGAAGACGATCGCGGTCGTTTGTTCAGAAACGAGCGTTCCACGACGATCACACCAACTCTCTCGTCCGCCTTCTGGTCGAGGACGAGAAGCGGGCGGCTTCGATTCGGCGGGAGGTTCCAGCGAAGATCACGCAACTCGACTGCCAGCAGACGGCCATTCGGGCATACCACGAGCGATGTTTCAACCTCGGAACAGTCCGTCCACTCGCGCGTTCGTTCACTCGGTTGATTGCAGAATCCGTACGCCCAACGAGCCGCCCGCGTGCTGACCGCCTTGTGCGAAGACGGCCACTCAACGGCCGCCATCTTGAAGGCGATCGACGGGAGTTGTGCCTCGAGCGACCCCTCCAGCCCCACCAACATTCACTAGTCGGCTCTTTTAATCGCGGACGTTCAAAACGTGTGTTGACCCCCGCTTCTGCGGAAATAAATCCTTGGAGGGTCCACAAGCATTTCAAGGTCATTTTCATCAAACTTTATTCACCTCGCATCAAACACACAACGCAACCAAACGAGGAACAACATTCACTCGTCGTGTCCCGCCTCACGCGTCCTCGATTTCGTTGCGGGCGCCGCAGACGGTCGAAGTGAAGTAGCCGACGACGCACATTCCGATCAGGTAGATGATCGCGCAGATGAGGTCGTAGGTGAAGCGCCAACGCCACCACGTCATGACGAATATGCCGAGCATGCCGCCGGCCAGGATGCTCACGGCGAACTGGAAGCAGCCGATGAAGAGGGTGGAAGCGAAGGTGGGGAACTCACCCCGCTGATCACGTACGGCCAGAAGAGCCACCCGATTCGCGCGGCCGTGGCGACCAGCTCGAGGATCGCCGAGATGCCGAAGATTCCGTACACGACGAGGCTGAACAAGGCAAAGGATTAGAGGAACGTTCGGTGAACTCACGAGATCATGACCGTGTATTTCGTCCAGCCAAAGATGCCGCCGCCCACCTCCGCGTCGTAAACCTTCAGCTCGTATACCTGCAAGGAAAGAGGGAGAATGGATGTGGGTGGTGGAGAGGGAAACGAACGCCGTTGATCCAGACGCCGCCCACAGTCATTTGGACGACGACCAGCGCGATGGACAGGATCCCGATGATGATCAGCCCGATGCGCAGCGGAATGCAGCAGCAGCACGTGGGCGAATCGTGGCCTCCTTCTTCTCCCATTGTGAACGAGCTGGATGGACAGAGCGGAGCGAAGAGCAGGAGAAACGACCTCACGTGTCGGTCGAACGAAATCGAACTGCGAGTGGCGGCCGGGCGAAAAAAGTCGACGGGGAAGCGAGGAGCACGAATTTGCATCAAGGAGAAAATCGTGACGGGATTCCGGCTGCTCGTTCCTCCATTCTCATTGCCAGCGACGAGCTCATTCGATGGGTCGCATCACACGGACGATGTTCCGTCCACGAGCGGAATGCGTCAAAGTTGATTTCAGTGACGATATCCGCTCGCTTCGACACAAACAAACGTGTTTATTCGGTGAACAGCACAGAAACAGGCAACAAAATAAGGAGATCATTGAGGCGGGGGCCGCATTCCCTCGTCCTTGTCCTCGTGTTCCGTGTACGCTTTCAAGTTGGTGAAGCGCTCCGTGCCTCGCTTCTCGCCCACTTGCGCGCTCAATGCTTCGGGCAGACAGCAGCAGATCCAATTGGAAGCGGCCGTCGTGGCCGGGAAGAAGCGGAACGGTGGATCCTCCCGGAAGACGGCGGCCGCGCACTTGCAGCCGGAAAGGAGAGCGTCGATGTCGTCGTCGAGCCGCTCTTTCTGCATGAACGGAGAGCAAAGAAAGTCGTAGACGTCCAGATTGAGATCTTGGCTGAAACAGACGATCAGGAACTTCGGACAGCCGTCTTCTGCTCACACTCGGTACTTTGTGGCCGCTTGGACGATCGGCGGAGTCTGCCGCCAGTAGGCGTCTGCAAAAGAAAGGTGAGCGAGCAGAAAGAAGAGCCGCTCACCAACGATGTAGTAGCTGATCTCTGGGGCTTTAACGAAGATCGCCAAGCACAGAACGGGCGACCGGTCGTCGAGCAGCAGGGCTTTCAACAGTTCCGGGTCGTAAAAAGATGGGTGGAAGGCCTTCACCGAGTTGCCCCCCACGCTGCAGCGGGCGATGTCCTGAAACAAACGCATCAGAAGATGAAACTGTGGAGGACGAACCTCGACGAAGAACTGGAGATCCTTGGGATTGATCGGCAGCGGGTGAGCAGACGAATGGACCGACCGCTCGCTTCTCTGCGCGGGGAGTTGCGGGCCGAAAGGAACGTCGGGCGGCGGGTCCCCTTGACCATTCTCGTTCGCCGGCGGCTCGTAGTGCACGAAGAAGACGCTGAGGACGATGGCCGATACGATCGAAACGGAGAGGACGAACGCGTTCAGCGGCTGCATGACCGCCGCCCCGTCGAATGCAAAATGACTAAATGGCGACTTGCGAACGAAAGTAACGAGAGACGAGGAGTTTGCATGACAAGCTAAACGAATCTTGTTGCGGGGATTGCCCCACGAAAACCCAATCGGACCTCTGCGATACGAACGTCGCTAAAGATCCTCTTCATCAAATAATCTAGTGCTTCCAGAGTTCAAAAATGAAAAAAAGAATGTGGAGCTAGCAAGAATCGAACTCGCGACTTCTCCCATGCTAAGGGAGCGCTCTACCACTGAGCTATAGCCCCTCACACACACCCGCTCGGGCAACGAAGAGAGGAAGGAGCGAAACGAGCGATCCCTCCGCTTGCCGCCTGCGAGCGGGGCGGGCGGTCGCCGGTTGATCTTTTTGGGCGGAAAAGCGCTCGGATCGCTTTGTTGATTGCAGAATTCTGCGGGCAGCTGACATTCGGACTTCCTCCATCGCTCGTTGTTCGGTAGGCCGCCGGAACAAGCGACCGGTTCTCGATCGTTCAAGGAAAACTAACTTCTAATTGGTTGTTTTTCTCATCGTGAAGCAGCGACAAAGAAAGGTAGAGTTGTTTATTGTGAAGTGACCATTCAGTGAGTTCGATCGGAGACATTGCGAGAGTAAAGGAGGCAACGCGAGAGTAAGAAGAATAAAAGAAGAGGTATCAAAGGTAGTGCAGGTTCACCGTCCGCGCTTGGTGATCGATCAACATGTAGTAGGACGGCATGAAACGGCTGAGTTCGCCGTCGGAGTCGATGTAGAAGACGACGAACAAGTAGAACGCGACGCGAACGGCCATCCACGCGATCATCCCGAGCGGCAGCGTCCAAACGCCCGTCCAGTGCAGGAGCAGGGCAACCACGAAGTAGACGCACCAGCAGACGAAAATCCACGAAAACACCTTCTGAAAGCAAGGAAGGCAAGAATGTTCTCGATTCCAATGCAAAACTCACGGAGAAAAAGACGCAAGTCGGCGACGAAGAAGTCGGGCGGCGTTTGGCCAGAGGGAACCCGACGAGGAAGGAAGCCGCGAAGAGCAGGAAGTTGGCTACCGTGTAGGCGACCCACGACGCGTCCGCCTCCTGCTTGATCACGAACAGGACGACGGAGACGAGCGCGCCCACAATTAGTCCGACGATCGCGTCGAGCAGGAAGGCCACCAAAACGTAGAACGCTTTGCTCTGAATTCAACCGTTAACGGAAGAAGAAGACGAGAACTCGCCTCGCAGGACGTCTTTGCGCCGGTGTCCCCCGACTTGGCCGGCGGCGGCGTGCGCGCCTTTGATCCGCGCCGCGACTTCTTACCCATTTCGGTCGCGATCGAGAAGTTCGGACGAGGCGGAAGAACCTGAAAGCACGCGGAATCATCGATTGGCGAGAAAAATCAATCGGACAAAGATGGATGGATGTAATCGTTAATTCGTGAAGAAAAGTATCTTTCCCTTTTCAACATGTCTTCTAATCGCCAGAACAAACGGAAGCAACAGGGAAGCAACCCCACAAGCGATGACGAAAGAGCGACGGAGCGGGCGGCCGGCGCAATCGCTCGCCGACTGCTGGGAACGTCGTCCGAACGGGCGGCAAACGGCGGCGAACCGCGGCCTGCCCGCTGCTAAAAAGGCGAAGCGAGACGGGCGTCTGCTCGCATCTTCGACAAGGAGGGTGAAAAGGAGCCGCAAACTGAGAGAATCTTCCGTTTGTTGACGTGTTTCCTCACTTACCGGCCGGATTAACCACAAAGCGCCTGTTTGCTCGTTCCGCCACTCCACCCCCAATTCGATCAACCAAACGATCGGAAACGAAGTGTTTATTGCGAGGAGACCATTCACTGCGTTCGAAACGAAGAGATACTGTGGGAATACGGAAGAACAATGCGAGAGCAGAAAAGAACAACAAAAGGATGTGGGAGAACAACAACGAAGAGATGCTCAAACGTGGTAGTCGTCCTCCTCTTGTTCGTCGATCAGCGCGTCGTGGAACGTCAGCAGGCACTCACGGAGCCCGTGGAAGCCGAAGCAGACGGAGCACGAGAAGAGAGTGTAGACGATCGCCGTCAACAGGGACATCTCGCCCGGCAACGCCCAGACGCTCGCCCAGTGCAGGAGCAACGAGACGAAGAAGTAGGCGCACAAGCAGGCGGCGATCCACGAGACCGCTTTCTGCAAGCAATCGATCGATGAGATGAATGAGGACAGCGATGGGCGAAGACTCACGTAGAAGTGGATGGCGGGGACCAAGAACGACGGGCGGCGTTTGTACACGGCGATCAGGTTGAGCAGAGTGACCGCGGCTCCCGAGAACGTCAAGACCGTGAAGGTCGCCATGAGGACGCGCAATTTGTGGCCGACCACGAAGTAAATCGCCGTCAAGATGCAGTTCGTGACCGTCAAAGCGGTCGCCTCGAGCAGGAAGACCAGCGACCAGCCGAACACGCAACTCTGAAGACAGCGGACGAGAGGTGATGGGGGCAGAAAGAACTCACTTCGCACTGGAGCTTCGGCCGGGCGGCCGGCGGCTTCGTCGTTTTCGGTCCGACCGGAATCTTCTTCTCCATTTCGGACGCGATCGGGGCGTTTGGGCGAGGCGGACGGAGCTGGAAAGAAGAGGAATCATCATCGGCAAGGCAAGAATCGATCGGTTGGATGGTTGAAAAATCGCATAAACAACGAGGGAATTTGCGGAGAACGATTCGTTTCGATCGCATCCCCTCTAAACCATGTGGAAATGCCCTTCGATTTCCCAAAAGAACTGAAGCGGGCGGAGGAAGCAGCCCCACAAAAACGATGACTAAACGGAGAGCGGGCGGCCGGATGGCGCGATCGATCGCCGACTGCGAGAGACGCCGCCCGACCGGCAGACCGCGGCGATGTGCGGCCACTTCGCCGCTAACCGGGCGTCCGGCAGACAGTCCGCCCACACGCCCGCTCGCACGGACTGTTCGCTCGTTCTGTTTCGAATGCTGCCACCCGAATAATTCAAGGGTTATGGTTCTTTGAAGACCGCATTCGTCCACAGCACAATAGACGAGCATTTGTCGATTGACAGGAAAAGAACAGTGAATCCGTTGAGGGGTTTGCTGCTTTCATCTGGGCGATCTCCGCTCCCACTAATGGGCAGACGAATGCCGCGGCGATTTGCGGTTGACCACTTGCTCGGCGAAAGCAGAAACCCTTGTGGCAATTCGCGGGCGGAATGACCGCAGGACAATCGGTCCGCGTCCCCCGATCGTTGCTGTCCACCACTCGGCACTCACTTCCCACTTGCTCGCCGGCCCTCGCGTCCGCCATGTTGCCCTTTCCGCGCTTTTCGACGCCGCAATGCTACGCGAAGAATCAATTCACGACCGTCGGGCAGTTCGGAGCGAATCGCTTTTTCACCACCGGCCGCTCGGTCCTCGCCTTCAACCACACGGGAAAAGACGAAAGGATCGGAGTGTTGGACACCTTCTACGGCGTCGAATTGTGAGCTTTCCTTCCAAACACTTGCATCTTTCTCGCGATCTTGTTGCAGCTTTCTGAATCGAGCGAAAGGCAGCGAGCGGATCGAAGAGGACGTGCTGGACTGTTTCGAGGTGGAGAACGACGTGAGCAGCCGCACGGCCGCCCTGCTGCTGGCCACCCGCTCTTCCAAACGCGAACTCTCCGTCCAAGAGGTGGACGTGGACTTCGATCGAAAGACCTTTACGGCCCGTCCGCCCGTTTCGGTGTCCCCCGAGCACCCAGCGGCCGAATTCGAGCCCTTCCGCAAGTGGATCCACCCGACCGACGATCTTCGCGTGTTTCTCGTGTCCGTCTTTCAAGTCGGCCAGACGTCCTTCTTCCGCTTCATCCGAGGCGATCAGGCGGTCGAAAAACTCCCGCAGTTCGCCTTCGAAAAGGCCGGAAGCACGCCCCAGGCCGTCCACCTACACAACGGGCGCCTGTTCGTGGTCGAGAGCACGCACACTCACCTCACACTCCTCTCCCACACTGGGGATCGCTTGCTCTCCCTCGTGAGCGAAAGGAAGCTCGATCACAGATTGGTTTTCTATGAGGTGAGTAAACGCCGGCCTCTCGTCTAACCCCGGTCCGTTTAGCCTCGCTACTTCGTCTGCACCTTCGTGAGCAACGGCTTGTTGGTCGTCGTGCTGAAGATGACGGGTTGGACGGCGAAAGCCGAACTCCTCTGCTTTCCGCTCGAAAACGAAGGCGGCAGCTGGGAGGACGTCGAGTGCCCGCAGTTCGCGGCGTTCCCGTGGGCCGTCTGCCCGGCGGTGTTCGTGGACGGCATCCTCTGCCTCCACGCCGTCCGGCAAACGTGGCTCCACACTGAAGTGGTGCACGAATTCCACTCCTACCGCATTCCAATCGAGTACGCTGTCTTTTCCCTTTCTTCTGCTTACTTCTTCGCTTATAGACGACCGGAATCTCTCGGCTACGCCGCCTGGTTCCGAGTGCTCCGCTTCGAGAACGTGGAGATCGACGTGCTGCAGAGGGGCGCCTGCCGCCCGCTCTCGACCACCGGCCTCTACCTCAACAAAATCACGTTTGTCTTCCCGTTCCGCCTGTTCATCCGAGGGGACTTCGATCCGTGGGAGTATTTGCATGCCAAGAACTCCGCAGCGATGAGCATCGGGAGGGCGGGAATTTTTGAGCGCTCTCACGCTCAAGTGCGGATCGCGAGCGACCAGAAAATGATTCAATCTCTCCTCACCTCTTCGACGTCCCGTGCGAGCGCTAAACCCAATACCGGACGAGATCAAGAAGAAGGTGGGCGCCCGTAACCAGCTTGTCGGTTCTCATCCGTTTCGTTGCAGAAGCATTGCAACGCGCCATTCGGGAGTCCCTGCAGCCGGCCGAAGAGCAGGCGGGACCGTCCGGCTTCCAACAAGACGACTCTTCCGATCCATCAAGCGAACAGGAAATCAACCTATTGGAGGACGATGGGAGTCTTTGAAGAAGTCTTTTGAATTGAATTATTTGTTTGACGTTGTGTTGTGGGAATAAAAAGAGAGTCTGGTCAAAACCGAATTGACGTTACTGGATTCAAAGTCCAATGTACTAACCACTACCTATACTACAAGGCCGACAGAGAAAAGAGCCTCGAGCGATGTGAAGTCGAAAAAGAATGCGGCGTGATTTAGCGACGCCGACGAGCGCCCGCCCCGTTCAACGAATTCATCCAGCCGCCGCCTTTATTCTCCCCACACCGATCGCAACCGACGGCTAGAGGCGATCCCGACTGCCGCCGAACGTCGTCTCGGCGGACGGGCGGTTGGGGGCGGCAAGTTCGGCGGTCGCGTCGGTGGGCGGCGGCTCCTCTTGGGTCGCGTCCAGCCGGTGGAGCTCGTCGAGGACCTTCGGTTCGGAGGCTGCAAGCGGGCGGAAGTGAGGAGAACAAAGGAGAGGACTCGCCCTTGATCGCCTCTTTGATCTTCGCCGCGTCTTCTTCCAGCTGCTTCAACTCTTCGGCCGCTGCAACACGCGAGCGAGTGGGTAGACGGGCGGCCGGGTGACTCACTGGGCGACGGGACGAGCAGCCCGTCGTCCCGCTCCTCCTCGTGTTGGGTCTTCTCGGAGGGCTCGGGGAACTCCTTGCGCGTCTTCTGAAGCGGCCGAGTGAGCGAGTGGACCGCCCGCCCACCTTCTTCCACCGCTCCTCGTTCTCCGAAGGCCCGACGGGAGTGGGCGGCTTCTTGCGGGCGGCCGGCTGCTCCTTCGGCCGCTCCGCCGCCTTCTGCCGGTCGATCGGCGGGGCGGAGCGGTGGGCGATCTCGTTCGTCTTGGTCGTCCTCTTCGTCGAGTCGCTGCCGACCGCCGCCGCCGCCTTCGAGAGCTTTGCGGAGGGCTGAGTGGGTTCCGTCTGCAGCGAGAAGGAAGTGGGAGGAGAGGGAGAAGGGAACTCACTTTCTCCGGACATTTGATCGCGTCCTTCGGCCCGAGGAGCGCCGCCCGATCCTGCCCCGGCTGGCTGCTCGGCTTCTTTTTGCTCGAGCAGCAGCCCATCTCGTCGTTGGGGAGTGGCCGACCGGAGTGGGCGGGTGGTGGAGCGAGTGGAGTGAGGAGGACGAGCGTACGAAAGAAACGGAGAGAGCATGCAAATTTGCGCGCATTGGATGTGGGAGGTTGTCACTTGGGACAACAACGGTTATTGACGGTGAGAAGGGGCAGTCGGGATCGGTGCTGCAGTTTTTTCATTGTCTGCCAACCATCTAATCGAGTGAGAAATTTATCGAACACAACGCTTATGCCCGCGAATTATTCGATCGCGACTGCTCGTTCACATGGCGTCGACGATCTTCTCCACGAATGCCGGCCGTTCTCGGTAGACGCGGCGGAACTCCTCGGATCGGAGCAGCTGGAGGAGGCCGTCCGCCGTCTTCCACGCGAACTCCAGCGCTCTCAGCAGTTCGGCGTCCTTGTGCTCGACGGCGAAGAGGACGGCGGCCGCGAGGTTCTCGTCCGGCCGCTTGCACGCGCGCTTGATCGACTCGACGCACGTCTTCTGCAACAAACGAGCATTGAATAGCATTTTTGTGTCCGCTCGCTCGCTTGCCTGGAGAGCGGGCATCCCGAGCCGTTTGGCGGCCACGTACAACTCGCGGGCTCTCTTGTCCAGTCCGTTCACGTGTTTTGTTCGGATCCACTCGACTACGGCGGCCATCGTTTCGCTGCTGACCTCCGCGGGCAGCCCGTCGCTCAAGTCCTCCCGTTTGGCCACCTTCCGCGCGAACAACGCGCTCTCGTCGATCAGGAGGTCCCGTTCGATATGCAAGCGGGAGGATAAGTGGGAGGAGACTCCTGATTGTTCTTCACAAACTTCGAACTCCTTCCCGTCCACAACGATGGACAGCCGGCGGTCATCGGTGGTCTTCTTGATCTTCGGCGGGCCCGCTTCGTCCTCGTCCTCTTCGATTGGCCGCGGACGTTTGACCGCAGAATGTTTGGTTTGACTGTTGTGCTCGAAATCCGACTGAAGCTCAATCAGAAGGAGCTTGTCGCTTTCCTCTTCGCTCTCTTCTTCGCTCTCTTCGAGGTCGTCCTCCGGCTCGACCCAATCCTCGTCTTCGACATCCGCCCCCTCATCTTCGAGGTCTTCTTCCTCTTCCTCCTCCTCGTCGTCTTGCTGCTCTTCCTGCTCATCCTTCTTCGGCTCTTGGTTGATCTGCTGTCCGTCCGTCTCTGTGCTTTCTTCCACAGGTTCTGTCGGCGTTGGAACAGCAGCTGAAAGCGAATATGAATGAGGGTAATTGCCCCTCTTCGCTCTCCATGAACGAAAGAGCAGGACTCACCGCTTTCTTTCTCCTTGCTGGCTTCTGTTGGCTGGGGAACAGGCCGTTGAGGAATGGTGGGCGGCGGAAGGCACAGGCCGCCTGAAAAGAAGCCATTCAATCGGCTGCCATCCATTGAGAACTTACGGGGCGGCCTGCTCGCACGAGGGAGTTGCTCCATCGTCTTCTTGTCTGCCCTTGCCTCCTGCACGGGCTCTTCTTTCACTTGGACTGATGGGCGTTCGGTCGTGAAGGCGGAAGGCGGCCGCGGAGCAGCGGGCCGGTCGGAAGCGGCCGCCTTCTGAACATGTGGCGCTTTTCGGTCTTGATTCGTCGCATTTGACGACAGCGTAGTCGGAGTTGATCGAAGTAGTGTGCTTGTTTTGGACGACGCCAATAGCGGTCGAAACGCCGACACAAAAAGCGGGGGTCCAAGCGGATTCTGCTGCAGCTTGGGCGGCGAGAAGATCGGCCTCTGCTGGATAAACGGCCACTCGTTGCTTTTCGACGGCTCGTCATGAGCGGAAGCCGTGTTCGAGGAGCCCTGCGACAGAGCGGGCGACGGGGAGCGGGCGGGAGTGACGGAAGGTGCGGGGCGCAGCTTCAGAACCAAACGGATCGGCCGGTCGCCGGCGAACTCCTCCAACTCCCGTGCCGGCACGTGATGCCACGTCTTTCGGAAGCGGGCATGATCGCACCGCTCGTTCGGCGGACAGCCGCACACTTCGAACTCGCGAACTTCTGAAAGCAATCGATTTATCGAATCAATGGTCGTTGTCCGAACCGACCTTCGTGACGGAACTTCGTCTCCTTTTCGCTGTTCTGCACCGCCCACTCGAACGCGAAGCGAACCAGTCGACGGCCGAGGAAGCGCGTCAGGACAAACTCGAAGTCCGAGCGGTCCGGCCGCCTGTCGGGCGGAAAGAACCGCAGAATGAACTCGACGTCTTCAAATCGCCGGCGGGTCGGCCGCGCCACTCTCTCGCGCACGTCGGGCACGTGCAGGATGAACGGAGTGCCGTTGGGGTCGCCGGGCGTGTACGACGCTAGAAAGAGGAAAGAACAAATAGAACAATTCGAATGACACTCACCATTGACGTCCTCATTTTGCGGAAGGTTGCGCGAACCACATCGAACAATGCTCTCGTCCAACTCGACCTTGAACTCGGCGAACAGCTCGTCGTGCGTCTTCCAGCTTCTGCCGTGCAACTTTAAACGTCCAGCGTTCTCGCTTTCCGCGGTGGAACACGAACCGATCCCAAGCTGAACGGAGGTCAAAAGAGATGAGTGGAAGGAACTCACCGCTCTCGACCACCACTTCCGACTGCTTCCCCAGCACGCGGCAGCGAAGCCGCAAACCCACCGGACTGAAGGCCCCAAAGTTCGAAATGAAGACGCCGAATTTGGACGTCGCGTCGTCCCGCTCCCCGTCGTCCCTCGACTCGAAGAAGTAGAACGCTTGGAAGCGGAGCTCGTGGCCCAGCTCGCGGCAAAAGTCGTAGGACGAGGAGTAGAAATTCTCCCCCACTTCGGAGGGGATCGGGAAGCGGCAGACGGCGTTTCCGTTCTCCAGGTGCCGGCAGGTGCTCTTCTCGTTCGTGAACCTCTGTTTGCGAAGCATTGCCTGCAAAAGAAGTCGAGTGGTTGCTGATTTCGCACGTCCACGAGCCGGACGACGGGTAAGAGCAAGCGGGGTCGGTGAGCGAGTGATCGGAGAGCGAGGAGCAGTTGCGTTCAGACGGTGGGCGTTTGCTCGGGCTTTGTTTCCTTGCCGGCCAGTCGCGTCGCGTAAACACCACGTTTGACCGTCCAATCGAAAAGCTTTCTGCACCCCGCGGTGTTCGGTCCTTTGACTACTAGCAATATTCAAGAGATTGAACACGCCCAATGACGAACGGTATGGGTCAACACGCGAGTTTCATCGTCAGGCAATCGTCGAATTTCAGCTCGTTGCAAGCTGCCGCCGCTCTGCTGCAACGCTTTGCAACAACAATTCTTGTGAGACACTGCAGGTCGACGAGAAGAGTTCTCGGAAGAGCGATATCGGTGCTCGTTCGAAAAGACCTCGCAGAACATCGCAAAAGCAAAATGAAAAGGGCAGGAAACCGCTGTCCAATGCCAGAGAACGAGAAAATCCATTAGCGACCGATCGCTTCACGCGGCCCCGCGTGCAAAGGACACTCGTCCGGCTTCATCCCGCCGCTGCCCACCGGATCAAAAGGCCAAATGGCGCCACCGTTCATCCGGGTGGGTCGAATGTGGTCGCATCGTTTAGCGCACTTTCCGTCGAAGACAAGCGGACACCTTTTCCACCAATCCGTTTGTTCGTTTGGTTTCGTCCTTCGGCCTTCTTCCCGCAATGACCTCCCCACCCATGAACGAAGAGGAAATAAATAAGCGGTTTATTCACGTAAAACAAACACAACCGACGAACACAAACGACCACTTCCACACACGAACAAAGGAGCTGAAGCAAAGGAGGTGATTAGAGAGTAGAAAGGACGGAACTCACCGACGGACAACCCTTGCGATCAACGGCGGTCGAGCGACGAGCAGGAGGGCGTCGGGACGTCCAGCTGGTGAAGGCGTTTCTCCAGCTTGCGCACCTTCCGCTCCACGCGCTCCAGCCGGTCGGCCCACTCGGCGGACGGCGGTGCGGGGGCGGCCGGCGAGCGCAGGCGGGCCACGAACTGCTCCAATTTGTCCACGTCGACGGACGAGTGCGTGCCGGTCACGTGGAAGCACGAGATCAGCTCCAGCGTGTCCACTTTGACGAAACGAGACGGGCGCGCGTTCATCGAAGAGCGAGGCGACCGACCGGCAGGCGAACGAATGGGCGAAATGACCGCCCGCGAGGAAGAGGGTAATGAGCCGGCGATGAGCAACAGCCGATCCCTCCGCCAAAATGAATGCGTTATTCTCGCCACTAGCGGCCAACGAAGTTGATGCTCGAGAGACTGGACGACAGCACGCAACTCAACCGTCCACCTGCTCTGTCATTCGACCGGCGGAGATAAACGAGATCGGTGACCAAGTCGCAGCATGATTTTTGTGGCCGAGATTTCCTCCAGCAACTCGACATTCTCTTGCACAACGGGACATCCAGATGCGGATTGAACGTGTTTATACCCGAACAAAGCAAGAACGGCGAAACAACTCGGAAAGACACGAATCGAAAGAACCTTGGTTCAAGTGAAGTCCACAGCGTCTAGCGATTACTAATTAGCCTGAAAGCTATCGAGTGCTAATGCAAAAGAATGAGTGCCCACATACCTCTGTATTTCCTTCCTCTTTCTCTCACGGCGAGAAGTCGCCCTCGATGCGGAGGAAGGTGGGCGTGGAGTCTTGCGGCCGGCTGACCTTCAGGAACATCCGCTCGTGGTTGCTGACGGGATCTCGCCAGAAGGTCGCCTTGTCGAAGGGATCCACTCGCTTCAGCTTCCGCGCCCACTCGCGGTCGTGCTGGAAGCGAAAACACGTGAACACGGGGCGGAATGCTCGGAACAAACCTTCGAATCGAAATCCCACTGAAGTTTGACGGTGAAGAAGAGCCGCTTGATGTGCGGGACGTCCAAACGATCGCGGAGCTCCAGGCAGCGCGCCCACTCCTCTTCGAAGTGCGCGTCGAGGTCGTGGCGGACGGTCTGCAATTCGAACGAAACGAATAGGAGAAATCGAAGCGATCGCCTACCCACGAGTGGATGTCCACGTGCAGGTCCTCGAGCGACGGGAAGCGGCGACAGAAACTCCCGATGGAGGCTTGCGGGAAATCGAACGAGCCGCCCACGAACAGGAGACCGAGCGACTTCAGCGATGCCGAGAGCACTTGATCACTAAACACGAAGAAAATCAATCGAATAAAAGATGAAACGAACTCCGGGAATTCGCGAAGAACCTCCACCATCGGCACGTCCAACCGCTCCACCTGATGGCAATTCAGGAGCGAGTAGTTGACTGAAAACAATTCAAAGAATATATCGAAAGGAAAGATAGACGAACACTCGCTCCAATCGTGAACGACGAGCTTCTGCAGCTTCAGCGGCGGGAGGCGCTCGAGGACGTTCGAAAAGCACTCGAATTCCCGCAGGTTGGGCGCCAATTCGGCGACGAAATCCCGCAGAACGCGGAGGTCGGGGATCCGGTTGACGGTCAGGCGGCTCACGACTGAAAGCAACGAATAAACGGCAACAATTCAAGGGAAACGCTCACATTCCCTCTGATCGACCACGTTCGCCCACTCCTCTCGTGTGGACCACGGAAAGAAGTCCAAATCCAAGTGGACGGGAGTGCAAAGCAGCTTCAGCAGGCGGCGAACTTCCGATTGGTCGACCGGAAACTCGACCGCCGACGCCCCGACGGCCGCCTGCCAGTGGAGCCGCCAGCCGCCCTCCTCCTCGTGCTTGAACGTGAGCCCGCCGGCAGAACGACGGACGGCCGCCAGTTGAGCGGACGAGATCGCCTGAAGAACGAACGAAACAATCGGAAGGAACGAACGAAGGAACTCACCAACAAACGGTTGAATTGACGGAAAGCGGCCGACTTCTCTGCGTCCGTCGACATCGCGGCGGCCAGCACGAAGCGATTGAGGCCGTCGCGCGCCCCGGCCGCCCGAAATCGCGGCTTCTTCTTCATCGCGGAAGAATTGGATGGAATCAGCAACCAACAGAAGAAAAAACAAAGTTGGACGAGCAGCAAGCCGAGTGTGGCGATCCGCAGCACGAAACGTTCGCGGTCGGATTCCTTGCTCGGCCTCCATCGAGCAACGCGTCTGCTTCGTCGGTCTTATGTTTGTGGAAACTAATGAGAGGAAGTTTGAAGGCAGATTGTTGGCGAATGCTTCAAGCAGCAGAGCACAAAACTCCTTGACCTCGCATTCTGCTGCAAGTCGATCGCTTTTTGGCGTGTTTATCCCACGAATTCTCCAGATTACAAACGAGCGACGGAACGTGAGAGATGGAGGAGAAGTTAAACGCTTTAATTTACCCGGGTTTGAAGATTCACGAGCAGAAGGGAACAAGACCGCTAATCGGGAAACGTCACGGGGCTGAAGTCCTCGTAGTGGTCGAAACGGTCGGGTGGATTTGCGGCCGCCTCGTCGTCCGAAGAGCCCAAAGGTTCCTGAACGCAACGGAATGCTCAATTCAATCAAAACCTTCCTCTCACCTCCTTCTTATGTTTGTCCCTTGGGTAGCAGTCGGCTTCAATGCGAAAAACGGTGGGCTTCGGACCGTTCGGCCAGTCGTAGCGGACGACAAGAAACATCCGCCCGTGCTCGTTGACGGGGTCCGTCCAGAAGGTCGCCCTTTCAAAGGGCTCCTTTGCCCTCACCTTCCGCATCCAGTCAGAATCGAACTGAAGCGAGAGGTAGTTGAATCAATTGGAAGGGAAGCAAACGAACGTCGGCAGAAGGGAATGAAAACGTGAGTTTGATCGTGACGAAAATTCCCTTCAATCCGGGCACGTTCACGCGCTCGCGGAAGTCCACGCACGTGCTCCACAGCGCCGAAACGTACTCAACAAAATCCCCCGTATTGTTCTGAAATTCGAACGGGAAATGAAGAGATCGATCGTCAACGAACGAAAAGCTTGCTGGAGATGTGGAGCTCTTCGAGTGCCGAGAAGCGACGGCAGAACGTTTCGATGGCGTCGCAGTCGGGATTCCATTTGTAGGTGCTGAAGTCGGTGATGAGGCCGAGCGACTTGATCGTGGGCGATAGAACGCGATCTCTGCAACGTTACAACCAATTGAAAAGCCGAATTGAAGGAACAAACGGCAAAAATCGGACGTTATGCGCCGCCCACCACTTTACGTCCAACCGGTGAACGTTGTGACGACCCAAATACTCGCAGTCGACTCCTAAGTCGAGAGGACACTTCAAAGAACATTAGCAGCAGTGTCGTACGTTCGTCTTTCACGACCAGCTTCTCCAAATTCAAAGTCGGCAGTCGCTTCATGAGGTACGCGTGGCACTCCAGTTCTTGCAGTCGAGGGGCTACTCGTTTGATGAACGCCGCCTTTCGTTTAGACCGGTGGTCATGTCCAACGTTCAGACGGTTCACGACTGAAAGAAGCGAGTAAATGCCGGGAATTAGACGGATGACTCACATTCCTCCACTCGTCGCATCTCCTCCCAGTCGACGTCCATCGCCCACTCCAAGTCCAAGTGGAGGGGAATGCGGAGGAGTTGGGCGATGGCGCTCATCTCCTGCTGGCTGACGGGAAACTCCACAACTGACCAGCCAACGCCCAGATCCAACTTGAGCGCGGGTCCGGAGCCCAACAGCCGGAATTCGAAGCCGCGAGCAGTTCGCCGAACGGACGCCAATTGTGCGCGAGAAATCGACTAAATTCGAGCGAAAAGTTGAGCAAATTCAAGACGAATAAATGGAACTCACGGCCAAGCGCATCAATCGAAGCGGTCCCCTCTTCTTTTTCGTGCACATCGCGTCGATCAGCAGGAAGCGATTCAGGCCGTCGCGCACGGCAGTCGGCCGGATTCTTGCTAGTGGCCTGTCCGAAACGTCAGCTGCCATCATGTTTGCAAGAATTTGGACGCAAAAGGTTGCGAAATGCGGAGAAGTGTGGAAGCCGTGCAGCAAGTGGGTTTGGCAACCCGCCACACGCAAAAGAAGGAAATATTCGCGGCGGAACTTTCCGATAGCCTTTCTGCTTATCGTTTTGGGGAGTGGCCCGATAGGCAGAGGTCGACGCCTTGTTGGTTGAAAAGGCAAGGCGAATTGACCGAAATCAACGCCCTTTTATTGTACGTTCCGTTTGAAGCATGCGGGAAACCAGCGAATGAGCCCGCTTCAAAATGGAAAACCATTCCGTTCAAACAAACTACCCCTCATGCAAATTCAAGGATCGTCAAAGCAATGGTCGCTCGTCATTCCATTGAAGCAAAAGCAAAAGAAAGGCCCTGGTCAGAATCGAACTGACGTTACTGGATTCAAAGTCCAATGTACTAACCACTATACTACAGGGCCGTCGACCGCAAGGCGGCGGGCAGCGAGAAGAAGCGAGCGGCCGCTGGGAGGCAGCGGGCGGGCGGCTTGCGGGGCGGCGGGAGGGCGAGTGCGGATAAGCGGCGATCTTTTTCGATTCTTCAACGGCGGATGATTGTTGTTAGCTGTCGTTGATGCCCGAGAGTTCAGTTGCTGGATTTGCCCGGTCCGAACGCCCGCCCGTTAAGGATTTTACGTCCGAAACGCGTTCTTGCAGCCGTTTATTTTATTACACCTCGTTAACAACAGCGAACAAAACACAACAAAACAAAACGAAATCGCGGCTCGTCGCCCCTCTCGAAATTAATGAAGGCGATGTCGCCCACTCGGGGCAGCACGGTCACTAGTTCGCGATTTCGAGCAGCGGCCGAACGGTGCAGCAAACGGCGATCGGGCCTCCGTCGGCCAGTTGGAGGAGGTCCTCCTGCGGGAGGAAGGAATTCCAACCGTGCCGCGGAGTCTTCGAGTCGAACGAGCGGTGGGCGGCTGAACAAACGTTAGAGTGAACGGACGAGAAGTGAGCAAGCGTGTAGAGAACTCACCGTATTTGTGCGACCGCCGTCCATTGGGGCCCTCGATCCACACTTCTTGCTGCACAAAGACCGTCGAGTGGCTGTCCAATCCCTCCACTTCGATCGATACCGCGCAGTGTCCCGCCTTCCCCTCGATGCTGCCCGTCGGCTGGAAGTCGACCGTCCACTGGGCGCCGTCCACTCCCGCTACCACGAACGGGGCGCTCTCCCAGCTCTCCGTGAAGGCGGTCGTTGCGTAACGGAGGAGGAATTCGGGGTTCTCGAAGCGGAACTCGGTCGGCCGACTTGAGAGCACGTGCGTGCGCCGGACGGCCCACGGGAAGTGGCAGCAGACGAAGAGAAGGGGCTCGTTCGCCAAGGCCGCGCGCTCTTCGGTGGAGAGGAAAGTCGCCCATCCGATCGCCGCCTTCGTGGAGAAGTCGAAGAGGCGCTCTGCAACAAAGAACTGATCGAATGGGCAGAAGGGAGCACTAACCTTTCACTCCGACTGTCGTCCCGTCCGCTCGCTCGATTCACGCGCTCAATTCCATCGGCGGGATGGCGGCCGACTGCTCGAGGAGACGCACGTGGAGGGCGCTCGACCGGCCGCCCGTCTGCTGCGTGCCGCACGGGCGGAATTCGAAGGCAAACGGGAGCGAGCGGCCGTCGGGGAGCTCGAGGGCGTGCGGCTCGCCGATCCAAACGTCACCCGCTTGCGCGTCGGCCACACGCTGCGAGTAGCCACGGACCTCGCTCCAGGCGATCTTCGGATCGTCGTGCAAGAACACAGCGAGCATCGGGATCGCGATCGAACTAAAAACGAAAGGATGAAGCTGCTGCGAAAAAAACGCGTCGGCGGGTGAGAGAGCGGAGAGGAAGAGTGGAGACCGAGCAGAGAGAAGGAGAGGCGGCGAGTGAGCGCTACGAAATGCGGGCAGGCGGGCGCTTTCGGAGGCGGCCTGCGATCCTCCTCCCGCTTCGTGATGAAATGCGGGGTGGGAACGGCGGAGGTGAGAAGTGGTGATCAAATCGCGAGCAGAGCGGAAATCTCATCGTTCGAAAGTGCCGCGCGACGATGGTCTCCACTTTCCGCAGACGCCGCAAAGACGACGAACATCGAAGAAACCACGAGAAGAACGAATTGGACGAACAATGCAAGCAAGCCGGACAGTTGTGACTCTCCTTCACTTGAATGGAGTCACAAATGAGACGAGAACGAGAAAGCGGGATACACAAGCAAATGCACGAGTGGGAGCGAGCGAAATGAAGGGAGAGAGAAAGAGGCCGCCATCCGCGACCGTTGATCGCCTCGAATGTGTTCGTCCGTCGCCGTTCGATCGTGGACAGGCGATGGTCCGTTCGCTTTTTGCCCTGAGTTTTATTAGGTGTTTCGTTCGGCGACCGCACGGCGCAAGTCGACTCGAAGGACGCACGATCGGCTTCCACCAACGCACCGAAACGAATGGGAATGGTCCTTGACAAAACTGTTTAGAGATGAGCGTTAAAGTCCTTTCTCCGTTTGTCTCTCACCGCAGACGACAACCCCAATCTACAATTGCCGGGGCAAAAGGTGAATTCCGTTGCGGGGAATCGAACCCCGGCCTTCCGGGTGAGAGCCGAAAATCATAACCACTAGACTACAACGGACACACTCGTCTTCGGCGGCGGTCGGCTATGAGCCCACTGGAAGCCGCCAAAGCACGTTCTACTCGCATGTTCCGCTCGCATGTGTGTGTGCGCGCGCCCCGCTTGCTTCCAGTTCGCTGCCTCCCGTCGCCGCCTCCCGCTCGCCGCCCGCCAGTCCGCTTGCTTTTTTCGCTCCCCGAAGAAAAGGCGGGTGCTGGCGCTGCTGCCCGCTTGTGCACGGAACTGGCAAGGCCCAGTGGCCCAATGGATAAGGCGTCTGCCTACGGAGCAGAAGATTGGAGGTTCGATCCCTCTCTGGGTCACAACACTTTTTGTTTACCGACGTAATGGTTGTGATAATCTTTTCATGGTTTCTGCCGTTGACTGACGTGTTTTTGCGCACGGAAGCGATAGAGGTGTCAATAATTGGTGGTTCAAAAACGACGGCAGTATTTTCGCGCTTCGAAATAACTGCGACTTGCTCGGATCTTTATTCTCTCTACCTGCAAACGCTCCTTTCCAGACTAGCGAACTGGGAAACGCAATCCGCGGGCGAAAGACCCGTCTCGAGCTACAAGAAAGGTGAGAAGGGGTGGACTCACAGCAACAGCAGTAAGTGCCGACGAACATCGAGTTCTTGAAGAACTGGCAGAAGCCGGGATGGTTGGCACTCCGTTGAACTGTAGGCAGAAAGACGAAGTGAACAGGGCGGACTACTAGGAAACCGGTTGAAGTTGAACCGAAGAAGAGCGCAAGTGCTCATCCCTTGTTGGCGTGCACTCGAGGGCTATTCAACGGGATCAACGCCCCTTCGCTGCTTCCCCGTTCCAAGCGTTTCTCTCGGATTTCGGTTGCAGCATCCTGTTAGTGAACAACCACCCATGCACACGTCTCGAAGTAGGTAATCCTCCTTCTTTTGAATTGCAGCCCGCAAAAAAGGCGAATCTCCCGTCTTTTCATTCATGAGCGATCGTTTACTCGTCGAAACGGAGAGACGGTACGGGGAAGCCGAAGAGGCGGAAGTCGTGCCAAAACATCCGCACCACGTGCTCCAGCAGGAAGGCGGACGAGCGGAGGCGCCGTTCGAAAAAACGGCGGGCGTCGGACGTGATCGTCGCGTGGAGCGGCCGCTCGCCGCCCACCTCCCGCTCGAGAAAACGGAGGCTCTCGGCGGCCACTCCGCGCGCCTCCAGCAGCGGCCGCAGTTGGGCCAACAGTTCGGCGCTCCCGTTCGGCTCGCTGGTCGCTCGAATCACCCGAAAGCGCTCCCGGTCAAGGTCGCAGTGCCTGCAGAAAGGAGTTAGCAAAAGAGGGCGCCGATCACCAATTCTGCGGTGCAAAGTGGCGATCTTCGAACGTCCGCTCCAGGCGACCCGCTCGAATTTGCCGCTCGAAACGGCGGAACTCCGAGAGCACGAAACACGTGAAGTTCGCCCCGCAGCCTGCAGTCCGAAGAATAAAAGGAAAGGGGAAGTGGGCGGATCACCGTTGCAGAATCGGTAGCGAGTGGGATTTCTGAAGAGAAGTGAGTGGGCGAGTAGAAGGCGGGACGCTCACCGAATGCACTTGTCCACGTAGCCGGAGAGGAAGCGGTCGATCGGGTCCCGCACCACCACGAAAAACGTCCACTCGCCATTTTCGTTCGATCGTTTCGCTTCCGCAACGCTGCCCGCCTCCTCGGCCTTCGGGCAGAACTGATCGGCCGCGTACTCGCTGCCGAACGACCGACCGGCCACCCGGAACGCCGTCTCGTTGCGGAGGAAGCAGAGAAGCGAGGAGACGACCGTCGAGAGACATTTTTGGATCACACAGGCGCCCAGTCGGAGGTTCGGGGCTGTCTGGAAGCGATGGACTCCCGCACGATCTCCGCTTCTCCCCTGCTCACTCGAATGCGCGTCTCCATTCGGAGAAACTTCGGAAAACATCGCCGCTCGTCCTTCCCTCTGCAGACATCGGCCGAGCGGCGTGTGCCGAAAGCTGAAAAGCGGGGCAGGAGATCCGAATTGGCCCGTCGGATGGCCTCCAAATTGCGCAGCCGCTGTTCGCCCGCCACTCGCACTCGCTCCTGCTGCTTGAGGACGGCCGAACGGGCGGAAGGCGGACGAACGGGCCGAGCTGAGCGAAGTGGGTGGAAGCCTTGCAAGTGCCGCGGTAGGAGCAGAAGAAGGAACAAATAGACGACGACTGCGATCGAAACAACCCCGAAAACCAACCGAAGCGGCCGCATTTCGCCCAACTCAACCAACCGGACGGGCGGGCGGATCGACGAGCGGGATTAAGCGGGTGGTGTGCGGACGAAGGCTTTCAATGCGATCTGCACGCCATTTTATTCGTTCGATGAAGAAACAGCGCAGTGTTGAAGTTTGCTCTTCGTTGAACAGCGGAAGCATTCATTTGTGTTCAACAACTGCCAATCAGTAGCAACTTCTCCCACCAAAATGATAACAAAAAAGCGGTTGGAACGGGCCCTTGACTAAAGCCTTCGTTTTTTCAACCGCTGAACAATAAACCATTTTTCACGCTTTGGATTGACAGGCGGCAGCGAAAAGGGGCCGCTCGCCGCTTGAACAGCCGGCCGCCCGCCCGCTTCCTCTTCGCCCTGGCGGCGAGCGAACTCGTCGGCCCTGTAGTATAGTGGTTAGTACATAGGACTCTGAATCCTGTAACGTCAGTTCGATTCTGACCAGGGCCTCATTTTTTCGTTTTATCCGTACGTCAAGGAAACAACAACGGAACGATCATTTCTTTTTGAGTTGACCGAAGAAACGCTGGACTGTCTTCTTTTCCGTGGAGCTGTGAACGGGCGATTCTCCCGCGCTCCCTCCTTTCGAGCAGCCCGCTTCCGGTTCCTCCTCCTGCTCGTCTTCCGGCGACGAATCCGAGTACGTCGCCTCCTCGTCTTCGGGCATCGTCAGCGACTCTGCGATGGCGCGTTCCAGTTCTTCTGCAACGAGAAGACGGGAATCGGAAAGCAGCGGACGGCCCACCTTCCTCGTCGTTCCGGCCGCTCTTCGCCTTCACGCCCGTCGGAGTGATGTGGAAGAGGCCGGAGGGATCGGCGGGAACGGCCACTCGTTCGTTCAGAAGACGGTCGACATCGAGGTCAGAGTGAACGAACAGCCGATCGGAAGGGAGGAACGTGATCCTGTTGAGGCACAAGCCGGCGGTCGTGAGCGGACGGGCGGGGCCTCGCTGGACCACGCTCATCTCGACGTCCTCTTGCTTGAGCACCTCAAACCACGTGGAGTAGCTGAGAGGTTCGGGACGCCTGCAAGGAAGAAGTGAGTGCAAGGAAGAAGAATCAGAGAGCACCCGACGGGGATCCGCACGGAATGGAAGACGTCCACTTTCTTCGTGCTCGAAGTGTGTCGCTGGACGGCGTGGAGGCACAAGACGCCGTCCACGAACGCGCTCGTCCACAGCGCCCACGGGAAGACGGCAAAGTCCGCACAATTGACTTCCTCCCACTCGCTCTCCGTACTCGCGAGGGGAATGCGGAAGATGTTGGCGGACTCGCTCTCCGCCGTGTTCTTCAGCACGACGAACAGGAAGCCGCCGCTCACGAAGCTCGAAATGAACTGGCGGTACTGAAAACGAGTGAATTCATTGATCGAAAAGAATCATCATGCACCTCGTAGGCCTTTTTGCACTCGTTGCCGAAGGGCGTCCACTCCCATAGAGTGGTTGTGAAGTCGCAAGCCACAAGGTGGAGGCGGTTGACCGTCCGCTCGACCGCAAACAGCCGCCCGTCATGCGCATGGAAGCCGTGGACGATCTTCCGGCCGAAGACGACGAAGCGGGCGATCTGCTCGACGGCCTGCGCGTTCTGTCCGAACCGAAAGAAGAGGACGTCGCGTGCGTAGTGGACGGAGACGAGGAACAAATTGGGGTCGGCGGTCGGGTGGAGCCACTTGCCGGACGCGGCGGCCGCCCACCCCCGTTCCGCCGGCACGACCACCGGCAGGCCCGTCGCGAAGGTCTTCTGCTGGAAGTCGACGTCCACCGAGTGCAGGCAGAGCTCCGATTGGGCGGAGAGGTCGTGGGCGAGCAGCAGGAGGACGGCCGTCCGGCTCTTCGCGTCCTCCTCCAACGGAAAGCAGTCCAGCACGCGGTATTTGATCCGTTCGCTCCATTCCGCTCGTTTCACGAAGCTGCAACCAAAAGGAATGTTTGAAGAATGGAGGGGACTCACAACTCGAGACCGTAGAAGGTGTCCAGCACTCCGATCTTCTGCCCGTTGTTCGTCTCGTCGAACGCGAGGATCAAGCGGCCGGCCGTGAAGAAGCGAGTCGTTTCGGAGTCCCCGACCGCCGTGAATTGATTCTTCGCGTAGCAAAGAGGATGCAACACCCGCCGATTTTCCGCCATTTCGGCGAGCGACTGGCCGCTCGGCACTTGCGCGCGGGTGGTGCCGAGTGGTGAGCGAGCGGACGGACGAGGGGAAGGAAAGTGAGCAAGCGACCCCCTTGCCCCGCAGTCATTTGCGCTCTTTTGCCCGTCGTCCGGTGTACTTGCGAGCAGGCCGAACAACTGCTCGTTTCGAACGAAGGAAAGCTCGAATAATCTAGGCGGGCAGCAACTCCCGACTCAAGCATGCTTCTGATCGGGTTGTCCCATCCGCGACGAGTAGATTAAACAGATTGCATTTTTACTTTCCACAACGAGATGTTCACTCGCGGTCGAACGGGATTCGCGCCTTTCCTCGCCTTTTCTTTCGCATGCAATCGCGAAGAAAAGTCGTCGCTTGTCGCCCGCCCACGGGCACTTGGGTGATCTCATCGACGACGAGCGCGGAGTTGATTTTTCAGCTTCTTCTTTGTGCTCGCCTCGTCGCATGTCGGCTTCGTGGTCTAGTGGCATGATTCTCGCTTAGGGTGCGAGAGGTCCCGCGTTCGACTCGCGGCGGAGCCCCAACGTTTTGCTCGAGGAACACTCGTGTTGTTCTTTTTGCCGCTTTGACACAAGAGAATAAATTGTTCTGTTGAGTTAAGCACTCAGCAGTCCCATGAGTCGCGAGTTTCGATGCCCAACGGCTTTAGATTTTTGCTTTCAAGTCGAAACCGAAGAGCTCGACCACTTGAAAGCGGAAAGATTGTTTCACGAGGTCAGCACAGCAAGCAACGATTAGACGACCACCCTTCCGCAATTCGAACGGACAGAAAACCTCGCGGCAACGGGCCCGCCAACCGACCGCGTGCCCTTCGATTGAGGCGAGGCCGACGATTCACCGCGTAGGATTCATTTCGAACACGAATGATTCTTTTTTGACGTAATGAATCGTTCTGTTGCGGAAACGAACTTGGATCATTCCTCAACGGGAATTTAGACGCACGCGCCTTTTTGTTTCTGTTTTCTGTCTAATTGAGTGTTTGTTCTGGAGACGAGTGATACGCCTTCGTTGGTTGAGCGCTCTTTTTTTGTTTCCTCTTGATTGCTATTGTGTACTGGTTTGTCCACCGGGCATGAAACGAATCGTCGGCGGAAGGGCAGGTTGGAGCCGTTTACTTGTTGCTCTTGTTCAAATCAACCTCCATGCACTTGTTATTGGCCCGCCGTCCGATCGATCGAGAGATGAGTGGCAAGAGGGCAACGGAAGATTTTGGGTTGATCCACAACCTTCGGACAGTCGTTTCTTCTACGTTCGCGCAACGGCCATCCGCTCGCTTCCGCCACTGTTCCGAAAGGGCGACGGATGGTAGCAGGCGGGTTGGGTATTGCAGGCCATTAAAAAAGCTGCCTGATCTCAAAAACGAGCATCGATCGCCATCAGTCGCCCAGCCGGCTGCAAAAAGCGAACTGATTGCGTTTGACCCAACGCTCGCGCCGCTCACCATTGCAAGCTGAGAACTGCTCTCTCATCGGCGCTTTCCTACCCAACTGCCGTTCATTCTCGTTCGCGCGAACACGTCGATCAGCGAGGTCATGCGCTCTCTTATCGCGCGGCAGCTCCTTTGCGTCGACTGGGATCGCGGCGGCTTTTATTTGTGTTTGCCGATTGCTCGATCGCATGCCGCACACGATTCGCCGCAGTGACGGCTCCGATCGTCGGTGTTGGACTCTCGAACGCTTCCTTTCCGCTTTCAATCCACCGCAAGTGGCAGAAGATGTCCACCGTCTTCAAATACGTGAACGATGGGACAATGGCGGTGTGTTGCCTGGAGTTGGACCCCCGCGCCGCCCACCAATCCGCCGCCTACCCGCTGACGGCGAAAAAGGGCGTGCTTGTTCGGTTCCGCGCTTTCTTCCGCCCCGAAGCGAGCGGAGAGGACGGGGCGGGGATGTCCGAAATGGGCGTCTCCATCTCCGACTTCCACGACGCGCAGTCCGTGGATTGCCGGCTTGAGTGCACGGCCTTTGACCGACGAGCGAACAGAATCCACAAAAGCGGTGAGTTCCTCTTTTTTCTCCTCATTTTTCGCTTCCAGTCTGCGAGAAGTGGACCTTCGAGCGAAGGACAAACGAGAGCTGGATTGTGCGCGTGTCTCGCCGCAAACTGCACGGCGCCGCAAAACTCGGAAGAATCTACGCGGAATTCCGAGTCGAGTTCGTGCCGCGTGATCAGCGAGAGCAGGAAGCGGAAGACGGTGAGTGCGAGAGGACCGTCACACTCTTCTTACCCTCCATTTGTTGAAGATCTTTCGACGAACATCTCCCCGACCACTACATTCGAGTTCCCGGTCGCCAACGTGCTGGAGGGCGTCGACTTCGAGCCGCGCAGCTCCAACGGCCTCGGTTGGGTTGTTCGCTACCGCCCGCCAGTCGGCCCGGTCGGCCGAGTGAGCTTCGAGTTCGCGATCGTCCAGTTTTTCTGCCGCCCGCTCGTCCGCCTGCAATTCGAGTGGTCGCTGCGGAACGCCCACGGAAAGTCGGCCTTCGAACACACAGGTGAGCGGTCA
Source organism: Aphelenchoides fujianensis (assembly GCA_024699865.1). Lineage (NCBI taxonomy): Eukaryota > Metazoa > Nematoda > Chromadorea > Rhabditida > Aphelenchoididae > Aphelenchoides > Aphelenchoides fujianensis. The sequence goes on along the minus strand of JAMPIO010000057.1, from coordinate 346,010 downwards.
ACGGAAGCGATCATTCCGTGTGCTTTCAGACACGATCACGCTTGTGAACTGCGGCTGCGTGGAGTCCTCCTGCACGTGCCCGCAGAAGAGATCAACGACTCACTACTCCGTCTCGCGATCCCTCGCTCTTTTCGCTCGTGGTCGGCCGGTCGTTCTGGTCTTGAAGCTGCGGGAGGTCTTTGGGAGAGCGCCGAACGTTCCTTCGCTTCCGAATGAGCCGAGTGTGAAACTACCGCCCATTTGCGGTTTGTTGCCTCCGTTCTCTTCTTTCGCGACGCCTCCACAGCATCCGTTTTCGTTTGAGCCCTGGCGCTCGCCGCTCGTTCCGGCTTTCGCTCCGCCGATTGGTGAGTGCGCGCAAGTCGCGTTTGAATCAACTTCTGTTTTTTTAGCCTTCTGCCCGCCGTCTTCGATGTTGCCGCCAAGCGGAGAGCCTTCTTGTGAGTTCATTAACGAGCAGACGATCTATTCGACCGATTTTCCAGCTCTGATTGCAGCGAGCGGTGTCACGTACTTGATGACCGTCCCCGACGTTAACCAGACGATTAAGAAGGTCCAACAACTGCACACTTTTGAGGAAATTCAGTTCATTCTTCGCTACTTTCCGCCCAAAGAGCATTCCGGCGCCGACACCGCAAACTTCGAGCTGGTGGTGATCAAAATGCCGCTGAACTCGTCCATTTTGCTCCGTTTGCGGTGGGGATTGCAGCGGACGGACGGCCAACTTGCTTTCGAGCACACCGGTAAGTTCAACAAGAGGGAAAGAAGGTGAACGACTGCGGATTACAGCCACTCACCAGTTCACGAACTGCGGCTGTGGCGGCCGGTGCACGTGCCCGCACAAGAAGCTGAAGACGCCTTACTTCGTCCCGTTCGATCAACTCCGCTCACACGCCGATTTTCATGGAGTGCGCCTGGCCGTGGAGATCTCCCGTTATGACCCGCGGACGGTCTTGCGGAACGCGCAGTGTGGAACCGCGCACAACACTCCGCCGGCTCCGCGCCCCGTTCCCGTCGCAGAAGACACGTATCGAGCGCCGCCGCCATTGGTGATGTCGGCAGCTTCGTCACAGAGCTCCCGCACCCGCGAGTCTCCGGTGGCAGCAAGCGCTCCATCTTCCAAGGACCGAGAGAAGCTCTCGTCCCCAAACGTCCGTTCGGGACTGCAGCCTGAACGTCAAAGAAGGAAACCCGCCCGAACGAGCAGGTGAGTGTGTAATCCGTTCCTCTTCACTTTATTCCCTGCCTTCCAGCCACCGACCGAACGGAGCAGGCGAACACTCGCTGTCGTTCCGCGGCCAGCGGAGATCCCTGTGAGTTCCACAAAACTTCTTTCTTTTGTCTATTCGCTCATTTCTCTCCGTTTAGGCCCCTTTTCGGCCGCCCAGCCGACGGACGAAGCGAGTTCAGCTACAAGCCTTGCACCCTCAACACTCGCCGCTGTGAAAAGGGAGCACAACAGTTCTTTGCACTCTGAAGACACACCCGCCTCTCCTGCGGTCAAGCGTCCTCGACCGATCGCACAGGAGGAAAATGCGGTGGAGAGCAAGAAGCAGCGGCGAGATGAGACGTTGACGATCAAAGTGAAGGGCGAGAAGTACCGAGTAAGTACCGATGGAAGCTTCTTTTTTCACTTCCCGCTTGCAGGTAGACAAGAATCGCCTGACCGACGAGTCGACCGTCTTTGCAGAGCTGGTCGCCGCCAACGAGAAGTCGGCGGGATTCGAAGTGAACGGAGTGGATCGCCAGCAGATGGCCGCCGTCGTCCAGTGGATCGAACGGAGGAGAGTGGACGAAATGGAGCGGAATCCGTGGGAGTTCTTCCCCGTGGCCAAACAACTCGGGATGTCCGGCTTCAAGGCAAGCGAGAAATTCGTGGGCATGCTCTCACTCCTTTTCGTTGCAGACGGCGTGTATCGAGACAATGAAGCGAGGCCTGACGGACGAGAACCGAGCGCCCGCCTACGTCTTCGCCGTCCGCCAAGGAGACGCCGACCTGTTGCGTGCCCTGTCGCCGTGGAACGACGAGAGCACTCGGAAGGTGCTTCTGCTGCTGGAGTGCCCGAAGATGATGCGACTGCTGGGCACCCGCTCGCCGTTCATGCAGGAGCTGTTCGAAGCCATGTATCCAAAGTGAAGAAAGAATAAACGGATGCTTGCAAATGTGACTGGCTGCGCACTCGCTTGTGGGGAGAAGGACGGGAAGCGTGTGGAAATGTGGGCGCTACCTCCTTTGCTCCCCGGCCGTTCATCCAGGAAGATCGATGTGTTCACGAACCAAACGATTCCTCACCTGTCCGGACGTGGCGGCGGCGACTTGTGAGCGGAAACTCGCGATCTCCCGCCCGAACGTCTCGCCTTTTTTCATCGAACGGTTTGAACGCGCCCTGTTCGTTCCGTTGGCTATTGTTCCTTGCCTTCAGCAATTTGTGCACACGCGCGAGCATCTGCTCACTTTCCTGAACCTCCACGTAGCCGAAGCTCTGATGATGTTCGAGAGGAACCGTGAACGTAGAAGGCGTGTTTATGCTTTAGCCCCAATGTCTAACAGAGAAAACAGAACAACAGAAATTTAGACGAACAAATGCATTCACTAACAGGGACGCTTCAGCCCGATCAGAATGCGGACTCCGTCCTGAACGAAGGAACACGTGGGCAGCGACTTCGAATACTCGAGCCACGGGATCTCGCCCTCGCTTGTCCAGTTGAGCCGTTCGAACACCAGCTCGTGGCTCACGTGTCGCCATTTCTCCTGAACAAACGAATGAGTGGCCGAACAAAAAGAACGACGAACCGCGTCCTCGAGGGAAATTCGAAGCTCGTCGCCGTCCGAACAGAAGCCCGCCTTACGCATCTCTGCGGCAAACTCTTTCGCTTGGTCCGCGATCTTGCCCACTCGTTCCAAGTCCAGGGATTTCTGTTTGGAGGAAAGAATTCGATTAATCGACGGCTGAGTTCACACACCTTAAGGCGAACGTCGTATGCCCCGTGGCAGATGAGCTTGAAGTGCTCGTTGACGGCACGCAGGTGGCGGAGAGCTCGAGGAAGGTCGTCTTTCGCGCAGCTCTTGTCCTGAATGTGGAGCTCCTGGAGGTGCTCGTTCCGGTCGAACGGGCCGTAGTCGTGCTGCAGGTGGAGGCAAGACGGTTCTTCCTTCGGCTGCCAGCAGAGCGTGATGCACGCAGAGTTCAGACGAAAGACGTCCGCGAGGTCTGAAACGGAAGGACGGATCGAATAGACCTTCTGATCTTCTTCCGCTCACACGAATGCTGGCGAGCGGTAGGGACGATTTCGACGGATTCGAGCGGAGTCTGACGCTTGCGCAGCATCGTGGCGATCCGGGGGCTGTCGGTGATCAAACGGGTGACGCGGTCGGGCAGCGAGTCGACGAGGAAATTCGCCTCCGTGTGCGTGACACGCGCCGCGAGTAAGTGGATCGCCGTCAAGTTCGGAAGAGCTGGAACGAGCGAACGGATGAAGGAAGAACGAACGGCGGACAACTCACTCCGCAGCAGCGACGCGACTCGCACCCACCTCTGCGCTGCGGCGAAATTCCCGGGCGGGGTGCAGCCTCCCAGAACCCCGATCTCGGTCAGATTGCGGGAGAGTCGAAGAAGGGACCCGACGCCCGCGGACGTCATCGCGAACAGGGCGACCGGGCGGTAGGCTTTGCCCAACATCGTGGCCCTGGGCGGGAAGAAGATTTGCGCGAGTCCGAAGTCGGCGGGGTCGAAGAACGCGTCCAGCCAGCGGCGGTTGACGAGCAGGACGCGGGCGGCCGGCGTCTCCCCCACCTCCTCGGTGAAGTCCTCGACTTCGCCTTGCACGGGAAGGTCCTCCTCTTCGTCTACTTCGGCGGGATGGTCGTCCTCGTCCGTGACGATCTCATCGCTTGCCATGTGCAACTGGGCCATGTGCAGCTGGACGCATTTGCGGGCCTTCATGCGCAGACGAGGCGGGCGACGAACGAGCGGCACGTCGCTGCTGGACTCCTCCTCGGGGCGGGGCTCTTCGGCGGGCGCATCTCCGTCGTTCACTGGTTTCTGCTCGACGTCGGGCGGCTCTTCGACTACGGTCGGGTTTCCAGTGCGCGGCTTCTTCGGAGCGGAAGCCATCCCGCCTGAAAAACGGAAGAAATTATAGGAAATTTGCAAGAGAATCGATTTTGTAAAGATTCGAAGAAACGAGCGAATTTTCCGCACGTTTTGCTCAAAATTGGACCGAAACTGTCGGTTGAACGAATGGAAGTAATCGGAACCAAGAAACTCACCTCGATTCACGTCGATTCACGATCAAAACAAAAAGCAAAGACGCGAATCGGCAGGCGGGTGGACGGCGAGAAGCGGCGTCCGCGGCCGGCGTACGGCGAAACGCCAACCAGCCGCTCGTGCGTGTTTTCTCGGCGAGAATTCGACCAACCGTCTGTCCGTCCACCTCATTTTCGTTTGATCCATTGCGAGAAAGAAGACTTGTTGATAGAGGAGCTCCAACGAACGTTCGGCCGAAAGAGCACTGCAGTTATAGTGCCGCTCGATTCTCGTCGGCTGCATCGAACGACACAGACGAGAATGCAGACTTCATTCTCTGCATCCCCTTGCCCACTCGTCACTCATTCGAAGCGCCCGCCTTCCGCCGAGATGCCCCACGTTCTGCAGCCACCCACAGCTGGCGGGGATGCGCGACAGGCCGCACGTGGAGCCGCGGCGCTGCTCGTCTACATCACGAACGTTAGCGACGGGCGGCTATTCTTGAAGGCGAGTGCGCGACGGCCCTTCCGCCCACTTCCCACTGCAGACGACCTCCGACCGCCCGCCCGCTCATCTCCGACGCGTGCAGGAGGTGGCGGTAGAGAGTCTGCGGTTTGAGCGCGACGACGTCCACTGCCTCGTGTACTGGTGCCGAGAGCGGGACTTCGTCAAGGACGAAAAGTGTGCGTTCTTCCCTCTCATCCACTCACTTCTCTTTGCTGTAGACTGCCACGTGATCGAAGTGCTCCGTCCGGACGGATGCGAAGCGCAACCGCCAGCTCGTGTGGGGCGGCAAGCACCCGACTCGCGACGCCTCGCCGGCCGAAACGCCCGCCCAGACGCCCCAATCGAAAGGCCGCGCGAAGAGCGGCGTCTTTTCGAAAATGTTTTGATTCCTCCGTTTTGGCTGTCTGACGGAAATAACGAGCTCGAAGGTGTTGAATCGCAATGGGGAGTGGTGTGTAGAGCGAGCTCTCGGCAGAAACGAAGGATCCCTCACCGCTCTGTTCACTCGCTACCTTCTCACACCTTGTTTGCAAGCAAGAACGAAACACGCTCGCACTGGTTTAACGGCGGCTTCATCTGCACAACGAACAAGCGGCCAGAAGTCGAGTGGCCTTTGGGTCAATCAAACACAATCCTGCTCTTTTATTCTCTTCTCAGCCAACGCGACTACAGACTGCGGCCACTGGGGCAGCTGAAAGAGTTCTTCGCGGTTCTCGTCGGCGAACTCGACGGCAGCGAACCGCAGCTTCTCGAATTGCCGAAGCGTAAGGGCCACTTATAGTCGCTACAGCACGTTCCCCAACAGAGGGTCGACCGGAGGATGTGGGCGCACATCTCCTGCAAGAAGAAGCGGATTGAGCGGGAGAAAGGGCGGGAACTTGCCGTCAACGAGGCCACGTTGTAGCGGTCGGCAAGGATGAGGAGATGCACGACGTGTTCGTCCAACTGGTCCAAGTGCCCCTAATAGTTAAAGCGGAGCATCTTTTGAACGACCTTCGCCTTCCACTCGGCAGCTCGACCGCTCCGGAGCATTGCGTGAAAGACGTCGATTGGGAGCAGAGCGCCGGATTGACGGCCGAAAAAAGTGAGGAGTCAGAAGAAGGCGAGCAATCAATCCATCGACCTTCCAGCTCCGCTCGTCTGCTCGCACCTCGACATCGGCGAAGTCTCGTCTTCGAAGTGGGCGGCTAGTTGTTGGCGCACGAGGTCGTTCGGCAGGGGCAGGGCGACGGGCGTCTTGGCCGCTTGAAGGCGGCAGCACACGAAAAAAGGGTCGCAAAGCCGTCTGTTTGAGCAGTCGGAACGTCGCTTCTTCTTTGCAACGAACGGAAAAAAGCGGGTGATTGTTCGAGGAAACTTGCCGGCATCGACGCTTAGCCCCATCCGCTCTCTCTAACCACAGCGCGTAGCGTACGGCCAGCGGTAATGACTCGTCTGAGCGCTCGGTCGTCAATTCGCCACGATCCTGATCGCCGTTCTTCTCGTTGGCGTTTGGGGGAGATGGAGGGGTAGAAGGGCACACCCTCGATCCCATCGACCTCGCACCGCCCACTCGTTGCGGAAAGCCGAACAGTCGGCGCAATTATTGCGGCCAAAGGTGAACTGATTGAATGGAGTGAACGAAAAGGCGCGGCGAGTGAATCGCGTTCAAGCAACGCTTTCTTTTCTCTTCGTCCATCTAACCGGAGGTTTACGTTCGGTTCGAATCCAACGCGTACTTTGCGTCCAATCGGTTGCTCGATGATCCTCTTTGCTTTCATCGCTTTTCAGGGTGTCGTCTGTGTTCGAACCGAGATTGCTTTCGTCGAGTGCGCGCGGATGTTCCGCGTTCGGTTGGCGGGCCGGCCGCCGTCTTCGCCCAGCGCCGCCTTCCTCTTTGTTTCTCGTTTGGCGAGAGTGCAAGCCGAAAGAAGAGAGCAGACAGACGATCACGCGTGCAGCGGGCGGCTGAGGGAAGACGCGACCGATCGGGCGAGTGACTCGACGCGCCGCCGCTCGCCGACTTTCCGCAGCGGCCGCCGTCTTTTCGTTGCCACGGCGTTCGTTTTGGTAGCGTTTGCCCAGTTTCGATCCTCTTTCTGCGCGCCACTTCGTTTCGTTTTGTTCGCTAATTCTCGCCTCTATTTCAGCGTCTGCAATGGCCGCACGCCCGATCACCGTCGAGCGGTGGCAGATGGACGATTTCGTGAACCGTTTCGCCGCCGTGCGGATGGGAGAGCGATGGACGGGGCCTCGGTTTCGGCTGAAAGGGCTCGTCGGTGCGGAGTTCCATCTTGCCTTCGAGCCGATCCGCTGCTTCAGCGAGCGTCACGGAATCGAGAACCGCAGCAGCCTTGTGTGCACTCGCCTGGATGACCGCTCTGCCGTTCGCCTTCGTTTCAAGTTGTGGTTGGAGGACGAGCATGGCGCCAAGGGCCAGGAGTTTCGTACGTATGACCGGTCTACGAAGTTTAACGAGTGGGGATTGCAGGAAAAGAAAAAGAATTCTCGAGTGGCCAGGAAGAGGGGATCGTCAAGCTGTGGAGGTCGACTGTTCAGCTGCTACCGCCCAGGCCGTCCATTTTGTTCCTCTGCTGCGAGGTCGAACTTCTCGAGGCCGTGGAGCTGACCAGCGGTCCTCCGAAAGGCGAAGATCCGAAACACCAAATGGTCGCGAACACGGCGGCGATGTACGGCGACGAGCTGTTCGCGGACGTCGAGGTGCACGTCGGCGAGCAGGTCTTCAAGGTGAGCCTCTTCTTTCTTTTCATCGTCCATTCTTTCGTCCAGGTCCACAAGTTCGTGCTTGTTTCGCAGTCGGAGTACTTCAAAGCTTTGTTCACGCACGACGAGGAGGTGAAACGGACGGGAGTGACCGAGCAGAAGGCGTTCGGTGCGGAGATCTTCCAGCAAATCCTCTGCTTCCTGTACAAAGGTGAGGTGGACGATCTGAAGTCGGTGGCCCGCGATCTCCTCCCCGCGGCCGACTTCTACCAGCTGCCTTCGCTGCAGGTGAGTCTTCCGCTTTCGAGTCTCCTGTTCATCCTCGTCCCCTTCCAGAAGATGTGCATTGCCGAGATCCTCGGCACGCTCACGGTCGAGAGCGTCCTCGAGGATCTCAAGCTCGCCTTCTCGCGCCCCCAATTCGAGAAGTTCAAGGCCGCCGTGTTGAAGTTCGCGAAACAGAACTTGGCGGCCATCCGCGAGCTGCCGGAGTGGACGGAGGAGTTCTTCGGCCAAAACGCGGCGTTCGCCAAGGAATTGATCGAGTCGATGATGTCCTGATCCCCCAGTCTTTTTTGTTGTTCAACTGTTGCTACAGATAAACACACAAGGTCTCTCGTTATCCGACCGGTGGACAGCGGTCGTCATCTGGAAGGGCAAGTAAAAACTGGCTCGCAGAGAAGTGGGCGAGAGGTCAAAGTCCGTCGTTCTCTGCCCCGCTCACTTGATTGCTCTCGGACAGACGGCAAAAAGAAGAACTGATGAGCGAGGGCGTGCAAGAACTCCGCTTTTCACCAAGCGTCTTTCCAGTGCCAATGACCTCTATTTGCATCACCGAAATGACCTGCTGGTCGAGAGAAACCCGCAGCCACTCCCGTCGCATTTGCTCCTGAATCGTCCGACTGTTGCGGCCGCTCTTTTCCGCTCGTCCGCGATGTCCGTGAGTGTGCAGCCGACCGCTCTGCAGGTGAGTGCGCCCTCCACTTCCACCTTCTTCTCTCTGCTTTCAGTTTCCGAAGAGCGGCGGGCAGACGGAGCTGATCGTGACGAACGGGAGCTCGAAGCGGAAGGCGCTGATGGTGCGGGCGACCAACTTCATTCACCTCGTGCTCGCGCCCTACTACGCGCTGGTGGAGCCGGGCGCCTCGGTCCGCATCGCCGTCACGCGTCCCGTTCGTCCCGTCCGCACGCCCACCCGCCCACTCACCGCCGCTTGCAGCCGACCGCCACGCGCGACGACGAGATCCTCATCGCCCACCAGGAGGCGCCCGCCGGCGTCGCGAGTGCCGAGCGCGTCTTCGAGGGCCGCAAGGAGGTGGAGGGCGAGCTGAGCGTCCCCGTCAAGCTCATCAAGTGAACGTCTTTTCGTGCGAATAAACCTGTGAACGGGACGAGTCGGCTGGTTGCGAGAAGGAATCCCGCCCCTCTACAACCTCCTCCTTTCTTGCTAGCCGTTTTGGTTGCTAGAAAAGAGTTTATTCCTCAACAAGTCAAAAGTCAACAACAAAGGAGAACGGTCGAGATTACTGGGGCGTCAGGACTTCGAACAACGCGTCAACGACGTCCACGTTCTCCCGAAGGAAGTCCGGCGTCCAGTCGGCCTGTTGGCGCACGAGTTGGAAGTTCTTGCGCGCGAATTCGAGGACCTTCTGCTTGAAGTCGCCCGAATGGTCGTGGGCGAAGGTCAGCTGGAGGTCGCGGAGGACGGTTCCAACGGACAATTTCGAGGCCAGCGACTCCATGCACAACTCCTAAAAAGAAAGGCGACGATGAGAGAAGGGAGGTCGATGGGAGAACTCACGGCCAACTCGTGCACTTCGTAGCAGTCGGCGACCGGAAGGAGGCGAGGTGCGACTTCGGCCAATCCCTTCACTTGTCCCGAGTAGAGGAAGCGGAGCAGGAGTTCGATCATGTCCGCGTCCCCGTTCTCGATGACGACGACCCCGCTGGTCTTCTCCTTCGTGTCGTCCGTGAACATCGCGCGAAAGACGGGCGATCCCGCACAGATGATCATCCGAGTGACTGAACACAGCAGTCAGGAAGGAAGGAAGTGGACGGAAGAGACGTGCCTTGAAGACGTTCCCTTGGACGTGCACCTCGGTGTCCGCGAAGTGATCCGAGTCGAAGGTCGCGGCGATCTTGCGGCAGACGCCCAACGGAGCCGAGCGTTTGGCCCACTCGATCGGCTCGATGGGATCCCGCGGACGGATCGAAGCGCAAACGAAGAGCGGGCCGTTGCGGGCGAACTCGGCGAGTTCTTGCTGGCCGACGAACGCCTGCCATCCCCAGCTCTTCTCCGCGAGGTGGAACTTTTGCGTGCACTCTGAACGCTCCGATCATTGCCGTCAATCGTATGGAAAGAACGTACTGCTCTTCTTCAGCATTTGCTTCTCGGCGTTCTCGATCCACAGGGCGAAGCTCAGGTAAACGAACGAGTGGCCGGCGAAATCGCGAACGCGCAGGTACAGCGCGCAGCTGTCTTTGGTCTTCTCGTTGTCGCCCTTCGGGTAGAAGAGAAGGCGGAAGGTGGCCTGCGGGACGCCCGCCACCTTGAAGTCGCCGCTCTCCCACAGCTGCTTGAACGCCGTCTGTCCGAAGCGGTCCTCGAACTCGTCGAGCGGCCAACGGAAGAGCGTCTCCTCGGCCATGATTCCTGCGACTGAAACGGGCAAGGATTAGAGGAGAGTTCGATGGAAAAAGACGAAGAAATGCGCTTGGATGAACGCGCCAAAGAAGGATGAAGCGGACAGAAATGCGCCCAAGCGGCCGGTCGTCACTCGTGGTCGGCGGAGAGAACGCGCTCGCCCGCCCGCTTCTGCCGGCCGCGGCCGTGTGGGATCGGCGGCCGCCTTTTTGGCGTCGCGTCCCCGCCGCCGATCGGAGTGGAGGGAAGAGCGGCGAACGGGCGGCCGCTTTTGTCCACGACGTCCGAGTGTCCCGCCAACACGCGCTTTGGTCGGCATTCGCTGCTGTTTTCTGCACCGCTCGCACTCCGTTTGTCTGTTGTGGAAAGAAGAACAAGAGCACGTGGACCACTTGCCGTCTCCTGCTTTCGATCCTGCTGCTCCTAAAGAAACAAACACGCAACACGCATGCAGTCAAGTAAAAGTCGCATCGCTTCGACTGTCCCAACGAGTGGTTGGCCGATTGATAACGGGCGATGATCCCGCTTCTGATCGGCAGGGAGTCTGACAAGCATCCGTCAATGGCGCCACTTCACAAAAACGAAGGGATGCAACTCTCTGCTTTCCCATCACTTTCGTTCATTGCTCACTCGTTTTCTTCACTTCCTGTTCCACCCGAATGACGTTCGATTGGGTGGAAACCGGCGTATTGACGACAATGGACGTCGCGACGGCCACGTTCTTGCTGGGGGCTTCGAGTGCGGGACGGGCGATACAACAGGTGGCTTTCAAAAAACGAACGTCGCCCTGTGAAGCACCCGTACTTTCGCTCTTTGTGCTGCAATCCGACCAGACACGCACGATCATCCCCGCCGCGTTCGGCAAGAAGGGCCAGCGCGTGTTCCTCGAGTGGGTGACCGAACGTCCGTCCCCGCTCCCGATCGATCAGCGAGCACACGCTGCCATTCGTCGAGATGAAGACCTTCCAGTCGTGATCGTCAGGATCGAATCTTTTGTTGGTGAGCGGAGGAGGAGTCGTTAGAAACGGTAAAGTAGAGGAAAAGAAATCTCGCAGCTCGATGGAGGCTGTCGCCGCGTTCCGTCGAGAAAGTCTCTCCGAGTGCTGCGGAACGCCAGACGCCGCCGCTTGCTGCCGACCTCGCTGTTTTTTTGCGTTTTGGTTGTTGTTTCGGCTTTCTAATCGGCCGAAATGGAGGCAGCCGTCGCCAAACCAAAGCTGCGAATTCGGGCGGCTGTTCGCGACGGATTGAATCGATTCTTTCAAATCCACGCGATGCGGACGGACGAAAAGAAGGCGCCGCTTCAGCTGGTCCGTTTGGCCGTGAGTTCTCTCGCTTCTTTTCACACTCGCTTGATGTTTTTTAGATGGTCTCTCGCGCCCAATTGGCGTCCGTTCGGCGCCATGTGCCCGTCCTCACGTTCACGCTGTGGGATCTCGGCTGGAAGTGGTTGATGCCGGACATGCGACTCGACTGTGCGGCCAAGAGGATCGACGTCAGCCCGACGGAGATGAGCGGGATCGCAAAAGTGCTCCGCGTTCCCGTCCATTTGCGGTTCTTCCAAGAGGGCGGTCTGGAGTTCGTCGATTGGGAAGAGATGGAGCAATTCGAGGAATGTGAGTCCGCGAATCTTTTCTTTCGAAATTACTGAATTCTTGCAGTCGTGAGGGGCTTGGAGCTTTGGGAGGACTACCATCGATTTCCCGTTCTCTCGCGGTTCGTCAACGAGGTGGTGCCGCAGCTCAAGGAACTGCAATGTTCGACGGACGTTTTGAATCGTCTCCCGCCGCTGGATTTGGACAAACTCCAGCTTTACCGCCCCGGTACAGTTTTTCTCCCTGCTTCTTCGGAAACACTTTTCGATTTCAGGGCCACTTCACGATGCCGTGAGTCGTCACACGATCCGCCGCCTCGACGTGAGCACGCTGGTGGCCGCTCGCGAATCCACGGCGTTCGTTTCGTTTGTTTTGCCGGAATGATCGTTCCGCTTTTAGTGAGCAGCTGTTTTCCGCATCGATCAAGACCGTTGGACTCGTGGAGCCCATGGATCTTCTGATGGTGCCTTTCGATTCGATCGTCGCCTTCTGCCGCCGCTTTACCGCCCTCGAGGACCTCCACATCATCGTCGACCAAGTATTCCGATTTTCGGTCGTTCACATGCCTTCATCGGCTTTTAGGAAGAGCCGAGGAATGCGGAGGAGCCCATCTTCAAGCAGATATGGGGCGCGATTCTTCGGCTGCGCGACCGCCTCAAAGTCCTGGGACTGAAGCGACTCTTCTTCGAGATCAAGTACTTGGGGATTTTCCACGAGGTCCATCAATCGTTGCGGTAACGACTTTAATTCGTTCTGCTTTCAGGACAAACCCGGCTGGATCGACCGGCTGAAGCAAACGGAACCCTTGGAACAAGCGGCCTTTTCGACCAACCCCTGCGATTCCCGCCTCCGAATGTTCCTCAAGTTGAGCTGGCCGCGAGAGGAGCTGCCCACTTTCTTCCGCATCAAGGGCCAGTTCAACGACATGGAGGACGAGAGCGCTGAGGTGGGCGACGGGGTTGGGGTCAAAACTTTTAACGCACTTTTCAGGACACTTCGGACTGGTCTGACAATGACGACGAGAGCTCCAGCGATGAGAGGAGCGACTACGATTCGATGGACTCGTTCGACGAGGACTCGATGGACGAGGAGGAGGGGAGCGACGAGGACGGCGTAGACGGTGCGGGCGTCTACTAGTCGGCTCTTTCTCTGCTCTACTGCTTCTCAGTTGTCCTCTGCCTGTGTTCCTGATGTGTCGATTTCTCTAAGCTACCTTTCCACATAAACTCTTCTCGCTAACTCAAGATTTCGAGCACATCGGTTTGCTGGGCGACAAAAACCAAACGGTAGCAATGAGGGCTGTTGACAGGCGGTCAACCAACTACCGAGCGCGAGGATTTGCATGAGCAAGCGGGCGAACGGAACGAACGGGCGATCGCTCGGCCAGTCGCTCCAACTCGCAGCGGACGAAGCCGGTCGTCTTTCTGCGCGCCGAAATGCCGCTCCCGTCCGGACAGTCAGGCGCCGTGGCGAGGGGCGCGGCCACGCCCGGCGGCAACAGCCAGGCGGGGACTCGTCGCGGGAAGGCGAGTCCTCTGTTTCTTCCTTTCCACTCACTCCCCTCCGTTCTCTGCAGATCGGGAAGAAGCGGACGACCCGCCGCTCGCGGAACACCAGCCGCCAGGAGTCGGAGGACGTGGCGCCCTCGGAGGACACCAACCAGACGGCAGAGGTGAGTGGGCGGGCGGATCGGACGGCTCACTCCCGCCGCAGACAGAAGAGAAGGAGAACGCGCGCGGCGGACGGGGCGGGCTGGACGCCGAGACGGCGGCCATCATGAACGCGTTCGTGGACCGGCTGGGCGCTGCGGGCGTCGCGGGCCTGCAGCGGGAGTACGCGGAGCTGAAGGCCTTCCTCCCGCCCAACCGCTCGGCCACAGCCTTTGAAGCCAACCGAATGCGCAATCGGTTTGGACCAAGGTGAAGAACGGACTGATCGCTTCCCGCTTGCAGCTACTCGGACCAGCTCTGCTACGACGCGACGCGCGTGAAGCTGACGTACAACGTGCCGCCGGACGTCGACTACATCCACGCGAACATCGTGGACATTCCGGGGCTCGGCAATCGCTTCATCTGCGCCCAGGCGAGTGCCCGCCAGCCGTCCCTTCCTATTCGAGTTGCAGGGCCCGCTGCCCGACACGGTGGGCGACTGGTGGCGGATGGTGTTCCAGGAGAAGGCGGCCGCCATCGTGATGCTGTGCCAGAACGAGGAGGACGGCCGACCCAAGTGCGCGCCCTACTTCCCGCCGACGGAGGGCGAGACGCGCGACTTCGGCTTCCTGACCGTCCGCCACGTGAAGACGGACGCCCACTTCGACCGCGCGTTCGGCTGCGTCTCGCTGGAGGTGGGCGAGCGGTCGGCGCCCGCGGCCCTCCGCCTGCACGTGTACACGTGGAAGGAGTGGCCGGACAAGGGCGTGCCGCCGGCCGGCTTCGGCGTCCTCCGCCTCCTGCGCACCATTCGCCGCTTCCGCAACGGCAACATCGTGGTGGGTGATGGGAATGCGGGCTGTTTAATCGTGTGGTTGCAGGTGCACTGCTCGGCGGGCGTGGGCCGCACGGGGACGGTGGTCGCGCTGGCCATCATCGTCGCCCGGCTGCTCGACAAGAAGCCCTTCACGGTGCGTGCCGCCGTTCGTCTGCTCTCATCCCCCTTGCAGGTGTACGATGTGGTGAAGGACCTCCGCTGCCGCCGCCACAACGCCGTCCAGACCGAGGCCCAGTACCTCTTCATCCACCGCACCGTCTGCGAGTACATCCAAACCAAAGGCCTCCAGCGGCCGCAGATCGCCCAGTTCATGGCCGACTACGCCGCCTACGTGAAGGCCCAGACGCCCGCCCACCCGCCCTCCACTTCCATCGTTTGAGCGAGCAGTTGGTGCAAATAAACAGAAGAAAAAGAACTTGGTGGTGGCTGTCGGGAACAAACCGTCTAGTCGCTACAGATAGAAGTTGACGTGAACTAGTCATTCGGAGAGCAGGTGATCGACCGCTTCTTTCTGTCTTCCCTTCGTCCCACGCCCTCCACTCCCGCTCGTTGCAGTTCGTGGGGTTCGAGTCCCACCGCACGCTTGAACTCGCCAGTCTCCTAATGCCGAAGGAACATTCAACAGATCTTTATTCGCAAAGACCAAACACATAACACGAAAACGACAGCTAACAGAACACGATTATCGTTGACGCTCCGCAAGGGAATACTGAAATCGAAGTCAATTAGCAACACCGCAAAAAAGAGAGCCCACCTCATTCGAAGTCGGAGGACGAAGAGGGCGACGAGTGGCGCGTCCGGCCCCGGCCCGCCCCCGTCCGCAAGTTGCGCGCCACTTCGGCGGCCACGCGCTCGACGAGACGCTCGTGATCGCGGGCGGCCGAGGAGGTGGAGGCAGCAATCGAGGGTGTGCGGCGAAGACGGGCGACGAGGGCTTCGAGTTTGTCCAGGTCGACGGTCGCCCGTTTGCCCTTCAAGTGGACACACGCGAGCAGCTCCAGCGAGTCCACCGAGACGATGCGGGAGGACGGAGCGGCGGACATCGAGCAGCCGATCGGAGGGCGGAAGGAAAGACGAAATGAACGAAAGAAAAAGAACGAAATATCCATCCTCCCCTCGTCTTCAACGAGTGCAGATGCCGGTCGTTTATTCGCTTCACGAGACCCCTCTTCCTGCCCACGCTCCCGTTCAATCCTTGTGGGCGGAGGCGGTGACGATGAAGGACTCGACGTTGACCTCCTTGGTGTTGCGGCGAATGCGGAAGAATCCTCTCTCGCCCCAGGCGGCGCCCCACGAGTTGCCGGCCGTCCAGTAGGGGCGCCGCCCTCCAAGCCCCAGCCGACAATCCGCACTGCGTGGCCGCCCACATACTCGCCGCTCGTATGCGCGTAGACGCCGGCCGAGTGCTGAAAGCGGCCGAGTGAGTGAGTGAGCGGGCGGAGGGGGCGACCGACCGGGTAGAAGCCGCCGTAGACGTCGAACGTGGCGATCACGCTGCCGGCGGCGTTGTCCAGCGAGAAGGCGGAGAAGCGTACGTCTCCGTTGTGTACGCGGGCTGGCAGCGGCGTTGGCAGGGCGTGGAGGCGCCACGGCCGACAGCCGCTGCCGCCGAAAGGGCCGCCCGTCACGACACGCACGTCCACGAACCAGCGGAACGCCTCCGCCGCCCAGCCGCCCGAGCAGCCGGACGCGAAGGGCGTGCAGGTGGCGCAGCAGGTCGTCAGGTCCACGCGCTGATCGGCAGCGAGGCGACCGTCGACGGGCCGTTGAAGCGAATGCAGCGGCGGTCTTGGGTCGTGCTCGCCGCGGACACCTGCAATCAATCCCTCCATCCGATCATCCCCTGCCGCTCTCCGCACTCACCGACCAGCAGGAGCCGCAGCTCGCCTGGTCGGGCGGACGGCGCCGAGGAAGCGCTGCAACCCGGCCCGCGTCTTGTTCTCAAACTGCGCGTAGCGACAGGCCTGAACGGGCGGAAGCGGGCGTGAATAAACGAGTGGCCGCTCACTGTGAACAGACGGGAGTTCGTGTTCAGGAAGGCCGCCAGTCGGGGCCCGATCGGCAGCTTCGCGTCCGCCGACTCCACCGCTCCGATCGGAAGGAGGACGAAGAAGAGGAGGACGAGAAGAGTGGCTATTCGGGAGTGGGTTGTCTTCTGTGTGCTTCGTGCCTCTTTTTATTCGCTCCTACCTACCATAAGCGAGCGGCTTTGCATTCGTTACCGCCTTTCGACCCGCGTGGCTCGTGGGCGAGTGCAAACGATTGCTGCGGACTTCCGGGTGAGTGGGGATTAAACGAAGGGGTAGCGGCCGGTCGGTTGATGTTTTGGACGGCCATCTACTTTGTCGTAGGGCGAGACGAGTCGTTAACCATTTCGCAATGAAGTGACCGACTGGTGGAGCAAAGAACAAAAGACATTTTAGAGTTGTCTCGGCAGGAACAGTCTTTCTTCATCATGAGGACTACCGTTGATGCCGCTGTTTCATGGTCAAAATAACATGACGAGCAAGAAAGCAACATTTTAGGCGTGTCGTCATCAAACGTTCGCTTTCAAGAGTGTTTCCGTGGGAACGAACGAAAACGCCGGTTGTAGTCGTTCGCCGGAAGTTTGTTGAAAGTTCTAACTTCCACAAGCCGACCTCTTTGTCTCGTTCGGTCAAGAAGCCGCTCACTGATCAATCCAGAGTTGTTAGAAAGCCTAGTGGAAGCGAGGAGTTAGCGAATGACCTTTTGATGAGGCAATGTCACCTGTTCCCTTGCTCACTCCCACCTCCACTGCGCTCCCACGCGTTCGAACTTTCGGACAGCACGAACAGAGGAGTTCAGGACACGAACGAGCGGCGGGTTCTCACGACCTTCCAATTCGTCCGCCTTCTCAACACGCCGCTTCCGCCTTCTCTCACTCACTCGCGAGATGACGACAAGCGGGATCGAAGACGCCATCCTGCAGGCGAATAACCTCACGGACTTCGAGGAGACGAGGGGACGATCGAACAGCGTCTCGTTCGTGCTCGGCTACGCGGCCACTCTGCTTCTGATCTTCCTGATCGTCGGCCGCTCCCCGCCGGCCATGCGGCCCTACCGGCCGGTCCTCCTGATCGCCGCCTGCGGAGATCTCTGGATTCTCCTCTGCCACTCCTGCGAGGGGGCGGTGAGCGCCCTCCTTGCAGAGTAGCCGATCGTTTGGTTCAGGTGTTTCGCGTGTACAAGGCCCTCTACGTGGTCGCGTTCTTTGGGCCCGTCCTCGCGCTCCCGCCGTCTTGCTGGCGGGTGGTCGTGGCGCTGAAGTGGAGCTCCGACCAGATTCCGAGTGCCGTCCTCCTGCTCGAGTCGTGGTTCCGGCTAGCGTACATCCGGGAGTGGGTTTCATTCGAGGGATTTCTTCTACCCACTCGCTACAGTCGGGTGCCGCCGTCCGTCCTCCGCGTGTCCGCGCGATTGGCGGCCCTCGTAGTCGTCGTGTTCGCGGCGGCGTTCGGCCACTCGCTCAACCTGCTGCTGGAGTCGCCGACCGTTCGCGAGTTGAACCGCTTCGCCCTGAACGCCACCCCAAACGTGCTCGTCCTGTCGACGGAGGGCGCGTTGGGGTGGGCGGCGATCGGCCTCCAACTGCTCGTTTCTCTCGGCTGCTACGCGGCCGCCCTGCTCGTCGCGGTCGCCTCGCTCCGCGTGATGCGGCGGGAGGGGGCGGCGATCTCGCCGAAGACGCGCGCCCTCCTCCGCCAATTCGCGTGGTCGATCGCGATCAAGGCACGCCTGGAGGAGAGATCAACGGACTAAGAGGAATGTTCAGACGTTTCTCCCCCTGTTGGCCCTCTTCCCGTTCGTCCTGAACGTGTTCGGCTACTTCACGGGCACGAGCATTCCGCTCCTGTCCCTGGTCGGCTCCTTCTTGCAGACGTGGTCGCCGGCCGTCAGCTCGACGACCACCGTCCTCCTGTTCTCCTCCTACCGCCGCGCCCTCTTCCGAATGCTCACCAGCCGCCCGTGCAGCTCGAAGGCGGCCGCCGTCAGCTCGGGAGCGACCGGAGAGCGGCGGACTCTGGACGTGAACCCCGCACGGACGACCACTTTCCACTAACATGTTGAAAGAGAGCTTGTGCATGAAGCAGTCTAATGGATGAAATGAGCTAACCACTTCCTTGTTCAATCCTCTTTGCTCATCAAACACGAAGATTGTCGTTGCTTGTTGAAGGCTCAAGCAGAACTCACCGAACCCGCTTCGCCGAAGTCTCGGGAATCGGCCGATGAACATCTGAGCCATGACATCTGATGGTTGGTCAGCCTGTCGTTCTTTGTGAAGAACAAACGAGCACAATTGACCGCCGAGTGTGATCAGCTTTTCTAATGAACGATCGGTTGGAAGGCGGCTTGCTGCCGGCGGAGGGCGGCCGGCGAGTTTCGCCGCGAAAATTTCCGCGCCCGTGTGCTACGGGACGCCACGACTCGGCCGGCCGCTCGTCGAACTCCGCATTTCTGCTGTTTTCGGTTGTTGTTGTTTCCTTCAAATCCGACAGAAATGGAGGCGACAGTCGTCAAACCAAAGCCGCGAATTCGGGCGGCCGCCGTCCGTGACGGTCTCAATCGATTCTTCCAAATCCACGCGATGCAGACGGGCGAAAAGAAGACGCCGCTGCAGCTGGTCCGTTTGGCCGTAAGTTCTCTCGCTTCTTCTCGCTTTGATTGATGCCTTTAAGGTCGCCTCTCGCGCCCAACTGGCGTCCGTCCGCCGCCACGTGCCCGTCCTCAAGTTCACGCTGTGGTCGAGCGGATGGCACTGGTTCATGCCGGACGTCGGCCTCGGTTCGGCGGCAGGAAGAGTCGCCGTCAGCCCCAAGGAGATGAGCGGAATCGTCAAGCTGCTTCGCGTCGCCGTTCACTTGTTGATCGTCGACACGCGCGGCTTGGTGCGCGTCGATTGGGAGGAGATGGAGCAAATCGAAGAATGTGAGTCCGAAGTGTCTTTTTTCTTATGAACCGCTTTGTTCTTTCAGTCGTGAACGGCCTCGACCTTCGGGAGAATTGCACCAGTTCCTCGCCCTCTCGCAGTTCATCAACAAGGTGACCCCGCAGCTGAACAAGCTGGAATGTTCGACGGACGTCCTCAACCTCTTCCCGCCGCTGGACCTGGACAAACTCCAGCTTTACGGCACGGGTGGGTTCATTTTACTTGAAATTTGAGCCTATTTGTCGACTTTAGACGGACTGGACGAGGCGTTGAGTCGCCACACGATCCGCCGCCTGGACGTGTACGCGAACGCTGCTGTCCACAAATCTTTGAGGTTTGGTCGTCTTGTTTCTTTGAATGATGGTCTTGCTTTCAGCGAGCAGTTCTTCCTCTCGTCGATCAAAGCGTTGGGACTCATCGACTACATGGGCCTCTTGGATGTGCCCGCCGAAGCGATCAACGCCTTCTGCCGCCGCTTTCCGGAGCTCGAAGACCTCCACCTGATCGTCCACCGAACGGTACGCACTTTGGTTCCTTTCCACATGTCTAAATCAAATTCAGGAAGAGCGGACGCTCGTGCAAGATCCCTTCCAAAAGCAGTGGGCGCACCTTCTTCGGCTTCGCGATCGCCTGAACATTCCGGGCCTGAAGCGGCTCTTCTTCTCGATCAAGGACGACTGCACTTCCTGGCTGGTTCGTTCTTCTCCAGATGACCGGCTTCGATGCGGAATGCTTTCAGAACAAGCCCGGCTGGATGGAGCGGCTGAAGCAAACGGAGCCCTTCGACAAGGCGAGCTTCACGATCGGCCCCTCTCCTCACCGCGTCCGCATGTTCCTCAAGCTGAGCTGGCCGACGGAGCAGCTGCCCACTTTCTTCCGCATCGAGGGCCAGTTCTGGGACGCGGATGGCGACAAGGTCGAGGTGAGCGACAGCAGGCCTTGGAATCAAACCTTTCCTGCGGCTTTTAGGACTCGTCGGACTCTTCCGATGACGAAATGGAAGACGAAGACGCCGGTGGCGAGGGCCAGAGAGGCGAAGACGAGGGCAGCGACTTTGACGAGCACGCGATGGACACGGACGAGGACGGAATGCAAGACGCGGTCGTCTAGTGATCGGCCATTCTTCCTGTTGCTTTTGTCGGTTCGGGCTTTCCACTGGTTTCCCACATCTGTACAAGTTCCTTTCGCGCATAAACACGTTTCGCTAATGTTTTGAATCGTCGATCGCTCCTTTTGGAGCAACGAACAGAAGTGAAGAAGCGATGGGCGACCGTTCAGTGCTTCTTGCGACTGTTGGACTGAAGAAGCCGAATTCGGGGAGCACAAAGGACCAGAAAGGACGAGTTCGTGTCTAGCGTGATGCAAATTCCGACAGCAAGCGTGACCAACAAACGCCCGCATTATTTTTCTGCCGCCACTCGCGAGCAGTCGGCCACTCACTCACCAACAGGCAGGATGGAGACCAAATCGGCCCTCGACTCGACCGCCCACTCGACGGAGAGCCGCCTCGCCCGTCGCTCTGTGGCCGCCGCTCCCGCTCCGCCGGTCATCCAGTCGGCCGCCGCCGTCGCGCTGCTGGAGCGCCTCGCCGACCGCTTCCAACGCGCCCCGATGCGCCGCGGGCCGAACGGCGTGCTGCTGGCCGAGTTGGACGTGCGCGTGGCCGCCGAGGAGGTCTTCGAGGTGTGCGGCCTGGCGGTGGACGCGTTCAAGCAGCAGCCCGCCCTCCTCCGCCTCTCTGCGTACGTCCCCTCTACTCCTCCCATCCACTCCTTTCTGCTTGCAGGGACCTCCTGCCGCTGACGATCGTCGGCGACATCCACGGCCAACTGCGCGACGTGCGGTTGATCTTCGAGCGGCTGGGCGAACCGGGGCGCCACTCCTACTTGTTCCTGGGCACGTCCCCTCCCTTCCTTCCTTTCGTCCATTAATTGCAGGCGACTACGGAGACCGCGGCGTGCAGGGCGTGGAGGTGCTCGTCCACCTGCTCGTGTGCAAACTCCGCCACCCCGCCCACTGCTTCCTGCTGCGCGGCAACCACGAGGACTACAACACGTCGATGGTCTACGGGCTGCTCGACGAGTGCATCGGCAAGTACGGGAACGAGGGCGGGCAGCGCGTGTGGCTCTCGTTGGGTGCGTCCCCCACAATTCTTCTTTTAATTTGTGGGCAGTGAACGTGTTCAACCACCTGCCGTTCGCGGCGGTGATCGGCGACCGGATCTTCGCGACGCACGGCGGCCTTTCGCCCGACCTGCACTCGCCGGAGGACGTGAACAAGGCGCGTCCACTCCCCCACTCCTCTCGTCTACTCAGTGCCCGGCTGCAGATCGTGCGGCCGTGCCTGATCCCGCTCTACGGCCTCGCGTGCGACCTCGTGTGGGCGGACCCGTCGGCCGTCTACGAGGGCTGGGCGCTCAGCGGGCGCGGCATCTCGTTCTCGTTCGGCGACCAGGTGGCCGAGCGCTTCTGCCAGCGCAACGGCCTCGACCTGATCGTGCGCGGGCATCAGATCAGTCAGGACGTGAGTGCCCGAGTGATCTCTGCTGATTTCTCACTCCTTCCCCTGCAGTTCCACTCGACCGGCTACCGCTTCTCGCGCAATCAGCGCGTCCTCACGCTCTTCACGGCCGCCGACTACCAGCACACGCAGAACACGGGCGCCGTTCTCACCGTCCATCCGGGCGTGAGTTCCTGTTCTTCCCCTTCACCCCTCTTCTTTTCTTGCAGCTCCGTCTGCAGTTCACGCTCTTCCGCCCGTGCACGCAGCGCCAACTCGCCAAGAAGGCCGCCCGCACGTCCTCGCCGCCCTCTTCGTCCTCCTCGCAGCGTTGAGCTTTGAGTTCGGCGAATAAACACACGTTTCTGCCGGTCGGTCTTGCTCACGAGTGAGCTGTCCACTCGCCCCCTCAAGGAGCAGGGGCAGTAGCAATCTCGGCGGCCTCCGAGTGTGTCCGTTGTAGTCTAGTGGTTATGATTTTCGGCTCTCACCCGGAAGGCCGGGGTTCGATTCCCCGCAACGGAATCACTTTTTGCTTTGTGCGGATAGAACGAAGAGTGAACTTTTGATCGCGTTTTGCCGTTTCGCTTCACACGAACGAGCAGCAAGGGAACCAACAAAAGCACTTTGCAGCAAAGAATGAGGTCGCCGTCTTTAGCGAATTCGGTGAGCGCCCGCGGGAACAACTGCGACCATTCGCGACTGCGTGCTGACCCGTTTCTACCGCAAAACGACTGGGTGAGTGAGCGGCGTGAGCGGCAGGTGGGTGGGTTGAAATGAACGACCGAGAGGAGCTTGTTCCTCAACCACTCATTGTGGCGAAAGGATGCACAACCTGACAATGAGGGGCTTGTTTCGACGTTCGTCTTCTTTGTGGCCGGTGAACAGGAGCGTGCTCCAGCAAGCAAGGAACGACGCTCACTCCGTACAATCGTTCGGCTGCCGCTAATCAACAGCCGAGAACTTCGTCCGCCAAGCGATTGGCCGGCCGTTCCACCGTCGGTCCGCCGCCCGCTTTCCGTCGACCAATTGGAGTTGATTTGGATTCAGAGCGGGCGGATCATGGCCGCACGCAACGGAAATCTACCAGCGGCCACGAACGCGCGAGAAGCAGCCGATTCCTCGAAGAAGCCGAAGAAGGCGGCGAAGACGACGGTAATTCTTACTTTTTGCTTAAATTTATTTTTGTTTCCAGTTCTTGTGCCTTGTGTTCGTCGACTTTCACGACGCTGCTCCAACTCCAAAGTCGTCTGAAAGACGGCCACTCGACTTTTGGATACGAGCCGGAACCCGAGGACATGGCAAGTTTCTTCTTTCTACCGTCTTACATCCTCTTCGTTTAGCCTCACTGCTCCATCTGCAGAACCATGTTCAAGCGAGCGGAAGCTTTCGATCACGAACGGTCCCACCACTGCGTCCGTCAGAGCGTGGGCGGGAAGATCTTTTTGTGTCCCGAATGCCCCTTCCGCTCGACCAAGCAAAAGGAACGCGACCGTCACGTCCGCGAGCAACATCCGCACGTCGATCTCAACCTCCCGCTCGTGTTGAGGTTGGGCACCGACCTACAGGCACGTCCATCCGCCCCAATCTTTCCTCATTTCTCCGCTTCAGTTCCACTGCTCCGAGTGCACGCGGTCGTTCGACACCAGGCCGGAACTGGTGGAACACGTCGAGCGGGAGCATTCAGGCGATCGAACGTTCGACGGCGACCTTTCTGAGTGCAAGACAGAAGACGAAGATGAGGAGCACGTGGAGCAAACGGTGAACACTCAATTCAGCGCTTGCTCATCCCTTCCTTCCTTCGCTTAGACCGCCGTGAAGTCCGAGGCAGAAGAGGACGACACTTTGGGAGACGAACCGCTGCTGCCGATCAAGACCGAACTCCAGCCGCCGCTCGTTCCCGTGCGCCCTCGCTCTTTTCCCGTTCACTCATGAATTGCAGACGGTTGCTTCGAAACGGAGTCGTCAAGAAGAGCCCGCGGTCCCGCTCAAGCGCCCAGCCCAAAGAAGGAACCGCTGGACGAACAGGTCGAAGGAGTCGTAAGCACTTCGAAAAGCCCACAACCTAGCGGCGGGGAATTCGAGACCTTGTGCTTCCTGATGAACACGCTGCAGGGTCAGCCGCCGGTCGTCTACTACGACTACGAGCAGGTGAGCCCCCACTCCACTGGTCGTCGATTGATCGCCGCTTCCAGCTCGGATCGAAGTTCGGACCGTTGCCGATCGTCGTGTGGAAGGCGGCCCCCAACTGCGAGGTCCTCCTTCTTCGTCTCGAAACGGGCGAGTGGAAGGGCGGGCCGCCGCTGGACGCGCCCATCCTACGCTCGTCCATGCCCCGCGCGGACGGTCGGGACTCCTTCCTGCTGGGTTTCGCGAAGCTGGACGCAGAAGAAGCGGTCGCTCGCGATTTGATCGAAACCGATGGGCACGCGACGTTCGCCGAGTTGCTTCGCGATCTCGTGCCCGCGCTCGGCGTCGACTCGGCTCTTCTGATCACTTCCGAAGCGGACCGTGAGTCTCCTTCCTCCTTTTTTGTTCACTCGTTCGTGTTCAGGACAAACGGCAGAAGCCTTCAATCAGACGAGCTCCAGCGTCCGCTACCACGTCGTTTGATGGGGGCAACGGATTCTAACAGCTTCCACGTCTTTGATCAATTTCCATTTTGTTCAATTGCTTGTTGGAATATTGGTGGTTGTTGGAGGTTATTGGTTAAATTAAATAAGTTTACGCTCTTCTTTTTTGTCGACGGTGAGCGAAGTTGGTTGCTTCAAGTTGGACGGACAGGAGAAGAGTAACAAGAGGGTGGAATCGAAGAGCAGAGTAAGAGCAGTTGCTTCCGTGAACCTCGCGCGCCTTCACAAAAAAACAGCCGGCGGACGATGCGGCCGCGGAAAGTCAGCAGACTGCAGAGATCACTCGTTCATTCTCCGTCTTGTAGAAGAACGTCTGGATACGCGAGAACACGCAACTCTCCCGTTAGCACTACAAGCTCTCAATCATGAGCGAGTGCACCGAGTTCGCGGACGGCGCCTTACGGCGACGGATGTGAAAGTGGAGCCGAAGACGGATGAACGTCACCGCGGAATCGACGTCAAAAAGCGCGTGTCTGACCAGTCTTGGCAAGCAGGCTCTGAACCAAACGAAAAGAAAGGAGCGAAAACTCGACACTAACGGGGGACGATGAGACTTGACCGAAGAAGAACGCGTGGATTGCGAGCGGTCGAACGAACAGATCTGCATTTTATCCGCTGGAGACGGTCGCGAAGAACGGAGTGGTGGCGAGATGCCGGTGGTGACGCGAACGGCCCCCGCACTTCCGAACGCATTCCAGTCGCCGTAATGCTGTTCGCCACATCGATTTGCTCGCTTCTTTGCGGCCGACGCAAATCGCGGACGGACCGCTTTGGCTGCGGGATTCTTATTCATTTGATTTGTTTCTTCTTCTTCATCCGTTTGAAACGTGTGATTCGTTTATTTTGAGATCTCTCGAGCGTTCGTTTGCACGAGGCGAATTGTAAAGAAGGATGGTCGAGGCGTCTTGAACGAAATCAAATGGATTCATGGAGGTTTTGTCCCATTCGGTCTCTCGTTTGCGATGAAACGGGAGGCTTCTTGCATCCCTGCTGCTGTTGTCGGCTTCTCTTTCGAAACGCGCCATGGTCGGGGAGTTGCGACGGCGTAAACAACGGCGGGCGCGGCGATCGCTTGCGAAAGCGGGCGGGCAAGCGGCCCTCCTCTCCGTCTCGCTTTTGGGCGTCGTGTTCTCCGCCGCGTTCCCACTCCTCCGACCGGCCCATCTGTTCGTGCGCTTCTCATCCGCACTTCGTCATCGCTCTTTCACTCCGTCGGCAGGCCGCCGCCCAGCGCGTCGTTTGCTCGTTCGATTCATGGCCATCGAAAGGCACTTTTCGCTATCGATTGGCCACGGACTCCTCCTCGTGCTCTCATTCCCGTCTTTGGTTTCAGCATCGCCCAGTTTTCATCCACGTGCCCGCTCGAACCACCAGCTGAACCGAACAAAATGAACACGTGAGTTCGCTCGACCTTCTGTCCGCGCACTCACTCACTTCATTCCAGGGCCGGCCAACCGAACGGCGGCGGAGATGCGACGCGGACGTTCCTGCCGTTCCGCATGTGCGACATCAAGGACTCCATTCAGCGGGGATTGGCGGAGGCCCGCCTCTTCTTCTTCACCCTGCACCAAAAGTACGCGCTCTTGGTGATCATGGACGGCGACACGCTCCTCATGGAGGAGCAGCCGAAGCCGGGCGAGCGCTTCGGCCGCACGACTTCGATCGCGGTCGGCGTCCTGCACCAGATCGACCCGAAGTCTGAGCATCTCCAAGCGCTCCTCTTGAGTCCGACCGTCCAACACGCCGAGCACGTGAGTCTTCTGCTCAATTCATTCGATTGCTTGCTCGTGTTCAGATGCTGAAGACGCTGCAGACGGTCGGCAAGTACACGGGCATCCGCCTGCACTCGTGTCTGAGCGACTCGCTGCCGGTCGGCAAGGAGCGGCGGCTGCTGGCGAAGAAGAAGCCGCACGTGATCGTCGGGACGCCCGGCCGCGTGAACGAGCTGCTCGCCGGCGACGCCCTCGGTTCGTTTTCGGGGCTCGCTGCCGACCGCTCACGCCCTTCGCTTCCAGAGGTTGACAAGCTCTGCTCGTTTGTGCTGCACAAGTCCTACGACAAGGCGTGGGAGTCGTTGGAGGAGCCGCTGGCCGCGATTGTCGATCGTTTCCCGCTCGGCCGCTTCGGCGCCGGTCGGCAGCTGGTGACGGACGGCGGCCTGACCACGAGCGTCTGCTTCCCGGCCATCGAGGAACTCCTGCCGCAGCCTTTCTTCATGGTCGTGAAGGATCCGCGCGGGTGCTTCGATGCGGCCGAGTTCCGCAAGTGCCCGCTGAACGCCGACCGCCGGATGTCGAAAGAAGACCAGCAGACGTGTACGTGAGTGCTGCTCGCTTTCGTCCGGTGTTCATCTCGCTCATTGCAGGTTTGCGAGAATGTGCTGTCCGCCGCATCTCCGGCCCGTCTTCTCGAAGCTCTTCAACTCGGGTCCGTTTTCCACGGAGAAGCTGGAGGAGATGAACAAGAAGGCGATCGACGAGCTCTTCGAGCGCATGCGGGCCGCGGCGTTCCCCGACGGCGACGGAGAGCCCGAAGACGTGCAGCCGTGCACGAGCAAGAAGTGAAAGCAGCTGCTTCGCCCGTGCGCTTCATGGTCCTCCCAAAGCAGACGAAGCCGCACCTTTTCTCTGTAGACTCCCGTTTGGACAGCATTTGTTTCGCTCTCCAGTTATTCTTTCGTTCTCCACCCGTTCTTTTCTGTGTTTCTCGAATAAACCGCAGGCTACCACAAATCTAGTTTGCTTTTTGAGATGCGTAAGGTTGTTGGTGAAACTACACTGCATTTCCGCCTTCTTTGAGAGCTACCCGAAGGCGACCGTTTGAACGCTGAAAAAGAAACACAATCCAAAGGATCCTCATCATCGGACAGTTGCTCGAACTCGCCAAGAAGAACTCTACCACCCGCATTCGAGCGACGTTTGTGCCCAACTGAAGGAATGGCAGAAAACCGGAAGAAAACGCCGACTAACGCCGAACAGAACCCGTCGATTCGCCTTCCAACGGCCGTCTCCTCTGGGCACTTTCTTCTTTGAGCTTGATGCCCCAAAAAGGCGAGCGGCCTCTCAAGAAGCAGGGCTTTCGTTAGGTCGCGGACCCCAGTCGACATCACGGAATCGCGGCAGATGGTCGAACGGTGTTTAGTGAACAACACAAAGCCAAATTGCGGTCTTTGCCTGTGGAAAGATTGCGGCCAGCTTCGAGTTCTGCGCTAAAATATGGGTGGGTGGGCAGGAAGACTGCACAGGAGAGGTCTGATGAGCACATTGACGACCACTTGCGGCCTCTCTGGAAAACAGTCGAGTCGCCTGCGCATCCCGTTGACACGCTTTCATCTTCAGTCTTTGCTCTGCTTTGCAAATTGAGCGGTCGTTTGCGTTGGGCTTTTTGACGAGTGAACGCGTCCGCTAGGCTTTTCTGCTCGTGCCAACCTCGAATTCCTCACAATCAGACAGCAGCTCTTGTCTCTGTTCGGGTTTCAGAAACAAAAAAGAGAGAATAGTTTGAGGTGTGACTATGCGACCGGACGCGTCCGGATAAATTCGGACGAATGAGCAACTCGAAAGCCGATGCAAATTCGACCGACCGATGGATTTGCGTGAGTGAGAGTCGACCGGGCGATTTGCATGCGTGGAATTTGCGTGAGGGCGAGGAGTGGGGAAATGGGCGATTTTGGCCGGAATCGTCAGTCGACGGTTGGGCGGGCGTCTGGGGCGGTCGGGTGAGTGGAGGAGCGGGTGGCGGGACGGGCGGGTTGATCGGTGAGTTCGGCGAGTGGGGGTTGATGGGATAGGAGTAGAGGGGAGGGCGTCGTGATGCCGTGGTGGGGGCGAGTGGGCGGGCGGATGCTGCGGCCGAATTGAGTGGACGGAGGTGCGAGGAGGCGGGCGTCGACGACTGGGCGACGATAAGCGGGCAGTGGAGTGATTTGCGTGGGTGAGGAGGAGAAAGCGGCAGATGGGCTGGAGGAAGTGAGTCGATGGTCGGGCGGGCGTTTGGGGCGGTCGCGTGAGTCGAGGTAAGCGGCGAGTCGAGTGAGGAGCGAGCGGGTCGGTGAATTGGGAGTGGAGGGAGCGTGTCTTGATGTCGCAGTCGAGCGTGCGGATCTCTCGAGTGTTTGATAGCAGAGAGACGGGTGATCGCGGATGTCGGGTGGGGAAGGCCGAGTGCCGACAGCTGGACGACGAAGATAAGCGGACGGCCGACCGATTTGGGGAGAAGGAATCGACGGATTGACGGAAGGACGTCAGTCGATGATCGGGCGGGCGTCGCGGGCGTTTGGGCGAGGAGTGGAACGACAATCGATGGGGGATCGAATCGGCGAGTTTGGTGGTTGTCGGCGAGCGGGTGGTTGGCAAGCAGACGGCGGCGACAAAGTGAGCCGATGAGCCGATGGTCGAGGAATTCGGGAAGCGGCAATCGGTTTGAGTTTGGAGAGAAGAAGGCGGGTGTGCGCGTGAGTGGATGGGCGAGCAGGAGAGCAGTGAGCGGTGATCGATTGGTGAATACGGATGGTATACGAATGTCAGCGAGTGCGTGCTGGAGGATGACGACGACTGGACGGCAGGCGAAAGCGGGCGGAAGCTGAGAGCTTTTGAAGCGACGATCGATTCGTGTTTCGGGAAAAGAAGCGGAATAGTCGTGTGATTGGAGAAGCGGATAAGCAGGCGAGTGAGTGGATAGACAGCACGGATGTATGGAGTCGATAGATGACCAAGTGGGCAGACGGGCTGTGAGTGTTTGCTAGAAGAAAGGCAAGGCCGCGTCTTTGAGTAGACGTTGTAGAGGGGGATGTTCGGGAGTTTGGGTTTGTTTGACTGGATAGACACGAGCAAGTTGGTGCCCCCGCGAAGCGGGGGCGCTCGACTAGTCTCGAAGAAAAGCGGGTGATTTTTCGCACTTTTGATTCATCGCCAATTTCCCCTCGTTTCAGCGGAGAAAATGGCGCAAAGACCGCCCATCGTTCAGATACCCTCCGCGCAGCTCTGCGGATGT
Organism: Aphelenchoides fujianensis; assembly: GCA_024699865.1. NCBI lineage: Eukaryota > Metazoa > Nematoda > Chromadorea > Rhabditida > Aphelenchoididae > Aphelenchoides > Aphelenchoides fujianensis. Next base: position 316,755 of record JAMPIO010000057.1, on the reverse strand, counting down.
CCGACGTGCTGGAAGCCGACGAAGCAACGGCCGCTCCTCCCGTCGACCAGCAGCTCCGGGCACGCAAGCAGCGACGAAGAGACGCCGGAACATGAGCGACAAGCGAAGAATCAAGTCGTCTACGAAGGGCACAATGCACGCCTGCTTTCACTCTTGCCTGCACCCCCTCGTTTCAGCTCCAAGACAAACTCCAGTGTTCGGCGGACGGCCGCTACATGTACGTGTTCACGTGTGTGGGCGCGTTGCTCGTCGTCGATCTTCTCTTCGACGCGTACAAGTGAGTTCTCTTCTTTCTTGCTACTGATCGCACGAGTCGGCTTCAGGCTGCTGAAACCCCACGAATCGGGCACTGTCTACGACGAGCAATTCGATTTCGTGGTCGTGAATCGGAACACGCTTCTCGTTCACGCGATCTTCGACGAAAAGGACGAGCTGCATTTGATCCGCTTCCAAGACGACGGTCACTCCTACGAACGGGTCCTTCTCTACAGCCGTGCCTCCGAGAGCGCCACGTCCTTCGCTCTCGCGGAGATCACCGGCCAGCAGGTGGACGTGAAGCGCGCGGTCCTCGGATTTCTGGACAACACGAACTTCGTCGTTCTACGCGTTAACGTCGACAAGCCGCAAGTGGTCGTGGATCACGAAACCGACCGCTTCCACGACCGCGCGGACGGGCGTTTCGCTTGCGGCCGGTGGAGCGCGGACGGGCGCGAGTTGCACGTGGTCGACGAGCGGAACTTGAAACTCCTTCACGCCTACTCGCTGGAGCAACGGAAGTGGTCGAAGAAGCTTCTGGATTCGAGTGTTCTGAAGGGCAAGGTAGCTTTTCTCTCGTTCGTTCCCGTTACCACTTGTTTCGATCTTCAGTTCGGCTCTCATCCTTTCGTTGGCTCCACGCGGACGGTGTTCATCCGGGGATGCGACGATGAAGACGACTGGCGCTCCACTCGCTTCTTCTTCCGTTGCAACGTGGAGGCCGGCAAGTGGGAGCAGGTCTCGATCGACGCGCAAGACCTCGCGTGGGTGCCCGCAATCATCAACCCGTCCGATGGAGAAGAGGACGGAATCGTGGCGATACGGTGGTACGCGCATCGAATCAAAATCGAGCGTTTCTTCTGCCGGTGAGCTCACCTTTCTTTTGGGTTCGTTCTTCACTCGCTTTCGTTTTCAGCAAGCCCGAACCGCTCCGGCGCCTCGCGCTGCTCGCATTCCGGAAGAGTCGCGAAGGCATCGTTGGAGAGGACGCCTTTCACGAGCAGATCAACAAGCCGCCCCTGCAGACCCAGCTGAAGAAGTGGGCGCCCATCCATTTCGAGGGGATGGAGCCGATCCCTGTCTGTCAGTTGCTGTGACCTGCTACTTGATCCCTGCTGTCGTGTCCACTTCTTATTGGCCATCGTCTAGTTGTCCAATAAACTCGGGTTAAAAACGACGCAATATACCAATGGGTGCAGCGCTTAAAACGAGTGCATCCGCATGAACCGAATTCAGCCAAAATGAAACCTACGTTCTTTTTTCCGGTTCAATGGGACTGACCGCTCGCCTGTTCGCAGTTGGGACTAAGAAGCGGTCAGTGCGTGCTGGCGGTCGCCTACTCCAACGAATTCGGCGCCCCCTACGTCCTCGGCTGCCCTTCCAGCTCGGCCACTGCGTGAAGCTCGACGTCGACAACTCGGAGGTCGCCCTCTTCTCGTGGGTTCCGACCGGCAGTTCGACCACTCCGCTCTCTGATTTAAGTGAGCGAACGCAGTAAACAGCTGGCAACTATCAAGTAGGAGTCTCGTTCAGTCGAAAGAAAAGTCGGGGCTCATTTGCGAATTCTGAGAATCACAGCAGTTCGCTCGTTTGCCCAGCGACTCGTCGGTTTGTTCGAAAGAGCGCGCTGACGACCTTGTTTCGTTACTGACGACGCCCAGATGTTCCCAGCGCCTTTTGGCGTGTGAACGAACAGCGGCCCCCGCTCGTTTCTTTCGGCGAGTCACCGAAAGCCCAGCACTACGGGCGGACGGCAAAGAGGCGGCGGGCGAGCGGCGAGAAGAAATTGACGCCCCGCCATTCGAATCGCCGCTCGGTGCGGTTGCGCGTCGCTTTTTCCTCCGCATTCGCTGACGCTCGTCTTGTCTGGGCGTTTGGCCGGAAAATTAGCCGGCATTTGGTCCTTCAACTCATGAACGGGAGAGAAATTTACGATTAGACATTGCATCTTTTCGTTTTTTCGTGAAATGACGCGCATTTTATTCCAAGTTACCTATCCGTCTTTTCACTTTTGCGTTTTCAGCGGGACGCATGGCCGAATCCAACCGGCCGGCGTCGAGTCGGAAGCGGCCGGCGCCCGACGCAGAAGCCGCAGCGGAGGAGTCGCCGATCGTCCAACTCGCTTCTGCTCAACTGCGCGACTGCTCGAATTGCTGGACAGAAGTCGTGCTTCGAGGTGCTGCCCGTCCGGCTGCCGCAGCACCGAGCAGGAAGAAGGCCGCAAAAGCGCCGACACACGAGCGGCAAGATGCGAACAACTCGTTCGTTTACGAAAGCCACGAGGTCTGCTTCTGTTTGGTTCTTTCTTCAAATTCACCCTTTCGATTCCAGTTCCGCGACAAACCCTGCTTCTCGCCGAACGGCCGCTACATGTACTTCCTCAACAAGAACAAAAAGCTGCTCATTGTGGACCTTCTGCTCAATGCCTACAAGTGGGTCTCTTCCTGGCCCTGACGTTTGATTATTCCCCTTGTTTTTAGGCGGTTGAAAGCCTCCACGCAATGGAATTCCGCAGCTCGAGTCTCTGACTTCCTCGTGTTGAATGCGACGACGATCGTCCTGCGGATGGAGGAAACGACCGCCGAAACGACCCTTCTGGAACTCCACTTGCTCGGCTTTGCCGACGACGCGGACGAGTACGAGCACCGCCTTCTCCACCGCTCCTCCGACAACCGAACGGCCGTCTGCCTTCTTTCGAGCAACGGCCGACGAGCGATCCTCGGCATGGGACGCACGATCACGTTCGTTCGTCTGGAAGTGGCCGCGGCCAACGTAGAAGTGGACGGGACGACGGCGGACCTTCCGCCCAACACGAGCCCGTTCCTCGGCGTCACCGTGAGCAAAGACGGGCGGAAGCTGCACGCGTTGGAGAAGCGGACGCCGAAGGAGTTGTTCGTCTACTCGCTGGAGGAGAAGAAGTGGACGAAGGAGATGGTGGACACGAAGGGACTTTACGTGAACGTAAGTTTTCCGTGCGCCTTTCGGTTAATTGTTGACACGCGAATTGCAGACGGTTTGGAGTTATTACGGCTACTCTTCGCACACGTTCTTCGGACACGCGGCGGCCGGGAAGGACGAGCCCTCTCGCCCAACGCTCCTCTCTTTCGTTTCAACCGGGAGCAGCGCAAGTGGGAGGAGATCTCGAAGAGCGCGCCCTCCAGCCAGTACCTCTACCCGGTGGTCGATCCGGCAGACGGGGAGGAAGAGGGCATCGTGATCGTCGAAACGGCGTTCGAGCCGCCGAAGAACGACCGACAGCAGGAGGTGAAGCGCTTCGAAGTCTGTCGTTTCATGTTCCGGTTCGTTGATCGTCGGTTCTTCTCATTTCTCTCGTCTTCAGCAACCCGAACTCGCTTCGTTACTTTTCCGTGATGGCCGTGCGGAAGAGCCGCGAGCTGATCGACGGAGAGGAGGGATTTCACGAGAAGATGAACGCCGAATCGATTAAAGACGTCCTGCCGAACGTGTACAAAGGGATGAAGCCGATCCCCGTCCGCCGGCTTCAATGAGCATCTCGCATCGTTGCTGTTGCTAAAGAGCGTACTTGTTCGAATAAAGGCGGTCGATGTAAAACGAGTCGCTTGCTGCTCATCGAACAACCAGTGCTGTTCGCTTTGTGAATACTGCTAGCTCGAGGCTTCCAACTAACGAACGCACGGAAACGAGTTTACTGCGGGAGTCAAGCGAGCACGATCACAATCTCGACGACCCCTTGGAACAAATCACTTCGTTCACGATGTCCGCGTGCTCGTTCATGAACTGCTTCCACTCCTCGGTGCGTGTGAGGGCGGCGAGGTTGCGGGCGGCGTACTCGAGGGCGCGCTGCTTGAAGGCGGGCAGCGAGTCGAACGCGAAGGCGACCGGCAGGAGGTCGAGGATCGTCTCGACGGAGAAGTTCGCGCACATGCTTGTCAGGCACAATTCCTGCAACGGACGACAGGTGATCGAACGACTGGACGTCCGCTCGCCCACCTGCAGCTGGACGAGGCGGTAGCGGTCGGCGAGGACGAAGAGCGCCGCGTCCACCTCCCGCAGGCCCTCCGCGCGGCCTGTGTGCAGAAAGCGGAGCATCCGCTCGACGAGCGCCGCCTCCACGTCGTCCATTTCGACGCGCCGCTCCGTGCTCTCCGTTGTGTTCGGGTGCGCGAACATTCGCTCGAACACCTCCGAGTGCGCGCACAGCACCAGTTTGGAGACCTGCGGGAAGCGGAGGGATGAAATGACTGACTTATGCACTGCGTACGTGGAAGACGACGCCGCCTTTCGCGACCACTTTGACGTCGTTCACGTTCGGGTCGTTGAAGTGGGCGCCGATGTATCGGCACAATGAGTCTTTTGCCTTGGCTTCCGGCGTCTTCTCTTGTGCGGACAGGAACGGCGGCCCGAGGCGACGGAGGTTCAGCCGAACGACCGCCTCGCCGCCCGCAAAGAAGTCCCGTTCGTCCGACGGAGGAACTCCCTGCACACCAGCGCCCTCCAAAGCGATCTCGTCGTGAGAGAAAATTCGCGACAATCCTTCTACAAGCCGAGCGTTAGGAAGCGTGTTGTGGACGGACCCTGTCTGTAAGTGCGTTGCTGCCGCGAGTTCTCGAACCACACCTCGTAGAAGAATTCCTCGCCCCACTGGCCGCCCGCATTCTTGACGGCGATGTGGCCGAGTTGAGGCGAGGTCTCGAGCGAAAACTTCAGCCCCAACTCGTCCACCGTGAACACGGCGCTCTCCTGTGTGGGGCGTTCGCTCTCGTACGCAAAGGTCCACGAGAATTCGAAGGGCTCCTCCACGCGATCGACCGCTCGAATCACGCCGCTGTGGGCGGTTTCGAGGTCGTCCTCTCGGCCGGTGTCGTTCTGCTGCAGCTGGCAGCAGACGTAGAGCGCTTTGAGGCCTCGAAGCCGTTCGATCGCCGTCGCTTTCAGCCGAAGACCGCTGCTGTCGGTGCAAACTGGACGAAATCCGGCTAATAAATCGAACCATGGATCGTTTGCTCACCTTTGGGGCTCACGAAGTCTCCCGCCTCGTCCTCCAGCCACATCGTCATTTCGACCATCGGGTAGGAGGCCGCCAGAAAGGCGAACACATGGAAGGGAGGGAGACGGCGCTCAAGGCGGGGCTGCTCCTCCGAATAGCCGACCGGAGAGACGGGCGGGAAGAAGTGGAAGAACAGCGACGAGTTGCCGTTCAGATTGGTCGTGAAGAGGTCCGAACACCAGCAATCACCGCACACGGCCGCCCGGAACTTCTCGTCAAAGTCCTCGATCTTCCACTTGACGAGCGTCGTCCCGCTCGGCCAACACTTGCAGATGGACATGGCCGAAACGGAGCGGAGAGCGAAGCGAACGGGAGCGCCGAAGAATGAGCAAGGCGGTTCCTCGCTCGCTTCTGCTCGTCGATTGCGTTGTTCACGAGCCATCCGTTGGACAGCCGGGGTCTTCTTATCGCCGCCCGGAGTCGACAAGCGGGCGGAACAGAAAGCGGAAGGAATGCGGTTGCCGAAACGACGAAGCGAGCGATAAGCGGCGAGCCCGGAGTTCAGAGGCGTTTCGCAAACACGACGAACGTCCTCTTTTCTCGATGACGATTCCACGCGTAACAACCGTTTGTTTTTCGAAACGAAGGATGGCCGATGGAGTGCTCACTAGTTGCGGAGCACGGCATGTTCAGGCCGCTAGATTGGTCCTTTCACGAGTGCCCAATGCCCTCGATCATGACTGGACGGCGAGCCGCAAAAGTTTTCGTTTTTTGGGCGTCAATCAAGTGAGCGGCCGCCTTCTAAGTTTCGTTCTATCCTGCAGCTCGCGGTCAGTGCACGTTGCTAGTGGCCTAAGACGTCCGCGGGTACACGAAGTTCACGGCCGATTTCCTGACGCCCACTGTGGCCAGTTTGCGTTCGCCCAATTCTCGGCGAGTCGCCATTGACGCCGATCTCGGTACCAAACAGGGCTTCTCCAAACGAATATAAAGGCGAGTGTTCGGCAGCAAAAATCAACGACGGGAATTTTCAGTCCCAAAAACGCAGGCAGGTGAAGATCGTTGGTAGTCGGTTGTGACTTGCGGTTCCCTGCTTTGATTTCTCGTCGTCGTCCAAGAGCCCACCTCGACCGTTAATCTGCAGTTTATTCGGCAAACCAGCTTGATTGTCTTCTCAACAGCAGGACACACAAACAAGCAGAGAATCAATCAATGGACCACGACTGTGCGGGCTCGCCGACTTCAGGGGCCTTCTTCTCGCACATCCATTTCGAAGCACAGGCGATCGTTGGCCGTAACTGAAAGGGAGAGGAGGTGAGAGGAGGAAGGTGGGGGAACAATGACGACTTCCTGCGATCAGTTGGAGCTTGACACTGGCCACCATGCTCATGCACAAGCAGTCAGTTGTTCGGGGAAGAGCGGAGGCTGAGGTGGACACGATGATGTGAACGAGTAGTCGGCGCTCTAAAAACTCACCTTCCCAACATCTTGGATCGACGGGACTCCCTCATTCGCAAGAGGCTGAAATACATGAGCGAGGAAGTTCAAGACGAACGAAAGGGACTCACACGTTCGATTGACCGCCGTCCTCCCGTTCATTGATCCACTCCAGCATTGCAAAACTGAAAGACGGAGCATTATCCCACCAGCAAAGAAAGAACTCACTTGTAAGGCACACGGAGGTCCAACAAGAAAGAGACGTGCACGTGCTCGACGATGTCGCTCGCAAGGACAACAGCGCAGAAACGACAGGGTAAAGGCAAAGCCGTCTGAAAGGAGACGGCAGCATGAGCACACCAACCAGAAAGGACTCACCGAAAAGCGGTCCAAAGGACGCGAAAAGGCGGATTGATGGCAAAGAACGTGTGCGGGTGACGAACTCCACCTCTCATTCCAGCAAACGACCGCAAGCAGAGCGGAGCGGAAGGACCGGCGGAAAGGCGAGGACCGCAAAAAGGAACGAGCGGACGAATGAGGCCTCTCGCCCGCTCGGCCGCCTTTTGTACCCGACCGTCTTCTCGTGCCGCAGCGAACGGGATTGCGTTGCGCCACTCGGAGGAGTGGCGAGGACACAGTCCTTTGAGCCGCGTCCCCAACGAATTCGGAAAGAGTTGTGCCAAGAAGCGAATGCTTTGCGGGCAGGACTCCCGTTCCAAAGTCAAGCGAGCAGGTCCAACCACGACTTCATTGCAGTCGTGAACGTTCGTTTGTTTTCGCAATCTGCCGTCTGATGGCGGAGAAGCGAAACGCCTGCTTTCTGCCGGCCGTTTGTCGGCCCCGCCGCTCGGATCGCGACGAGCGCGAGAAAGAACGTGGCCACCGAGTCGCGAATCAATCCGTTGCGTGCGTCTGCGGCGAAGGAAAAACTAGTGGCAGATTGGAGCTCGTTGTCCCTTCCGAATTCGGCGACCGGCGGAGATCCGCGAGTCCGGACCGTCCGTTCGGGGCGCAGAAAGAAGAGAGCGGCCGGCTCTCCCATTCATCTTCCTCGCCCGATTTCATCCGATTTGTTTAGGCCGTCCACCCTCCAAGATTTCGCCCGTCGCGCACTTCAGCGATAGACGACGGTCGTCTGGCGCGTGCCGGACTTCGACAAGCAACTCGAGGCGGCGATCGGCGACGATCGGTGGGGCAGCCATCTCTACGAGTACCTGGACCCGACCCACGGGCGCGTTCTCGTCTACCTCCGTTTGATGCCGAAGGAGCCGACGGGCGGCTGCGTGTTGGGCGTGTGTTTCATCAACGCAAGTCCGGACTTCTCGCTCGAGACGAGGTGCGAGGCGTGGAGCGAGAAGATCGACGGGACGAGCAACGAGCGCTAAGGTGAGGGACAATCACTTCGAATTAACCTCGTGTCTTCTTCCAGCAATCGCCTTCGATCTTCATGGACCGTGCGCCACCGAGTGGATCGGTCTGTGCACTCCCGTCGAACTGGACGCCTTTCGGCACACGTTGACCGTCTTCGTCTGCCTCCGCCTACTCTTTCGAGTGAAGAAGCTCGGAACGCCGCTGCCCATCCCGACTGTCCATCGCGGAGATGTTTTCAACTTCCAGCAGCCCTTTGGGTGGGCGGACTTCCAGGAGGAATGGGCAGGCGACGAGTTTACGCTGAAGGGACTGACCGGCGTGAAGTGCCGGCTTGAGTTCACCCCAAAGGCTTCAACGAAGAGTACAAGGAGTTTGCCGGGCTGTACTTGCGGCTGCTCGACCTCGGTGGCCGCCCGGCCGTCTCGCTTCAGTGTGACTTGTGGATCGATCGTGCGGGCGCGAAACGGACGCCGAAATGGAGTGAGTTCTTTTGTGCACGTTCGATCATCCTCGCATTCGTTTACACCTTACAACTACAAAGGGCTGGGGTTTCGCTCACTTCATCGCGCAAGAAGCCCTCAAGCAGCTCGCCGACGAGGACCCGATCGCCATCTGCTGCGAAGTGCGCCCGCTCGGCCCTCCGGTCGAGATGTCCGCACTGGAGATCCAAGGACAGGTGTTGGCCCGCAGCTTCAACAATCCCGTTGTTTTGACGTGAGTTCTTCCTTCATTCCGCCCATCACTCGCTTCTTGCAGGTCCTCCGCTCCGTCCTGCTCGCCAAGTCGCCTGTCCTGACGGCGATGCCGGAGCTCCAGATGAACAAATCGCAGAAAGCGAAGCTCAGGTTCGAGCTGCTCCTCCGCTTCTCCTACACGAACGAGGTGGAGAACCTGAATGCCGTCGACCATCGACCGCTGCCGCCCGCCGTCCGCTACGGAGTCGCTCGTCTGCAGGTTCGTTTCTTCTTCGTTACTCCCCAGACAGTCGTGCGTTTGCAGGAGATGTGCGCCTAGTCGATCCTCACGAACCCCACCGCCGAGAACGCGCTTGAAGCTGGCTTTCGGCAAGCAGTTGGTGGACTTCAAGCGGCGCGTCCTGGATTTCGCTCGTTTTAAGCTAAACGTGCTTGAAGCGCCTCGAATGGAAGCAATTCGCTCGCGAGAATCCGGAGGCCTCGATTTCGATGCTGGCGGAATGCATTTCGTTAATGCGCATTGAGTCCCGCAAGGATGCCGTTCCACTCTTCATTTCTTTTGTGTTCTTTTGCGGGATTGAAGTAAACCAAGGGCACGCTAGTCGGTTGATTGGTGGTTTGTTGAGGAAGTGCGGCCTGTGTGGGGATTGATTGGAGACTGTCTTGGGTATCTTGTTGCTCTAGGAAGCAACGGGCCGCTGGGAAGCGCCTGACAAGGGATGCCTCTCAGTGAATAATGCTGGATTCGGCCGAGACGTAGCTCATTCAACGCGTCCCGTCAGCTGATTCCAATGCGGCACGTTTCATCGGCCCAATCCTACTCTGCGCCGAGATACAGCGCGTCAAACTCTGCACTTGTTTATCGCCGCTGCAGCCGTCCATTTTCCATGCGGGCTCTCCACGGCCTCATTCCGCCTCTAGCCGTTGTGTCGTCGTGGTCCAGCGGCAAGGCGGTTGACTTGCACTGCGAATGACGTTTTGCTTTTTGCAACATTTTTGTCTATTTCGTCAATTAATGCAAGATGGACGTTGTTTTTGTGCGCAAACGATCCAGCTTGATGAGACGAATCAATTGATACCAAAATCTCGAGGGTGGAATTCTCGACCAAAACCGGCGGTGAACCCCTTTTGGTCTCGTAGTCGGGCTGCTTTGGCGCTTTGTTGGAGTACAGACAAAACGCCGAATGGAGTGATTTCTTGCCTAGGCTTTCCACACAAGACGAGAACCCACCTTCCAAAAGAAGTTACCGCAGAAAATGATTGTGGACCGCTAAAACGGCTGTTCAAAAGCTCTGATCCAAGCGGTCGAGCTGCAGACGGCGATCGGCAGCAAAGTTACTTTTGCGACGTCGGTGAACTAATTTTGCACTAGGATTGTTCAAAACGAGCTCAATGCACAAAATAATGCCCACTTTTGTCAGAAATCGAGATGAAATTCTTTCGACCACAGGGTCCCCCCTTTGCTCACTCGAACGCCAACTTTGACGCGCTGTATCTCGGCGCAAAGTGTGATTGGGCCGATGGGAGTTGCAGGTATGGAATCAGTGCGACGGGACGCGTTGAATGAGCTATGTCTCGGCCGAATCCAGCATTATTCACTGAGAAGCATCCCTTGTGAGTGAAACGGCAGAACGAAAAGTACGCATATTCCGCCTGTTTCACTCGAATCGTGTTCAGAGTAAATAGAAACTTCGTAGTCGTTGCCTGAACAGAAGAGACTGCTGCCCGCTGGGGAGCCGAGCGACAAGTTGCGCCACGAACCTTTCTGTGCGTGCTGCGGAACGCCAGACGCTGCTCGCCGGCCGCCGCATTTCACCCGCTTTCCACTCGCTCGATTGCTCCGAATTCGTCGACGATGGAGGCGGCGACCGTCAAACCGAAGCCGCGAATTCGAGCGGGAGCGGCGAGCATTCGCGACGGCCTCGCGCGCTTCCTGCTGATCCATGCTGGCGGACAAAACGAAAGGAGCGGCGCAGTTGGTTCGATTGGCGGTGAGTTCCCTCGTTTGATTTCCATTAAATTCTTGTTCGTTTGCAGTCGGTTTCTCGCGCCCGGTTGACGTCCGTCCGTCGCTTCGTTCGCGGCCTCAAATTCGAGTTGGGCCGCTCCGGCGGGTGGCTGGAACTCCGGCTGGACGGGCAGGCCCTCGAGACGCCGGAGATCGTGTTCCCCGCCAGCCGAACGGAGATGCTCGAAATGCTCCGACTGCTCGACGTCCCCGTCCATCTGGATTTGGGCCGCGATCTCGAGCTGTTGACGGACGCCGTTTGCGAACAGCTGAAGTCTATCGATAAATGTGAGCAATTCCGTTGTTCTTCTTGCATTTTACCTTCGGCATTTTAGACGTGAACGGTCTGACTCTCCGCTTTCACCTCGATTCTGCGGTCTTCTCCGCGTTCATCACGAGTATGGCCCCTCAACTGAAGGAACTGGAGTGTCCCGCGTTCGTTTTGAAGCAACTGCCGCCCTTGAATTTGGAGAGGCTCGTCTTCTGGCCGGGTTCGTTCGTTTGTCTCCTTCTTGTTGATTATCCATCGAATTACAGACGTCCACCATTACAATTCTGTGAGCGAACACGAGATCCGTCGACTGGACGTGCTTGGCCGAGGTGGAGAGCGGATTCCCAAAGTTTGGCTGCTTTTTCACGAACCGAATGCTCGTTCCGTTTCCAGCGACCACGTCCTGTCCGAATCGATCACCTCGTTGGCCCTTTCGGAGGTCGACTTCTTCGAGGTGCCGTTCGAGCGCATCGAAGCCTTCTGCCGTCGTTTCCCGCAACTCGAAGAGCTCCGCATCACCGCACGTTGTGAGGTGCAAATCCCCCCGCTTTTTATTGGTTTCTTTTGGAATTTCAGCGAGAGCAAGGGAAGCTGGAAGATCCGTTCGAGGACCTGTGGCCGAAATGCCTCGAGGCTCGCGACCGTCTGCACCTTTTGGGGCTGAAGCGGCTCTTCCTGACGGTCAGCTTCTACTCCCGCTTTATTGACGTTTGTCGTTCCTTCCGTTCCCTGCTTGTATTTCGTTCTGTTTTCAGCAGACGGACGGTTGGATCGAGAAGCTGAAGAAAGCGGAGCCGTTTGACCGGGCGTCCTTCCTGGTCGATCCCTCCAACAACCACGTGCGGATGTTCCTCGAAAAAAACGAGCGGCACGAATCGAAATCCACCTTCTTCCGCATCGACGGCGATTTCTGGCGGATGGCCGAAGAGGACTGGACGGATGACGTAAACGGACGCTCTCTAACCACTCCAGACTGTTTGCATTTTAGGGCGGTTGGAATGGCTGCTATTACAATGGCGGCACCTGCTTAGACAGCGACAGCGACTACTCCTGGGGCTACGAGATGGACGCGGTGGACGACTACTAGTCCTCCCGACCATCGATTACTGCCCCTCGCTTCCTCCTCCCCACGTTTCGGTTCTTTTTCGCAATAAACGCGTGTTCTCTGCGGCTGGCTTGTCTCGATCATCAGAACGCGTCAGATATTTTGAAGTAAAACGAATAATGCCAAGAAGATCGGCGGGATGGCGGTCGCGGCGGTCGGTGGTCGCGATCAGGCGGCAGCAGACAGCGGAGAGCGGGAAGCAGTGGAGGATTACGATGCCGAAGCGATCGGTCGTCCACTCCGAATCGATTTGCTGCAGCCGCTTGAAAGTGGTGACTGGCAGGCGGACCGCCCGCACTACCACACAGTCGTTCACGCACGAAACGAAAAACGGGCGTTGTTGCCAAAAGACATCCACGACGTTCTTTGGCGGATCGTTTGAAGTTGACAATCAACGGCCGTACGGCTTTGAAGTCGATCAAATGGAACGCGTCTCCCACAATCACAAGCCTTCGTTCTTCGCCCGTTTATTCTCCGTCAAGCAGTCAGTGAACGAAGTGGAGGACAAAGAGGACAATCGCCATCGAAAGGCCGAAGTGCAGGGCGGGGGCGCCGTTCGGGAACGAGTGGCCGTCGAGGAGCGTCGGCTTGTTGCAGAGCGCCTCTTTGCAGTTGCAGCGGATGAGGTCGTCGGTCACCGAGCAGCCGGGCTTCGTCCTGCAGGCGGGATGAGAAGAGAGGAGAGAGGGAGAACTCACGTGTTTTTCGTGTTGCACAAGTGGAAGATCTCCAACTTGCGGTTCTTGACGACGCTGCAGTCCAGGCAGCCGTCCAGCTGCTCGTCGGCCGCCACTTGGCCCTTGGAGTCGAGCTTGAAGTGGCACGACACGGCGGCCTCGTGAACGGCGAAGTGGGCGGTCAGCAGGACGACGAGGAGCAGCGGGCGGAACATCTCGAGCGGAGCGGGCGAGACGACCGGCGAGTTTCGAGTGTGCGGCGGCAAGTGAAGGCGCAGTGGACGGCTCTCGAATTGGATCAAAGTGCGGTGGAATTTGCATCACGTTTGTTCCCGGCCTGAAACGAATGGGATCTCCCGCTCGTGATGGCGTGCACGCCGGACAACCGCTCGTGGAAAGCGGGCCTTCGCATTTGATCGCCTCCCCACCAACGATTCCGACTATCCGCCAGCCGATTGGTTCTTCCCTCCGACCACGAATGCTTATTGTTTCTGCTTGAGAAAGGCCACTTCCTTCCACGGCCGTCGTCTGTCGACTGTCCCCAATGTTTTATTCGCTTGCGGTCAACAGCAAGCAGATCAACAGAGCTACTAGATGGTCTTGCTAGAAAGATGCTGGGGCAACGGGCGCGGATCGGCGGGATGGCGGGTGGCCAGCGAGAGGCGGAGGAGCGACGGCGGGTGACTAAAAGAAAGAAGCGGTCGGTTGATTGAATGAGTGCTCTCTCGCTCACCCGACGGTCAGCCGGAAGGAGTTCCACGCGCACACGGGCGTCTCGAAGCCCACTCGCGCGTTGTTCGTGGACGAGTGGGAGGTGCGCACGTGGATCGAGAGCGTGCCGTCGGCGTCCACGTGCAGCAAGTCGGTCGGCTCGCGCGTGTCCACGCCGCCCGTCCACTCCGCGTGCCAACAGGAGGCGGCGATCTCGCGCAAAAGGGCGCACTCGACGGTCGTCCACTTGCCGCTCGCGAGGTCCAAACGGCGCAGTCGGGGCTGCAGACGGCGACCCGCCCGATCGGCGGCGGTAACCACGAGCTGCTCCAAAACGAAGAGAACGTCTGCGTGGAAGCCGACGGCCGACAGCGAAAAGCAACGGAGGGCGACGTTCGGCTGAAAGCGGAAGAAGAGGTGAACGGGTCGAATCTTTAACGAAATGAGAACTCACCGCTTCCGGCACGTGCTCCACGTCCACTCGACTCGTGCTCCCGTCCGTCGGATCGAGCGTGTGCACGGAAGCGAGGCGCACGCCGTCCCGAACGACCACCAGCAGGCGGCCCGCGTGCGAGTGGACGGCGGCGATCGTGCCCTCGGCGACCTCCAGCGAGCCCACCGGCTGGACGACGCGCGTTTTCAGGTCGACCGCGTGGAACTCCGCGCTGCGCTCGCTGCGGAGATCGGCGACGACGAAGCGGTCGGAAGCGGTCGCCGCGATCAGCCGCCGGGCGTGTTGGACGCGCTGGAGACGGGCGCCGGGAAAGCGGTGCAGGACGTCCGTGCGGAACTCGCCGCTCCTCTCGTCCAGCTCGTCGAGGGCGAGATGTTCGCGAGTGACGACCAGCAGCCGGTCGGCCCGCACCGCCCAGCAGTCGAGCACGCCCTCGGGCAGCCCCACCCTGTCGGGAGGCGAGAAGCGTCTAAAGCGGAGAGCGGAGGGAGAGGACAGAAACGGAAGACTCACTTCTCCTCGTTCGTGTGCGTGTCCACAACCACCACGTGCCCGTAGTTCACGCCCACTAGCAGCCGGCCGCGGGCGCACGCAAAAAGGTGCTGGTCGAGCCGCGAAGCGCAGACCGCCGCCTCCACGCTCGCGAACTTCACGCCGTGAGCTCCGAGCGCCGACATCCGCACCGAAGGAGCGACAGGGAGAATGAGAGAAATGAGCACTCTCGTCTGCGTTTGCCCGCTTTCTTTCGACCGGCGCCTTCCCATGCGATGCTTTGAATGCGCAATCAGCAAGGCGAGAGCAGTGGCTGTTGACTCAAGCAGTGGAAAGATCTCTCTTTCATAATGCCGTCGTCTTTCTGCTCGAGCGCTGGAGTTACGGCCGAAGGACGGAAGCAGAAACATCTGCGATTCGAATGCTTGCGGCTGAAATTCGATCGCTTCATCGACATGTCTGCCGCACGAACGAACAACCTGGCGTTTTGGAAGAGCAACAAAACGCTGAGCACTGTGCACCGCAGGGAGCTCGGGAAGTTACGCGTCCGCTCGAATGCCGCGAAGGCGGGGGAGAAGTGGACCGGCTGAACGGATTTTCCGGAGCTCAATCCCAACTCTTCGTCGTGCCGAAGCGTGCGCGTCGGCCAGGACCACGTGTAGAGCGATACTTTCGGCTTGTTCAAGCTGCAGAACGCGGGCGGCTCGTCGTTGTTTCTCACTTGCGAAATCGAGTGCCTCGACCCGACCGACGAGACTTTCGCCCCTCCGGCGGGCAAATGAGCAAGACTCGAGTTCTCGAGGATTTCGCTTCTCTGCTTGGAAACGAGACGTTCGCCTACGCCGAGTTGCACGTGGACGCGCGGGTCTTTAAGGCGAGTGCTCTTCATGCATTCAACTGACTTCTCTCTCGTCCAACTCCACAAACTGATCCTCGTCGCGCAATCCGAGCACTTCAGGCGGATGTTCACTCAGGACACCGAAAAGAAGCAGACGGGCGTCGAGCAGGGGCTGAAGTTCGTGTACACGGCGGAAGTAGACGATTTGGCCGTGTGTGCCCGCGATCTCTTGCCCGCCGCCGACTACTTTCAGTTGGAGCCGTTGGTGGTCGGTTTGCTTGCAGGAAATGTGCGTGACTATCCACTGAACGAACAGAGGAGGCTGGAAGTGTTCGAATGGCCGCACAGAGCAGCAGGCAGCGGTGAAGCGAATGGACGGGCCACGAGAACGGAACAATCGAAAGGCTTTCTTCTCGTTCATCCCCCTGCTCGACCGCTTGGCGCTCGACGAGAAGCGAGCATTCTGTCGATTAAGGCAAGCGACCCCAAAACATTCGCCTTCCAAAGTTCACGGATAACAAAAGAATTTATTCTCCACTTCTGCACAACGACTGAAGGATGAATGAAACAAAAAGTAACAACGGTGAAGCAA
Organism: Aphelenchoides fujianensis; assembly: GCA_024699865.1. Lineage (NCBI taxonomy): Eukaryota > Metazoa > Nematoda > Chromadorea > Rhabditida > Aphelenchoididae > Aphelenchoides > Aphelenchoides fujianensis. Next base: position 300,880 of record JAMPIO010000057.1, on the reverse strand, counting down.
CGAGCGAATGTGCGAATCAGAGGGTAAGCGGCGAGACGACGTCCTTCACGATCTCCGGATTCTCGCGGATGAACTCGAACGACCAATCGGGCTGCTCTTTGATGAGAGAAAAGTTGGTCTGCGCGAACTTGAGGAGTTTCGCTTTGAAGTAGCCGGCGTGGTCGTGAGCGTAAGCCAACTTCAAGTCGCAAAGGACCGTCTCGACGGACACATGTTTGCAGAGCGACTCCAAGCACATGGCCTGAAAGCGGGAGATCAGGAAGGAACAGGAAAGAAGAGTGAACTCACGGCCAAGTGGAGCACCTCGTAGCAGTCGGCAACGGGGAGGAGGCGAGCGGCGACCTCCGGCAGCGCCTCCACCTTGCCGGAGTAGAGGTAGCGGAGGAGAAGTTCGATCACTTCGGGGTCCTCCTTCTCGATCTCCACGGCGCCCGTCTCCTACTCCTTTGAGTCGGTCATGAACATGCGGCGGAAGACGGGCGATCCAGAGCAAATGACCACTTTCGAGACCTAAACGACAACAGGAAGAGTGGATCAAACGAAACAAGCTAAGGAACCTTGAAGACCTTCTCCTGCACGCGCACTTCGGCGTCCGCGAATTCCTCCGAATCGAAGTCGACGGCCAGCTTCTCCAGAACGTCTGATTGGGCCGTCTCTTCGGTTTGCGCGATGAGGTCCATCAGGCGAACTTTGCAGAAGACGACCAACGGCGCAGTTTTAGCGAATTCGGTGAGTTCCTTTTGGAGGAACGAATCTGACGATCCCCAGCCAGGTTCTTGGAATCAAATGCCTGTTCTCCACCTAAAATCCCTTGAAGCCGGTTGTTTGAAGTGCATTCAAACGAACTCACCTCGTTTCTTCAGCTGCTTCTTCTCTCCGTTTTCAAACCAAAATTCGTACTTCAAACGAAGGAAGGGGTGATCGGCGAGCTCTTGCACGAGAAGGTAACTAGCGAAGCTGTCTTTGGACTGTTCGCGATCGCCTTTTGGGTAGAGCACAACGCGGAACTTGGCATTCGGAACGCCGTTGATGGTGAAATCGGGGCTCTCCCAGCGCTGCTTGAAAGGCGTCGTTTGGAACCGAGTGTGGAAGTCGTTCAGCGGCCAGCGGAAGATCGTCTCCATCGCCGCGGTCATGGTCGTCGAAGGCGGCCTGCAACGAGACGGGGTGAAAATTCGCGTGTGCAAGCGGACAGCAAAAAGAACGCGGCAGAAAGTTCACGAACGAGCTGCCCGAGCGACCCCGTCGAATGAGCAGATGGCGCGCAGAGGCCATTTGCTCCACCGCTCGTCCACAGACCGCGGCGAGCGGCAGAAAGACGCCATTCGGTCGCCTCGTTTGCGACCTGGTGAATCATCGGAGTGCACTTTCGATAAAATCGCCACAAGCCCGCACCGTGATCGTCTAGCGGCTGCAAGGATTCGCGAATGGATGGAAGGCGTCAACCGATAAGCAGGTAGACTGCTTTTCGTCCACGGCGCCCGATTGTTCCACAGACACCCGCTTTGGTCAGCAAAGGACGGCGGATTTTGCCCACCGTCAAGTGGCCATCCGGCGGCTAAACACAAAGGCCAGCACGTGAAGAGAATCCTTTGCTCGCATTCATCGTCAGTCGTTTCGATCTGGTCGACTAAAAATAAGGTAGTTGTTGTTTAAAGTTCAGGAAGTTTGCCTTAAGCTCAACGGAAACCAACAAGCCGCCCGCAAGAGTTCAAAAGTCGCCGCTTTCTTGATCCCTCGCAAGCAGCAGCCACTCGTAGTCGAGGGCGGTGCGGCGTGGGTCGCAGTCGGCGCCCAGTCAGCCAGTTGGCATTTCGATCGGTGTTGTTTGGAGCCTGCTTACTGCCTGCATCTTGTGGTCGTGTTTTCGCGCGGTCACTTGTTTTCAACGAGATTCCTCGGGCACATTTACGTTTCCAGATCGCTGAAACAACGTCGGACCAGACGGTGCTTCGGAGGGAGATTCCCGACTTCAAGGAGCGCCTCGATTCGACTCCGAACGGAACGGTCATCACAATCAAGGATCTTGGCGGCTGGTCGTCTACCTTCAAGGAGACGGTGCGGATTGGCCCTTCCTCTGCACGTAGAGGATTCGAACGGCCGATCTTCCGTTCGTGTTCAGTACGTCGTCTGGCGGGAAGACAGACACGGGCATCAGACTCAAACGGAAGGTTGCGTAGCTAAATGTCTGCGGCCCGTTTATTTTTCAGAATTGGTCTACACTTTCGACAAAGTTGCCGATTTTGGCTGGAAGGCGTTGAGAGCCGTGCAAATCTTCTTCGTTTTGTTCACGACTCGCCGCTCATCGTCTGCTGCAAGGTTCGTGCGGTGAAGTCGGCAAAAGGAGCTCCCACAGACGCCCGTTTTCGCAAGCAGCTCGTCGGCACGATCGAAAGCGGCGAGCTCGCGGACTATGCGGTGCACGTGGGCGAGCGGGTCTTTAAAGCAAGTTCTCCTTCCTCTTTCATACACTTCTTGTGTTTAGGTCCACAAGATCGTCTCACGCAATCTTCGTATTTCAAGGCGATGCTCACGAGCGACACAAAGGAACGCAAGAAGGGCTGGGGCGCATCAAGAAGTTCGACGCCGACACGATCGAGAAACTCCTCCGCTTTCTATACACGGGGGGAGGTGGAATGACTGGAAGAGGGCGCTCCAGATCTCCTGTTTGCCGCCGATTGCTTTGAGCTCCCGCACCTCGTGGTTAGCCATCGCTTTGTTCATTCTGACCACACTTGTTTTCAGGAATTGTGCATCGATGCAATTTTAGCCGGTCTGCACTACCGAACATTCTAAAGCGCCTGCAGCTGGCCTTTCAGCTGGGGCACTACAAAGATCTTAAGCCGAAAACTCTTCAAGTGGCTTACGAGAACCTCGTTCCGTTCATGAAGTTGGAAGGAGGACCGAAGTTCACGGAAGAGAACCCGAAGATCATCGCCGTCTTGTTGGAGTTCGCCCACAAGTGATCGTTTCGCTGAGTTGCTGTTCAGCTAGACATGGACGGACTCTTCATTCGTTGTTCTTTGCTGTCGTTTTCGTTTGCTGTTCGGATAAACAAATGGTGCACTAATCGATCAGTCGTGTCGTCGAGTAAACTTTTTACAATGGTTTCCCGCGCTTCTCCCACTACTGCGGTAAGCGGAACCGCGAGGCATCGCATCGTGCGCCTCTTCGTTTGCGGTGGACGCTTGCTTTCGGCTGCCGAGGACTTTTTCCTGAATGGCCGCTTCCATCGACTTAGGCGACGCGCAGAGCGCCCACTTCCGAGGGCTGACGGGCGGGCGCTTCTTTCTCGTTCTCCTCCTCCGACTTTCGAATGCACTGTTGGGTGCTGCGAGTGGAATCTTCCTGTCTTGCACTTACGCGCGCAGGGCTTTGTCTTCAACATCGATCTCGACACGGAAAACATGATGGAGTAGAGAGATCGAACGAGAGAGCAGAAACTTCGTTGGCCGTCGTTCATAAGAGCGGTCACACACGCAGCCGAACTTCGCTTGCTCAATTCCCTTCAGCTGTCGTCCAACGAAGGATGCGCAGAAGCGAAAAGCGATGAGTCACGCAAAAGATCGCGCGTTTCTCGCTTGCTGCTCGCTCGCCCCACCCATTGGGCACCACGGCGGGCGGAGGAGAGAAGGCGGGAGTTTCGGCCGCTTGCTTCGGACTGACACTCCGCGAATACCCCGCTTTTATATGCACGCGCTCCTCTCCGTGGGAATGCGAGGCTGGACTCGCCATCGGAGTGCCTAAATTTTCCCGCAGTATTCACGAATTTTTGGGCGCGGCCATCGTCGACAATGGCCGCCGATTGAACGAGCGGTTCGTGCGGGACATGTCTGCCATCGATCCTTTCTTTTCATCCGATCCGATTCTTGCTTTGAGGCGAAATGTCCGTCTTAATTCCGCGCTCTAACCATCCAAAAACGTGCGAACGAAATCGTTTAATCTTGCGAATCGTGCGAAAATAAAACAGATGAGAACGGAGATTAGCGAGTACAAAAGAAAGACTAGTGGGTGGGGCGATCAGATGGAAATGAGGTCGGCGGAGGTCTCGCGAGTGGACGGCGGCGAGCGGAGGGGGATCACGCGCACTCGTCGGCGACGGACGGCCTCCGCCTTCCGCCCGATGGCCCACGCGAAACCGCAGCAGAGGAGCGCGAAGAAGAGCAGCCCGCCGAGCACGAGCCAGCGGGCCGCCCACTCGCCGGTGGTGAGCGCGTCGCCGCGGCCGGGCGGACGTTCGGCGGCGGCGGGGCGGGAGGGCGGCCGGTCGGCGCGCTCGAGGCGGTCGATCTCGTCGTCGTCCAGCGAGCGGGAGGCGGCCGAGCGGTGGCCGGAGCGGTGGGCGTTCTGGACGAGCAGCTCGACCATCTGCGCGATCTGGCCGGTGATTTCGCCCAGCCGCTCCAACTCCTCCACGTCGAACGGCGGCAGCTGGAGCGGGACGTCGCCCAGGCCGGGCACTCGCGAAAGGTCGAGCGGCGGCACGGCGGGCAGCCGGACGGGCGGCGGCGACGAGGGCGGCGGCACGGTGGAGAACGGCGGGACGGTCGGCAGGTGGCCTGAACGAATAGAGAGCGGGAATGAGATGTGATCGAAGAGATCTCCCAACCACTCACCCTTCTCCACGTGGAAAACGCGCGTGTGCAAGGCGGCGGCCATCGGATTCTTCGGGCGGGCGGCCGGCTGCTCGTCGGCCGGGCGGAAGTCGGCGGCCAGCGTGGCGCGCAGGAGGGCGACGGCGAGGACCAAGGAGCGGCTCATCTTCATCGTCGATCGATCGGACGGCAAAGCGAGTGGATGGACGAACAAGAAAGAAGGGAAGTGGGAACACGGCGAGCGGCCGGCCGGCGAGTGGGCGGACTGCCCGCCGATCGAATTCGCCCCCGCTGTTCGACTTTCCACTGCGGTCGGCATTCGTTTGGTCGTCGTCGGACGCTCGGTCGGTCGTACGGCACAGCTGTTTCTGTTTCTTTGCCCACCCTATTTGCCGGCCGCTCTCCGCTCCCTCCGGCATGACTCGGACGACTCTTCACCGCTGGGAGCTCGTGGACTTCTGGAAGCGAAAGGCGCTCGCCCGCGTGGACGACCGGTGGGCGGGTCCGCCGTTCGAGCTGAACGGGAGCGCCGGATCGCAATTCCGCCTCGTGGTGGAGTTCCAGGACTATCCCGACCACGAGTGGGCGGAGGTCAGCTTGAGCGTCTACTTGCTCTGCCGGGAGCTCCGCGAGCACTCCGCCGTCCGTCTTCACGTGAAGCTGTGGCCCGAGAAGCTCGCCGAAGACCCGCCGTGGAGGAGCGAGTATTCCCCCTTCGAGCATCCGAAGCCCGAGGGTCGGTTCCTCCTCCGTGGTCCGACCTCAACCGATCGAGTGCATTCCAGAGACAACGGCGGACTTCCGGCAGGGCCAACAGCACGGCTGGGAGGCGTGGAACGACGAGCGCTACCTTTCGTACCTCCTGAAGTACGAACAGCCCGTGTTCCTCTGCTGCGAGGTCGAACTGCTCGACGCGACGACCCACGCCCATCTCGACGAGCGGTTGGTGAAAGCGGCGATCGTCGGCAAGAGCGGGCGGATGTTCGGCGACGAGCAGTTCGCGGACTTCGACGTGCACGTCGGAGAGGCGGTCTTCAAGGCGAGTTCTCTTCTTTGCTCTTCAATCACCACCCCCTCCCCTTTGAGGTCCACAAGGTCGTTCTGGCGTCCCAATCCGAGTACTTCCTAAAGATGTTCACGACGGAGAGCGAAGAGAGGCGGGCGGGAGTGGTCGAAGTGAAGAACCACACGGTCGATGTCGTCCCCCAAGTCCTCCGCTTCGTCTACACGGGAGAAGTGCGGGAGTTGGAGGCGAACGCTTGGGATTTCCTGCCGGCCGCCGACTTCTATCGCCTGGAGTTGTTGCAAGTGAGTGAGTCCACCGCTCGCCCTCTTCTCACTCGCTTGCAGGAGATGTGCGTGGACTCGATTGTCCGCAGTCTTTTCATCGTGACCATCCGCAGCGACCTCCGCCTCGCATTCGCCCACCGCCACCTGGCCGGCTTCAAGGACCGCGTGCTGGAGCTCGCGAAGAGGAACGCGAAGGAGATCGTCGTGCTGCCCGAGTGGAACGCCGCGTACACGCACGAAAATTCGGCGATTGTGACCGAGTTCTTCACGTTCGTCGCCTCGTCTTTCGTGTGATCGGCCGTTTGCTTGTTCGTTTGTTGGATGTTGGATTAAAGTTGGTTGTTTATCTACGAACTATGAACGGACAACCCGCGCGAACGCTTCCTCTACCGCCCGACTGCAATTGCGTTGACCGCCGCTGACCGCGAAGCGGCGCGCGTTGCGCAAAAGCAGAGGAACGCGTCGACCGGTCCATCTTCCGCCGTTTTTCCCGCTGCCGCTCGCCCAACTCGCAGCTTCCTTTCGGTCGGCATGTCCGCGACGACTTCCTTCCGCTGGCCGGTGGAGGACTTCAAGCGCCGTTCGGAGGCCGCACGCGTCGGCGCCAAGTGGAAGAGCCCGCTGTTCGAGCTGAACGGCCTTCCCGGCAGCCAATTCCAACTCTTGATGGTGCCCAAATTCCACAGCATTCGGAAGAACAGCCACTTCTCGCTGGCGTGTCGCCGGCTGCCCGACCGCTCCGTTTGGCTCCGCTGCACGGGCTGGTGTGAGTGGGCGGACTGCTCGAAGTACTCGCCCGTCGGTGCGTCTTTCCAGCACTCAACCTTCCGTTTCAACTCGAATTGCAGAGGGAACGCTCGAATTCTCGGCCGGCCGAACCCACGCCGCTCCCAAAAGGACGCGTTTGCGCGCCCTGCAGAATCGCTGCGGAGCGGGCGCGCTGTTCGTCTGCTGCACGCTCGAAGTGGTCGCCGGGCCCGCCCTTCCGATGCTCCCGCCGAGCAGCGCAAAACGACGGGCCACCACGGCGAACAGAGCGGTCGGAAACAAACGGCGGGCGTTAACGAGCAACATCGCCGCCATGGTGAGTTTTCTCTTGGGATTCCTTCCGCCTTCTGTGTTTCTCGTTCGATCAATGCACTCTTTCCTGCTCTCCTCCCTGCGGATCTCCGGCAAGACCACCGCCCATCGCTGGGAGTTCCCGAACGCCCGCAATCGCCTGGAGTTTGCGATGGAAGGCGACCGACACGCTGGCGACCTCTTCGAAGTGCGCGGGCTCTCCGGTGAGCACTTTTGGCTGGAGTTCGTGCCCCGGAGTCCGCACCTCCCGCACTGGAGCGGCCTCCACGTGGTCTGCAGTCGGCACTCCAGCCACCCGCCCGCTCGCCTTCGAGTCGCCGTGTGGGTGGAGGGCGGCGGGGAGAGGGGACGACGAATCGGTGAGCTCTCGCCACTCCGAACAGCCGACTAATCCGCGCATTCCAAAGAAGACGGAAGAGTTCTCGGCCGGTCGAGTGCACGGATGGCCCGCTTGGAAGCCGCTGAATACACTTCGGCAGCTCGCAGTCAAGGGACCGCTCTTCTTCTGCTGCGAGTTCGAAGTGCTTTAGCGTGGATGTCGGAAGTCGTCTAGTTCTGTTGAAGGACCGCATTTGCTGTTGTTGTTGAAGTTGGTTGTTCGAATAAAATCTAGGATCGATCGGTCGTTGAGTGAACGAAAACATTTGCGTTTGGTCGATCCCTTGCGGCACAAGAGGGCGGACGAAGAGCAGACCCCTTTCTACTGGGCAGAATGCGCGCAGATGTTCCGACTTCCCATCAACACGGCCCCTCGTTTCGCCCGTGAATCACCAGAGAGCGCCCGACCAGAGCGGCCGGGCAGTCGGGCGAGCGGGTCGGGGGCGGCGAAGAAGCCACGGGAGACTTGGCGCGAAGAAATCGACGCCGCCGCCGTTCGAGTTCGCCTCGCTCTTCTCTCCGCATTCTGCTCCTGTCCACCAGATGAAATCGGACAATGACTCCCGAATTTTTGGTCCACTGCCTTCACGCTACTCGCGATAAATCTGTGGGATTTTCGGGGCCTTTCCGTTCGCGAAATCCGTGCGATTTTCCTCGAATTATTTCTCTGCATCTTCCAATTTCCTCCTTTTTCAAGCGCGATCATGGCCGAAGCCGGCGGCTCCTGTTCGTGCCGCAAGCGGCGATGGCCCAAAGAGGAACCGGCCACGGAACAATCGCCGATCGTCCAACTCTCGGCTCAGCTGTGCGGATGCCGAAACTGCTGGAAAGAATCCGTTGTGCGTCCGCCTGTCCGTCACTCCGCTGCGAAGATCTCGAAGCACGCAGAGAGCTGGGAGAGGCTGCCTTACGAGCCGGTCGCCCACGAGCAGGAGGACGCCAAGCACACTTTCGTTTACGAGACCTACGGGGTTCGTTTTCATTCGACAGCTTCCTCCTATGATGGCCCGTCATTCAGATCTCGGACACGATTTGCTGCTCGGCGGACGGGCGGTACCTGTTCTTCTTCACGGACACCCACGACCTGCTGATCGTAGACCTTCAGCGGAACGCTCGGAAGTGAGTCCCCTTTTTTTGATTCCTTTTGATGTCGTTCTCGTCTTCAGGCTGTTGAGATCGCCCGACGGATGGCCTCCGCTAACGTCGATCAAAGCCGCCGTGGTCGTCAGCTTGACCACGATCCTCGTTACGGCTGGCGAGTTCGCTGCTCGGGAGTTGTACCTCCTCCGCCTTCCGGTCGACGGGCAAACCTACGAGCTCCACTCGCTACATCGTCCACCTCTGGGCTCCAGTCACGTGTTCGCCGTCACGGACATTCGCGGAAGGGACGTGGACGTGAAGCGGGCGATCGTCGGCACCTCGGGCGACTCGATCGTCTTCTTCCGCCTGGACGTCGACACGGCGGCTGTGGAGGTGATTCACGAGACGTCCCCGGTGAATCCCAATCACTGCATGTCCAAAATGAGCATAGATGGACGGTGGATCACTGCGCTGGACCCCTACGGACCGGCGACTCTGCACGCCTACTCGCTGGATCAGAAGATGTGGAAGAAGGGTCAGCTGCACGCTCGGAATGTGCGACCAATCGTCTGTCTTTTGTCTATTCTCATCGTATCCTTTCTTTGATTTCAGGGTAATTGTTCGTCGTTCCTGCAGTCTTCGCACTCGCTCTACCTCAAGTGTGCCAAGATGGGCTCCACTCGACACCAGGTGATCTTTCGTCTCAACTCCCGGACGAAGAAGTGGCAGGAACTTCCGGTCGTGGGGCGAGACACCTGCCACATCTCGTCCATCGTGAACGCGGCGAACGGAGAGGACGGGATCGTGGCCGTCAAGCGGCCCGACCTCGGCAGCTACTGGAGCACAGACGGCCGCGCTCGCTTCAAAGTGGAGCGTCTACTGTTCCGGTGAGTCCCCGCTTATTTCCATCACCTCACTCCTTTCAGAAAGGTGGACTCGCTGCGGAACCTCTGCATGACGGCCGCCCGCAAGAGCCGCGAGCTGATCGACGGCAAGGGCGGCTTTTAGCACGAAATGAACGAGCCCCCGCTGAAGTCCGTCCTGCCCAGCTTCTACAAGGGGATGGAGCCGATCCCCGTTCGCCATCTCGAGTAATCATCGTTCGGATGCCTTGTGTGTTGCCAATGAGTGTTCTTTCTGTTGCTAATAAAAGCGGTTGACGAGAAACCTCTTGCTCCTTGTTTTCATCGATCTCTGTAGGATGAAACACTCAGTGCTGTTTTTGCCCATTTTGGTCGTCCAAACAGGAGTCGCGCGTGTTGCTCAATGAAAACAGTGGGCGCTCGCTTGAAGCAACGGGAAGATCGCCCGAAACGGCGTTGATTTCCCTTGGAGTGCTCGTGGATGATCCTTCTCGTCGTCAATGGCTATCTTTGTCTCCCTGCCAGCCGTACGTGACCGAAAGCGGACAGAAAGGTCGGGCAATCGGGTTGGCAGCAAGAATCGCGTCTTGTTCCCTTTTCCGTCTGTCCCTATCCAAACTCTCTTCTGCCGCACGAGTTCAGCGGGATGACCAATCGACCAAACGGTCTCCCATCGGAAGGTCCAGCATTTCATCCAAAACCACATAAAGATGACAAAAAAGAATCCCTTCGCTCACGGGTTGACGGCCGCGAATCCGAGTTGTTCACTCGCAAAGTCGAAGAGGCCGCAGAAGTGGGCGAAGAAGGGGGTGCCGAGGACGAGTTCGTCCCGCTCGTCGATCGAGACGGCGAGAACACACGAGTTGGCGGCGAGTGGGCGGCGGAAGGCGGCGAGCGGGAGGACGAGGTCGCCGCCGGCCGTCGTCAAGCGGAGCGGAGTGTCCAGCGCGCAGTCGACCGCCCACTCGTCCAGCCGGTCGTCGAACTGCAACGGGCGATCGAATGAATACAATAGTTTTCCTCTTCGCTGTCTCACTTCAGCGGCCGTCGCGGAGAGGAGGACGTCGAAGAGCGAGCGGGGGACACTCCAGCCACTTCTGTCGGGGTCGACCACCGCCTAAACCAGTAAGGGGGTGGGCAAGAAGAGAGCGAACAAACCTGCAGCCCACTCTCGACTGCGAGGTCGCCGATCGTCGCCCCGACCACTCGAAACGACCAGCGGGAGTCGGCGGCGTCGAGCGGGACGAAAAACGCCGTCTGGGCGCACTTCCGCCGATCCCAGCCGCCGAACGTCAACTCGCCGGCCATCTCGCCGCCGGCCGCCGGGCGCCCGCTCAGCCGCAGTCCGACGAGCGGCTGCTGCAGGAGTCCCGCCCGCCGGAGCTGCTCGACGAGGCCGCCGGCGCTTCCGCTCGACCGCCCGAAGCCCACGACGCCGCTCACGTTCCGGCAACCGCCGCCGCACGGGGCGAGGCGGTCGGCCAGGCGGGTCGCCTGCGCGAAGACTGCCGCTTCCAGCACGACCTCCTCGCGCAGCGCCAGCCGATCGACGCCCCACCGGCCGCTCAAGCCGGCGGCTGCCCTCCAGCTCTACCCCTTCGGGCGGTAGGTGGAGGAACACGTGGAGTCGTAGCGGACGAGCACCGCGCACTTCTTCTCTTCCGCAACGACCGTGGGGGACTCGCCGGCCGGGCACTCGTCGCCGCACTCCGCCCACCGCTCGCACGACTCGTCCGCCAGCCACAAGTCGGCCGAATCGAAGCGGACGGCCGCGTAGAAGGCTTGCGGCGGCTCGCCCACTTCCAGCATCACTCCAAAGAAGCCAGTGGAAATATGAGAGGAGAACTCACCAACCAGACCGTTGCCCTCTTCTCTCGTTCCATTGCTCTGAGCAGCCTGAGAGAGTCGTTGGAAGAGCGGCAGTCGGAAGGCGGCTTCAGCACCGGCCAGCAGCACGAAAAGCAGTCCGGCGAGCAGCATTGTTGAGTGACGAGAGCGGCCGCTTTCTTCCGGCTTGTTGATCCAAACCGGAACAAACGCAGTGATAAGCAGACGGAAATGCCCGTCGTTTTGTTTGCTCTTTGAATTGCGGTTAGTGCAAGGGCGTCCTCCAACGTCCGTTCAGTTTTTCTTCTTGTCCCCGAAATCGAGTGCTTTCACAAGAAAAAAGGGGAAAATTGCAGGAAGCTATCGGTGTTGTCATTGACTTCGACTCGGCTGCAACGAAAAGAGCAACCATCAGACAGACGGAAGGAAAGACTCGTTGTTTCTAATTCCCTTGACGAATCACGCACTCTCTCCGTTAAATGCGCGCCTTACCCTCGAAAGCAAGCATTTCCTGCTTGGTTTCACGCCGTTTCCTTTTGAGCACTCGGGAAGGAGTGCACGCAGTTTGTCGCTACTAATCCTCCTGTCTGCTCGTTCTTGCACTCCTTTTCGCTGATAAGAAGTGTGCTCGTCGTCCACTTCCTTGATTGTTTGTCTTTCACGTCCGCGTGGTTTGGTGTTGGGCCGGGGGAACCCAAGAAAATGATGACTAACGAGGAATAAAGCACGTGTTCGCAAGATCACTGACACGCCAGTGAATCAACGTGACTCAAACAGTAGAGCAATGGCTGCAGAAACGTGTACAGGAAAATGCAAAAGCGAATATCGATTCTTCTTTTCGCAACAAGTGAACGGCAATTGTCTTGGCAACTTCCTTTTGAATTGCCCTTAGAAGGAAAGTGACCGCAAACAGCGTCGAATGCCCTCCTCTGGCTTACTCCGCCTTCTACTGCTTGAGATGAGTGCGATCGAATCAATGTTTATGTCCGGTCGACTTCAACGAGCTAATCGTTTCAACCGAAAGCAACGCGCATCTCGGAAGAAGGGTGAATGACTCGGAACGACCGGGTTCGTTCGGAATGCGCAGAGGGTTTTTCGCCTCGCACAAGCCGCGCTCCTCGCGTCTGCACGAGCGAGCAAGGAACGAGTGGCCGCGCGGCCGGCGGGCGGTAAGCGGCCGTTTTGGCGCCAAAATCGACGCTCGCCGCTCGGCTTGCTGGAACGAGCGAGTGCGTTTCGTTCTTTGCGGCGGGAGGAATTCCACTTGTTCCCGAATGCGCTCTTGCTTTCGCCCCGTTCTTTCGGCGTTGCTTGTGATCAGTTAGCGGGTCTTTGCACTTTTCGTTCTCAGAAGGCATCATCTCACTCGTCTTTCAGCTCACTTCAGCCATGCCCCCGATCACGCGCTTCCGTTGGGAACTTCCCGACCGTTCGAGCGGCTCGGACTGCACGGCGATCGAGCAGAAGCGACCGAGCGCCTTTTTCGAACTGGACGGGATGCCGGGCGCGGAATTCCGCCTCGTTCTCGTGCCCGACCCGAAGGCCCCGCCGACTCGTCCGCTCGCAAGTGTCCGCTTGTTTTGCTGCCGCCTGGCCGCCCACTCGTCCGTCCGCCTTCGCTCCACCACGTGGCTGGAGGGGCGGTGGGGCGCGAAGAGCGGGCAGTTCGGTACGTGACCTCTGGGATTGCCGAAAAAATGAGTGAGTGGGTTGCAGAGAACGAAGCGGACTTCTCGGCGGGCAACGAACGCGGCCGCTCGGACGTCTTCTTCGAGCTTCCGCGCGACAACGGCGGCGTCTCCCTGTGCTGTTCGATCGAAGTGCTCGACGCGGTGGAGAAGCCCGCCCGTTCGCTTCAACTGGAGAGAGTGCGCGAGCGACTGGTTGCGAACACGGCCGCCATGTTCGGCGACGAGACGTTCGCGGACGTCCAACTGCACGTGGACGGGCGGATCTTCAAGGCGAGTTGGAGGGCGCACTCCACCCGCCCACTCGCTTCCCTTGCAGGCCCACAAGTTCGTGCTCGTCGCGCAATCCCCGTACTTCCGCGCGCTGTTCACTCACGACTCGGCGGTCAAACGGACGGGAGCGGTCGAGGCGAAGAACTTCACGCCCGCGATCGTCGAGCAGGTCCTCCGCTTCGTCTACACCGAAGAAGTGGACGAGTTGGAAGCCAACGCTCGGGATCTCCTGCCGGCCGCTGACTTCTTCCACGTGGCTGTTCTGCAGGTGGGTTTCTTCTGTTCCTTCCGCTCACTCCTCTCTTGTGTTCAGGAAACATGTGTGGACTTGATTCTTGCCAGTCTGTCGATTGAGAACGCGGCCGTCGACCTCCGACTCGCCTTCGCTCTCGCCCACCTCGAGGACCTGAAGACGGGAGTGCTGAAGTTCGCGAAGCAGAACGCGCGGAAGATCCTCGAGTCGCCCGAGTGGACGGACGAGTTCGTGGCCGCCAACCTTCCGCTCTTCCGTCAGTTCGTCCTCTCGGTCCTCCCCTGATTGTTCGAACGGAGACGAACGTTCCGTTCGGCCAGCGTGTGGATGATTGATTGCTATTCCTCAGACTTTTTACTACTTCCGTCGAATTTATTCGTGCACTCGTTCGAAACAGAAAGAATAAAGAGAAATGGGGGGTCTACCGGTCAATGCCCACCGCCATTCGTTCACTCCGCTTCGTCGTCGCTGGCCGGCATGGGATCCTCGATGATCTCCTGAACGCAACGCCCGAATCAACCCCTTGCACGTGCCCGCACTCACGAGGACGCGGATCGGGGGCGGCGGGCGGTCGGGCAGCACGCTACGTGCGGGAGTAGTGGGCGGGCGCTTGGCGGTAGGCGGCCTCCAGGCGGTCCAAGTAGGCGACGGCGCGCGGGCCGGGCACCTCGCGGGCGGGATGGGCGCGCAGCTCGAAGATCCACTCGTCCAGCCGGCTGCCCAGCACGTAGACGTCGTAGAAGTGGCCGAGCGAGTAGCCGCCCGTTCCCGTCGGGGCGGTCGACCCGAAGGCCGCCCGCTCGCCGCTCGATTCGCCCCACAGGCGGACGCGCTGCATCGAGCCGACGATCTGCAGGCACTCGTCCGCCGGCCGGCCTGCCAGCGGCTCCACGCAGCGGCAGAGGACGCGCGCGAACTGAACGGCGGCAGTGACCACGGAAGACGGAGGGCGCACTCACCGGCCGGTCGGCGAGCGGCTTGAAGTCGGGCCGCATGCCCCCCGAGAAGCGATGCCGCCACTCGACGCCGCCCCGTCCGCCCGTCAGCGGCCACGGCTGCAATCGAACGGATGGAAGGAGCGGGCGGGAGGGCACTCACGCATCCCGCGAACGCCAGGTCCTCCATCGTGTAGTTCAGGAAGCCCGCGAAGCCGAAGGAGCAGCGGACGCCCGCCCGCGTCCAGCCGAACGCGAACCGCAGGCCGCCCACGAACTGGACGCCCGGCGGCACGTTGGAGTCGCCGGCCGGGTGGGCGGTGAGGGCGCCGAGCTCGTCGACGAACAGCCGGCCGGCCGCCTCGCCGACGCCGCGCAGCAGGCGGGCGTAGCGGTGCTGCAAGCGGGGGAGTGAGCGGCGGAGCGGGGACTCACGATCTGCATCGGCGCGTACTCCACGAGGTCGGCCACAAAGCGGCCGCCCGTCGCGGAGCGCGCGGGGCACACGAAGCGGACGCGCGCACCCACGTCCAGCGCCGCCCGTCCGACCGCCTCGTCGCGCAGTCGGAAGCCCCGCCGCAGCAGAAAGCAGCCGCCCGCGCCCTCGGCCAGCGTGTTCACGACCGCCGAGCCCCGCGCGAACGCCCGCACGACCCACGCGTCCACCACGCGGTCCTCCCGCTCGTCCGACGGCGGCGGCGGGCGGGCGGCTGCAACGAGGGACGAGTGGACGGAGGGCCGAACGGAAGAACTCACCGGAGAACCGCTCTCGCTTCTCCAAACCGTCGTCCAACTCCAGCGGTTCCTCGTCGCAGTCGTCCATCGTCCGTGCGGGTCTGAAAAAACGAAAACGAGGGATTTCGCAAGGGAAGACGGCCGGACGAGCGATCGGGCAAGCGGACGCACAGCGAGAGAAAGGCGGGCGCCCCGTTCCCACAGACAGAAATCGAACGCGGCGGTCCCTTCCGCTCCCCTCTTCCCATCCGACCGGTCGACTTCAATGCGGTTCGTTCGTTTATGCCCGACGATTGAAAGAGATGAGAAACTCGAGAACAAAGCGGATGAGAGAAGTAGACAACGAAGAGAAGAGATGACTGGACGAACATCTCAACGGAAAAGATCCCAAGTGTCCCTTACCGTTGGCCGTCGCGCAGTTGGCGGATGGCGTCGAAGAGGTGCTCGAGGTCTGCAACGGACGAGAGGGATCAGAAGAATGATTGGAGAACGCAAGGAACGAACCCGACTGGCGGAATTTCGGGTACACGTGGAAGAAGCCTCCTTGCGGCTTCCTGAAGAAGGGAGTGAGTGAGTGGACTGCCGGGACGAACCCCATGGAGATTTCCTGGAACTTCTGCTCCTTCATCAAGGCGCACAGGTCGGCGGCCTCGGCGATCTCCCGCCCGAACACGCGACTCGCCTCCTGAACGGGAAGGAGTGAGCAGAAGGAGGAACGTCGGGACTCGCCTCCAGCAAGTGCTTGCCCTCGTTCGGCTGCAGGAAGTTGCATTGAACGAGCGAGAAACGGGCCTGCAAGCAGTGGGGAGTGAGCGGAGCGGAGGGCGGGCACTCGCCGGCTTCATGTCGTTCGTCTTCCACGCGGCCTCCACCAGACGGCGGCGGAACTGAAAGCGAGTGGAATGGGCGAGTTGAAGTCCCCGCCGCCGCTCACCTCCAGCTGCTCGTCGGAGGGCAACTCGGCGGGCGGCACGTGGCGGTAGTGGGCGACCGCGTCCTCCAGCGTGTGGATCCACTTGGGGCGACCCGACGGGGCCATCTCTTCGGTCGAAAGAAAGCGGAAGGGAGATTCGACGTGAAC
Organism: Aphelenchoides fujianensis; assembly: GCA_024699865.1. Lineage (NCBI taxonomy): Eukaryota > Metazoa > Nematoda > Chromadorea > Rhabditida > Aphelenchoididae > Aphelenchoides > Aphelenchoides fujianensis. The sequence goes on along the minus strand of JAMPIO010000057.1, from coordinate 284,802 downwards.
GAAACACGGGGCAAAAGCGACGAGCGGCAGCGGACGGAGCGGCGATTCGTGGGCGAAATGCCCCCGACCGATTGCGAAAAGACCGAGCGGAGAGCAACAGCAAGGGGAAAGCGCTGGCTTCCGACCACCTCATCTGTTTGTCTAGCGACCATCCGATCAAACAGACGAATCGAGTGTTCATTGAACGAAAAGATGTTCAGGGCTGCTCCTCGTCCAGGACTTCCGGCGGCGAGCTCTTCTGCTTCTTCGGTCCGCAGAGGACTCCTGGGAGCGGCGAGATGAGTGAAGAAGGAAGACGGGCGACCCACCGGTGAGGGCCAGACAGAAGAAGACCGCAGCGACGAGCATCCCCAGCGCGCAGGCCCCGATGGCCCCGAAGAGGACGTTCTTGTCAACTGCAAGCGGGAGTGAGTGGGGGGAAGGCGGCGCTCACCGGGCAGCTCGATCGGCTTCTCCTCGCCGCCCGCCTCTCCGGCGGCCGCCGGGGCGAAGAGCGGCGCGAGGACGAGCAGAAGCGACAAAAAGCGCCCGGCGGCGTCCATCCTCGGGCGAGTTGAGCGGAGACCGGCAAGTGCAAGCGGTGCGGAAAGCGGGGGAATGAAGTGGGCGGGCGAGTGGACTCGTATGTTTGATGCAAGGCGGACGAGATGCAAATCGGCGAGTGGAAGAGCCCGCTCAACAATCCGATCACTCCCATTTTTCAACGTGCGGAATGAAGGGGCGATTCCCTGAAGTGATGCTCGTCTTTCTGTTGGCAGCGCCCTTTCGCGTTGCTGCGACTACCGACTGCTTCCACTTCCAGAGCGTCAACACGTAAGTCCGCCCTTCTCTCCTCCAATCCTCTCTGCAGCGTCTACAAGCCGGTCGACGGGTGCACTCGAGCCGAGAAAACGCTCCTCTTTGCGGGCACAACTCTCGACTTCTCGGTCGAAACGTGGGCTGTTCGGAACAATCAATCTACTCACAAGTGCTCCCTCTTGCCTCCTCCCGTTTATTCTCCTTCTGTTTCAGTGGCTCGTTTGCGGTGGGCGGTTGCAAACACACGCTCGTCTTCTCGGGGACGAACTCCTCGCTGCTTTTCGGCGGTGAGCGCTCGGGAAACCCCAGTAGTCATAATCAGATTGTAGGGCGGGGCTTCGCGGGCATCACTCGCGGCTCGATCGACAGCGACGGGATCGTTCTTCTGCCGCTCCACAGCCCTCCGCTGCGCCTCCCGCCCGCCGGCTGCTCGCTCGACGTCAACGAGCCGACGGACGGCAACTCGTCGGTGACCGTCGGGATGCAATGGAGCGCCCCGTTCGACGGCCTCGCCTTCCACTTCGTGAGTGCCCTCTCTCGCACTCATCCTCCCTTTCTGCAGTACGAAGCGGTGCCCAGCGAGTTGGCGAAGGCGGACGACTCGTGGACGAGCGGCTGGCGGTTGGCGCTCCTCGTCGGCGTCGGCGGGTGGGTCCTCCCCTCCCCTCCACTCTCCTCATCCCTCTTGTGTTTTCAGTCTGTTCGGCCTCGTGCTCGTCGCCGCGGCCGTCAGCTACGTGTGTTACCGCCGCAAAATCAACCGGCGGATGGGCAGGACGACCGAACGCGCAGAAGAAAGCAGCGAGCCGATCGAGCAGCAGCCCGAACGCTTTGATCCCGCCGCTGGAGTGAAACCGAGTGTCGAGGCAGTGGGCACCTGATCGCTGGACTTGAGACTGATTTAGCCACTTGGAATAAACACCGCTTCATGCAACGAGGTGCGGCAGAAAACCTGACAAGACGCAAAGCAAACGGAGCACACCAACGAGCTCAAGCTCCCTTCCAGACATCAATGCCCACAGCTTGCGGCGACTCGTTTATTTACGGGAAAGTGGAAGAATGCGGACATTAAAGAATGAACAACAGAAAGATTGAAGACTGGGATTAGTGGGCGTCTCCGTCGTCCGTCGGCTGCTCCTCGAGGACGATCTCGGCGAGGAAGGCCATTCGGATCTGGGCGGGGCGGTAGACGCAGTACTCGGCGTACACGCCGGTCGGCAGCTGGACGCTCGTCGCGGGCACCTCGGGGTCGCGCTGGAGGCCGCCCACCGGCAGGTTGACGTGCTGCACGCGTTCGTGCGGCGTGCCGTCGGCCGCGAAGAAGCGCTCGAGGAAGGGCACGCTGCAGGCAACGGAGTGGGTGAATGAGAGAGCGGGGAGGACTCACCAGACGAGGCGGGCGGGGCGGAACATGGCGGTGCTGACGCGCGAGTCGTCCCACCGGCCGTCCAGCTGCTTCTTGCGGGGCGTCCGCGAGCGGTGCGGCCGGCCGAGGGCGACGGCGCACAGCAGCACGTGGTACAGGCGGGGACTCGCGGCGGGCACGATCTCGTCCGTGTCCGTGCGGTGCTCCTTCGTGTACGCGTCCTCGTCCGCCGCCCAGTTGAGCGCCTTCGTGGAGCAGTCGGCGAAGTGGAAGCCGGCGCCCCAGAAGGCCTTCGCGCCCGCCCGGCCCGCCCGACCGAAGCCGTCGGTCAGGAGCGCGTGCAGGTCCGTCTGATGGACGCCGTGCATGAGGAGGCGCCTGAACGAGAGAGCGGGTGAGTGGGCGGCGGGCGGACGCACGCATTTCTCCGCGAGCTCCCCGAAGTCGCCCACCGTCTCGTCCTGCGCGATGCGGAAGGTGGTGCGCACGCGGATGCGGCGATGCGCGTAGTGCGTGTGCGTGGGGCCCTTCATCGCGTTCAGGTACTCCTCGATCCACTTCAAGCCACCGGTTAGAGGGAAGAAGATCACAAAACTCACGTCTCGGTCCGCGTTCGTGTCGTGCAGATACTCGTCGGCCACGGCCACGTTCCGCTGCCCGTCGCCCGACAGCCAGTCCAGGAAGTCCGCCTTGATCGCGTCCGGGGAAGCGGGCCGCGCCATCTGCAACGGAAAACACGGTGAAAAGAGCCGAGATTCTTGTGGGCGATTTGTTGGGTCCGACTCGAGACGAGACAGCAAGCGATCGACCGAAAACGGACGCAATCGACGGAATTCGCAGCAAAGTCATCGCTTTTCAGCGCCCGCCGCTCCGACTTCGACGGCAGCGGCCGGCGAGCGGCGTCAAGTCGGCCGTTTGGGCGTCAACTCTGCCGCATCTCCGCCGTTCACTGTGTTCTTTCCTCCCGTTCTGGTTGTTCGTTCTTTGGGCGGGTCGCTCGCTAGGATTATTTGTGTGATTCTCTGCCGTTCTTCTACTTATTTCCCGCTTGTCCAGCGTTGCGGTCGGACGGCGAGGACTTGCGGTTGGATTCTTCCGCCGATTGCCCGCCCGTCTTCGGTTCGTCCACTCCTTCCGACGACCAGCCGGCGGACGTCTTGGAGCGGCTCGTTCGACCGAATGAGCAGCCGGCGGATCTCGAAGAACTTGCGGAGGACGCTGACTTGCGGGCCGCGCATACCGCCGCCGAGTTCGAGCAGGAGGGCTGCAAGTTCGTGCGGACGGTGAGGCCCCGCACCGGCTGCAAAAAGGCGCGTTTTCACTCGACAATCGCGTCCAATCGGTTGATTCAGTGGATGCAAGTGGATGAAAACAGCGAGGGGCTCCTGCCGAATCCCGCTTTCCATTCCTCTCTTGCTTTTGCACGGCGGATTGCAGCGAGTGGAAGTGGGGAGTGTCTACTCGCCCTTGTGCAGTTGGGGTTGCCGGTCTCGCGGGCAGTCGGGCGGGCGCTGGAAGCTGCTGGAGGAGTGCACGTTGCGAGAGCCCCGAGTTTCGTCACCGCGAAAAGAAGAGCGGCAAGACGGCGGGCGGCTTTCTTTTCGCAGGCCAGCAGACAGCGATGAGCCGACGGATGTCCCGCTTGTTGCTCTCCTGCATTCGCCGCCACAACGAGAGCAATCTCAACTGTCTTAATCAATTGAAAACAAAACCGGTAAACGACGAGGACAACTGTCACGAGAAAGCTGCCAAATCGACGCTCCCGTTTTGCGGAACGCAAATCCCCCACCTCTTCCACCGCACACTCCACATCTTTTGCAAACAAAATCCTACCACATTTTAGACACACCGCCACCTGCCGACAGTGCTACGAGTTTATTCCTACCGTCTGTTCAATCATAAACTCAAAAGCCGCCGAATCTCACGAATCGCTGAACCAGGGCTTTCCCGGGTCGCACCAGGCTTCGCGGCACTGTCGATCGTTCCACACGTAGCGGAGGGCGTCTAGAACGAGCTGATTGGCGGTCCGTGGGCTGTCGGTCGTCTCCAGCCACGTGGTTTCGAGCGGGCGGGCGACAAACGAGCGGCTTTCGTCAGCTGGAATTGTGTGGACCGGGGTGTTCCGAGCGTCTGGAGAAGCAAGTGAATGAACACAAAAGGATGCAGACAGAACCACTCACACTGCGCAACGATCGGCGACGCTCATCGACCGCACTCCTTCTGCCGAACGTCTCCGTTTGCCAGCGACCAGTCGGTCCACCGGATGGGCGTCTCGCAACCCGCGGGGATTCGCGGCCACTTCTGCTCGCTGACGGCTTCCTCCGAGAGCTTGAGAGGTGGCTCCGCGGCTGACGGCGGCGGTCGTGCGGTCGACTGGTGTGCGGGCTGAAAGAAGCAAGTGAGCGGTTGAAGTCGATAGACATCAATTGATTCGATTCCCTTTCTTGTCAATCAATTGGCAGAAAACGTCCTCATCTTCCCTACTCTTCGATCGAACGGAAGAAACTCACGGAAGAGCCCTCCCTGCTCTCGTTCTCGTCGTCCATCTGAAACCAATAAGAAAAAAGAACACCCAGGACGAAACAAACCGATCGCTCGGCAAGAGCTTCCGATTGATCGCTTGTCTTCGCCTTGCTGCACTCGACGACGGAAGTAAGCACGTCCTTGGGTTCGAGGCGGCCGCTCTCGTCTTGCGGAGGAAGTCGACCGTTGCTGATCGGAGTGTTTGGCTTCTTTTTCTCTCCACTGCCGGTCTGAAGCGGAGCGATCAGCGGCCGGTAGAAACTGGAGACTCACGAGAACTGCTTGTTCGATCGCGGTTTCAGAATTTTTCCCACTGGCCGACGTCTTCTTGTCTTGCCCCGTTTTCGGGGGACATCCGCAAAGAACTGCTTCCAGAGTATCCGTGTTTAACGGCAGCAGGGCCATTGAACTGCGGCCTGAAAGCAATGAAGAAAGGTGAGTGTTCCCAGCGGAGTCCTCCCGCACGCACCCCGTTCGATCCGCTCGATCGACCGATGCAGTTGGCGGACGGCGCAGAGCTGCTCGTGCTGCCGCTGAAGGCGTTGGAGCGACGGGCGGTCTCGCCGGCCGCAGAACTCCAGCGCCCGCCGGTTGCACTCGAGCGCCTTGTCGAGGAGGCCGCGTTCCGCCTGCAAATCGGCCACCCGCACGTAGTCGGCCACCTTCTTGCGGAAGTCGGACAGCGAGCTGAAGCGAGTGGATGAGCGGAAGGAGGAGGCGGAGGGGACGTGTAGGATGTTCTGCGCGCTCTCCACCTTCAGTCGCGCCTCCACCTCGAAGACACCGTCCAGCGAGAGGCCATTCGCTTCATCCCACAGGTCCTGAACGAGAAGAAGCGAGTGAGTGGACTGGATTTAAGGAAGGAAGCGTACCGTCCACGACACGAACATCTTGTAGCCCCAGCACGACTTTTTGTCGACGAACTTGAAGCGCCGCCGGCGGCACACGCCCGCGCCGTCCGCCCGCTGCGCCACCAACCGGAATTCGGCAGTCGCCTCGCAGGACCACGAGCTGCAACGAGCGGCAGTGAGCGGAGAGCGGAGGGGACGCACTCGTTGAAGGAGTGTGGACAGCAGTGGACGAAGAGGCCGAGGTATCGCTGCCGCTCGCCCCGTTGGTTCGTGCCCTCAAACGGGGCGACCTTCAGCCGCCTGCAAGAAGCGAGTGGGCAGGCGGACGAGCGGTACGAACCACGAGACGCCGCCCACGATCGACGGCGCGCCAACCACCGGCGCGCGCATCGCCGAGTGGCAGCGAACGCGCAGCCGCAGCGTACCCTCCGCCGACGGCTCTTTGACGGGCGTGTCTGCAAAGAAAGAAGTGAAAGAGGCCGGGGATCCCACGCGCTCACTCGATGCGAAAGGACCCACAAACACCCCGCTCTTGGCGGCCGACTGGAGAGCGGCAACAGCGGGCAAATCGCCTTGTTCTCTTGTCTCGGTAGGATTCGCGGAGTCGACTGCGGGGATCGTCGACACAGGACTGCTTGCCTCTGCCGTCCGACTGAAGAGAAGAGCGAACGATTGAATAAACAAAGAGAACTCACAAATCCGACCTTTGTTGTCGTTCTTCTCCTTCCAGCCGCTTTGATTCGCGCCCCTCGTTCTTGCCGTCGAGCGGCTTGAAGACGCGCGGCAACGAGCGGAGCGCCCCGAACAGCCGCTGGAAGGCGCCCGGCGGTTTGACCCACGACTTCCGCTCGGCTGAAAACGGTCGGGTTAAAGGAAGCACTCGGGCACTCGGAGCTCACTCGTCGCATTCGGCGTGTCGTTGCGGATCGACGGTTCGCTGTCCGAAGAGACGAACGAGGAGTTCTGTGGAGGATTGGGCAAAGTGGTCCGAACGGCGCTTTCGCTGCTCGAAGTGACGACTCGTTCGAGATCTCCGGACGGTCGTCGTCGAGTGGACGACGCGCAATCCTTTTCACCCATTCGATCGGAGCAGCAGAATCAAACGCGAAGTGCTGGAAGCAGTGATTTCCCGATACCGATACCGATACCGATACCATACCTGGTATTGGAATCGGTATGGTATCGATCAAAATTTCGTGGTATGGTATCGGTATTGGTATCGAATCAAGCGATACTCAACCGATACCTCTTACACTAGGTAAAATGACCAAACCCGTCGAATTTGACTGGATTAAGCGGGATAATCGTTGCCAAAGCCGCGGACGTTGCTTTCGACACAAATGTTGTTGCCAAAACGAAATGCCAACCAGCTTTCTTCCGTCTTGTCGGCGGAATTTGGACGGTTTATTGCTTTTGCAATCGTTTATACGTGCCGCGTTTTGTTCCAATGTTCATTCGGGTTGTTTTTAGGAGCCAGGGCGCCGCCAGCTTCCCTTGTTTGGGACTACTTCACGAAGACGATCGACCTCCTCCAATCGGAGAACATGTGCACCTCGTCGCTCGTTTTCGGGAAGCTCAAGTCGTTGATCAGGCACTGCGAGAAGACCGCAGAGAAGCCGTCTTTCGTCTCGGAAGCCGCCGCCGAACTGGGCGCTCGACTTCATTCTCGCTTCGACAAGTTCTTGGATCCCCGAGCCCCGGACTTCCAGCCGGCTTTCGTTCTCGCCGCTCTGATGGACCCGTCGAAAGCCTTCCTGCTCGACATCCGCACGCTCGATTTGGCCGCACTTCTCAACGGCTTCCTGGAGGGCGACGACGAGCGCGACTTGAGCAAGAGCATGGAAGAAGTTTCTCTCGAGGAGTCCGACAAGCCCGAGGACTCGTACGAGAAGCCAATACGGATCAAACGGAAGGTCTCCGATCAGCAGAGCGCCCTTCAAAGCGACCAGCTCGACTGGATCAAGAACTACATCGAGTTCGCTGTACGTCCGAAGAGCAAGGAAGAGGAGCCGAACTACCGCCCGGCTACCTACTGGACTACGACGGGCAAACAAGAATTCGGGAGTTTTTCTTTTCTTTCTTCCTCCCATTCATTGCTTTCTTCCAGCCGAACCTGCTGCCGTTGGCCCGCAAATTCCTGTGAATGAAGGCAACGTCGGCTGGCATCGAGCGGATCTTCTCTTTGGCCGGGATGGCCACGAAGTCCTACAAGAACCGGACGGAATTCGAGCTCTTGAACGACCGCCTGCTCGTCTTCTGCAACCGAGAGGAGTACAAACGATCCACCACTTAAACGCCATGACTTGACGTGAACCTTTGCTCGTTGCTTTAATTTATTTGCCGATTTACCGCCCGTTTTGCTCATAAACAGAAATTTCCGAGTATCGAATGGAAGTATGGTATCGGGTATCGATCGAAAATTCGTGGTATGGTATCGGTATCAGTATCGGTCAAAAATCGGCTGACCAAAGTATCGAGGTATCGGTATCGGAACGAAATCAGGTATCGGGAAATCACTGGCTGGAAGAAAAAGAAGGCAAGGCATTGGCGGAAATAGCGCAAGAAGCACGCACAAATTCGACGCCAACTCGCATCAAACGAAAAGACTCTCCACGAGCATTCCCGAACACGATACGCAAAAAAGAATCCGAGAAGGAGTAAAAAGCCGCCCGATCGACCGACGTCGGCGACGAGCAGGAAAACGTGCACTGCAGGGGATCGAGCGGGTGACTCACTCGCTCCTCCTATGACGGAAGCACGCCATCCGGAAACCGCACATTTCACCGCTCGGCGGGTTTGTGGCAAAAGCGAGAATGAGCGCGTGCTTGGGCACTGTGGCATTTCGTTGCCGCAGAGATGGCCGACGGGGCGAACCTCGCACGACGCCTTCGTGTTCTTTTGCAAAACCGATGGCAGATTTGGATTCTGCGCAGTCGATTTGATCAGAAATTTGTCGCTCCTGCCGCAAATCGACGCGAGATAACGGAGGGATGCGGCGCCGAAAATTGGGATGGTTTGGTACCTACGAAACGAAATAACGCGTCCAAAAATGGTCCAAATTTGATGGCTGATAGCTCAAAAGCAAGACAAAAGCACGGAGAACAGCAGGGAGTTGGGGTTTTCCTTCAAATTGACGGTCAACCGAGCAGCAGCCCGAGAAACTCGCAAAACGCGCAAAGAGTCAAAACGCGCATCCCTTGGTATGTAATAACTCGATCAGAAATGATCGAAATCTTTTGGTTTATGGCTTGTTGGAAAGGGTAAAGAATGTAGAACAGCGTGGAGTTGGGAATTTCCTTTTAATTGACGGGCAGCCGAGCAGCACGGCGAACGGTGCGTCAAGCCTGCGTGAAAAATCCGACCTTCGGACTTCCGGCCGCCAAAAAGCGGACAAAAATGCCGATTTGGATGTCCCTCGCGAGCTGCCTGGTAGAATCGATCTCGCTCTTTCGATTGCGACCGGTTGCAGCGCGCGCCGACGTGATCCTAGGTCACTGCACCGGCCGGAAGTCCGAGGTGTTCGACCAGCGGACGACTTGACCGTACCCCTCCGCCGCCGCTCATTCGCGTTTTTTGCACGGGGGCGCGTCGAGCGGTGAAATGAGCAGTTTTTCCACGGGCGCCGGATGGCGTGCGGAAGAAGTGTGTGGAAGAATGCCAGCGCTAGTTGATGGTGGGACTTGCCCCGACTCCCATCCGATCGACGGCAGGCGAAACGACGGACAGATGGCGCGCGGGACGCCACTCGGGGCGGCCGGCGTTTGCGGCCGGGTGAATCATCGAGTCCGCTTCGAAGCTCTTTGCTCTGCTTGCCGCCGATCGAAAGGAATGCGGACGCGACACGGCCGACGGGCGGGCGGATCGCAATTTTGTCCGCGACCTGCGGAAAATTCACGAACACTTCGGCTTTCCCGTTCGAACGGCCTGCGATGGGCGCGAAAGAAGGAGAACGAATGCTAACCGCAATGCGTGACGTGGTCGCGGCGGAGTTCACAAGGAATCACGTGGGAAAGAGCGCAATTGCGCAATTCCTCCCGCTCTTTCTCGCAAGCGTTGGAACGAACAGAGCAATTCTTCCTTCCACCGAGTGGTATCTGCGATCAAGCGGAAAAAAACACATTTTTCCTGCTTTTGGCGGTGACGTGATCGGTTAGGCCGACGGCCATCGCCTTCTTCCCGCTCGTAGCAGGACGGAGTGGCCGGAAAGAAAACAGAGAACCTGTCCGACCAATCGACAGCAACCGATCAGCGTCGATTGTTGCCCGTATGCCTTTCTTCGCCCCATGCCCTCATTTCCCGTCTGGCGACACGGCGAAACCCTTTCTCGGCCATGTTTTGCGCCTTCTTTCCAATCGAGAGGCGAGCCGAACACAAAATCCATCGCTGATTGAATGCAAATCCTTCCGCCGCTGGTCGCTCACAACATGCTCCCGTTGACGCCTGACAGCGCCCTGCTGGCCCAGTGGTAAGGCGTCTGTCTCGTACGCAGTTGAGCGGGTGAGTGAACAGAAGATCACTGGTTCGATTCCAGTGCAGGGCAACAACCTTTTTTGCCTTCGAGACGGCTGATCAGAGGGCCTGCTTGACGCCCCCAATGGCGTTCACCCGCGCCGGTAGGCGTCGGTGGACGGGAGGCGGCTCGAGAGTGCCGCCGGTCGGTTGGTCCGCCCACAAGTGGCGGACGGCGTCCAGAGAGGGCGGTGAGCGGAGCGTCCGGCGTGGAAAACAGCGACCAGACGGAAATTTGCGGCCGCTTCGGAGTGGCGGTCGCTTCGTTCGCCCCGGCTGCTCGGCGGGCGGCTTGCGGGCGGGCAGGAGGGACTCCAGCGAGGGCACTTCGGGCGGCGTGCGGGAGAAGAGGCGGTCGAGAGCGCCGACCTCCGCGCACGACCTCGCGGCCTCGGGCACGCGTCTCGGCGATCCACTCGCCCGCGGTGTGCCGAACGGCCTCCAGCGAGTGATCGCCGGGATCGATCGGAGGAGGGGGATCGAATTACACGGTGGAGTCGGCGAGTGCGTTCATTCCATTTGTGGATTCACCGATTCGTGAGTTCTGCGGACGGCTGTTGCCTATTTCGATCCCGACTGTTCCCACCTTATTACTCGACGATCTCCTGCACGTGGACTGCCCCCACACGGCCGCTGATCCGGAGAGCGCGCGTCAAAGTGCGCAATCGAGGAGCGGCGAGCGGCTCGGGTGACGGCCGCGCGCTCTCTCGCTGTTGGCCGACGGAAATCGATCTGCGGCTCCAATTTCCGGCGCGATCGAGGGCGAGTGAACGAATCGGGAGCAAAGTGGGCGTTGCAATCGACTCGGTCCAGGAGACTCTTAGTAAGTTCAATCGGCCCAAAAGAACGCTTTTTTCCTTATCTTGCGCGAGTTTCAAGCCCCACTGTTCGGCGTTTATTCAATTCAAGGAACAGAAAGATAGTCGCGTGGAAGCACTGCGGTTCGCACGAGCTGTGGCGGAGCAACGCATAGGATCAATGGTGGTGCAGTCCGAACAATTCGCGGGGATCTCGTCCTTGCGAACAACGACCGGCACGCAACTAAGCCTGCAAACAGGAACGCGGATCGCGTGGCAAGCGGAGGAACCCACAACTCGGCAGAACGCCCCACCTTCTCGTTCAACAAGCACAACGAAGAGGAATTGGCGGCGCCTGCTTCTTGACGGCCGAATCCGCGCGCTCTAGTGGCCCACTCGTTCAACCATTTTCGCTGCTCGGATTCGAGTGGTCGCAGGAAAGCAAGCGGCCGTTCGTTTAACACGAATAATTTATCGTCTCGTTTCAACCACAGATGAGAACAACAGGCAACGAAATGGAAGAACAACGACAGAGCGGGAATCAGTAGGTGGAAGCGCGCGTCACTTCGAAGACGATCTCGGGATTGTCGCGCACAAAGCTGAGCGTCCAGTCGGGCTGCTGACTCACCCCTTCGAGATTCTCGCGAGCAAAAGCGCACAGTTTCTGCTTGAACGCGTCCTGATGGTCGTGGGCGAAGGCCAGCTTGAGATCGCGAACCACGGTCGGGACGGTGACGTTCTTGACCAGCGAGGCGAGGCACATCTCCTGAACGACAGAGGTGAGAAAGCGGCTGGCAGAAGTAAACTCACGACGAGATCGAGGACCTCGTAGCAGTCGGCAACCGGCAGCAAGCGGGCGGCCACGCCCTTCAGGCCCTCCACCCGGCCGGAGTACAAGAAGCGGAGCAGAAGTTCGATGAGATCGGCCTCCTCCTTCTCGATCTCGACCACTCCCGTCTCTCGCTCCTTCGTCTCGTGCTCGAACATGCGGGCGAAGACCGGCGATCCCACACTGATGATCATTTTGTTCACCTGAACGAGACGAAGAGTGAAGGGATGAGCGGAAAGAACCGACCGGAAACACGCGGCCTTGGACGCGCACCTCCACGTCCGCGAACTTCTTCGAGTTGAACGTGGCGGCGATCTTGCGGCAGACGCCCGACGGAGCCGCGTGCTCGGCCCAGTCGGCGGCGTCCACGGGATCGAACGGAGTGATTTTGCAGAAGAGGACGAGCGGGCCGGCCTTGGCCCATTCGAGCAGTTTCGTCTGGCTGCACATGAGCGCCCGACCCGAGTTGTTGCTGGTCGGAAGGAATTTGTGTTGGTCGCCTGAACAACGCTCGTCTTTGCTTCCGGTCGGGGCCAACTTACGTTTCATTTCCAGCTTCATGTTCTTCCCGTTTTCGATCCAGAACTCGTAGTTCGAACGGACGGACAGGTGCCCGCCGAAGCACCGAACGTGGAGGTAGAGCGCGCATTGCTCCTTGTAGTTCGCGTTGCTGCCCTTCGGGTAGAACTTGAGGAAGAACTTGACCTTCGGAATGCCGTCGACCTCGAAATCGGGGCTCTCCCACGCCATGCCGAAAGCCGCCTCCGCGTAGCCCTTGTCGAAGTTGAGGAGCGGCCAGCGGAAGGTCGTCGGCTCGGCCATGTTGCTCGAGAACGACCTGCAACGAGGAAAGGAGGAGAAAATCGCGTGTTTTCGCGCGAGCGGCGGAAAGCACCTGCCGCAACCGAACGAGGGGACGGACGAGCGGGCAGACGGGCGCCAAGCGGAGCAAGGGCGACCCCGCACTCGCAGGCCGCCGCGGCGAGGAACAGAAAAACGCCATTCGGCCTCCGCGTGCGGACTGATGAGTCAATGGGACGCGATCTTCCCTCCACCAAAACACGAGAAATCCGCACCAAGATCGTTCCCGACGATAAGCGAATGGACGACTGGGTTGCGGCCTGTTGTCCGCAACATTCGAGCGTGGAAGGCAAGCACCCGTTTTAGTCGGCATACGCGACGTCGATTTCCCCCGTTCGAGCGGCATTTCCACTCGCAAAGGGGAAGGATCGCCGTCCACCATCCGCCCGCATCGATTGCGGTGAGTGCGGAAAGAACGGAGTGGAATTGTGGGCATGCAATCGACGACAAACAAGAATCAGAAGCCCGCAAGCGATCGAAATCCGAAAGGACCACTCGGCCACCTGACCGCTGGCAGTGAAAAGACGAAAATCTACGGAAAAATCCTCGACCGTCGAAGCGGGAAGTCGGACCCGCTTTCCTTCGTGTGCCGAGTGCCCACCGATCGACGGGGCAGAACAGAGCGGAGTGTGGGCGGGCGGACTCGCCGACCTTCCCGTGCGTTCGAGCAGCAAGTTGAGCGGCGGGAAGGACGGCGGGCTGTCGCTTTAAAGCGGACAAAAGAGAGTTCATGAGTTCGTCGATGGTCGGCCGAACGAGTGCTGTCGTCATGCTTCGGCCGTTCTCCCGCCTTCTCGTCCGGTGGACTCCTTCGCGAACGCCGCATCTCCTCTTCGTTTTGTGGCGAACCCGTCGAGCGTGAAATCGGCGCCTTCCGGATGCCGTGCGCGTGTTCTCTGTTGCTCCACGGAAATCGTCGGCGGCTACGAGTTCCGGCTCGATTGTGATCGGAAGCAAGTGGACAAAAGCAGGAACGGGAACCTCAAAAGCGGCTGTAACGAGCCGAAGAAGTTGAATAATCGCGTTTGATTGGCCTGCACATGAATCTCTCTTTCGGCAATCTTGCACCTGATTTGTTCGATCCAATCGAAATTTTGTACCGCCCACGCGCCTTCCAGACTGCCAACAAGCAATCGACGAACGACAGAGCGAGTTAATGAGCGCACTGACGACTTCCGCGCTCATTAGCCGCTCCGATCGAACGACTCCCATTGGTTTCGGTGGGGTGGATGCGGAAGTCAACCGAGGGTACAAAAGCCGGTGGTCTGCTCGTTCTCGTCACTCGCCATCCGCTCGCTCTTTCGGAGATGAACTTCGCTCTTCCGCTCGCCCTCGTCCTGCTGAACGTCGCCTTGAGTGCGACGGCGTCTCGTGAGTTCCCTTTGGTAGAAGAATCTCTAACTTCTTTGTTACTCTTGCTGCAGACCACTGGGATCACCCGCACCACGACGCGCACCACGCAACCGCCGCCCACGGGCACGACGGCGAGTGGGCGGCGCGGCGGGGCGACGCGCACGACTGGCGGCACGCGGACCGGCGGGATCACGCCCACGACGCCGGCTTCGCGAAGGGCGACCGGGCGGATTGGGCGCGGCTGGACTACGGCGGCCACAAGCGGCACGAGAGCGGCGACTCGTTCGCCGAGGGCTACGCCCACGAGCACGGCGACGATCACGGCCGGGCGGGCGGCTGGGCGGGCGGCCACAACGGCGGCCATTCGGCTCACTCCTCCCACGCCCACCACGAACACCCGCACCACCTCGGCGGCGGGTTCTTCGGGCATCACGGCGAGTGGCATTGAGTGGAGATAGTTTGATCGTGTTGAATAAACAGCCTTCACCGCTCGTGTATCTGGCTGATTTTGAGTAGACACGAGGTCCACTAGAGTTGGTCCCGTGAAGTGCACAGAGAATGGTAGAACAAAAGAACGGTCTTTTTTCTGTCAGCTTCCGGTGCCCGAACAAAAAGAGAACAGCGGCAACAGGACGTCCGAAGGCGAAACGTCAGCATTCCGCCGCTGCCCGTTCGCCAGGCGGCTGTTGTGCAAACGATCGCCGCATTCCCGCTGACCTCCGGCTGCTCATCGAAGCGAGGAAGCGAGAGAGAGAAAGAACAGGAGTAAAAACGCCGCCCGGTTGTTGCCCTCCGAACGCACTCCGTTCGCGTGTTCCTGCCGCTGCTCTTCCGCGTCTTTGGAGTAGACGCCCGTTCGATCCACAAGCTGAACGCGGTGGTGTTTGCAAAGTTCGCCGTCAAGGAGAGCGCCGTTGTTCGGCGGGCACATCAGTGAGCTCCAACGAACAACGGACAACCGATACTCTGTTTTGTTTGCAGTGCTCTCGGCCGACCAGCACGACCACGTGGAAACGACCGAAAAACTCGTTGCCAGGGAGGATCCGCTGAAGGCGCGGCAAATCGCAAAAGAGAGCGCCGCCGTTCAGCATTGGTCCGACAACACGCTCGTCTACCGGCTTCCTCCCGCCTACACAAAAGAGCACTGAGCAGGCGCGAGCACTCTCTTCTTCACAAGACGAGTCATTCGGAGAGCGCTGGACGAGGTGGAGCGGCAGACTTGCTTCAAATTCGTCGACCGGAAGCACGCGCGCGGGGCTGCTGGTTTCTTGGGGCAGGCCGGTGGAGGTGTGTTTCGGCAAGGGGATGATTTGAGTGGCTGCGGGCGGGAGGCAGTTGATGTCGCTGGACGCGCCGACTGCATCTTCGGGCATGTTGTGAAGCACAAGTTCATGGCTTGCTTTTATCTGCTTGTTGCTCGCTGATCGCCTGATTGCAGGACGCGAGCGGTGAGACTCCCAGCAACTAGTCGGAAAAAACGGGCACAAACGTCCCGACCGGCACAGACACCTGCGGGTGTCAGTCCGGACCTTCGGCGTTCGTTTCGCTCCGTTGGGCGCCCGAATGAGCGCTTTTTCGTTCAGACGCCTTTGCGCTGCACACTTTTGCCGATTTCCAGACGAGCGGGCTCTACGACGGTCGGTTTGTCTCTTCTACCAGCAAGTACTTCCGCTTTTAGACCACGCGTTCAGCCGGAACGGGAATCGGACGATGAGGCCGCGGAAAGTGGCAATGGGGAGTGATTGCTCCTCATCGTTCGGTTTGCAGAAGAGCTTCAAGATCGCCAACACGCGCCTCACGCACCACAACCTCGAGAAGCTGGCGATCGTGGGCGGCTGTCCGGAGTTCAAAAGAGGCGTGCCGCGGCGCTCGAAGAACAAGACGGCCGGCCGGAAGCACCGATTCTTGGGTTCGCAAACAAGTGTATTTCCGCTCTTTTCTAAACCGCAGCCTCTCCCCGTTTACCAACGGAAAGCTAATGAAAGGTTCGTGGAAGAATCAAAGCGGGAGTGAATGAAAAGCGAAGTTCGTTAGAGGGAAAAGGGCTTCTGTATGCCGAACAAAAGAACGGGATTGGGCAGGGGTTTCTAAACGAAAAATGTCGCCGGCCGGCCGGCCAATCGGGTTCATCAACGGAGGCAAAAAGTGACTTCCCGGCCGGGAATCGAACCCGGGTCTCGCACGTGACAGGCGCGGATACTCACCACTATACTACCGAGAACACACTCCAAAGGCGGGCGAGCGGCAGCTCATCGGGCTGGCTGACCGCTTCCTGCTTGAGCGCCCGACGCAGCGGAAAAGCGAATGCATGTCGCTTGATCGAAACCGCACGAGAGTGAGGAGCGTAGAAAATCCAGTCCCCGTTCGGTTCAACCACGAAACGCTGTTCCCTTCGCGCCGCTGCGTGCTCGTCGTCTTTCAAGAATCGAGAGCTCGCTAAACAAGGCGGCGTCTAACGAGCAGGAGGTGACTCCGGACTGAACATGAGTTCCAACTCGTCCTTCTATCCAACCCGAAGTGGAACGAGCGTTTGCTTGCACATGCGATTGATTACCTCAACTCGAGACCTCTGCGAATGGGAGAGCAGGCTTTCTTCCCGTCCTTTTCAGAGTTCACAAGCGATTTATTCCTTCTGTTCGACAAGACAACAAAAAGCGGCAACAAAGAGGAATCAGCAGATGCACAAGGCGGTCACTTGGAACGCGATCTCCGGATTCTCGAGGAAGAAGGCGGACGTCCACTCGGGCCGCTGCTTCACGAGTTTGAAGTTTTGGTGGGCGAACTCGACGAGCTTCCGCTTGAAGGCGCCCTCGTGGTCGTGAGCAAAGGCGAGCTTCAGGTCGCGGAGGATCGTTTCGACGGACACGTGGGCGAGAAGCGACTCGAGGCACATCCCCTGAAGGAGGGGGTTGACAGAGAGAGAGGAGGGAGGACTCACGGCCAGACGGAGCACCTCGTAGCAGTCGGCGACGGGCAGCAGGCGGTGAGCGACTTGCTTCAGTCCGTTCACCTGCCCCGAGTAGAGGTAGCGGAGGAGGAGTTCGATCACTTCGGGGTCCTCCTTCTCGATCTCCACGACGCCCGTCTCGCGCTCTTTCGTGTCCGTGGTGAACATCCGGTGGAAGACGGGCGATCCCGAGCAAATGACCACTTTCGAGACCTGAACGACGGCATAAACGAAGGGGATCCAACCAGGAAGAACCTTGAAGACTCTCTCCTGCACGTGCACCTCCACGTCGGCGAATTCCTCCGAGTCGAAGTTGGCGGCGAGCTTCCCGAGAACGTCCAACGGGGCCGTCTTCTGCGCCCACTCGACCGCGTCCATCGGATCCAGCGGGAGAATCTTGCAGCAGGCAACGAGCGGACTGTGCTGAGCCATGTTGAGGAGTTTCCTTTGGGGGCAAAATTGGCCCCATGCCCAATCATCGAAGTCATCGCAGTAGAACTTGTGCTCCATTTCTAAACAAACTTTTGATTCTCCTCTAGCTGCACGATGGGAACTCACCGTAGTCTTTCAGCTGTTCTTCCTCGCCGTTTTCGAACCAACCCTCGATCTTCAAGCGGAAGGAGGGGTGGTCGGCGAAGTCCCGAATGCAGAGGTAGATCTCAGAACTCGTGCTAGTCTCGGACCATTTCGGAATAAACGTCAGGTAGAACTTGGCCTTGGGCACGCCCTCGACTTCGAAGTCGTCGCTCTCCCACTTTTGGCCGACGGTCGTTTTTGCGTATCGGCTCTTGAACTCTTCAAGCGGCCAGCGGAAGATGGTGGGCTTCATCACAGACATGCTCGTCGAGTCCGGCCTGAAACGAGAAGGAAATAAGCTGAGAGATAGCGTGTTCTCAAGCGGACAGCAAGCAGAAGCAAGAGCGTTCAGGCGACGGGCAGAAGAACAGGCGGTATTCGAGTGAGAGGCCGCCGTCCGTCTAAACACGGTGCGGTAAACACAGAAAGACGCAAATAAGTACGTTCTTCAACGGCACTGCCCCACACGGCGAAAGCGAAGTCGAGTACCCCACTCGTCCATCAACGAGGCTGTGGAAAACAATCCCGGACCCGAAGCGGGAAAGCCGCCCATCTTTCATTGGTTGGCCGAGTGCCCACCGATCGATGGGGTAGAACGGAACGGAGTGCCCGGAGGAGGTCGAGAAACGGCAGGTGTTCTCCAAGAACGCGCGTGATTGTTCAAAGCGTGGAACTCAACAGAGTCAGAGTCCAGTACGTGACCGCCTGCGGGAATGAACCAGACGAGTGACGAGCAAACGACCCGACCACTTCTCGCCCGCTTGCCCTCATTCATTTCTGCTCCCTTCTTTCCGGTCGGTCGTCGGAAAGAGCGCATCCTTCCGTTTTCCCGCCTCTCTCGCGATGTTCAAGTTCGTGGACAAGGCGGCGGTGTGTCGCCTCGAATTGGACACCCGCGCCGCCCACGAGTCCGCCGACCACCGGCTGACGGAGGAGGAGGGCGTGCTCATTCGCTTCCGCGCCTTCTTTCGGCCCGAAGCGGACGGAGAGGACGGGGTGGGGTTGTCCGAAGTGGGCGTCGCGATCTCCGACTTCCACACGGCGGAC
Source organism: Aphelenchoides fujianensis (assembly GCA_024699865.1). Taxonomy (NCBI): domain Eukaryota; kingdom Metazoa; phylum Nematoda; class Chromadorea; order Rhabditida; family Aphelenchoididae; genus Aphelenchoides; species Aphelenchoides fujianensis. Next base: position 266,345 of record JAMPIO010000057.1, on the reverse strand, counting down.
GCCCTCGACTGCCGCCTCGAGTGCACGATCGTGGACGAGAAGTCGCGGGTGGTCCACAAGAGCGGTCGCTTCTCCCCGTCCTCCTTCTCCTCACCTCCCGCTTGCAGTCTGCGATCACTGGACGTTCGAGCGGAAGACGAGGGAGCGCTGGAGTGTGCGCGTGCCACGCGGCGGGCTGGAGGCCGAGCGGGCGGCCGGGCGGATCTTCGCGGATTTCCGGCTGGAGTTGCGGCCGCCCGACTGGCGTGAGCGGGAAGGTGGGCGGCCGGCTGTTCTCTCCGATCACGCCCTCGCTTGCAGCCGCTTCTTCGGACGACGGAGCGGGTGGTGCGCCTGCCGTCTTCCGCCTGCCGCTCGGCGACGCGCTGGAGGCGATCGCGACGGGGCCCCAGCAGCTGGCGGACGTCTCGTTCGTCCTCCGCTCCTTCCCGCCGCGCCACGCCGGCCGCCTGGGCAGCTTCGAGTTCGTGATCACGCGCTTCTGCTGCCGCCCGTTCGTCCGCCTTCACTTCGAGTGGACGCTGCGGGACGCCCGCCAACAGCCGGCGGCCGAGCATTCGGGTGAGCGGAAGGGCGGAGGGCTCACTCGGCGGCTTGCAGAGACCGTCGACTTCAACACGTGTGCCTGCGGACGGCCCTGCTCGTGCCCGCACAAGAGGACGAAGGCCCGCTTCATGGTGGTCGGCGAGACGCTCGCAGCCGCCGTCCGCCCGCTCCTCGTGGAGCTGCGCGTGCGGGAGGTCGGCGGGAAGCCGCCCGGCGGGCCCCCGCACTTCGAGTGGTCGCTCGTCCACGGGCGCTTCGTCGACCCCAAGTTCCTGCCCGCGATGTCGGTGGGGACTCGCAAGTGGACGCGCTTCTCCGATCTCACCGGTTTGTGGAGGGCATGGAGAAGTGGACCGATTTGTTCGTTTCAGTGCCCCAACTGCCGCCGAGTGAGTCCACTGCAGAACGATTCCTGCCCATTCATCGCGCCCGTTAGTCGTGCCCATGAACACGGCCACGTACCGCCTGGACGTGCCCGACGTCGGCCGGGCGATTCGCCGCGGACGGCCGCTGGAGTTCGAGGACCTCCGCTTCGTCCTCCGCTACTTCCCGGCCGACACGGCGCGGCGGCGGGCGAACTTCGAGTTCGTGCTGGTCGACTTCCCGAACGGGGCGGGCGTCTCGCTGCGGCTGGAGTGGGCGCTGCTGGCGGTGGACGGGCGGGCGGCCTTCGAGCGGACGAGTGAGTGGCCGCTCGACCGACTGCTCACTCGCCGATTCCAGCCGTCCGCCACTTCACGAACTGCCCCTGCCGCACCGCCTGCAAGTGCCCGCTGAAGCGCCTCAAAGCCGCCTTCTTCCTCTCCGCCGACCGCTTCGCGCCGTTCGCTCGCGCCCACGGCGTCCGCTTGCGGCTGACCGTCGGCCGCTGCGTGGCGGAGGTGAGCGGACCGCCCGAACTTTCGATTTCTGCAGCGAGTGGATCGAATGCCGGGCAGTGGGGACAAACCCCCATCCTTTCGATCAATCGACAGGTGAGTGCCCTCCGTCTTGTCCCTTTCCTTTCTTTCTTTTCAGATGCCGAGCAAGTCGAATCGAGTGGACAGACGGAACAGGCGACAAGCAGCGGCAACTCAAACGAGGAATGCAGTGAGTGAGGGGACGCTCCTTCCATTCCTCTTTCGCTTCAGGCGCTTCGTTCGACAAACGGATGGAGCAGTTGAACGACAGAATTCGCTTCGCTTCAAACCGCGAGAGCAGCTCGCAGTTCGAGGAATCCCCGCGGCCGAAGCGCCCCCAGCCGCCCGAAGAGACGACCGTCGTGAAGAAGAAACGAGTGGAGGACGCGCTCACGATCGAAGTGGAGGGCCGCCGGTTCGTCGTGAGTTCGCAGTCCGCCCGCTCCTCCCACCGCTTCTTCCTGCAGGTCGACCGGCAGCGTTTGGTCGCCGAATCCGCCGTCTTCGCGAAGGCGGCGGCCGAGCACGCGGACGGCGAGCTGTTCGAAGTGCGCGGCGTGTCGGGGCGGGAGATGGCCGCCGTCTGCGAGTGGCTCGAGCGGAAGCGGGTGGACGGTGCGGACCTCCACGCCCTCTTCCTCGCCGCCAAACGATTCGAGATGCCCGCCCTGAAGGTGGGCGAGTGGGGGAGTCGAAGGAAGCCGCCCTCCGCTTGCAGGACGCGTGCGTCGCGGCCATCCGGCGGGCGTGTGCCGACGGGCGGGCGGCCGCCGCGGTCATCTTCGCGGTCGAACAGGCGGACGGCGAGTTGATCCGCGCGCTCTCCCCCCTGTGGGCCTCCCCGCACGCCCTCCTCCAGCTGATGGCCGCCCCCGAGATGGCGGCCCTCGTCGCCGCCCGCCCGCAGCTCCTCAACGAAATTTTCCGACTCGTGATGCCCAAGTGATCGCGGCGAGTCTGTTCGATGCAATTCTTTTTTTGTCGAGAATAAACGAGCGATCAAGAATCGGGAATCGTCTTCAATCGCACGTGTGAACTGCAAGAAGCCTCCCGTTGCTATCAGCCGGTCGTTTACCCAGCTCGACGCACGGCTGGGCGTCGTCTGGCAGCTCCACTCTCCCATTTTGTTGGCCGTCACGACGAACGGAGAAGCCGAGATGTATGGCCTGGACGGTTCGAAGCGCGTTCAACCGCTCGCTCTTTCGCTTTTGAGAAAGACGACTGACTGTGTGCTGAAGGGCACCATCAAAGAAAATGTACGGCTACCCCTTGCTTGTCCCAACAAACGAGCATCTTCCGCGCCAACAATCAACCCTTTATTACCGACTCTTTCAAACAAAGAGGTTAACAGGATGATCTAAAAAACGAGTAAACTAATCGAGTAACAACAGAATAACCGCAGCAATCTTTACTTCGCGCTAGTCCTCGATCGTGATCACGTCCTCCACTCGCGGCTTCTTCTCCGCCGTTTCCCCTTCTTTTGATGAGTGGGGGCGTTTGAGCGGCGGGACGTGGAGCTTGACGGGCGGCAAGGAAGTGGAGCCTGGAAGAATGGGAGTAAAACGACTGAACGAATAGCACTCACCGACTACTGCTTCCACTCGCTCTCCACTGATCGCCGGCGATCCATCGAGAGCTGCAAACGGAAATAATGATTCCATGAATGCGACCCGCAAACTCACCCTTCTGCTCGCTGGACGTCGAATCGGGTTGAACGACGGCCGCTCGCTTCTCGTCGTCCTCCGAGTCCGAGAGCGTGACGACCGCCCACTGCTTCGGGCGGGCGGGCGGCCGCTCGTCCTCGCGCCGCAGCCGCACGACGAGGCGCGTCGGCCGGCCGGCGGCGAAGTGGGCGAACTCCAGCGCGTCCACGCGGAACCTCGCGGCGATTCGGGGCTCCGAGCAGCGGCAGGCCGTCCGACAGGCGCACTTCCGCACGGCGATCCTCTCTGCAACACGCCGGTCGATCGATGAAGCTGCTTGCCGAACGAACCGGAGTGCGGGAAGGCCGACTGGCCGGCGGCGTTCTGCAGCGCCCACTCCACGCGCAGTCGGACGCCCGACCGCCCGCCGCCGCTCGTCACGAGCTCGAAGTGGAGGAGCGGCAGGTGGCGACTGGGCGGGAAGAAGCGGAGGCCGAACGGGACGTCGGCGAACTGGCGGCCGCGGTCGTTGCGGACGGGCCCGCGGACGGCCGGCAGTTCCAAAAAGAAGAGGCCCGCCGGCGGGTCGTCGGGCGGCGCGGGCAACGCCGAACGCTCGCGATCTTGCGGGAGCTCTCCGCCACCCGCTGGGAGCTCGAGGGCCGCCTGAAGCAGCAGTTCGTCGCGGGGGAGCGGGCGGAGTTCCAGCACCAGCCGGAGGGGCCGCCCGTCGGCGAACGCGAGCAGCGCGGCCGCCGCCACCCGCAGCGCCCAGCAGTTCGGCGGCGTGGGGCAGCGGCAGGCCGTCCGACAGCCGCAGTCCACGAGGGCGATCGTCTCTGCAACACGCGGCCGCAATCAACCGACCGCTCCACCCCGCCGCTCACCCGACCGCTCGAAGTCGCGCCGCCCGTCCGCGTTCTCCACGCGCCACGCGAGGCGCAGGGCGAGCGGGCGGCCGCGGAAGTGCGGGACCGCGAACTCGAAGCCGCCCGTCGCGTGGGGCGTGAGCGGCGGGAAGAAGGCGAGGAAAAAGGGGCCGAAGGGCGCCCGCAGTTGCTGTTGGACCGCCTGCCGCACGTTCGGGACGTCCAGGAAGAACACTTGAGTGTTTGGCGGCAGGGAATGCGGGGCTGGAATGTGTGGAGTCAATCGATGCCGCCGTTCCCTGCACTCACCACTCACCGCACCGATCTCGAGCGACGGCCGCCGAACGGGCGGGAAGAAGCGGACGGGCTCGTCGGCCGCCTGGAGCGTGAGGAAGAGCGAGACGCCGCGCCCGCCCGCAAACTCGTGCACGGCCGCCGGCAGGACGTAGTGAACTTTGACGCGCTTCTCGGGGCACCGGCAGAAGCCCGCACACGCGCAGTTGAAGAGCGTCGCCGTCTCTGCAACACGCTCGCAATCAACCGCCCGCCCGTCCGCCCACTCACCCGCGTGCTGGAAGGCCGTCCGCCCGTCCGCGTTCCGGAGCGCCCATTCGAAGCGAAGCCGAGCGTGGGCGTCGTTCGGAAAGCCGATCGCCACGAACTCGAAGGCGGCCGGACTGCGCGCGTCGGCCGGGAAGAAGCGGACGGCGGAGCAGAGGTCGCCGAACTCCCGCCGCTCCCCGTCCAGCACCTTCTCGTGGAGGTTCGGCAACGGGAAGTAGAACGTGGCGCTCATCGCCTGAAAGGACGGGCGATCAGAAACGGGCAGGTCGCGGCGGCCGCCGGTCGCGGTCTGTTCGCGAGCGGCCGGGCGCCCCATTCGGGCGGTCTCTTTCGCTTGTTTTCAGCCGCCGCCCGCCCGCCGCGCGCCCGCTTGCACGTGGGTGGGAAAGGGGACGGCAAGCGAGACCAAAGGAGACACCGCCCGCTCTTCTTTTCGGTGGTGAGAGACTTCTTTCCGAACGGGGCGAGGCTGAATTCGATCCGACCCGTTCGCACTGATCTTCTTCACTCGATAGAACCCCCTGCGGACAAGTGCACAGGTAAACAGTGGGATTTATCACTTCTCGAAACACACAAACAGTCGAGAGAAAGAGGAAAATTCTTCCGCCGACGCACCGAGCGAGCGGTCTGGAGGCGGCCTCCCTGCTTATGAAACGAGCGACGATGAGCGGGACGAAAGGTGTGAACGGACATCGAGTGCCTGCGCGTTCATCGGCACGGGGCAAAGTTCGAGTTGCGGGCAAGGAGCGACCGCGATCAGTACAATGCACTTGACAAGAGAAAACTAGGAAAAAGGAAAGACAAGCGAGGCGACGGCGAGCGCCCGCCTTATTGCCGTGCCCTTCTGCTCGGGAGTCGGTTGTTTGAGGTTGGCAAGCATACGCATCTTGTTCTGCGCGGTGGAAGACTAGGCGAGTTCTCGAGTTTGGAATAATATCCTCGCGGAACATTTATTTCATTCAAACGCTAGAAACAGGAACTCGAAGCCATTCAGGCGGCCTCCTCCTTCTTGAAAAACACTTGGAGTGCAGAAAGCGTCTGGGCGGCATTCGTGGACGCGTAGCGATAGACCAGCAGGCCGACCGCAACCACGAGCGCGATGCAGAGCAACACACCAACGATCAGTCCCCAATGCGATTGGGAGGGAGTTTCGATTGGTGTCCGGTACGAGCGGATGACTTGATCACGCCGCTCGAGGAAGCGATCGTCCGCGTTGAAGATCGGGAACAGGAAGAAGCGAGTGTGGAGGTCGGCGGAGAAGGCGGGATCGTCGAAAGTCCGCAGATCTTCCGGCACGTAAAAGTAGTGGCTGCAAGCAGGAAAATTAGAGGCTATCCATCCTCCGGGCCCTCACCGCTCGTAGCGAATCAGGTAGTGGACGGGAATGCTCCCTTTGCCGCCTCTAACGATCAGCGTCATTCCGAACTTGTGCAAGAGGGCGTGTTCGTGGTCGTGGATCAAAATGATGTCGTTGTCGTCCAAGTCGAATACGCAATGCACGCCTCGTTTCTATTAGTGAACGATCAGTGTTTTGCTCCGGCCTAGTGGGACACTTACGAAGCAGTTCTTAGCGATGCTGATCTTGGTGTGCGGGGGCAGTTCGTTGTCGGGGATGTCGTCGTAGGACAAAGCGGGCGACGTACCGGAATAGCACAACCCCTCTTCTAGGGGTTTGTTGGCGCATTTCTCGTACGGAACGCGGACGTCGAAAACGCGCGTCTCGTTCACGAAAACCCAGTGCTTGAAGAGGAAGTGGCGTTTGGGGTCTGTCTGGCCGCTGGTCGTGCCGTACGGCCAAGTCGGCTCCGTCCTGCAACAGCTTTGATGGACGCTCTCTTTTCGTCTCCTCACCGCGACCACAAACTGGGTACGTCGTCGGGATAGGCAGGGACTTGGAAGTAGACGTAGTCCTTCTCTCCGTCGACGGGCATCAGGATCGTTTTGCGGGGGTCGCTCACCACTGCGCCCATGTAGTATGGGCCGACGGGCTCGTTGTGGACGGCTGAAACAACAGAAATTAGAGGCCGTTAAAGAAAAACTACCCACACTTGATCAGAGTGTTGCCGGCGAATGATTTCATGGAGCAGAATTCAAAGTACTCGCGGAAGTCGCCTTCTTCGAGCGGCAGATAGCGGGGGTCGTCCGGGATGTATGGGGGACGAGTGGCTGAAAGCTCACAATAATTAAGGCGAGTTTCAAACAAGCACCTTACCGCCACAAACGGCCGACAAGACCGCGAACAGCAGCAGGAAGCAAGCGGCGGTCATCACTCACTCCTTCAAACGAAGCAGCAGCCGGTCGGAAAGCAACACCGAATGTCTCGGAGCCGGCCAGCTCTCGTTGCGCCTTGTCGACAAACCCCACCGCTTTTAAACGGCCGAAAGTCGCCAGCGGCCGGCCGATCAAGTGGCCGGGAAATAAATATTTATTTTTTGGTCTCAAAAGCTTTTCGATTTCAGCGTACACTTTTCAACGTTTTCACAAGTGTTTACACTTGGAGGTCAGCTTTTTGCTGCCGATCCTTGGTCAACGGGCGTATGCGGCTGTCTCGGATCGTTCTGCGTTCTTCCCCGACTCCGAGCACAAATTACATAGAATGCGGTCCGGGTAACTGGCAGTTGTATCGATCAAATCGAAAATGCGAATCGACCGTCTGGTCGCTTGCCGTAGAAGAAAGCGAACGGCAAATGCGAAACACAGCGAGCCCGTTCAAAAGCAAAAGAATGTGGAGCTAGCAAGAATCGAACTCGCGACTTCTCCCATGCTAAGGGAGCGCTCTACCACTGAGCTATAGCCCCGCACACACACAAGGGCGGCGAATGCGTAGAGGAACGAGAGGAAAGCGGCGCGTGTTGCACGGCTGTCTACCGATCATTTTTCGGATGTCTTGCAGTTTCTCCCCCCCCCTCCCACCAGCTCTTGCAGTTGCTCCCCCCTGGCGACCTTTTGCGGTTGCTCCCCCCCCGCCGTCCCCACCCGCGCGGCAGCTCTTGCGGTTGCTCCCCCCCGACCACCTTTTGCAGTTGCCCCCCCCCCCCTCGATTTTTGGTGAAACACAATGCCAAAACGTAGAAAATCGTTGCGGAACCTGTCACACCACTGTCTAATAATGACAACACACACACACACCCCTTTGCTCTTTTCGTCAGGCTAAGCCAAGCTTATTTACCCAAAAATCGAGGGGCGGAGCAACTGCAACAGCGTCGGTTCCCGCGCAGGTGGGGGAGGCCAAAAACACGCCTCTGGGGGGGGGGGGGGACCGCAAAAGCGCGTCCACGCGGCCACGCAGGTGGTGGTGGGGGAGCAACAGCAAAAGCAACGTCTTAGTGGAGAGGGGGGGAGAAACGGCAAGAGATCCCATTTTTCATGCTCAACCGCTTCTATTTGTCGACCAGCGGCAAAACGCAATGTTTATTACGAACGGGGCATAAATACAGCGAGAAAGGCGTGTGTACAACAACGAGGCCGCTCGACCGGCGGCTCACTTGGCGGGCGGCCGGGCGGCGACGGCGAGGCTCTCGGCCCACTCGTGCGCGCCCTGCATCGCCTCGCAGAGGTGGGCGCCGACTCGCTTCAGGTCCGCGATGCCCACCTGCTTGCCGGCGAACGCGCCCGCGTCGAAGCCCGCGTACGTGGACTCGAGCGTGTAGCAGCGCTCGACGCCGAACTGCCGCCACAGCGTCACGCGCGCCGACGGCTCCTTGCTCTTGGTGACGGCGAAGCGGCAGTCCTTCAGCGAGAAGCCCTCGCCCAGCCGGTCCAGCAGCTCGGGCAGCACCACCACCTGGCCGGAGTGCGGAAGCGCCTGGTCGTCCGGTCGCTACGCTCTATCGTTTCGCCGTCAAATTTCGGCAGATCGTCCTGGACGAAAAGCAAGCATTTTTACAAGTATTGCGTATTGACGAGGAGCAGCGAAAGGTCACACGACCTCTACCTCCTTGCACGACCTCTCAGCTGCTGCTTTTCCCAGCTGATTGCGCAAACTGATGAGAATTGTTCGAGAGTCTCATGACCTCTGCTGGGAGTGGGCGATCGGTGGGTCAACCAAAAGGGGATAAAAGACCGACTGCTCATTCAAACATTCATTCCCAACCTCCATCTTCCCCGTCCTGCTTGAGCGAAAACGAGTGAGTGTCCCCTCTTGCCCATCTAGATTCCCCGCCTGTCCGCCCCTCCGTTCGTCATGCCGACCGTGTTCCGCTGGAAGCTGGTGAACGTGGCGAATCGCGCGCTGCACGCAGCCGCCGGAGACGAGTGGACGAGCGACCTGTTCGCAGTGGACGGGATCCCCGGCGGCCTGTTCCAACTCGTGCTCGTGCCCAACGCTCGCGAAGTCCGCTGGAGTTGCGACCTGTTGGCTTGCCGCCGCCTGCCGCACCACGCGTCCGTCCTCCTTCGCTTCAACTTGTGGTACCAGATGGACAACGGCCGAAACAGTAGTGCGATCGGTGAGTGCTTAATCTTTAGGACGACTCATCAAGGCCGTTGCAGAAAAGACGAAATCTTTCGCTGCTGGCGACGTCCGCAAAGTGAGCACCACGTCCTGCCTCGCATACGGAACGCCCTGGCTTCCGTCCGCCCTCTGCTGCGAGATCGAACTGATCGACGCGACGGAGAAGGGCGAAGCACTGGAGCTCAGCATCGACCCGAAGGTGGCGGCGATCTTCGGAGACGAGCAATTCGCGGACGTTCAAGTGCACGTGGACGAGAAGATCTTCAAGGTGAGTCCAATCCTTTCACTTGCATTCCTTCACTCGTCTCGTTTCAGGTTCATAAGCTCGTCCTCGCCTTGCAGTCCGCCTTCTTCAAGGCGACGTTCACGCACGACGAGGAGGTCAAACGGACGGGCGTCCTGCCCGTCAAGAACTGCGACGCCCACACGTTCGGCAAGGTGCTCGAATTCCTTTACACGCGGCAAGTGATCGGTCTGGACTTGTGCGCCCGAGATCTCTTGCCCGCCGCAGAGTTCTACAACTTGGTTGCGTTGTCGGTGAGTTCCCCATCTTCCCGAGTCCTCAATCCACTCTTCTCGTTTAGAAAATGTGCGTCTGGTCGATCCTGGAGACGATGTGCGAGAAGACCGTGGAGGAGGACCTGAAGCTTGCATTCGTCTACGACCACCTCGACGCCTTCAAGAACACTGTGCTGCTGTTCGCCGAGAAGGTCGGGGCGTTGCCGAAGTTTTCGCATGCCATCAAGCAAACCGAGGAGAGCGCCCACAAGCCCGTTTTTGTTCGTCTATTGTCCTCCATCTCTTGCACTGCGTTGTCGAAATGATTGATGAAATAAACGGAAAAGATTCACAAGTCGTGTGCTGAAATACGTAAGAGACTCAACTAAATTGCCCGAGCGGCAGGCAACAGCTCCAGGGTTTAAGAGCCATTCGATTGACTCGAAAGGATCGGCCCGGCGGACGGAACGCCAACGGGCACTGTTTAGGTGGGCAGCAGGAGTCTTTCTCGTAATGTACTTACCTTCACGTTCCTGGGATCAAAAGAAAAGTAGTCGGGGCAAAAAGGTTAGCAGCGAGTGGTTTCGATCCACCGACCTTTGGGTTATGGGCCCAACGCGCTTCCGCTGCGCCACGCTGCTCACGTCGAGGTGAGCAGAAAAAGCGAACTGATCGTCAAGCCGAGCGAACTACGCGGCACGAGGGGTTCCGTTTTTGATGCTCCGACCCAGCGCGTGGGCGAGAGAACTTCACCATTTCCGTAAAATACGAGCAAAAGATTGTTCGCACCTGTTTAGCGCGCGCACACGGTCGCTTACGGATGCGACGCGAAGTTTCTACGATTTTACATCGTTTTGCCTAGAGCAGGCGGACGGCAAGCGTGACGTAAAACGACAAACCGAAGATACGTGAGCATTTCGATTCGAACGGACAGCTAGAGAATGAGTATGACATCAAAAAGGCAAAAGGAATGTGGAGCTAGCAAGAATCGAACTCGCGACTTCTCCCATGCTAAGGGAGCGCTCTACCACTGAGCTATAGCCCCGCACACTTTACTGCTCATGTAACAAGGTCACTTGAAAGAGCGCTGGCCCCGTTGACCTTTCTTTGCCATCGTGTCAAACAAACGACGATTGGCAGTACTCAGAACGCATTCTTCTTGTCGAGGACGATGACCGCTGACGATTGCATTAGTGACGAGAATCCGAGTTTTCTTTTAGTTGTACTCTGGACGCGTGACAAAACTATCGTTGCTGTCCGAGCGACGGTAACTGCATTTTTTCATTATTCTTTTGATATTTCTTTTGAATCATGAACGTTCGCATACCCGAGGAGTGTTTATTGTGTGGCGGCGTAAATAAAAGCAAATTAAACAAGTGAGTGGGTGGGTAGGGCCCGGAAGCGGCCCGATCACTACTCAAAAGTCGAATTGGTGGGATGAAACTACGAAGAAAGTAGTGATTTACGGCGGGCGGCTGGAGTCAGTCGGTAGGCGGGTGGGTGGGTGGGTGAGCGGACGGGTAGGGGGATGAGAACAAGAAAGACACTTATGCGGAGACATTTACAGCGAGCATCACAGGCGGTAATTATTACCCGATTCACGAACAAAAGCAACAACAATGGGCGTGGATCGAGTAGCTTGCGGGCGATCAGAGCGTCGTGCGGGGCGGCCGCTCGATGGAGCGGGAGCGTTTGACGTGCGCGTGGGTGCGCGCGTGGTACTCGCGGCGGAGGGCGTCCAGCGTGTTGCCGATCCAGTTGGAGCAGCGCGGCGTCAACTGGAATTTTAGCGGATGAAGGGGAGTGAGCGGGAGGAAACTTGCCGGCAGGAATACGTCTCCCTGTCCCTCGCGCGCGTAGTTCGAAGAGGCGATCTGCAAACAAGGAGGTTGATTAGTCGATCGTTCGAGCGAGCAGTCGGGAGTACCTGGACGAAGTCGCGGCGCTCCAACTCGCGCTCGTAGATGCCGGCCGTCTCCAAAATCCACGAGGCTTCGGGGCGGTCGTCCTTCTCGCGGCTCATCATGACCGCGAGCAGGCCGCGCAGCTCGTCGGACATGCCTGCAATTCCACACATTACCCCCCCTCTTTATTCCACTCAAACGAACGGCAGAGCAGGTGGTCCGGCAAGCGGAAGCAGCGGATGTCCTCCGCCTCGTCGCCGTAGGGCGGGATGAAGACGTCGGTGGCCAGCTGGAGGATGGTCACTCCCAGCGAGAAGATGTCCCGTTTGGTCGTGACGCACGCGCGCGTCGTGTCGTTCAGCGCCTCGGACGCCAAATAGCGCGCGTCGCCCTCGATGCGGCAGACGTTGTGGTCGTCCTGCAAGGCGGCGGGTGAACGGGAGCTAACAGGAGGGAAGACTAGCCGTGTGGAGGTCGAACGCCATTCCGAAGTCGCTCAGCTTGGCGATCCCCAGGTGGTCGAGCAGCACGTTGTCCGGCTTCACGTCCAGGTGCACGATCAGGTTCTTGTGGAGGTACGCGAGGCCCTGCAATAGGCAATCGAATCATTCAATCGCCCGCTCGAAACGAACCCGCAGCAAGTCGAGCAGCACGTCCCAAACGAGCGGCTCGGGCACGTTGCCGTCGTGAACGGCGAGGAACTTGGTGAGGTTCTGCTCGCACAGCTCCGTCTGGATGTGCAGCCGGTCCTTCTCCTCCCACGCCAAGTAGAACCGCACGCAGTTCGGGTGGTTGATGTACTGGAGGAACACCACCTCCCGCAGCTGCTCATAGCGATTGAAGTGCGATTTGTACTCGTTTTGGTACCTAGAAACACGTGCAATAGACCGTCAGACAAACAGGATGGAGGACTCACTTGATCGCGTAGCGGTGCCCGTCCTCCTTGGCCATCATTCCGACCACCTGAACGAGAGGATGAAGGGAACGGAGGAGAGGGGGCGCGCTCACCACTCCGAACGAGCCGCAGCCGAGACATTGCGTCATGGTGAAGGCCTGGGACATGTAGTCCTCATCCTTCTGCGGGTTGTACACCGGGCTCAAGCGGGGCTTGGCTGAAAGCGGAAGGGGCATGCAGGAGGGGGAGAAGGAAGACGAACCGCTCTTGAAGAAGTTGATCAGACGGACGTCCGGCGAGGACATGATCGGCAGGTGGTGGTGGCGCGCGTACTGATGTTTCATCGCGGTCTTCGGGAACAGACCGCAGGCGGGCGGCAGCAAGAGGCGTCCTTTGCGCTGCAAGGCGGAAGGTCAAAGGTCGGGTTGCTGCGAGGGGGCGACCCACCTGCTCCTTCTGCGTTTGGATCTTCTTTTTGTGGAAGAGGTGGGTGTACCGCTTGTACACGCCCGAGGAGGGCGGCGTGCGGTAGATGTCGGTGGTGGCCATTTCGCGAAGCTGAACGAGCGGCGGTGAAAGTCGGCGCGAATCGGGGCAAAACAACCGCCGAAGAGCGAAAGGAAGCCGACGGACGGGGCAAATCGGAGCGCAAAACACCCGCACGCCCGCAAGAAAGAGAGGCGGCCGGCCGAATGGACGGACCGAGGGGGGCGTCTGCGAGGGAAGGAAGCCGCATAAGCGATGTGTTCGATCCAATCGATTTTTATGCGAGCCGACCCTTCCGCCCGGGATCGCTCTCGAGATCGACCAGGCCTCCAAGCTCGAGACACGATTGATTGGGCAGATTGAAGGATGCGCGCAAACAAGGGAGGTAAATTTCGTTGAACAGAAATGGGAGGCCGCATGCCCCGATTGCCCGCCAAAAGTCGTTCGATTGGGCGGCAGAAAGCAGGCGAATGCGAGCGGGCAGACGGGCGGACGGCCGACGAACGCCGCCGTCCGCACTTTCCCGCACTTTCGCCGCTTGGGAACGAACGAAGCGGGCGGGTGAAAGCGAGCGAAGTGAACAAACCGCCCGCAAAATAAGCGCCCATCCAGCGGCCACTCCGATCGCCCGCCTTCACCGAACTAATCAACAGCAACCGCTCGACCGAAGTGCCCGATCGAGCGGGCGGGTGCAGACGGAAGTCGACCGGCGAGCCCCCCGCCCGCCGCCCCCGCCGTTGTTTTGATCGAATCGAACGGAAAATCGAGGTGACCGCGGGCTTTCGCGCTCTCCCGTCCCGCGCCGTCGACGGCAACGGACGGGAGTGCAAACCGAACGGATTACGAAAACACCCAGAAAAACACCTGTGCACCCCTGCTCCTTCCTCGTTGGAATAACAAAACGCGGCTTGGCTTCCGGCAATTCTCCCAATTCTTCCCGTTCTCGCAATACCCCCACGCGTTTCCGAAACATTCAAATGGTCAGAAGTTTTGCATCCGCAATCGAGCTGTTCTCTAATCGCAACGGATGAACGGAATACATAGTCCAGAAGTTGCAACGTTGGATCTCCTCGGCAAGCGGACGAAATTAAAGAGATCGACACCGCCGGTTAGTTCCCTTGCCGAGCAGATGAACGAACGGACCACGATGAACCCCGCCGGGCTTCCCTCATGTACGAAGTGTGAAGTCGAAGATTTCCCCGATTCGCTCCTCAATCGGTTGGCGATTTTCGCCAGCCGCCTTCCTTCCACTTCTTTGGATCCCGTCACGGTTCCTCCATCTTCCCGAATGCAGTTTATTGAGGGTGAGGTAGATGAAAGAATTTACAAAAGACCCTGAGGTGTGCGGAGATTGAAAGGAGGAGCGACGTTCAATCCAACTCGTCGTCGTCGTGCGAGTCGCCGCCCTCCAGTTTGTCCCACGAGTCGGCGGAGGAGTCGGCCGAGTGGAACGAGCGGGCGGTGGCCACCGACGCGCGGTCGTCCTCGTCGGCGGGCGGCTGGGCGGCGAGGAGGCCGCTCGGGCCGGCTTCCGGCTGCTCGTTCGCCTGCGTGGCGGCTTTCTGCGGCTCCTTCGGGCGCGCGGCCACGGCCAGGCGGCGCACCTCGTCCTCCAACCACGCGCGCGTCCACCGTTCGGCGACGAGCTCGCTGCGGAGCTGCAAGCGAGGAGTGAACATTCGAATGAATGGACGGAACGCTCACCTCGGCCACCTCCGCCGCGAACGCGAGTTTGAGCGTCTCGACGTCCTCCTCGCGCTGCTCCTTCAGCCGCTGGACGTCCGCCTTCAGACGGCGCATTTGCTGAAGCATGCGAATGAAACAACAAAGAGAAGGAAGTGGACGAACCTCGTACAGGCCGATCGGTTCGTCATCGCTGGCAGCGGCGGTCGGCGGCTGCACGGCCGGCTTCAGCTGGACGGAGACGGTCGACGGGCGGGCGGGGGCGACGGCCGCCTTCTGCGGGCTCTTCGGCTTCTCGACCGCCTGAATAAACGAAGCAGGACACATCAAATTAAAGCAAATGGGACTCACCGGGTTCTGATTGCCGTTCAGGGGGGCAAAGACGGCCGGCGTTCCGGTTCCCATCGGGTGGAAGTAGGCGCCAAAATTGTGAACGGCTAGAAGAGAAGGAGAGTCAACTATCGATAGCCAACGAAAGAACTTACCCTGTCCAAGGTACGGCCACTGACCGCCAGCTTGCGGAGCAGCGCCCGCATTTCCAGCGGTCTTCGGCTGCTCGACGACGGGCGTCTTCTTCGCGTCGTTCGACGTCCCGACGACCTAAAAGTGAATGCGAGTTACAGCGAGTGGAGGAGCAGAACTCACCGCTGGCTGCGTGAGGCCTCCGGCCGGCGGACCAGACGGCGAGCAAAACATGTTGTAATCTAAAAGACGAAGAATAAATAACAATGAAGTTCAAATGAGCACTCACTGTGGCCGTCCTGGTAGACCGTGAAGTTGAAGGGGCCTTCCGCCGCCTTTCTCGCGTCCTTCGGCGGCTGCGGAGCGGGCGGTTTGTTCTGGAAAAGCGAAAGAATAACTCGGACAGGAGGAAATGGGAACTCACCTTGCAGGACGTGCACTCGACCAGGCGCGATTCCTCCGCCTTCTTCACTGAAATCGGGCGATTGCGGGGCGATTGGAAGGTCGAAACTCACATTTCTCCTCCAGCTCCCGCTTCTCGGCCTCCAGACGGGCGACGGCGGCCGTCTTCTGGTCGAATTGATCGAAGAGGTCGGCGAACAGCGCGCGCCAGCGTTCCTCGCCGTTCGGCCGCTCGGGCGTGGCGGCGCGGCTGTCTTCGTGGTCGGAGGAGTCGTCCATCGGGCTGAAAGTCGCGAGTTCGGGGTGCCGAATGCTCGTCGCTTGCTCGCGAGTGGCCGGCCGGTCACTCGGCGGCGTCGCCCTCCCGCCCGCCCGCCCTCCGCCGCCCCCCGCTCTCTCGAAAGCGGCGGCGGGCGCATGGGCGAGTGCGTAGCGCCACGAACCGAAAGCTTTCTGCTCGCTCACGTGTTTATTGCGCGCAACGCGTGCACAACGACAGATAAAATGCGGAGGAGTATTTACAACGAAATGAAGTGAGGATCTGGTGGACTATGAGCGCGTAACGACGAGGAAGTGAGAACAACGAAAGAAAGTGAGAACAATGGAAAGAACTGAGTCAGACGGGGAGATACCTACGATTATTTTGATTCGAATGGGAGATGCGAGTAGAAAGAAGTTGCGAGTAAGGAACGAGGAGGAGCGAAAGGATTATTGCGTGAACGAGTGGTTCTTCGACTGGCGTTTCGGGCGTTTGCTCTGCGGCTCGTCGCGCGCCACGTTGCGATCGACGGGGCCGAAGGGGCGGCGGGCGGGCCGCTTGGGCGCCGCCTTCTCGGGGGCGGGCGGCGGCGGCAGATATTCGGAGAGGGCCGCGCGGAACGCGAGCAACACCTCCTCTTTGGGCCGCTCGGCGTCGATCTGAAAGCGGCGATGAGCGGAGGGCGGGCGGTGCGCACTCACCGTCGTAAGGAGGTCCTTGCACTCGTCGATCGCCGGCTTGGTCGTCCGTTTGAAGGCCTCCAGCCGCTTTTTGATGACGGGTGCCTGATCGTCCGCCCGACCGCCGCCTTCCGCCCGTCCGGTCAGCCGCTTGAGGGCCGTTTCGGTCGACACGTCCAGGAAGAAAACCTGTTTGAAGCGGGCCACCTGCAAGGGGCGAATGAAAGGAAGGAGGAGGATAGAGGGAGTGCTCACGTTGTTCTCAAAGTGGGCCGCCTGCCCCGTCTCGCGCGGAAGGCCGTCGATCAGAAAGCCGTTGGGCGGAGCGTCTTCTTGCAGCTTCGAGTGGATCGCCGCACGGATCATCTTGTGAATGACGCCGAAGGAGATCAACTCGCCCCGTTTGACCCGCGGCGCCAACCGACGGCCGAGGCGCGTGTCCGCCGCGATCTCCGCGCGGCAGAGGTCGCCGGACGAAAGGTGGACGAGGCCGAACTCGGCGGCCAGCGGCTTGCAGACCGAGGACTTGCCCGCTCCCGGGGCGCCTAAAGGCGGAAGAGGGGAGTGAGCGGTTGGAAAGAAGCGAAAACAAACCGATGATCAAGAAGACGGGCACGTTCAGCTCCATTCCGCTCTCTCCTTCGCACCACAAAAAAGGAGTGGAGAAGTCGGCGTGGGCGAACGGCCCCAACCGGCGGACGAGCGGAGAAGCCGGCTATCGATTTCCCACGGCAGCGGCGATCGCGAGAAACGGCGGGGATAGCGAACGAACGGCGGTAGGACCCTGAGAATGTGATCGCGCTCGCATCGAATGGTGTGAAGTTCCCAAGGCTTTTTTGTTCGTCACGAGCAGCAAAATAAACGAGGACGACGTAGCGGCCAGAAAACGAGCTGTCCATGCTCGCAAAGGCAAAAAGAATGTGGAGCTAGCAAGAATCGAACTCGCGACTTCTCCCATGCTAAGGGAGCGCTCTACCACTGAGCTATAGCCCCGCACACCCGCTCGGCGAACGAAGAGAGAAGCGAGGGAAGGGAGCGACCCGTCCGCTTGCCGCCCAGCCAGCGGTCGGGCGGGTCGCCTTTTTGTGGCGGGCGGAGCGGCGGGCGAGCGGCGAGGAAGCGAGTGGATTTGAGATGCTCGCCATAGTTTCATGTCTCGAGAGTGCTTGTAGGAGCAATGCAGCCAGTTTGCAATCAACAACAGCAGAAAATTGGTCAATCAGAAGAGACTCAAAATTGTTTGCTTTCGCTGATGGTAGTCGAGAGTCTCGACTGCCGAACGGAGAAAAAAGAAGCCCGGTGCGGGATTCGAACCCGCGGCCGCCAGATGCCCTCGCTTCTGACCCTAAAAGTCTGGTGCTCTGCCAGCTGAGCTAACCGGGCCGCCGATTCCCACGAACGGCCGGTCGGCGACGGCGAAAAGAGGAGAGCGAACGGCGGGAAAGCGTGCATGCTGGCTTTACACTAGCCGGCCGTCAGACGAGGGAACGTCGCTGTTTTGCTGTGAACGGACGGATTTTCATTCGAGTTCTCATTCGCAACGCCCTCCTGTATTTGCATGAACAAAACCAGTCCCGGACTACTCGCTCGCCTATTCGTCTTGCAGTTCGCTCTCGTGGAGTGGCGGCGTTCTTTTGCTCTCGGCCGGGATGAAGACCGCGAAGTTCGTGCTCCTCCTGCTGCTCGTGCTGCTCGCCGGCTGGGAGGCGAGTGGTGGGTGGGGGCCGGCTGCCCGTTGATCGCCTCGTTTCAGCGGCCAAGGCGAAGAAGAAGAAGGAGGGGGCGAAGGACCTCTTCGACCTGGCGGGCATCAGTGAGTCCCCCGCAGTCCACTCAACCGCCCGCCCGCTTTCAGTCTCGCTGGCCGTGGTCGCCGTCTACTGGCTGCTCGCGGTGCCCGGCTGTCTGTTCCTCTACTTCAAGTTCGTCCGCCAGCCGCCCGCCCCGCTCGCCGACGAGGACGTGCACCTGAAGGTGAAGATGCGCAAGAAGCGGAAGACGCGCACCAAGACCGACGACCAGGAATGATCGCCCCTCTGTTCCGTGAATAAACCAATCGATTGTGTCGACCTTTCGTGTGAACGGAAGATAAGATAAAACTCGACTTGCTCCCTTCTTATCGCCTGCGCGTCCACTCGTCAGTCTGCCCATGAGAAGCGGCTTGTTTTCGGTGTTCCTGCTCTCGCTGCTGCTCGGCGGGGGCGATGGGGCCAAAATTCTGTTCATCTCGCCGAACCTCGCCAACTCGATGGTCCTCTTCACGGGCCGGCTGGCGGACGTGCTGGTGCGGGCGGGGCACAACGTGGTGAGCGGTCCGTCCTCCCCTTCTTTCTGTTGAGTGCTTGCAGACGGTGTTCATCCCGGAGATGCGGTCGGGCGACGAGCTGAACGGCACGCGGCTGGCGACGGTCGTGCGGATGCGGGGACTCGGCGGCCACTTCGACCGCGTGATGGCCGCCGAGTACGCGGACACGTTCGCCCCCTTCCGCCCGTCCGTGTGGCGCCGACGGGCCGAGTTGGCGGCGATGGCGGGCGTGTGCGAAGGTGAGCGGCCGCCCTCTCCGTGCACACGCCTTCCTGCAGCCATCTTGGAGCGATTCGACGAGCTGCGGCCGTTGCGGGAGGCGCAGTTCGACCTCGCGGTCTCCGACCACACGGATTTCTGCGACCTCGGCCTCGCGCGCGCCCTCGGCGTCCCGCTGCACGTGTGGACGACCACCGGCCCGCTGCTCGACGTGCACGCGTGGGCGATCGGGGCGCCGCCGGAGGTCGCCTACGTGCCGAACGTGTGGGAGGGCCGGCTGGGGCCGCGGATGTCGGCGTGGGAGCGGGCGGCCAACTGGGCGCACGTGATCGCCGACCGGCTGCTCTACGCGGAGCACGTGCGGACGGTGAACGCGCTCTTCCGGCGACTTGTGGCCACCAACTTCCCGGACGTGTTCGCGCTGGCCGGCGAGGCAGCGGTGTTGTTCGTGAACGCGGACGAGTTCCTCGAGCCCGTCCGGCCGCTGCCCGCCCGCGTGGTGCACATCGGCGGCGTGGGGCTGCGGACGCCCAACCGCTCCCGGCGGCAAGCTCCTCCCTCATCTCATCAATCGATTGACCGCTCTGTTCGTTCAGGAGTTGCTGCCCCTCGTGGAGAACCGAACGGCGGACGGCTTCGTCTTCTTCTCGCTCGGAACCTCCGCCTCCACGCGGCACATCGCGGCGGCCACGAAGCGGGCGATCGTGCACGCGTTCGGCCGGCTGCCCGCCCTCCACTTCCTCCTGAAGGCGGACGCCGACGACCGGGAGTTCGCGGAGGCGGCCGCCCACACGCCGAACGTCCACGTGCTCTCGTGGGCGCCCCAACGGAGTCTGCTCGCCCACCCCCGCTGCCGGCTGTTCGCCTCGCACGCGGGCTACAACTCGGTGCTGGAGGCGGTGCACGGCGGCGTGCCGATGCTCCTGCTGCCCGTCTTCTTCGATCAGCACCCAAATGCGCGCACCGTCGAGTACCGCGGCCTGGGGCGCGTGCTGGAGCCCGCGGAGCTCACGGCCGACCGCCTCGAGTTCGAACTGCGCGCGGTGTTGGGGAACGAGAGGTGAGTGGGCCGCCGGGCGATCACTCCCGCCTTCCATTCAGCTTCGCCCGCAACGCCCGCCGCCTCGCTCGTCTGGTGGCCGAGAAGCCCGCCCAGCCCGACGAGACCTTCCGCCGGTGGATCGCCTTCGTGCTCGCGAACGGCGCGCTGCCCGACCTCCGGCCGGAACTCCTCCGTCTGCATTGGTTCGAGTACGCCGGGCTGGACCTTCTTTTCTACTTTTCGCTCATCTGCTTCGTGTCCTCCTCCCTCTTCTGCTTCCTCCTTCTTCGTGTGTTCGGGGAAGAGCAAAAGTAAAGGCCGAGTAGTGGGGAGCCGGTGGTCGTTTGCATTGACCGTTCGACGACATACCGCTTCTTCCAACTTCTGTGTTGTGGGCTAACTGGACGAAACGGTCGAATTCTCTTGCCGATTGCCGGACGACTGCGCGTACTCCATTTATCTTAGCGACTGCATTGACGGACGAACGAACGAAACGAAAGAGAACAACTGACTTGATCCGATGGAAACCGCTCTAAAGGAGACAGTCAGATCACGATACACAACGAATTCGATACGAGGTAGATGGGAAAGGGGAATTACGGATAAGAGGAACAAATTGAGCACTTGGGGGGATGCGGGGAGGATGGGAGGGAGTTCAGGAGCCGAAGCCGGAGCCGAAGCCCGAACCGAAGCCGCCGGTGGGCTGCGCGTCGCCCGCTCCGTTCGCCGCCGGCTCTCCGAAGCCGCTGCCGAAGCCGTTGCCGAAGCCGCCGCCGTCCGCCTTCTTGCCGAACGACTTGCCGCCGCCGCCGCCGAACGGGCCGCCCGCCGAGCCGACCGCGTTGGCGATGTACTCGGGCACCGACAGGCCGTCGTTCTTGAGCATCTCGACGAGACCGTCGGCCAGCTTCCCGTCCTCCAACGGGTCGAAGAGGCTCAGCGCGCGGCCCTGACGCAGCCGACCGGTGCGGCCAATGCGGTGCACGTAGGTGAGGATGTCGTCCGGCAGGTCCATGTTGATCACCTGCAAACGGGGAGGATAAGTGGACGGGGAGGGGGCGCACTCACGTTGTCGAGCTCCTTGATGTCGAGGCCGCGGGCGCACACGTCCGTGGCCACGAGCACGTTGACGCGCGAGTCGCGGAACTCGCGGAGTGCCTTCTCGCGAAGGTCCTGCGTGCGGTCGCTGAAAGCAGGCGGGCGGGTGAGCGGCGGGCGGACGGGAGCACTCGCCCGTTGATGGTCGCCGCAAGGAACTTGGACTCGCACAGGTAGACGGCCATGATGTCGGCGTCGCGACGCGTGCGCACGAACACCAGCGTGCGGGGCTGCGTGGCCGTGGGGTCTGCAAGCGGGCGGGCGGGCGGTGAGTGGGCGGATGGGCGGTTGGGGGACGAACCTTTGGCCCGGGCGGCGGCGAGCTCCTCCTTGAGCACCTCCACGACCATCTCCTTCTTGTCGCTCTTGGCGCACTCGCGGAACTCCTGCGTGATCTTGCGGTTGGCCGAGTTGCCGCGCGCGTTCTTCACGTAGACGAAGTCGGGCTTCAGCAGCTTCTGCGCCCACTCGTCCACGTCCGGCGGGAAGGTCGCGCTGAAGAGCAGCGTTTGGCGCACGTCTTGCTGCAAGACACGAACAGATGAACGACTGGTAAGGGGGGACTCACCTGCGGGAAGCGCTTCATCTCCAGCATGCGGTCGATGACCTCCTTGAAGTTGCGGTCGAGCAGGCGGTCGGCCTCGTCCAGCACGAAGAACTTCAGGTTCTCCAGCTTGATCTGAACGAGAGGAGGAAGGACTCAACCGACCGACGGCCGCCCACTCACCACGCCCTCGTCCAGGAACTGGAAGAGACGGCCGGGCGTGCCGCAGATGATGTCGCAGCCGCGGATGATCTCCTCGGCGTTCGCCTGAAGCAGAGGGAAGAATGAGTGGATGGAAGATGGGAAAGGGAACTGACCGAGTACTTGTACTCGCCGTACGCCTTCACGACGACCACGCCCGTGTTGTTGGCCAGCTTGCGGCCCTGCTCGTACAGCTGCAAGCGAGAGGAGTGGGCGGGCGGAAGGACGGGACGCGTACCTGAAGGGCGAGCTCGCGCGTCGGCTCGATGATGATCGCCGTCGGTCGGTTGCGGACGACGCCCTCCTCGAAGCCCTTCTTGTGCGCGAGGGCGACCGCGTTGATGATCGGGACGAGGAAGGCGGCCGACTTGCCCGAGCCGGTCTCCGCCTGCGCCTTCAGGTCCTTCCCTGCAATGAGGGGCGGTGAGTGGAAGGTGGGCGGGCAGAACGAACCTTCCATGATGTAGGGGATGGAGTAGGCCTGGATCTTGCGGGGCCGCGTGTACCCCGAGCGCTCGATGTTCTCCATGACCTCGGGGAGCAGCTTCAGCTCCGACCAGACGCTGCAATCGGCGGAGGGATGAGTGGAGGGAGGGGGCGGACGGGACTCACTCGACCTTCAGCGGGTTGGGGCCGGCGTTCTCCACGGTGACGTCCTCGTCGTTCTCGAAGGCCGTCGAGTAGAGGAGCTTGGCGGGCAGGTCCTCCGCGAAGATGTCCTCCTCCTTGCGGGTGGGGGGCACGTAGCGCGAGTTGTGGTGGGCGGCCGGGTCGACCATCGAGGCGTTCGGGCCGCTCGCCTCGTCGCCCTTCGGCTTCGCGTCCTCCGCCGGCTGCTCGCCGTCGAACCCGCCGGCCGATCCGAAGGCCGCGGGCGCGCCGCTCGGCTCCTCGCTCGGCTTCTCGGCGGACTGCGGGGCGGGCGGGGCGACCGGCTGCTGCGATCCGAAGCCGCCGGCCGGTTGCTGCGGAGTGGCCGCTTGGGAGCCGAATCCTCCGGCGCTCCCGAAGGCGGGCGTCGGCGCGGCGTTCGCGGGCGGCGCCGCGGGAGTCGACTGCGCACTTCCGAAGCCGCCGGCGCTCCCGAATCCTCCGGCCGAGCCGAACGCGGGCGTCGTCGGAGCCGCGGGCGCGGCGGGCTGGACGGCCGCCGATCCGAAGGCCGCGCCGCTGCCGAAGCCGCCAACCGCGGGCGCTTGCTGCGGGGCCGCCGCCTGCGAGCCGAAGCCCCCGCCGCTCCCGAAGCCGTTCGTGCCGAAGCCGACCTTGTTGGCGCCCGTTCCGAAGCCGCTCATCGTTGGATTGCTGGAAGCAGAGAAAATCGATAATCGGTGATGACAAATCGGCAGGGCGAGGACGCGAAGGAACGCGAGTGGACGGGACGACAGAGGAGTGAGGGCAAGGTGGATTCCTCACAAACGACCAGAATTGCGAACAGGCAACGGGAACCAGCCGTGGTGCCGCAAAACAGCGCCCGTCCGCAGCGGTCGGCGAATCGAGGCCAGAAAGCGAGGGACACTCGACCCACCCGGCGGACGAAATCGCGGCGGGAAACGCGCGCCTCCCACTGCCCGCAGCGGACGATTTCTTGGAGGAATGAGGAGTGGAACGGCGAAGAGGAACCGGCAGTCGTCGGGAACAGATCGAGCGATGGGCAGTGGCAGAAACGGAACGATCGGCTAAACGGTCGACCGCCAATTTTTAGACAAGTTTCGCCGATTTCGACTTCAAAAGCAAACATTTCGAGGGGATCGAGATCCACTTCACGATCAGTTGAATCGAAACGAGAAGATTCTCGAAAGAAGCGGAAAGAACCCCGATTGACGGTCGAGCAAACGCCCCAAACGAGGAAGGAAGCGGAGAGGAGAGCGGCGGGAAGGCGCACGGGCGGCAAAAAGCGGTCCGGCGGCCGAGTCGCTTCTTCTCGCCGGCCGGCCGCCCGGCTGTCTGGTCGGCCGCCCGTTGCCTCGCCGCTTTCCCACCGATCGGGCGCCCGCCTTTCGCAGCGGCGGCGGCCGGGCGTTTCGAAACGCGCTCGTTGTAACCCGCCGTGCGACCGAGGGCCGTCTTCCCACACGAATCGATCGGAGACAACGAAGAATTCGAGAGGCCGTAGAGAAACGAAAGCAAAGGGAAAACAGGGACCACCTTCATTGCCACTTTCCCCATCGCCCACAGACGATCAGGTCCGCAGTTTGGACGGCCGGAAGCGGATGTCCGCCTGCTTGTTCTCTGTGATGAGGCAGTGCGCTGGCCGTCAATCCGCTCGGCGCGCCCAACGGACGAAAAGAATGAGCATGTCGACGGTGCGGGGGCAAAAGGAGTGGTGAGCGTGACAGGGATCGAACCTGCAATCTTCGGATCCGAAGTCCGACGCCTTTCCATTAGGCCACACGCCCTTGCCGCCGTGTGCACAAGGCGGCCTTATGGGTGACCTCGACTGCTGCTCGCTTTGTTCGCGGGCCGGTTACCGCGAGCACTCATTTGACGGGAAGCAAACGGAGAAGTCGACAGCCCTCTCGTCTTTCTTCTGTACAAAGGAATTCGAAGAACGTGTCATGGACGCGGACGAAACGAATGGAAGCAGGCGACGGAGCTGGCCGACGAATCCACCCGACGTTTTCGAGCGCCCCATGCAGCGGATTCTTCGTCCCCGACCGATTGGAAGTTGTTTGTCAGCGGTCTGTTCGATGCAAATGCAAGGCGCGATGCAAATTCGAACGGGCGGGTATAAAAGCCGACCGAAACGGCCGCAGAGTCTTTCGCTCTGGACTGACGACTGGGCGCTCCTTCCTCCTCCTCCTCGTTCTCTCCACTCACTCGCTCGTGCTCGACTGCCGGAATGGACGGACGGACCGCCGGCCTCGCGCTCGCCCTCTTCCTCCTCGTCGCCGCCTCGCCCGCCCGCGCTGCTCCGTCGCTCTCGTTCTCCTCCTGGTTCGAATTGCCCCCGCACAACTGCACGGAGACCGACAAAGACGGCACGTAAGTCTTCCTGTTCCGCTTCGCACCGTTCCCGGTACCCCCTTGCAGGACCTTTTACCCGCAGATGAAGTGCCTTGGGTTCGATCAAACGCTGAAGTTCCCCGGCAAGACCCTCCGCCTGAACATCGGGCACACGTCTGTGGCGGCCGGCAATCCCAAGTACTTCCGCCTACCCTCTCCGTCCACTCACCTGTTTGCTTGCAGGGCCAGCATCACGATCGGCGGCTGCACCCTCCGGTTCTCGTACAACCCAGCGAAGGACAAATTGACCGTCCACGACCCGGACCGCCTCATCCATGGTTCGATGGGCGACAAGCGCTACTTCAACCACACGCCCGTCGAATTCGCGATCGACAAGACGGGCTTCAAGGTCCAGGGCGAGGACAAGGCCCTCATCGCTTGCGAAGACGTCGCGATCTCGGACGCCGACGGCGGCAACTCGCGGACGAAGGTGACGGTCGAGGTGGATGAGCCGGAGAATTCGGAGGCGACCGCGGAGCCGGGTTTGCCGTACCCGGAGCTCGCCTTCAAATTCGTGAGTGCCGCCTCCGTCCGCCCGCAATCATCCCCCTTCGTTGCAGATGAACTCGTCGATTGAACTGGAGAGTGCGGAGGACAAGAAGGAGGACTGGGTGCACGGCTGCCGCTTGTGGCTGCTGATCATGATCATCTGGTGAGTGTCCCCTCCTTTCGTTTCCCCTCATCCCTCGCACCGTTCAGCCTCGCTCTGCTGCTGCTGATCCTTCTGTCGGTGGTCGTCGCCTTCGTCCTCTTCTGCCGCAAGAAGAACCGCGAGCTGGAGGACGCCCAGCGGGCCGAGCGGATCGCCCTCGAGAACGCGAGCCGCCAGCCGGTCGTCGCGGTCGTGCCGGAGCCCGCGGGAGTGCACGTGCTGTCCGCCAAGGAGGCCCAAGAGCGCTCGATGCCCGCCGCCGCCCAGAAGCCGAGCAGCGAGCCGGAGACCAAGTGATCCCCCTTTCTGACCCTCTCGTTCGGCAATAAACGGTCCTCATTCCGCTCTGTCTCGTTTGTGTGAAGTGGGGAGGGGGAAAGCGGGCAAGCTTGGTTGAAGGGAGAATCATAAAAGGAGGAGTTTGTGGATCGTTTCTACCAGCTTGCAAACGGTGGATGCACAAGCTTCCGTTGACGAACACGTTCGGGCAGACGGCCCACTTGAACGAGACGAACGGCGCGCACCGACCGCTCGCCACGTGACCTGCCCGCCTTTTTCAAAGGAAATCCGGACGATCTCGTGGTCGTCATGCTCTTCAGCGACACATGGAGGAAGTGGGCGCTCACGAAAAAGCGGACGAGGACACGTGGCTAAAAGGCGGCAGCCGAGTGAACACGAAAGAAAGCCTACGCGGAAGCAATTGAACGACCGCTAAGCCGATTCACGACTTCCACGCCAAAGAGATCAAAGAGTAGTTCGGTGGATGCAAATTCCAACGAACGAAGGAGAGTCTTGTGCGTCCATTCGACTCGCCCACTTCCCGTCCAACCGGTCGCTCTTCGCGATGGCCGTCACCCAACTGCGCGTCCAGACGATCGTCTACGAGGCGGCACTCGTGAGTCCGCCGGCCGCCCACCACTCCGCCCGCCGTTCAGATCGCCCAACTGGTGGCCCTCTCGCTGGGCGCGCTGCACAGCCGGCGGCCGGTCGAGGAGTTCGGGCAGGTGGGTCGTCGGCCGCGCCCCACCGCTCACTTCTTTCCAGTGGGTGGCGACGCTCGTGCTGGGCGGCGTGGGGGCGCTCCTGCTGCTCGTGGGCTGCGCGCTGCTCGCCGTCCGCCGCACTCGGGAGCGCGTGCCGCCGGCCGTCGTGAGTGCCCGTCCGTCCTCTCCTCTCCTCTCCGCCCCGCTTTCAGCACGCGGGCCTCGCGGGCGTGGCGGCGGCGGTCGGACTCGCGCAGGCCGTCCTCTTCGGCCTCGCCGCCCATTTCGGCGACGCCCAGCGGTGGAGCGACCTCATGCTGGCCGGCCTGGTCTACGCGCTGCTCTCGCTGATGCTCGCCCTTCTGCTCGTCGCCCTCTTCCTCGTGCCGCTCCTCGTCGCCAAGCGGACGGACGGCGAGGCGGCCACCTCCAAGGAGAGTCTTCGACCTCCCGCCCACTCACTCCCGTCTTCTTGCAGGACGCCGCCGCCTCCAAACAGACGAAGCAGTCGAGCCGCAAGTCCGAGCGCGTCGTGGACAAGCGCCCCTCGTCGTCCTCTGTGCACTGATCGTGCGGGAATAAACACTGCCCGCGTGCTTCCATCGGCTGTTGGGGGTGCGGGCAGGGGTCGGTTCGAACGCACGAGAAGTTCGGGTTGCGTCTCGTCCCGTTAGTGGCTGGAGGACTGGCGGCTCGTTTCGCGTGCCGCCCGGCTGCTTTCCCCTCCGGTGTCTGCTCGCCGACGAACAGGGTTGATTTCAGAGACTCTTTCCTCCCGCTAACCGCCGCCACCCGAGACAAAGAAGCCGAGAGTGAACGGATATTCTTGTGCTTATTCGCGTACAGCAGAGGACAGAAGAGGAAGCAGAGAAGCGGGATAGAACGGGAGTCCTCAGCGATTCGACGGGTCGGGCACGGGCGCGTCCACGGCCGTCCACTGGGCGCTCAGCAGCGAGACGGCCTGCAAGTGGGCGATGAGGGGAGCGGGAGGGGCGACTCGCCTGCTGGTGGGCCGCCGAGAGGTCGCCGGCGGTCGCGTGGGCGGTCGGCAGCACGCCCCACGCCGCGCGCTGGATCTCGCGGGGATCCTTGTGGTCCTTCTGGCCCGAGTTGGGGAATCCTCCCATGGCGAGCAGACGGACGAGCGGTGGGCGGAGAGCGGAGGGAGGTGGAGAAAGCGGAGAGCCGAAGCGCCCGACTGCCCACTCGGTCCGCCTTTTGTACGCGGGCATTTGCGTGAACGAGCGGAGTGCATGAGGGATGCAAATCTGCGGGCGGTGTCGGGGAGGCCGCTGTTCTTTGGAGCGGCAGAATGCGAGAGGCTGCGAGCGAGCGACGAGTCCTCCGCGGATCCCAGCGACGACTCAAACGGAGAACTTTCCTTGGGCAGTCAGTGAAAGAGCAACTTGAAATGAGTGTTTCGACCACTTCCCAACGCGTTGTCCATTGCCACTAGGCCCTCGACACTGCGGGCGGCGATGGCTGTTTGCTCCCAATCGGGCCGGCATTGGAGAGTCGGCGGTCAAAAACTTCTGCCAGTGCTCGTGTTCAGTTGTTCCTCCTATTCGCAGCGAGCAAGGGACACGCATCTCCTACTCGTTGATCGAACGTTACTTCCACCCCACAAACGAGCAGAACACAGCGACCACTCAACCGGTTTATTCCGACGGCTAGGCGGGCTTGGGCTGGCAGGCGGGCGGGACGGACGAGAGGCGGATGGGCTTGACGGTGGGGCGGAAGACGCAGAAGGAGCACGTGAGCGTCTCGTCCACGGCCATCATGGCGGCCGCGTTGTCGAACTGGCCGCAGTAGTGGGGCGCCGAGAAGATGGTCACCAGCTTGCGGTTTGCGAAGAACTCGTACCTGCAAGCGAGGGTTGAATGAGCGCTATAACGAGTGCTCTCGCCCGTCCTGCACGACCTGGTGGGCGCGCGCGATGAGGTCGAGGTCGAGCTTCTGGCAGAGCTGGCCGACCACGTCCGCGCCGAACACGTACGAGACGCCGCGCGTGTTCGACTGCCAGCCGGCCGTGAAGGCGTCGGGGTCGGCCCAGAGCAGGTCCATGTGCAGCGAGGGGTTGGGCGGGTCCACGGGCCGGCTGATGGCGCGCAGCTGCTCCAGGCTGTGCAGTTGGGGCGACAGTCCTCCGTGCTGCAATCGACAGTGAGTGAGCAGTCAACAGCAGTCGTTTAGCGCACCATGCAGAGGATCTTGCCGCCCACGAGGCCGCAGAAGGGCATGCAGTTGAAGGCGTCCTGGAAGGCCTGCCACAGCCGCGTCGACTGGTAGCGCCGCTGGCACTCCTCGAAGAAGCCGTACACGCGGTTGATGGCGGCGCACTCGTGGTTGCCGCGCAGCAGGAAGAAGTTCTCCGGGTACTTCACCTGCAACGAGTCGATGAGTGAACAGAGGGATCAATGCCCAATCCACGGCGCCTTGTAGCAGAAGAGCAGGCCGATGGTCTCGAGGTTCTGGCGGCCGCGGTCCACGTAGTCGCCGAGGAAGAGGAAGTTGACGGCCGGCGGGAAGCCGCCCCGGTCGAACAGCCGCAGCAGGTCCGCGTACTGGCCGTGCGTGTCGCCGCACACGCGCACCGGCGCCTCCAGCTCCAGCAGCGAGCCCTGCGCCAGGAAGGCCTCGCGCGCCGCCTGGCACAGCAGCAGCAGCTCGGCCTCCTTGACGCTCTTGGTCAGCGAGCAGCCGGGCGCGCCCACGTTCAGCAGCCGGCAGATCAGCTCGTCCACGTCCAGCCGGGCCGCCATCGCGCGAGTCGGGGAATGGCGGTTGGACGAGTGGGGAATGTAGGGGGCAAGTGTTGATGCAAATCGGGTTGAGTTTAGTGGTGAGCGGACAGGAGGCAGAATGCTGTCCTGTCGACTCGTGAGTGAGAAGAAGAGGACGGCGTCGTTCGGCCTCGGTTTCCTCGCGAATCTCGTCGCGTGTTCATGTGGCGACCAGGAGGATGCGTTCGCCGCCCATTGGGAAGAGCGCCCGCTTATGACCGAACAGCTCGGAATGCCCGTTTTCAAGGCGTGTGTGCAGTGAATGCCTTTCATACTCCTCTCGCTGCAGGCCGTCTGTGTCGAGACGGACGATTCTGGCGGCCGTCGAGCAGAGGGCGCGGAGTTCGTCCACTCTTTGTGGGCAGACAGCGAAGAGGCCGCAGCTGCTCCACACTCCCGGCGGTCTTGCCTGCAATAACGCCCAAATGACCACTTTTTCGGCTCCTATGATATACCGATGGAGTGTGCGGGGAAGAGGTGCGCCACACTTGTGACCGAACGAGAGTCACCGTTCCTTCTCTTTTCTGCAGGCGGAAGAAGGCCGACTAACAACTCTTGCAGGATCGTTGACCGTCCAAACTGGAAGAAGCAGCGGGTATTTGACAGACGGGCTCGACTTTTTAATGACAAACGAGTGGGGTTTGGTGCTGCCGTTTCTGCCCGTCTTGCCGCGATGACTCATTTGGTGGACGTCTGCGGGGAGGAGAGGGCCCCGCACTCGCTTTCGCGCCGACCGCCACGTCCCGTTCGGCCGGCCGCCCGGCGAGCGAGCGGATGGGAACGCCGCCGCCCGCTTTCCGTCGCCTTCCGCGCCGATCGGCGAGTTGCGAAAGGCGGGGGGTCCAAAAAACGTTCGTTGTCCTCTCTCATTCATTCCGTTTCGCCGTTCGCTTACAGCTCGCTCCTCCCTCTTGCAGAAGACTCGCCTGCGGCATGTTCGAGTACGTGGACGGCGGGAAGACGGCGATTTGCCGCCTCGCGCTGGAACTCCGCACGGCCCACCAGTCCGTCGACTACCGGCTGAAGGACGGCGTGCCCGTCCTCTTCCGCGCGTTCTTCCGGCCCGCAACGAGCGGAGAGGACGCGACCGACCGGTGCGAAGTGGGCGTCGCGATCTCCGACTTCCACGACGTGCAATCTTTCGACTGCCGCCTCGAGTGCACGATCGTGGACGAGACGGCGAAGAGGATCCACGAGAGCGGTCGGTTTCCTTCCTTCTTCCGCCCACTCCCTCTTCTATTTCAGTGTGCAGCAGTTGGCCCTTCGAGCGGGGCCTCGTCGAGCGCTGGAGTGTGCGCGTGCCCCGCCGCGAACTGGAGGGCGGCCGGCCGGTCGCCGTCTTCCGCCTCGAGTTGAAGCCGGTCGAACGGGCGATCCGTGAGCGCCGAGTCGCCTTCCAACCGGCCACTCGTGTTTCCAGCCGTCCTCCAGCCGCTCGCCGCCCGGACGGTCGAAATCCCGCCGTTCGCCGTCTTCCGCCTGCCGGTGGCGGACGTGCGCGAGCGAGCGGCCTCCACGGCGCTCCAGCGCTTCGCGGACGTCCAGTTCGGCCTCCGCTTCTTCCCCGCGCACGGCGGCCACCCGGCCAACTGCGAGTTGGTGATCGTCCGCTTCCTCGGCCGTCCGCTCGTTGCGCTCCACTTGGAGTGGGCGCTGCGGGACGCCCACGGACAGACGGCCTTCGAGCACTCCTGTGAGTGAAAAAGAAGCGTTTTCTCGTCATCCGCCCGCTTGCAGACACGCTCACGTTTGTCCACTGCGGTTGCGGTGTGCCGTGCAAGTGCCCGCAGAAGCGAGCGAAGGCGCACTTCCTGCTGCCGAGCTCGCTGCCCGCGTTCGCCGCCGACTGGCCGGTGGTCGTCGCCCTGAAGCTGCGGGAGGCGCGAGTGCAGTGGACGCGCGGTGAGTGCGGGGACGGCGGCAAACAACTGACCTCTGACTCTTCCTGCAGCTTTCCCCCCGCACCCGCCGCCTTCTCTGTCGGCAGGTGAGTCCCCTCCCTTCTTTCCTGTCCCGTCCTCTTCGATGGACACGTTCTTCCTGCTCGTGCCCGCCCTCCAGCAGTCGGTCCCGCACAGCCAACAGCACACTTTCAACGGGATTCGCTTCGCCCTCCGCTACTTCCCGCCGTCGACCGCCGACTGCGCCAACTTTGAGTTTCTGCTCGTGCGCCCGCCCGCCCACTTCGCCGCCCTCTTTCGTCTGCAATGGGGGCTTCTGCGGACGGACGGGCGGCTCGCCTTCGAGCAGACGGGTGAGTTCGCTGCAGAAACCGTCGCTCGTCTGCCGCCTTCAGACGTCCACTTCCTCACGAACTGCGGTTGCGGCGACTGGTGCAAATGCCCGCGGAAGAAGCTGAAGGCGCGTTTCTCCGTCCCCTTCGAGCTGCTCCGCCTGCACGCCGCCCGCCACGGCGTCTGCGCGGCCCTCAAGCTGGGCGGCCGCGAACTCCCGCCGGCGGAAGCGGAGGAGC
Organism: Aphelenchoides fujianensis; assembly: GCA_024699865.1. Lineage (NCBI taxonomy): Eukaryota > Metazoa > Nematoda > Chromadorea > Rhabditida > Aphelenchoididae > Aphelenchoides > Aphelenchoides fujianensis. The sequence goes on along the minus strand of JAMPIO010000057.1, from coordinate 234,796 downwards.
CGCGGGAAGTCGCCGCGGTCGTGCAGTCGAGTGCGGGGACAAGTCGGGGAATGCTCGCTCATCCGTCGGCTTTCAGCGAGTGGTGGAAAGAAACGAACGCGTTGGGACGAACCCGCCGCCTTCCCGCCGGCCAAACGCTCGCGCCCGCCCGCCAAAGTGACGATCGAAGTGGAGGGTCGCTCGTTCGTCGTGAGTCGAACACCCTTCTTTCGCTCGTTTCGCTCTTCCCTCCCTTCAGGTCGACCGGCAGCGCTTGACGAACGAATCGAAGTTCTTCGCGCGCGCCCTCACCGCCCACAGACCCGCCGAGCGGTTCGAACTGCACGGGATCTCGCTGCCGCAGATGGCCGCCGTCTTCGAGTGGCTCCAGCGGGGCGCGGTGGGCGAGCGGACGGACGACCTCCGCTTCGTGGCCGAGCGCCTCGGGATGCCCGCACTGCAGGTGCGTTGCGGGGAACGACCGCTTGACTTCTTCCCCTAGGCGGCGATCAGACGGGCCGCTCGAGCGGACAGCGTGCTGAAGCGAAAGCATCCGAACGAGTGACCGGCCGTGCTTCCCAGTTTCTTAACTCTTTTAATTCGTTTAATCCGTTTAATGTTTGGTCGGAGGGATAAACGGACGTTTTTTAATCCACTGCTTGTTCGCTTTTGGCAGGCGAAGGCACAAGTTATTGCCTCTTGCTGGCAGTCGCTGCAAGTGGAGGTGAGCAGTGGCGACTGATCGCTCAAACACCAGTGGAGATAAAAGAATGCGTGCTTGTTTTGTTCCACGCTTGTGACCACCCACTCGGAAGCGACGGGCTGCCGGTCGCAGCGGAACGAAAGAAATCACTTGATCGTCGAGTTTGAGCGTCAAGCAGACATCTTTCTCTGTACCGAGCATTTGCTAGTCCAGAGCGACCGCTCGAGTAGGGAAGCGGAAGCAAAATGAAGATTAGAATGCCCGCGTTCAGCAGAGAGCGAGCCCCTTCGCCGGCAGCAAAAGGTCACTTCCGATGCCGGGAATCGAACCCGGGCCTTCCGGGTGAAAGCCGAAAATCCTAACCACTAGACCACATCGGAACACAAGAAGGCCGCCCAAAGTCCACCCTTTCGCCTTTTGAACGGGTCTACAGCGGGCGTGTGCGTGTGCTCGCCGCCTCTCGCCGCCGCACACGCCTTCCGTCACACGCGCCCCGCCGAGCGCGCTCAAGAGACACGCCGCCGCCGTCGAAAGCAGGGGCGTGTGGCCTAATGGAAAGGCGTCGGACTTCGGATCCGAAGATTGCAGGTTCGATCCCTGTCACGCTCACCACTCCTTTTGCTGTCGTCGAAGAAATGAACCGGAGCGTAGGAATGCGTACTTCATTTTATTTTGCATGCTGTCCATTCAATCCTTTGCTCCTATTCCCGCCTCTCTAGCTCTCGCTCATTCTCTCCACTGTCTTCGCGCCCGAATGGCCGAGTTCCGCGAGTCGCCGTGGGACGAGGAGGCGGACGGCGTGCCGGCCGAAGTGCTGCGCGCGACCGCCGACCTTTACATGCGCCTGCCGATCCGCCGGCCGAACCGCGACGATCGCTCGCTGGACCTCGTGGAGGAGATGCTGGAGCACGTGCGGAAGACGAGCGTCGACCTGCGGCCGGCCGTCGTTCGCGCCGCGCCCGCCGAGCGGAAGACGGACGGACAGCAGCTGGAGCAATTCGCAGAAGAAGTGAGTTCTCGAGAGCTTCCACCGATTTTTCTCGTGATCTCTCCGCTTTCAGGCTGCCTATCTGCACGCCCAAATGGCCGCTTTCCGCGCCCGCCTCGCCGCCGTCCGCGAGCGAAACGCCGAGAGTTTCGCGCAAGAAGTGAGTCCTTCACCCCATCTTCTGCTCACTCTTCTCCTTCCAGCAAACGCACCTGGAGGCCTGGCGGGACTTCGAGACGGAGCGGCAGACGGCCATCCTGCGGCGCGCCCTCGGCCTCCACTCGGGAGCTTCGGCCGCCCACGCGCACTTCGGGACGACGATGGCCGCCGCCGTCCGGCAGTTCGCTCGCCGCTCGCCTTTCCTGTCCGAAAACTTCGCGGAGCACCTCGCCGAACACGTGACCTGGCTGCCGGCCGTGCGGAACCGCGCCTGGAGTCGCTTCATCGCCCGCGAAGTGCCCGAGATGGCGGGAGACGCGCAGACGGAAAGTGAGGGCGGCGAATAAACACGTTCCAACCGATCATTTCGTCCGATTGCTCGGGTTGTTGGCAAAAAAGGAATAACTGGGCCTTCGACGAGCAGACAGCGAAAGAAATGTTTCTTGAAAGCAAACAGCTCTCAATCAATTGAAAAAGTGCAAAAAGCCCGATCCGCCAAGCTGGAGTCGAACCAGCGGCCTATGGATGACAACTCCTCGCTTTACAGTCCACCGCTCTACCAACTGAGATATTGGCGGGGCACGGAACCAACGGGAGCAGCCGCACTTCTGCCCGCCGCTTGCTCGCTCGCTAATCGCCCGGCGAGCGGAGAACGAGCGGGAGCACTTTTTAGTCGCCCGCGAGTGTCTTTGAGACGACGAACGGATGAATTGTTTTTTATTGATCGCTTCTCAAGAGACGATGGTCACCAGAAAAGCACCCTTGCTCGAGCAGCAGAACGAAGATCGTTTTTGGCGCTCGTAGTCGACACTTCGAAACAATGCTTGCTTGCAAACGCTCATCGGAACAAGACGGCGGGTTTCATCGCCGTCCTTCTTCATGGAATAATTCGTTTCCATTTACTGCGATCACCATTTGCAAACGAACAATGCGGCAGCGAACCTTCTGCTTTTGTGATTGTAATGGAGGTTGAAGGCTGTGGAACCCGCAGTCGTTTCCCTTGCGATTTTCTTCGTCGGACACTTTTAAGGAACGGTGATGACTCGCTGCGCGTTGCTTCTGCTTCTCTTCGGATTGCTGGTCGACGCGGAGATGCGAGTGACCATTCGGAAACGGCAAGTCGTCCGTCGATCGATCGGTGAGAAGAAACAATCGATCCCCTTCAGTTTTCCTTTCCAGTGAAGCGGAGTGCCGTCTTGCCGCCGGCCACCGAACTGCTGACCAGCCACAACCAGCAATACTACACGGGCGTCGTCTACGTGGGCACTCCGCCCGTTCCGTTCACACTCAACTTCGACACGGGCAGCGACACCACCTGGTTCTCGACGGCCGCCTGCCGGAACGAAAAGGGCGTCCAGTGTTCGACCCAAACGCACAAGTACGACGCGAGTCGTTCGAGCAGCAGTCGGCCGACAAGCAGCAACTTCACCATCGAGTACTCGGATGGTTCGAGGGTGCGCGGCGTTTACGTGCGGGACACAATTCGGGTACTTTCTCTTGCTTCCTTCCACTGCCTATTCTTTGCTTACAGTTCTCTGCGAACACTTCGAATGGACTGGTGGACTTTCCGTTCGGGGCGGTCGACTACGAAGAGGGGATGCAGGACGACGACAACGACGGCATGAGCGGTCTTTCTTTTGGGGCAACCGCACTGGACGGCGGCCTGATCGGCTACTTGAAGAAGAACCGAGTATTCGAGGTGCCCGCCCTTGTCTTTCGCCTTCCCAAAACGGCGAACTCCACCGGCGAGTTGACTTTCGGGAGTCGGCAGTCGGACAAGTGCGGTCCGCTGATCACGACCGTCTTCGCCAACATCTACAAACCATACTGGGCATTTGAAGTGTTTAATTCCGTTTATTCCTTCATTCAATCCCTCCCGTTCAGATCAAAAGCAGTCGGCTGGACGGTGCGGAGATCTTCGGCTCGAGCATCGGCGTCTCGGACACGGGCACCACGCTCGTGACGGTGAACGAGACGATTTTCGCCGCCCTGCAGGCCAAATACCCGCTCTACCCGCAGAAGATTTCCTGTTCGGGCGAGGAAGTGCACTCGTTGAAGCTGGAGTTCCTGATTGGCGACCAAACGCTCACCCTCACCGGCCTCGACCTGCTTTACGTGCAGGGCGAGGACTGCCACGTGGGCATCACGTCGAGCGGCAAATCGCCAATCGGGTGGCTCTTCGGCGACGTCCTCATTCGACACTTCTGCCAATTTTACGACTACGAGCGGGAGACTATTGGATTCGCCCCCTCGTTGTGATTGCCCCTTTGTTTGCCCCGAACGAATGAACGGAATGAGCAACAAAAACGGCAATTTATTTCATAACAATCAAAGGCGACAATCAACAACGAACCACGGCGGAATTTAAGCGATGATCTCGTACTTGACGGGATTCAACACTTCGGGCGCGTTCTGCTTGTTCACCTTGATCAGGTGGGCGGGACGGGGTCCGGCGGGCTGCAAGCAAAAGGAATAACGAACGGTCAATCGAAGAGGAGAGGACTCACCTGACGCTTCAGCGGGCGCCACTCGGCCTTGCCCTCCTTCACCTCGCGCTTGTGCGCGTCGTTGGCCTTGCAGCGGGCGAGGAACTCCGAGCGGGAGTGCGACGGCTTCACGTGCTCCACGCGGACGTTGATGCGCTTCGGGATGATGCGGTTGCTGCAGACGGAGACGAATGAATACGAGGAGAAGGAAGGAAGAGGACTCACCGAACGCGCTTGTTGACGATCACTCCGAGCGCGTGCTGGGTGACGTTGAAGACGCGGCCGGTCTTTCCGTGGTAGACCTTGTAGGGCATTCCCTTGTGGAAGGCGCCGTTGCCCTTGATGGTCACGATGTCGCCGCGCTTGTACGTGCGGTAGAACGTGGAGAGGGGCTCCACGCCGCGCTTGCGGAAGTCCCGCGCGAACATGTAGCGCGTGCCGCGATGGTATCCGTTCGGGTTCACCATTTTGGATTGGCCTGAGCAGAGCGGGGATTAGTGGGGAAAAGGAGGCGATGAACACGAAACGAGGAGATAGCGGCAGCTCGCGACGAACGAGTGGCTCGAATGGAAGCGGACGGAAGAAAGGAATCGTGTTTATGCCCGAAGATGAACGTGATTACAGATCGAATGAACGAGATGGACGGAATGGACGGCAGAAGATCGAGGAATGAGGGCGGAAAACGGGGGAATCACTGCGGCATTCGCCACTCCTGTCGGCAGAGCGGGCAGGCGGGCTTGGAGTGGGCGGACTGGGAGGAGGTCCACTTGTAGATGCAGTGCATGTGGAAGGCGTGACTGCACGTGCCCACGACCATCGGGCACGGATCGCCCGGCATGCGGCAGTCGACGCAGCAGCCCTCGAAGGGCGAGTGGCAGATGCCGCATTTGTCTTCGCGCGACTCCCGCCAGCGCCACTCGCCCGTCAGCTGGACCTGCTTGATGGTCAGCTGGAGGCTCGTCTCGGTCGGCAGCTCCACCGGCTTCACGACGATCGAGCGGCGCTTCGGCTTCCGTCTGCTCGTGGGCGTCATTGCGGGCGTGCGGGCGGAAGGGCTGCAAAGAACGAGTGGAGAGAGTGGAGAAGAATCTGTTTTGAATTCCCCGACCCAAACGCAAGAGAAGACCGCGGGAGTTGGAGAAATTCGACGAGTTCGAGGAAGTGAAAGAAATTCGCACAAATTGGCAGGAATTCGCTCGAAAACGGACGCTCAAACGCCCCGAATCGGTTTCTGCAACCAATTTTAATGAATTTCCCCAAACAAATCCCAAAGAAACGAACGAAAAGGACCGAAATTCACGAGAATGCGACCGAATCGGCGAAAGAAAGCGGCGAGCGACAGAAAGCGACCTACTCGCCGCCTGACGCCCAACGCGGACCTCGCAGGCGACCGCCGTCGGATCGCTGCGGGACCGCCGCCGCGTTCGGACGCGAATTTCGGCCGACGCTCGGTCGCTCGCTTCCGCCCGCATTTCGTCCGTGATTCTTCGTCCTTTGCGGCCGCGTTCTGTTCGGTAGTCGATTCGTTTCCATTCGTCTTCCGATTCGATCGAATTGCCGCCGAATTCCGGTCAAAACAACTCCGACTTCGCGAGAAATAAATTATTTTCCGAATTTCTCTTGATTTTCGCGTTCATTCGATGTTTACTCGCGGTTTACTCGCAATTATCCCGGATTTCTTCTTCCGATTAATTTATTTCCGTTTGCAGCACGGAAATCTCGAAGTGATGGGTTGGGGCGCCGTCTTCTACCGCCTGGTCGGCCGCCGTTTCTCCACGACGCTCCTCGCCGCCTCGGCCGGCGTGTTCGGCTTCGATTTGGTCGTGAACAAGGCGACGGACGCCTACTGGAACAGCGTGAGTCCTCCTTTATTTTCGTTTGTTTGCTGCTCGAGTTCAGGAAACTTATTCGCTTCCTTTCGGACAACTCCACCGGGGCAATAGGGGTTTATTTGGTTTCGAATCCGCTCGCAAAAATCCGCCGGCTGCTCGCGTTTACCGCCGGTTGTTGTTGGTGGCGGGGACAGTGGAGACGATCGGGACGTCGGCGTCCCCGCGGCCGCCCTCCCGCATCGTTCGGATGCGCGCCTTCCAGACGGCGCGGCCGACGGGCGTCTTGCCGAGGCTCGTGAACACGTAGCAGGTGCCGGCGGCGATCGAGCAGCTGAGGACGGGCGCCAGCATGCACACGATCGTCGTCAATGTCATCCAACCGTCCCCGTCGATGCGCATTTCTGAAAGCGGGCGAGGGATTAGCGGGAGTTTTCGGCCACCAACCTGATCGATGCGAATCGAAAATCCGAGAGAAACGAACGGCTTCTTGGACGCGAGGAACGAGGGCGAATCCCGACCGGGCGTGCGGCTGGTCAGAGACTAGAAATAAAAAATCGGGGTTCTTGAACGGGCGACTGGGCTTCAATTTGCATCCTCTCCTCTCATTCATCCCACTCGTTTCAGATCAACAAGGGCAAGCAATGGAAGGACATCAAGGGCATCGTCGAGGCCCGCTTCAACGAGGCCAAAGAGCAGGCCCGTCTGGAGGCCGTCGAGGAGGCCGAGTCCAACGTCCAGGAGCAGATGCCCGAGCCGGACGCCAACCAGAACAAGACCCCGTCCAACGAGGGCAAGGGCGAATAAGAGCCGGCCGCCGCGTGAGGCCCGTTTAGATGACCATTTCGTTTGTTTAGTGCATGTGAACAGTTCGAGTAAACGACTTCTTCCTTCTTCTGCGTGATTAACGGGGTTTATTCGTGGTCAATTGGAGGCGGGGTTCACTCGCAGCCGGGCACGTTGCGCGGCCAGTCGCAGACGGCGAGCGGCGTGTTGAAGACCGTCCCCGAGGGGCAGTCTTTGGGCACCCAGACGCCGTTCGCGCACTGGTAGAACTTGGAGCAGACGTTCCGGTCACGACGATAACCGCTCGCGTCCACTCCTTCCTGCAATCGACGGGAAGGATGAGGGGGAAGAGGGGCGAGGCTCACCGTGCACTTTCCCTTGGGCGGGCCGCTCGGTTTCTTGCCACCCGTGTGCTCCTCCTCGTCCTCGCCGTCCTCGTCGGAGATCGGCTCCGAAACGGTGGGCTCCTCGTCGGCCGCACTGCTCTCCTCGCCCTTGCATTTGCCCTTCTTGCACTTCTTGAGGGCGTCGTCAAAGACCCGCCCGCCCGGGCACGTCTCCTCCACAAACGCGCCCTCCACGCAGCGGAGGAACAAGTGGCAGTTGTGTTTGTTCGCCTTCAGCTGCCCCTCGTAGCACTTGGGTTGGTTTTCGTAGTCGCACTCGAAGTTCAAATCGCAGCGTTGGCTCTTGAGCATAAGAATCAACTTGGGAGAAGGGAAGAACCAACCTTGTGGTTGAAGAGGGCGCCGTACGAACAAATCTTCTCGACAAAGATGCCGTGATCACAGACCAGGTATCTGGAAGCAAGTGAACAGAGAGGGGTGGCCGGAGTGCTCACTTGTTGCACGAAAAAGGATGCCGTTTGGTCTCTCCGTCGTGGCACTCGTCCCCGATTTCCGTCTCGGATTCTTCAAGCAGCCTCATTCAATCCCCTTGTTCCCTAGACCTACCCGCGTGTTTGCAGCTGACTTCCTTCGAACACTCGCCGTTCAGGAAGGCCATCTGCTTCTTGCAGCGGACGGTGCTCCACTTGCCGTCCAGACACAACCGCGCGTACCCGCACTTGGGCATCGCTTGGACGGCGCCGGTCGGGCATTCGGAGGTCTCCTCGTCGCCGCAGCCACCCCCCTCCACGCACTGCTGCTCTTTCGTGCTGAAGTGCTCGCTGTACGGGCACTGCATCTCCTCGTAGCGGCGCGTCTTCTTGTCGCACTGGAGGAAACGCTGGCAGTCGGTCGGGATCGCCAGTTTGGGACTGTCGGCATCGCAGCAATCCTCGTCGTTGCACTTCAAAACAAATGATTGTAGTCAAAAGAAGAAGAATCCCCACTTCTTCGGAGTCCTGAGCCGGCGGCTTCCACTCGGGGATCGACTCGGCCGCCCCACCCGACGGGATGAAAACTCCACTCGGTTCGCACTCCTCCGCCGTGCACGCTTGAGTTTCTCGGCCTGAACGGAGGGGAATAAACGGTAGGAAGAAGAAGGGGGTGGACGGACTGAAGAACTTCTCGTTCGGGCACTCCACCAACTGCCAGTGGCCCGCGTAGCACTTCATGAAACGACTGCAGTCGTTTTTCCCGATCACCACTGCGCCGTCCGTGCACTCCGTCTGCGAGAAGTTCGAGTCGTCGTCCGGGTTCTTTGGTCCGCTTCCACTCGACGGAGGGTTGTGCTCTTGCGAGCAGTCGGGGCATTGGGCTGAACGCAGGAGGATGAGGATCGAGAGGAAGAAAGACCCACGATGCAGCTTCCCGCTCGGCAGTTGGCACGGCTTCCAGTGCAGGATGGAGTCCTTGCACACGCCGTAGCTGATGCAATCCTTGGACTTGACGAAGGAGTTCTCTTTGCACGTCTCCTCCGCTTCCTGCTCCTCTTCCTTCTCCTGAACGACCCACCAAGTGGTAAGAAGTGGGCGAAGAACCCACTTGTTCGTCGCGATGGCGGCACTTCGGATCGAAGACACACTTCTTTTCCTCCTTCGAGTAGCGGCTCTTGGACGGGCAGACGAACGATTGGAAGCGATTGTTGTGGCAGCGGAAGTACTCGTAACAGGAGACCACGAAGCTTTGCCCCTCCTCGCACTCGTTGCCGCACTTGAAGTCCGACGAGCACGCCCGCCGGTGGGGGTCGTAGCCCTCGTTCTTCGGGCACTCGTAGTGCCGCCAGAAGAGCTGCCCGTCGTCTTTCGCGTCGCATTGGTAGAACTGCAGAAAAGATTGGAGGAGTCGGAAGAAGGACCCACTCGTGTGCAGTTCGCGCTGTCCGGCTTCCGCTCGTCGGCCGCGCAGGGCGGGTGTTCGCTGGCCGGCGGCTCGCACTCCTCCTTCAACTCCTTCTTGTGCACACACTTCTCGTCCTTGAGCACGAACTCCGGACGGCATCGGAACTGGACGGGCGTGAGGCCTCGGCAGAAAATGAACTCCGGCCGGCAAATTCCGAACGGGACGAGGCGCCACTCGAATCCCCTGCAATCCCCGCACATTCCTTCGACCCGAATGCCCGCGAACAGACCGGCAGCTGAAGATGGCCGGGCAGTTGTCCTGCGGGCGGGTCGGCGGCAGCGGCCCTTCTCGCGGTCGAAAAGCGAGTCGGGGCCGCAGAAAATGAAGTCCTTTTCGGGCGTCGCGCACGTCACGAACCTTCGAATTCCTTCGTCGATCAATCAGATGAAGATAAGCTAACAAACCAGTCTTGACATCGCTGCGATTGGGCGGCAGTTGCCACGCCCATCGGACTCCCGTTCGGTCCCTTCTGCTGGTTGCAGTGCAGGGCTTCCAAGTGCGTTTTGATCGGCTGGACTTGCGCCTTGTGGGCGAAGTGGCAGAACGGGGCGGCCGGCACACACGCGAGATCGCGAGCGCGGAGCGCGTGGCCTTTCGGGCAGGCGACCGTCAGCACGCCCGCCATTCCCGCACAGATCAACGCTTGGCGGGAGCACTGGTTGGCGTCCGCGGCCACGTGCACGAATCCTTGCGGCGAATTCGTTCGGCAGAAGCCCGTCCCCTGCAGAACAACGGAGTGCTCGCGGACAGCCCTTGAAGACTCACATCGACCAGCTTCTCGGTCGCGTGGTTTAGCTGGTTGGAGGAGGAGTCGAAACAAGTGGGCTGGTCGTCCGTCGAGCGGCAGGCCTCGTCCACGAACACCTGGCCGGTGGGGCAGTGCTCGAAGCGGATGGCCAACGGCTCGCAGACCAAGAAGGTTGGGGAACACGGCCCGAGTTGGATTTTGGGATGACTAAACCAACGAATGAATGAGTGGACGGAGAGTGCAGACCCCAGTTTCCGGCAGTATTCGATCAAACTGCGCTGTTGGAGCGGATGTTCGACGGGCGGCGAGGGAGGGGCGGCGGGCGGGGGTTGAAGAGCGGGCGGCGGTTTCTCCACTAAACGCTCTCGATTAAACGAATAAAAGAAGTGGGCACCGACAGTTTCGAAGCGAAATCTTCATCGCGTTGATCGTTCGGGTGATCTGAAACGAACAACCGTTCACTCCCATAGAAGCCCTCGCTCCTCGCACCTGCTCCTCGAAATCCTCCCCTCCGACCGCATGGTGGACGAGAAGGACGAAGACGAGCGGGATGAGCGGCCACTTGCCGGACACCCGCATTTCGATGCCGAAGGTTCGAATTCGCGTGCTCGAATCAAAACGACCGAATTCCCGCTGCTTTTCGGTCGGTGTGGCCGTTCGGGAGTCAATTTGGGCGGCCGTTCGCCCCGTCGGCCTTCTGATTCACGCCGCCGCCTCATTTGACGACCTTTCTGCCGTTCGACCGCCGTTTGCTTCGATTAGCCCGATCGTTACACTCCGCTTCGACTGCTCACTCGCTGGCTCGTGATTCGTGTGAATTTCGACACAAATGAACGCACTTGATTACGTGCAGACTTCTCGAAAATACCGTAAGCAAGGAAGCAGAAAAAACGTGTGTGTAATCGAATTTTGACGATTACCGTTGCTTCAAATGTGTGTTCATGCTTGTTTCTTTCCGGCGGCCCATCCTTTCCTGCTCGCGGCTGACCACCGGCGGCTTTCGGTCCACTTGGACGTTCTTTTGTGCCGCTCGTTGCCAAGCAATCCTTCCGCTCTTCCTTGCGGCTTCTGTTGTGCGGATGGATGATCGACGGGCGAATGTTTACGATCGAAATCAACACTCGTTTCTTTCGCGGACGATCCGACCGCCGCGTTGGCTTCCGGTCGATAAGATCGCCGCCGAGCGGGACGAACCGCGAGCAAAACGACGGCCGGCGACCGTTGGCGTCACGAAAATCCGCCGCTCGACCGCCACTCCCGCCGCCCGAGACGCGACCGGCGGGCGGGCGAGCGGGAGCGTGAAGCCCCGCGATTTCCGAGGGGCCCGGGCGGGCAGAAGCGGGCGAGCGAGCGGGCGCACACGGGCGTGTCGGGCGGTTCGGAGTGAAGCCGCCCGGTTTGCGGGCCTCTTGCGAGCGGCGGGCAGCATCGTCGGCGGGCCTTTCGGGCGGAGAGAGTCGAGGCCTCGGCCGGCCGGTCGGGCAGGATATTCGGCGGCGGTCAGCCGGCCGTCCTCCTTGCGGTTTCTGCCGCTCGGCCTTCTTCACACGCCTTTCGCTTTCACTTGGAGCTGGGAAGGACGTCGGCCGGCAGAGCGGAATTTCCGTGAAGCAAACGGATGGAATTCCTGCCATCCTTTTCGCGCACTCCTTTCTTCCCCGCAACCGAAAGGTGGTCCAGATGTTCATTCCACTCGTGTGAATGGCCGCTCTCCGCTGCCCGCAATCACCGGGTTGTAATGATGACGACGAGAGGGAGCGGAGTCGCGACTCCTCGCCCTCCGCCGACCTCCGCAGAACCCCCGCCCGACCACGTAGCGGGGCGAACGAATGCGAGGCGGTCCGCTCGCAGTCGAAGCAGCGGGCGGCGGGCGAGCGCGGGCGGGCGAGCGGGTGTTGAGGTCGTTTAGTCGGGAGTTTGCGGAGCGTCCCGCTCGCCGCGCACTCCGCTTTGACGTTCGTTTCGTGGTCACTTTTCGCTTTTCCGACTTCATCGTCCGGGCTTTCGTGTGCTCTCGAGCATTCGTTGCGTTTATTCCTCGTTTCTAACCAGTTCATCCGCCTCTTTGTTCCAGCTTCCACTCGCTTCTTCCGCGCCCAATGCCCAACCCCCCGCAAGCGGCCGCCAAGGAGCGTCACGAGCGCAAGATGAAACTCCAACGAGAGCGCCGCCAGCGCAAACGGGAGGCGCGGGAGCGAGCGGAGCGCAGCCGCTCGGAACGAACCGAGGGGACCGTGGAGGACGAGGAGATGGACGACGAGATCCTCAACGAGGCCGACGGTTGGGACGAGCACGACTCGAACGGCATGGAGGAGGAGGCGGAGGAGTTCGACGAGCTCTCCGAACTCAAAACCTTCCAGCCGCAGGAGGAGGAGGGCCGCCGATTGCGCCCGCGGGCCGTGAGTTCTCGCCTTCGATCCTTCGAGCGCCGCCTTTTGTTTCCAGCCGCCCGTGGTGCCCGCCGAGCAGCGCGCGGCCAAACGGAATGACCGGCCGGCCTCCGCGGAGAACGCCGAGCGGGACGCAACGGACGAGGTGCCCCGCTTTCCGTTGCGTTCGATCACTCCTCTCTCTCCGCTTTGCAGATCGCCTCGCTGTACGGAAATTTCGAACTGCCGCCCGAAGAGGAGGACGAACCGACGGGCGGAGAGGCGGACGACGGCGAGGCGGACGAAGAAAAATACCAAGAGGCCGAGGTGGCGATCGCCAATCTTCTCGTAGGTTTCCGTCTGCTTTTGGACACGGGCGTTTGATTCCCATGCATTGCGCCTTTCTTTCGCTTTCAATTTCTACCGTTTCTTTTGCAACTTGGGCATTTCCACGCACATTGGCGGGCGAGGAGCAGGGGGAGAGCGAAGAATTCGGTCGCTGTTGGCGCTCCGCGGAGCTCTGGAGGGCGAAAAGCGGGGGGTTGGGCCACGCGCCGGTCTCCCGCTTCGTCCGCGTGCCCTCCGGCGGGCGCGTTTTGGCCGCTCGCTGTGGGCAGGCGGGCGGGCGGACACTCGCCGACGGTCCGGCCAACCGCACCGCCGCCCTCCGCCGGCCCTCCGCCGCGCCTCGTCACCGCGGACGCCGCCATCCGCCACCCGGCCGGCCGCCCGGCGCCCGGTCGCCACTTCGAGAGCCCCGCTCCACTTCCCCCGCGCCCTCTTCTCTCTTCAAGGCCGCCCGCCAGCGCGCCGAATGCCGGCGGCTTGCGGCGCTCCCACCGCGCCCGCCGACCTCGACCGCCCGCCCGGCTGGCGGACGTCGAGGGGGCGGCGGCGGCGGTCAGGCGCCCCTCGTGTACACGTGTGTGCGGCAGGCGGGCAGCGGGGAAGGGGATTTCGTTCGGTTATTGAATTCGAGCATTATTCGATTAATCTTGGTACTCCTGTTTACCCACTGACTTCTCTCCACTTGCAGAAGGGCGAAGTGATGAACGACGACCAGTTGACCCGGCTGATCATCACGCAGATCGCCGCCGAGCCCGCCCTCTGGGACATCCACCACGAGGACTACTCCAATGACAACCAGCGACATCGCGCCTTCACTCGCATCCAAGAGCGCATCGCCGCGAAGGGCGCCAGCCTGCCGCAGTGTGAGTGGTAGAGGTCTTTCACTCACTAATCGCTCGTTTGATTGCAGCGACGAGTGTGCGGGACAAATTCCGCATTCTGAAGCGGCGGTTCATCTCCGAGCACGAGCGCTACGGCCGCGAGTCCACGTGGACGCTGTACAAACCGCTGTCCTTCTTGATCCCGTACGTGGAGGCCTTCAGCCGCAAGAAGAAGCTGGGCGTTCCGGTGCGCAAGCGAGTGAGTCTTTCCTTTTTCTTTCCCCCTTCTGATTTCTTCCTGCAGACTCTCGCCGAGTACGAGTCGCCGGTGGACGAAGAAGAAAAGACCCCGCTAGAAGAGATGGACGTCCACGATCTTCTCCAGAAACTACTGCCCAAGAACGTCCAGCTGCCCCCTCGCGACGGCTTCAAGAGCAAGCGGGAGAACGGCGACTACTATTCGGTTTGTTCCGTCGGTTGTCCGCGTGTCAACGATCTCCGCTGCTTGCAGAAGGACGACGGCTTCTCCTCGTCCGCCGAACGGGGCTTTTCGCTGTCGGTGGTCGGAAACAAGCGGATGAACGGTTCGTTTCTTTTGCGGTTGGAACAAACAAACGAGACGAAAGGAAGCAGTCGATAGAATGAAGGCATTCCGTGGATTGAAAGCAAGTGTCTTCCTTCAAACAATTTCAATCAAGCGCCGTCGAAAGGAAACGGAAGGGGACGACGAGTTCGATCGAGCGCCCGCCGAATCAACAGTCGAGGGGCGCGACGGCGGCGGAGGGGCGACGGGGTCTTTCGATCGGGACTCTCGACACACGCACGCGTTTCGACTCCCGCCCGGTCCCCACTCGCCCATCCGCTCGGTCCGCCCGCCGCCCGTCCGCCGCTCTCCCCGCGGCCCGCCGGTCGCTTTCGCTTCGCATCGACGGTCGGCGGGTCGATGCGGGGCCTCGCCGCTCTGCACTCCGCACGACCGGGCGAATATCAACGTTGCTTCCCGTCCGCCCTTTCATTCGCCCCGCCGGTGGTCGTCTGCACTCGATTCTCGCGTTTTCGTCCGCTCGTTTCTTCGCCTCGTTTTCCCGCACTCACACGCGATTGCCCTCGAATTTGATTCGAGGATTCCTTTTGTTTCCCGACGGGTCAAGGGATCGATCTCTTCGCTGGGATCGTCGATTTTGTGCTCGCAATCTTTGATCTGCCCTGCCCTGCTCGCGATCAGGCCGCCGCCTTCATCAGCCGCCTGTCTTTCAGCCTGCTCTTGCCGAAAAGAATGAAGCGCGCCGCCGCGAAACCCCCGCTCTCCCCGCCGCTCCCGACCGCCGCCGTCGACCTCACCGAAGGGGACATCGACCGCGTCCTGAAGGCGGACGAGCGCCTGCCGGCCGCCAAGAAACGCCTCTCGTTCAACACGTACGGCAAATCGGAGAGCGAGTCCTCACACTTCAATCGAATCATGTTCCGCGCGGGCCCGCACGTGGCCTTCGAGCGCACGAACTACGTCCAATGCCGCGTGTGTCACAAGCTGCTCGTCGCCAAACTGACCGGCGGTTCGAATCCTGCGTACGTCCCCTTCCTCGCATCTCTCCTCCATTCTTCCCGTCCGTTTAGTCGCCATCGAAAGCACTGCAAAGGCCGCCTGCCGTTGGTCGAGGCGACGGACGGCGTGCAGGCGGCAACGGACGAGAAGGCGGCCGACGGGGAGCGGGAGCCGCTGGACGACAAGACGATCGCGCTGATGAACTCCCTGTTGACCGAGGACCAGCGGGAGGTCGCCCTCAAGGTGCTCGAGGAGTTGGCCAGCGGCGATATCGACGAGGACGAGGCGAGCGCCCGTCTGGAGACCGCCGGAGCGGACGAAGCGGTCGGCACCTTCGTCCGGGAGCTCGTCTCGCTTCTCGGGTTCGTTCTTCCCGCCGGTCGAAGGATTTTCTTTCGTTTAGTGCGGGCAAGAACGAACTCGGCGACGAGGCGGTCGACCTGACCGAACGCTTTCGAGCGGCCGCGAGTCCCACTTCTCTTTCAGCGGTCGGAGGTAACGGGGAGAAACAATCGAAAGCAAGAAACAAACTAACGATAGCAACTACCAGTCCTTTCTATCCCGCCCACTTTCTTCTAATCGACCTCGTTGGTTGCAGGCACCGTCCAGCACAGCAACACGCGCTCCCGCGCGAGCAGCCACTCGGCCACCCCGACGCCCGACTTCGAGCATCCCGCTCGCGCCGCCTACCGCATCCGGCAGACGTACATCTTCATGCGGGTGCAAGGCACGAACAAGCCGGTCCTCTGCAAGGCCAACGACGAGGACTTCTTCCCGCCCAACCGGACCACGAACTCGGCCGTCGACCGCTCCAAACTGCTGCCCGGGCAGATCATCACCACCTAGTGAGCCCTCCTTCTTTACGTTCATTCTTTTATCCCCTTCTTTTAGCTTCGGCTACGATCAAGTGAAGACGGCGTGCGTGGTCGAGGCGGTCGGCGAGTGGGACGTCGTCCTCCGCCAACTCCGCGAGCAGATCGCCCAGGAGGTGGGCGGCGGCAAGAAGCAGAAGAACGCGGACGACTTCAAGGGTTCGTTCTTCCTTCCATTTCCTTCGTTCAGCCACTCGTTGCAGGCAGCCTGATGGACCGCTTCTTCGGGCCCGAGGAGGAGAAGGAGGACCAGAACGGCGGCGAGTGCTCGTCGCCCAGCAGTTCGGAGTCCCTCAACCAGCAGCCGCCCGCCAAGATCGCCCGCCGCGAGCCGCCCGCCTTCAGCCACGACCAAATCGCCCGCCGCTTCGAGGACCTGGAGGCCCGAGTGCGCGTGCTCGAAGGTCGCTTCATCCCGCCGAGCACCGAACGCGATCTGTGACCCGCCCGATCGCTTCGTTTCTTTCACTGAACACACCAATTCCTTCTCTCTTCCTCGTTACCTCTACGTCTCCCCCGTCTTTTCCACTTCCACGTGCAATCCGCTCTCCTTTGATTGCACACTTGCATCTCCGATCCACGTGTCCACGCCAGTGTTTCCTTTAGATGAATTGTGTTTGTTTGTTGTTTGTCGTCGATGATTCCCGGATTTCTGCTCATGACATTCCCGTTTGCTCGCAGAAGGCAATAAATCAATGGATTGCACACGGTACTTCGCTGCGAACGGCTTGGATTGGTGGACGGATTAGTTGGGACGGGGTTGTTTAAGTAGTAAGACACTTTCGTTTCACACCATGAGAATTTTAATAATAAAAAAGCGAAAAAGGTGACGCTCCCGGCCGGACTCGATTTCATATGGGCGGTCGCGCGCCTGCTGCAGGAGGACTCTCTACCTGCCTGTTTCTCGTTAACCCCACCCCAATTTTTAGCCCTTTGCTCTAATCGAGCAAAACTTTTTTCTGGCTAGAGGAAGTCGCATGCGCGAAGTCCGAAAATGTGCATTTCGACCGCCGGCGAGCACGTTCAACGTTCCGTGCCGACGTTTCGCACTGTACAGTTTTTCATCGCCGTCCGAATTCACCCGGCCGGTGGAGGAAAAGATGCGTCTGGAACGAGAAACACCTTATTAGTTGACCGCATCATCAGGAAATGTCGTTGAAGGAAGTTGTGATCGACCAAAGTCGAAGGGTTGAGCGGAACATTGAAGAGGTCCGCATTCAAAACCGCCGTTCTTATGGGAGTTTGAACGGGTTGGCATGCGTATGGTCTTATTTTAAAGCGAATAACACGGGCATTTTGATTGCGTACAGGCGGCAGCAGCGGCCTGGATCAGTTGGCTAAGATTTTGGTTCAAGCCGCGGCTTCTGATTGCAACCAATAAAACGATCTCTCATTGCAATAAGCGTTTAAAAGTGCTGAAAAACTTCATAAAAGCATTAAATGGATTCAAAAACCTAACAATCCCTCAGCTGGATACCGCACAAAGTTTCCTCGACTGCTGGTAACCGTGAGTCCTGCTGACGTTCGATTATTGAGTCGCCTAAGCAGGCAGAAGCTCGGATAGCTGATGCTACTGGTTAAACTTAATCAAACATTGCTGAAAATGATTGGAAACACAAGGCCAGTAAGCAGAAGCACGAAAAAATAGTATGAACTTTAAACGGACATAAATGCTCAACGACGCTTTCCTGGTTTCTGAAAGTTTCGGGTCTCGTCCAGCTTGCCCGCAAGGGTCCCCAAACACTATATTTGCATCATTAAGCCCCCGCAACTCATCTAGCCTTTTCTATGAGCCGAAATTGCAGTATTTCGTCCATAACTTGGCTAAACGGTGGAATTTCGGAGAGATCTCTTCAGAATTCGATTCCTTAGGTCACGGGGGACAAAATGGAACGGTAAAGAACGGCAAAACGTGCCGTCCCTGGCCGGACTCGAACCGACAATCTTCTGATAGCTTACTCAGTAAAGTAGAAGTCAGACGCCTTATCCATTAGGCCACAAGGACTCACGTGTACGCACAATTCGGCGGGCTGAAAACCGAGCGGGGAGGCGCACGTCTTTGTGTGTGCGCTCGTCGCTCGCTGCCAGCCGCTCCTCCCCGCATGTCGCTCGAAACCGAACGAACTACGCGTAGAGCGAGGGAGCAAGACAGGGACAATCTTGCGCATATTACTGCGCATTTTTTGCAACAAGGGCTGTCGATGCAAATCCCTTTCTTATTTCGAAAAGATGGCGCAGCCAGTAGCAACAATTAGTAAAAGATAATTGTAAATAAAGGATTATTCGGTGCTTTTTTCGTCGAATAGTCTGATTTAAATTCTTCTCATTGCGGACGTTGTTCGGACTGCTGTCCGCTGGGAAAGCTTCTTTTACCGACACAATATGCTGCATTCTTGTCCATCGGTTGCCAGAAGTGTGATTTTAACTCGGGGACAAATAGCGAAATTATCCTTCGGCTTACTCATGCTGCTAAACCGTTCCCGGCCGATGTTCAACGTCGTTTAAACGATGCAATCGTTCCCAACGCCGCGTCAGTTCCTAGCCAAATGGAACAGCGCGTTAATATGATTTCCCCACTGCGTAGCCGAATGTTCAACGGCATCTGGTTCGAATACGACTCATGTTTGTCAGGTCACTCGCCTCCTCCGCACTCGATTCGCCTACGCTCCGCTCGCCTAACGGCGAGCTCCACTCGGCGAATCTCGTGCTTCGTCGGCTCGCTCCCGTTGCTCCTTACAACAACTCAGAAAGTGTTGCTCGCTCATTCTTTTGTGTCCGTCAGCGCTGAAATCTCCTGTTTATTCATTGCTGTTCGAATGAACACGCGGGCAGTACTCCTTCCGTTGTACTGATTTATGTGAGCAGACACGAGGCAATTGGTGTTGAGAATAACACGTACGAGTGAGTGATGGGAAGGCAGAGGAACAATTGGGAGCGTAAAGCACATTAACTAACAAGAAAGCTGTAGAACGAAAGAAGATGAGAGTGCCCGAATGTTGTTGAACGAAAGGAAGCCATTTGGCGGTCAGAAGCTCTTCGAGTGCCTTTGGATCGGGCCGAGCGGGAAGTATTTTGGGTACCAGACGCGGTACGTCACGAACCACGAGGCGACGGCGAAGAGGGCGCCGAGCACCTTGTGGGAGATCGCGTGGTAGTAGAACGACGTGATCACCAATTGGAAGTCCTGCAAAACGAGCAGAATAAACTAAAAAAAGAAGGTGGACGAACCCAAATGATGTGCACGAAGAAGATGCCGATGAAGAGCCACTGGACGGTGCGGGTCCTCTTCTGGAACTCCGTTTGGTCGCCCTTGGTCGGCGGCCGGACGGGCGTCGCTTTCGGCGAGAGCGGCCAGTTGCGGAAGGAGATCGCCTGCAAACACAACGGAAATGAATGGAAACAGTCAACGAGGAGAACCCACCTCTTCGCTCATCAGCAGGATGCTGTAGAGGAGGATGAACGTGTGGCCGGAAATGTCGAAGCCGGGCACCCACTTGCCGCCCAGATCGAAGCACTCCCGCCGCTGCCCGGCCGTCGCGCCCATGCACTTGCCGGTCATCCGCTCGAAGAACGTGAATCTGAACAAATAGAGGGAGGAATATGTATTCAGCAAAGAGGTGCGAACTCACGTGTTCGTGCATCCCCACCAGAAGAGCGTGGCCACGACCAGGCGGAGCAGGTGGGCGAACGTGAGGGCCGTCGAGTTGTGGTGCAGGAAGGAGGTGAGCGCGATGAACGGCGCCATGACCGTCACCGTCCAGAACCATCCCAGTTTCGTTCCGTAGACGTTGAAGACGTTGTGTTTCTAAACAGACAAACAATCAACCGACAACTAATCAGAGCAACTTGCCTGCATGAAATAATTCTCGGGCAGGTCCACGTACAGCGAGATCGTCGAGAGGGCGCTGATCATCGCCACGTAGAAGAGCGCCTTCTTCAGCGGCGACACGAACAGCAACTTGCGGGCCATCTGGACGAGCACGCCGTGCACCACGTCCACGCCGGTCGTCGGTTCGCTCAGCCGGCGGGGCGCCGGTTTGGTCGTCGTTCTCGATCGCATCTGAAGAGAATCGAGAGTCAACTAGACATGGAAATTCCCGAGAATAATTCACGGAAATAGACAACAAACAACCCGCTTTACTCAAAACAACGCTTGTTTATAACCGAAGTTTGTAAGGAGACGTCGACAAGCGGGCGTTTCGCAAAGGACGCCAGAAATCACCGCCAGAAAGCGGTCGAATGGTCGCGAGTGGATTTTGTTCCAGTTGTGCGGCTTTGGCCTTCTGTTGCGGTCGGCCTTCCGCCTTCTCGCCGCTCCCCGTCTGCTGCACGTGGGCGGAAAGAAGCCGCGGATTTCGGGGATCTTCCGCCGTTGATCGATGAGCGATTAATTCGATTCTTTTCCGACCTGAATGCCCGCGTTTCTCCGTCTGTCGACCGCCATTCGAACGTAAATTTTGGTCGTTGTGGCTCGTGTTTCGTTCGCTGGATTCGCTTCTTTCGTTCGGATTAAAACAATCGAATTCTACTCGCTTTTTTCCAAATTTCTCGAGCTATCTGCTAATTCCTTCGTTTTTTAGGCTGTTCCACGGAGCTCCGGACGGTGCGGGCAGCTTCCTCACTCGACTGTTCGCTTTCGTCTTTCGCCCCAAACCGCTCGCCGTCGCCTCGAATCCCGCAGTCAAACCGAAGGAAGCGGTGAAGAAGGACGGCGAAATGCGGCTGTCCACCGGTTTGCAGGCCTTCCGGCAGGTTCGTCTCCGTCTTCTGTTCATTCCTTTCATCCCGTTTGCAGCTCTCCTCGCAACCGCGCAAACCGATGATCAAATTCGTCGGACATCACGGCGACGTACCCCGCTTTGATCCCGCGAAGGCGCCGGCCGCCCAGTCGAGCAGTGGAAATCGTGAGTCTTCTTTCTTCCCTTCAATTGTGACCGCTCCGTTCAGAATCCGCGACCAAATCGAAGGCGGGCGGCGGCGCGATCCGCATCGACGAGCTGGACCTTCCGTTCCACTTGCGGCGGCGGCTGCCCGACGCGGAGGAGTGCGCGGTGATCAACGTGAGTTCCCACTCGTTTCCTCAAGGTATTTGTGTTGAAAACTAGCCTCTTTGTTGTTGTTGAAATCTCCCGCTTGTTGTTCACGAAATTCGTTCGAAACGGCGGGACGGGAGCGGCCAAAGTTGCCAATGGCAACCTTCCCGCCCGCCCGCCCGCCTGCTTTTTGGCCGCCGCCCAGCCGGCTTTTCGGAGATCTTCGGTCGGATGTTTCGTGTGCACCAAGCGGAACAAAGTGGCCGAAATTTCTAAACATAAAAGAACGCACAACAAAAATAACCGTCTGCTTCTTTTACCCATGTAATTCCTCTGATTTCAGAGCGGTGGACTCCGCGAACGTTGAGCGTCGAAGAGGACCAACACGTGTACAATCCCGCCCGACTGTCCGCCCATCCGTTCGCTTGTTTCCGTCTAGGTTCCCGCCTTTTCTTCTGCTCAAGTGGTCCTTCGATTCGCGAGAATAAATTCGATTGAGCCACTCGTTTCGCCCGGTTTCTTCCAGCCACCTCGTCGATTGAACGAGTCGCATATTTCATCCATTTCTTGTGAGTCGTTCAGGCGGGAGTTGCAGATGGGTTGACCGAAGAAATCGCCAGCCAATAAACAACCGAGCGAACCTCCGATTCATTCCGGTTTCTCCACTCCGTCTTTCGCCCACCGCTCGCCGCTCCTCGATGTTGGCCGCCGCTTTGAACAATTTGACGTCGCTGATCAGCGGGTACGTCCACTTCTTCCTTTCCCCGTTCTCATGCGTTGTTCAGGGAAACTCGCGTGGCCCACCTGTCCGAACTCTTCCAAGTGCTCATCGACTTGTGCCTGAACCAATCCAAGGCCGAGGACCAGAACGATGTGGCGCGAGAGGTCGACAAGCTGCTCAACAGCCAAACGGCGGCGATGCCCGCCTTGTACGAGTGAGTGGACCTTCTTTTATTCCATTGCTTCGTTTGTTCTCCGTTCAGATTTCTGACCGTTTCGCCGAAGAAGGGGAAGAAAAAGAAGATCGTGAAGAAGCGGACGAAAATCGCGTCCACTTCCTCGACGAACTCCAATCCTTCGGCTTCGACCTCCACGCCGCGCACGAGCAAGAAGCCGAAGCGCGGATCGAAGTCGTCGGTGCGCAAGACGGGACCTCGTCGCTCCGTCCCGTCGCCCAGCGGACGGCGGCGGCTGATGAGCGCGGACGCGGGCACTTCGGCGGCCGGTCGGCGGATGTCCACGTCCACGATCGCCACCTCCTTCACGAACATTTCGGCCGCCTCCCCGCCGAGCGATTCGTCGATCAAGACGGCGAGCTCCTCGTCCTCGTCGCCCGAAGGACCGCCGAGCACGTCGGCCGGCGGCTCCCAAGCGATGAGCTTCCATCCGAGCGGGCAGCAGTTGGCCAAGGACACCACCGAGAACCGAATCCTGCAGCTGCTGAAGGCGATCGAGGTAAATCCATTGATCGATCAGCCCGTCCACCCTCTTCGTTTTCAGCTGGCTTCGGACGAAATGACCGTGATGGTCCTGTGCCGCTTGCTCGAGGGCTACGTGACCGTTGGGACGAAGGCCTGCAAGCAGCGACGCCTGCGGCAAATGGCCCAACTGGACGCCGCGAATTTCCTCCTGCGCGCCATCCGCAGCCATCTCGCCGATGCGAACCCCTCGCCGTTCGTGGTCATGAGCACGGAGATCCTGATCACAACGACCGTTCGCGTGTGCTCCAAGGACTCAAAGCTGCTGCTGAAGATCCGCCTGCTCGGCCTGCTGCAGGTGTTGGCCGTCCGCATTCTGGAGGTCGACCGGATCCCGTGCACGCTCGTCCTCTTGCGGTTCACCTGCAAAGCGCTCAAGTCGCGTAAGTCCACTCGTTTCGAGTTCTTTGGGCTCCCGCCCCTGGTCGTCTGTTTCGTTCGAGTGCGCGGGGCGGGATGATCGCGCACTCTTGCCGTTCTCCGGCGGAAAAAACGAACGGGCGGACGTTCCTCCTCGTTTGTTTGCTCTTCGTTCAGACGACTCGAGTGATGTTCGTTTTGTTCCCCAACTTGAATCGTCGTCTGTTTAACGCAAGGAATCACCCGTTCGTTCTGATGAGCAGTCGGCAGCGAATTCAGCGGCGATTCAAGCGAAATTTCTCTCCACTTTCCACTACAAAATGCGGCCACCTTCTGTTGGGTAAGGGCAAGGTCGATCAATCGTTTTGTTTGACTGTTTAGTTCGTTCAACGTTCCATGATTTCCCGCTTCCTTTACGTGGCTGTTGGCCGCAAAATTCGGCATGTTTTCGATCGGCCGCTCCTCTCCGACCGCTTTTCGGACGGCCGAAAGAAAAATACGCCCGCATTCTCCTGCACTCCGCCGCCAAGTGCCCGCCGCCGGCCAACTGTTGGCCGGAAGAATGAGTGATGGGAACGCGGAAGAATTCGGGTGTTTTGAACAAAAGAAGTTGATGGTAGTCTGGTGATCAACGGCAAATCTGCGCAGGAGTACCGCAAAAATTCTTCAAACATTTTGGCAGATACATTTTAACTCGTCTGCCTTCAAAATTGAGTCGTTGCCGCTCGTCTTTGCGGCGAGCAGTCGAACGGGACGTCCTGATACGAGCGAGCAGTCGAGAGGCACGAGACGGCCGGATGGACGGCCCGAACGGGACGAAAGCGGGTGATAAAAAAGACGGCGCATTTTCGAAATCCGTTCGGCTCTCCGTCCGTTCTCCAGAGATCAGCCGGCAAGCGAGTCGGGCGGTCGAAAGGGAAATCAACCCGGAAGCCCCCAAAACTCATTTGTTTTCGGCGGCGGCCATCAGGTGAACGATTGGCGGGCATTTTGGCTTTATTGTGCGCGTCACCCACATTTTTATTGCTGCCTATTCGGGAGATGATTCAATGCTCTTGACCTACTGCTTCCTGCGGTCCGCTCACACGCCGCTGGTCGCCGTCTTGCGGCCGATCTTCTCCGCCGTCCCGCCCGCAGTGCCCACGGGGGATCCCTTGAGTCAAATCATGAAGCAGTTGGAGAGGGACCCGCCCTGCAAGGAGACCATCCACCAGCTGATCGACGTCCTCCACGAAATGAGCAAGTACCGGGAATAAGAGGATGTATACACTCCAATCCACCGAAAATACGCTTCATCAGTTCGAACTGTTCCGATTGAATCGGCGGATCGGGTTTCCTCTTGGCCCGCCCGCCCGCCCGCACTGTTCTTTTCCACTTTCTGCAAACAGTCGGCGGTCACGTCCCGCCTTCCGATAAAAATGTGCAGCAGCAGATCAGGGCTTTTTCATTAAGTCCAAGTTAATTCTGTTCAAAAAATTTGCCTTTTATAAATGGCTGATGTTTAAATTGCCGTCCATAATGGAAAAGATAGGATGAAAGCGAAACAACCCTCCGTGTAATCCGCTTAACGCCGGTTTGCTTTCAGCTCGCAACTCCCAGCTGATGGGCCGCGACCGGCAGTTCGCGGAGCGTTTCACGAACGTCCTCGTCGCCTACAACGCGATCGAGTGTGCCGACAGCCTGCCGTTCGTGCCGCGCACTACGAATCCGGACGCGTACACGGCGGCGGACAAGATGGCCCGTCTGGTGGAGATCCTCTTCTACGTCACAAAGAACCGTAAGTCCGTTCTCTTCTTCCCCGTTTGGCCTCCATCCCACTTGTTTCCCCATCCGTGCGTATTTTCGAACAGATCGGAAGTCCGCCCGAATGAGCGCCCGCTTTTATTCGCGCTCGCCGGACCGCTGCAGGCGGCCGGTGGCCGACGGGAGTCGAAATCCACCGGAAATGAGCGTACGATTCGAAACAGAGGCTGAATGGCACGAGTCGTGCAATTAGCCGGTGGGATTCGTAAAAAGAACGTTCTTTCGGGTGGAAGGTTCCCGGCTTTAAATACGTGCAGAGATCTCCGCTCCGCAGCCGCGTGCTCGTGGGAACTCGCCTGTTGACTGTTGGGAAACCCCTCCTTTTGGACACGCTCCTCTTGACCGAAACGGTCCGCCCTTTCGCTCCTTCCGTGACCAAAAGTACGGCCTCTTATCGAAAATACCCCCGCGGATTAGAGCGGCCGGTCGGGTGACACGGCAGGAGGGAGAGAGCGGGAATTAACGACTTCCCGCTCTGCACGTCGCCGCCCGCCGAACGTTTCGCTCTTTGGCCTCGAGGCCGACGGAATTCGAGCGGCCATTCGGGGCGTTCGTTTCAAAAGCCGCCGATCCACCGTGAATTGCGATCGATTTGGGTGGTCGTCTGCTCCACCTGCTTTCTGTTGGCAAACAATCCCGCCGTTGTTTTGAGGTCGATTGTTTTCGCATCTCGAGAGGGCTCGAATTTCCATAAGGACGGGTGTTCTTCCGCGGCCAAAGACCGGCCGGCGGGCGGAAGAAGAAGAAGTGGATTGGAGGCCTTTCTTCCGTTTTCCTTCTTGCCGAACGGGCCAGCGATTATTATCGCAGATGTTTCGCCCGGAATCGAACGGAAAGAAGTGATTACTTTCGGCGGCGGGCGGGCGGAACGGGGATTCGCGGGCGTAATCGTCCTTTTCCGCCGCCGACCTCCGCGTTGCGGTTTCTAGGGTGTTCAAGCGGCTTCCACCTCGTTCTTTCTCTCTGCTTCTCGAGGCGCAAATTGCCCGGTTTCGGAATCGCGAAGAAACCCGGGTGCTGATCGTCTCGTAGATCAATCCCCCGTTCGGGGAAAGCGACCTTCTTCCCGCAACTCACTACACTCGCGGATTTCGAAGAAGGTCGCTTACATTTCTCACCTTCTTACTCCCTTGCCTTTCTTTTCGTCCACTGCTATCACCACTCGTTGTTGTTTCCAGGTAAAAACAAGCTCTACCTGTTGGACCAGGGCGTGATCGGCGTGCTCAAGAGCATCTTCGAGAATCACTTCCAACGGCGTGCTTTCGACTCGGTGCACTCCGAGATCTCGCTGATCGCGGTGGCGGTCATTCGGCATCTCTCGAAGACCCGCAAGGGCAAGGACGAGCTGGCGAACCTGAAGATCCTCGAGATGTGCGAGTCGTCGATCACGCAGCTGGCCGACGACCGCACGAAGTTCGCCAGCAAGAAGGGGCTCCTCACGAACACGGCCCAACTTCAAGTGAGTTCCGTTCATTTGCGGATGGCGCCCCGCCTGCTCCGTCG
The DNA here is from genome assembly GCA_024699865.1 of Aphelenchoides fujianensis. Lineage (NCBI taxonomy): Eukaryota > Metazoa > Nematoda > Chromadorea > Rhabditida > Aphelenchoididae > Aphelenchoides > Aphelenchoides fujianensis. The sequence continues at coordinate 208,703 of JAMPIO010000057.1, read as the reverse complement.
GTTGTTGCGTGCGGGAAGGAGAACCTTTTGGTTGCAGGACTCGCTGTGCGCCCTCTGCATTCGCTGCCTCCCGCAACTGCCGTTCCCCGTCCCCGTCCAGGGATTTCCGCTCACCTTCCCGCTGCCCAACGATCCCGCCGCCTTGGTCAAACCGCCGCCCCGCACGAAACACAAGTGAGTGCTGGAACGAGGAAATGTTTTTCCACCACTTTTGTCCTTTCAGTTCGCTGAGCAAAGCCCGGCCGAAGTCGCCCTTCCGCAAGAACAAGAGCGTCGACAACAACGACAGCGCCATCGAGGAGGCGGACAGCGGTGAGCATTCGGGCGGCTAAGCGGATGAACGTGGCGGTCTCCGAGCTTCCATTGAATCCGCTCGCCCTCCTTGTTCGTGTTTATTTTCCACTCGCTTGCAGACGACGATGGCGGCGACGAAGAAGAGGACTCGTTCATGGGCTTCAGCAATGCGGGCGGCAAGCTGCTCGGCGGCGGCGAGGAGGACGAGGAGATGGACGAGCTCATGAATTCCGATGACGAGGAGGATCGGGCGCTCACCGGCCACGGGGCGTCCGCCTCCTTCGCTCTGCCCAATACATGCGGCAGAAATTCCAAGAGCTGAAGGTTCGTTCCCTCATCCTTGCATCTTTATTGCTCCTCTTCGTTCGATTAGGAGCGTTACGTCCACATGTTCCAAGAGCACGAGCAGGGCGCCACGCGGGCGAACGCCCTGAGCCCGAAGCTTCGGCGGACGAACGCGGGCCCGATCCCCTCACCGCCGCCCTCCACGGCCGCCATCGCCGAGTCCACGCATCGCGACCGCCTGATGGCCAACTGCCAGCAGACGAAGTCGGTGGGCGAGTTCGTGAAGATCGCTTTTCCGGAGCTCGCCGATCCCAACATCGAGACCGAGCGGAAGGACCTGCTGCAGAATCAGGAGTCCATGCGGTAAGCTCCTTGATTGCAATTTTTCTTATCGAATTGAGGGAACTTTCCTTGTATTCGTTCTTACTCAACTGCGATCCCACCCACTTTTCGCCTCCGCAAAAAGCCGCTCGCTTCACGGCCGCCTTGTTCGCCGGCTGAGAGACGGGCTGCGTGGCTCAGTGGGTTGGGCGAAGAATTGCAAGGCGGAGGGGCAGCAAAAGAGGGTCGTTTACCTTGAATCAAAACGGACGTCCTGCTCGTGTTCGTTCGTCTCAAGTACAAGGTTAAAGCAAGCAAGGGCCCGGCATTTTAGCTGAAGTGAGCATCCGCCTCGCTTCAGTTGTACACCGAGTCACAGTTTTTTTTTCCTTTGAAAAATTCTTTTGTTCATTTTTCGTTTAGGGAGACGGTGGTGCAGAAGCTGGCCAAAGCGCGCGTCCAATCGCAGAATGCGAAGCCCCGCGTGGTCTTCGACTTGGATCAGCTGCACGTGGACTCGCAGGCCGGCCGGACGACGCGGCAGACCTCGCCGCTGGGCAACAACGATCTCGAGCGGTGCGGCCGCTTCGTGTCGGGCCTCGACCACCTGGCGTTCGAAAGCCGCTTCGAGTCCGGCAACTTGCGATCGGCCATCCAAGTGACGGACACGCACTACGAGCTGGTCCTCTCGCCCGACATCAACGAGGCCCGTCCGCACTACCAATGGTTTTACTTCGAGGTTTGCGCCGTGTTTCTTCATTCATTTCACTCGTCCTCGTTTTGTTCAGGTCTCGAACAACCAGCCGAACGTTTCGTACACGTTCGAGATCATCAACTGCCTGAAGAACACTTCGATGTTCTCCAAGGGCATGCAGCCGGTCATGTTCTCCGTGACGGAGGCCAAAATGGGACGGCCGGGTTGGGTGCGAGCGGGCAGTTCGGTCTGCTACTACCGCAATTTGTACATGACGGGACCGCCGAACGAGAACGAGGAGAACCGGAAGGCGCCCACCACCCGCCGCCGAACTCAATCGATCGGCCCGGCGGCTCCGAACGGGACCCCGCCGAAGACGGCCGCCTCGGTCAAGTCGACGGCGAACGGCGGCGGTCAGTCGGACACGAAGAGCTACTTTTCCATTCGGTTCACCATCCGCTTCCGGCACGCGGCGGACGTCTGCTACATCGCCTACCACTTCCCGTACACCTTCTCTTACCTCCGGGTCCGTTTTCTTCTCCTTCGTCCATTGATCTAATGGTCGTGCTTTCAGTCCAATCTGGAGTTGATCTTGGCGCGAAGTGCGACCAAGCCGGACGTCTACGTGCGCTCCGACCGCCTGACCCAAACGCTGGGCGGCAATCCGCTCGATTTGCTCACAATCACGGCCGGCGGGACGGCGGAAGAGGTGCGCGAGCGGCCGTTCGTTCTCTTCATGGCCCGCGTGCATCCGGGCGAATCGAATGCGAGCTGGATCATGCACGGTACTCCCCACACGTTCTTCTTCTCATTCTTCCATCATCTTGCAGGCATCCTGGAGGCGCTGACCGCCGACACCGAGGTCGCCAACCGACTGCGGCGCCGCTTTGTTTTCAAAATCATTCCGTGCTTGAACCCGGACGGCGTGATCAACGGAAGTCACCGCTGCTCGTTGGCGGGCATCGACCTGAACCGCGTGTGGGACCGGCCGTCCGCCACGCGCCACCCGACGGTCTTCCACGCGAAGGGCGTTGTCCAGTACATGGTGAGAGGCCCTCCTCCGCTTTTCTGACCGCTCGTTGCAGACGGAAGTGCTCAAGAAGGCGCCCTTCTGCATCGTGGACCTGCACGGGCACTCGCGCAAGTCCAACGTGTTCACGTACGGCAACAGCCCCGAGGAGTCGTGGCGGCCGGACGACCAGGCGCTGCCGCACTCCGGCCAGGTGGTGGTGCTGCCCGAGCTGCTGGACCGGCTGGGCGAGGGCTTCTCGCTGAAGGACTGCCGCTTCGCCGTCACCAAGAGCAAGGAGCCGTCGGCGCGCGTGACGCTGTGGCGGCAGTTCGGCGTCGAGCGCTGCTACACGCTCGAGTCCACGTACGCGGGCTTCGACGCGGGCGCGTTCGCCGGCAAGCAGGTGGGCATCGCGGACCTGAAGCGAGTCGGCGCCCACCTCTGCGAGGCGATGCAGGGCGCGCACGAGTGGGCCGAGAGCCTCGCCGTCGCCGCCCGGCCGCCCGCCAAGTGAGCCGCCGGTCGAGCGGCCTCGTTGTTGTACACACGCCTTTCTCGCTGTATTTATGCCCCGTTCGTAATAAACATTGCGTTTTGCCGCTGGTCGACAAATAGAAGCGGTTGAGCATGAAAAATGGGATCTCTTGCCGTTTCTCCCCCCCTCTCCACTAAGACGTTGCTTTTGCTGTTGCTCCCCCACCACCACCTGCGTGGCCGCGTGGACGCGCTTTTGCGGTTGCTCCCCCCCCCCCCCAGAGGCGTGTTTTTGGCCTCCCCCACCTGCGCGGGAACCGACGCTGTTGCAGTTGCTCCGCCCCTCGATTTTTGGGTAAATAAGCTTGGCTTAGCCTGACGAAAAGAGCAAAGGGGTGTGTGTGTGTGTTGTCATTATTAGACAGTGGTGTGACAGGTTCCGCAACGATTTTCTACGTTTTGGCATTGTGTTTCACCAAAAATCGAGGGGGGGGGGCTGAAGGTGGTCGGGGGGGGGGCACCGCAAGAGCTGCCGCGCGGGTGGGGACGGCGAGGGGGGGGAGCAACCGCAAAAGGTCGCCAGGGGGGAGCAACTGCAAGAGCTGGTGGGAGGGGGGGGAGAAACTGCAAGACATCCGAAAAATGATCGGTAGACAGCCGTGCAACACGCGCCGCTTTCCTCTCGTTCCTCTACGCATTCGCCGCCCTTGTGTGTGTGCGGGGCTATAGCTCAGTGGTAGAGCGCTCCCTTAGCATGGGAGAAGTCGCGAGTTCGATTCTTGCTAGCTCCACATTCTTTTGCTTTTGAACGGGCTCGCTGTGTTTCGCATTTGCCGTTCGCTTTCTTCTACGGCAAGCGACCAGACGGTCGATTCGCATTTTCGATTTGATCGATACAACTGCCAGTTACCCGGACCGCATTCTATGTAATTTGTGCTCGGAGTCGGGGAAGAACGCAGAACGATCCGAGACAGCCGCATACGCCCGTTGACCAAGGATCGGCAGCAAAAAGCTGACCTCCAAGTGTAAACACTTGTGAAAACGTTGAAAAGTGTACGCTGAAATCGAAAAGCTTTTGAGACCAAAAAATAAATATTTATTTCCCGGCCACTTGATCGGCCGGCCGCTGGCGACTTTCGGCCGTTTAAAAGCGGTGGGGTTTGTCGACAAGGCGCAACGAGAGCTGGCCGGCTCCGAGACATTCGGTGTTGCTTTCCGACCGGCTGCTGCTTCGTTTGAAGGAGTGAGTGATGACCGCCGCTTGCTTCCTGCTGCTGTTCGCGGTCTTGTCGGCCGTTTGTGGCGGTAAGGTGCTTGTTTGAAACTCGCCTTAATTATTGTGAGCTTTCAGCCACTCGTCCCCCATACATCCCGGACGACCCCCGCTATCTGCCGCTCGAAGAAGGCGACTTCCGCGAGTACTTTGAATTCTGCTCCATGAAATCATTCGCCGGCAACACTCTGATCAAGTGTGGGTAGTTTTTCTTTAACGGCCTCTAATTTCTGTTGTTTCAGCCGTCCACAACGAGCCCGTCGGCCCATACTACATGGGCGCAGTGGTGAGCGACCCCCGCAAAACGATCCTGATGCCCGTCGACGGAGAGAAGGACTACGTCTACTTCCAAGTCCCTGCCTATCCCGACGACGTACCCAGTTTGTGGTCGCGGTGAGGAGACGAAAAGAGAGCGTCCATCAAAGCTGTTGCAGGACGGAGCCGACTTGGCCGTACGGCACGACCAGCGGCCAGACAGACCCCAAACGCCACTTCCTCTTCAAGCACTGGGTTTTCGTGAACGAGACGCGCGTTTTCGACGTCCGCGTTCCGTACGAGAAATGCGCCAACAAACCCCTAGAAGAGGGGTTGTGCTATTCCGGTACGTCGCCCGCTTTGTCCTACGACGACATCCCCGACAACGAACTGCCCCCGCACACCAAGATCAGCATCGCTAAGAACTGCTTCGTAAGTGTCCCACTAGGCCGGAGCAAAACACTGATCGTTCACTAATAGAAACGAGGCGTGCATTGCGTATTCGACTTGGACGACAACGACATCATTTTGATCCACGACCACGAACACGCCCTCTTGCACAAGTTCGGAATGACGCTGATCGTTAGAGGCGGCAAAGGGAGCATTCCCGTCCACTACCTGATTCGCTACGAGCGGTGAGGGCCCGGAGGATGGATAGCCTCTAATTTTCCTGCTTGCAGCCACTACTTTTACGTGCCGGAAGATCTGCGGACTTTCGACGATCCCGCCTTCTCCGCCGACCTCCACACTCGCTTCTTCCTGTTCCCGATCTTCAACGCGGACGATCGCTTCCTCGAGCGGCGTGATCAAGTCATCCGCTCGTACCGGACACCAATCGAAACTCCCTCCCAATCGCATTGGGGACTGATCGTTGGTGTGTTGCTCTGCATCGCGCTCGTGGTTGCGGTCGGCCTGCTGGTCTATCGCTACGCGTCCACGAATGCCGCCCAGACGCTTTCTGCACTCCAAGTGTTTTTCAAGAAGGAGGAGGCCGCCTGAATGGCTTCGAGTTCCTGTTTCTAGCGTTTGAATGAAATAAATGTTCCGCGAGGATATTATTCCAAACTCGAGAACTCGCCTAGTCTTCCACCGCGCAGAACAAGATGCGTATGCTTGCCAACCTCAAACAACCGACTCCCGAGCAGAAGGGCACGGCAATAAGGCGGGCGCTCGCCGTCGCCTCGCTTGTCTTTCCTTTTTCCTAGTTTTCTCTTGTCAAGTGCATTGTACTGATCGCGGTCGCTCCTTGCCCGCAACTCGAACTTTGCCCCGTGCCGATGAACGCGCAGGCACTCGATGTCCGTTCACACCTTTCGTCCCGCTCATCGTCGCTCGTTTCATAAGCAGGGAGGCCGCCTCCAGACCGCTCGCTCGGTGCGTCGGCGGAAGAATTTTCCTCTTTCTCTCGACTGTTTGTGTGTTTCGAGAAGTGATAAATCCCACTGTTTACCTGTGCACTTGTCCGCAGGGGGTTCTATCGAGTGAAGAAGATCAGTGCGAACGGGTCGGATCGAATTCAGCCTCGCCCCGTTCGGAAAGAAGTCTCTCACCACCGAAAAGAAGAGCGGGCGGTGTCTCCTTTGGTCTCGCTTGCCGTCCCCTTTCCCACCCACGTGCAAGCGGGCGCGCGGCGGGCGGGCGGCGGCTGAAAACAAGCGAAAGAGACCGCCCGAATGGGGCGCCCGGCCGCTCGCGAACAGACCGCGACCGGCGGCCGCCGCGACCTGCCCGTTTCTGATCGCCCGTCCTTTCAGGCGATGAGCGCCACGTTCTACTTCCCGTTGCCGAACCTCCACGAGAAGGTGCTGGACGGGGAGCGGCGGGAGTTCGGCGACCTCTGCTCCGCCGTCCGCTTCTTCCCGGCCGACGCGCGCAGTCCGGCCGCCTTCGAGTTCGTGGCGATCGGCTTTCCGAACGACGCCCACGCTCGGCTTCGCTTCGAATGGGCGCTCCGGAACGCGGACGGGCGGACGGCCTTCCAGCACGCGGGTGAGTGGGCGGACGGGCGGGCGGTTGATTGCGAGCGTGTTGCAGAGACGGCGACGCTCTTCAACTGCGCGTGTGCGGGCTTCTGCCGGTGCCCCGAGAAGCGCGTCAAAGTTCACTACGTCCTGCCGGCGGCCGTGCACGAGTTTGCGGGCGGGCGCGGCGTCTCGCTCTTCCTCACGCTCCAGGCGGCCGACGAGCCCGTCCGCTTCTTCCCGCCCGTTCGGCGGCCGTCGCTCGAGATCGGTGCGGTGAGTGGTGAGTGCAGGGAACGGCGGCATCGATTGACTCCACACATTCCAGCCCCGCATTCCCTGCCGCCAAACACTCAAGTGTTCTTCCTGGACGTCCCGAACGTGCGGCAGGCGGTCCAACAGCAACTGCGGGCGCCCTTCGGCCCCTTTTTCCTCGCCTTCTTCCCGCCGCTCACGCCCCACGCGACGGGCGGCTTCGAGTTCGCGGTCCCGCACTTCCGCGGCCGCCCGCTCGCCCTGCGCCTCGCGTGGCGCGTGGAGAACGCGGACGGGCGGCGCGACTTCGAGCGGTCGGGTGAGCGGCGGGGTGGAGCGGTCGGTTGATTGCGGCCGCGTGTTGCAGAGACGATCGCCCTCGTGGACTGCGGCTGTCGGACGGCCTGCCGCTGCCCCACGCCGCCGAACTGCTGGGCGCTGCGGGTGGCGGCGGCCGCGCTGCTCGCGTTCGCCGACGGGCGGCCCCTCCGGCTGGTGCTGGAACTCCGCCCGCTCCCCCGCGACGAACTGCTGCTTCAGGCGGCCCTCGAGCTCCCAGCGGGTGGCGGAGAGCTCCCGCAAGATCGCGAGCGTTCGGCGTTGCCCGCGCCGCCCGACGACCCGCCGGCGGGCCTCTTCTTTTTGGAACTGCCGGCCGTCCGCGGGCCCGTCCGCAACGACCGCGGCCGCCAGTTCGCCGACGTCCCGTTCGGCCTCCGCTTCTTCCCGCCCAGTCGCCACCTGCCGCTCCTCCACTTCGAGCTCGTGACGAGCGGCGGCGGGCGGTCGGGCGTCCGACTGCGCGTGGAGTGGGCGCTGCAGAACGCCGCCGGCCAGTCGGCCTTCCCGCACTCCGGTTCGTTCGGCAAGCAGCTTCATCGATCGACCGGCGTGTTGCAGAGAGGATCGCCGTGCGGAAGTGCGCCTGTCGGACGGCCTGCCGCTGCTCGGAGCCCCGAATCGCCGCGAGGTTCCGCGTGGACGCGCTGGAGTTCGCCCACTTCGCCGCCGGCCGGCCGACGCGCCTCGTCGTGCGGCTGCGGCGCGAGGACGAGCGGCCGCCCGCCCGCCCGAAGCAGTGGGCGGTCGTCACGCTCTCGGACTCGGAGGACGACGAGAAGCGAGCGGCCGTCGTTCAACCCGATTCGACGTCCAGCGAGCAGAAGGGTGAGTTTGCGGGTCGCATTCATGGAATCATTATTTCCGTTTGCAGCTCTCGATGGATCGCCGGCGATCAGTGGAGAGCGAGTGGAAGCAGTAGTCGGTGAGTGCTATTCGTTCAGTCGTTTTACTCCCATTCTTCCAGGCTCCACTTCCTTGCCGCCCGTCAAGCTCCACGTCCCGCCGCTCAAACGCCCCCACTCATCAAAAGAAGGGGAAACGGCGGAGAAGAAGCCGCGAGTGGAGGACGTGATCACGATCGAGGACTAGCGCGAAGTAAAGATTGCTGCGGTTATTCTGTTGTTACTCGATTAGTTTACTCGTTTTTTAGATCATCCTGTTAACCTCTTTGTTTGAAAGAGTCGGTAATAAAGGGTTGATTGTTGGCGCGGAAGATGCTCGTTTGTTGGGACAAGCAAGGGGTAGCCGTACATTTTCTTTGATGGTGCCCTTCAGCACACAGTCAGTCGTCTTTCTCAAAAGCGAAAGAGCGAGCGGTTGAACGCGCTTCGAACCGTCCAGGCCATACATCTCGGCTTCTCCGTTCGTCGTGACGGCCAACAAAATGGGAGAGTGGAGCTGCCAGACGACGCCCAGCCGTGCGTCGAGCTGGGTAAACGACCGGCTGATAGCAACGGGAGGCTTCTTGCAGTTCACACGTGCGATTGAAGACGATTCCCGATTCTTGATCGCTCGTTTATTCTCGACAAAAAAAGAATTGCATCGAACAGACTCGCCGCGATCACTTGGGCATCACGAGTCGGAAAATTTCGTTGAGGAGCTGCGGGCGGGCGGCGACGAGGGCCGCCATCTCGGGGGCGGCCATCAGCTGGAGGAGGGCGTGCGGGGAGGCCCACAGGGGGGAGAGCGCGCGGATCAACTCGCCGTCCGCCTGTTCGACCGCGAAGATGACCGCGGCGGCCGCCCGCCCGTCGGCACACGCCCGCCGGATGGCCGCGACGCACGCGTCCTGCAAGCGGAGGGCGGCTTCCTTCGACTCCCCCACTCGCCCACCTTCAGGGCGGGCATCTCGAATCGTTTGGCGGCGAGGAAGAGGGCGTGGAGGTCCGCACCGTCCACCCGCTTCCGCTCGAGCCACTCGCAGACGGCGGCCATCTCCCGCCCCGACACGCCGCGCACTTCGAACAGCTCGCCGTCCGCGTGCTCGGCCGCCGCCTTCGCGAAGACGGCGGATTCGGCGACCAAACGCTGCCGGTCGACCTGCAGGAAGAAGCGGTGGGAGGAGCGGGCGGACTGCGAACTCACGACGAACCGGCGGCCCTCCACTTCGATCGTGAGCGCGTCCTCCACTCGTTTCTTCTTCACGACGGTCGTCTCTTCGGGCGGCTGGGGGCGCTTCGGCCGCGGGGATTCCTCGAACTGCGAGCTGCTCTCGCGGTTTGAAGCGAAGCGAATTCTGTCGTTCAACTGCTCCATCCGTTTGTCGAACGAAGCGCCTGAAGCGAAAGAGGAATGGAAGGAGCGTCCCCTCACTCACTGCATTCCTCGTTTGAGTTGCCGCTGCTTGTCGCCTGCTCCGTCTGTCCACCCGATTCGAGTTGCTCGGGAGCTGAAACGAGGGGAAAGGAACGGAAGAGTGCACTCACCTGTCGATTGATCGGAAGGACCGGGAGATTGTCCCCAGTCCTCGGCATTCGATCCACTCGCTGCAGAAATCGAAAGTTCGGGCGGTCCGCTCACCTCCGCCACGCAGCGGCCGACGGTCAGCCGCAAGCGGACGCCGTGGGCGCGAGCGAACGGCGCGAGGCGGTCGGCGGGGAGGAAGAAGGCGGCTTTGAGGCGCTTCAGCGGGCACTTGCAGGCGGTGCGGCAGGGGCAGTTCGTGAAGTGGCGGACGGCTGGAATCGGCGAGTGAGCAGTCGGTCGAGCGGCCACTCACTCGTCCGCTCGAAGGCCGCCCGCCCGTCCACTTCCAGCAGCGCCCACTCCAGCCGCAGCGAGACGCCCGCCCCGTTCGGGAAGTCGACCAGCACGAACTCGAAGTTCGCCCGTCGCCCCGCCGTGTCGGCCGGGAAGTAGCGGAGGACGAAGCGGAGCTCCTCGAACTCCAGCGGCCGCCCACGACGAATCGCCCGGCCGACGTCGGGCACGTCCAGGCGGTACGTGGCCGTGTTCATGGGCACGACTAACGGGCGCGATGAATGGGCAGGAATCGTTCTGCAGTGGACTCACTCGGCGGCAGTTGGGGCACTGAAACGAACAAATCGGTCCACTTCTCCATGCCCTCCACAAACCGGTGAGATCGGAGAAGCGCGTCCACTTGCGAGTCCCCACCGACATCGCGGGCAGGAACTTGGGGTCGACGAAGCGCCCGTGGACGAGCGACCACTCGAAGTGCGGGGGCCCGCCGGGCGGCTTCCCGCCGACCTCCCGCACGCGCAGCTCCACGAGGAGCGGGCGGACGGCGGCTGCGAGCGTCTCGCCGACCACCATGAAGCGGGCCTTCGTCCTCTTGTGCGGGCACGAGCAGGGCCGTCCGCAGGCACACGTGTTGAAGTCGACGGTCTCTGCAAGCCGCCGAGTGAGCCCTCCGCCCTTCCGCTCACCCGAATGCTCGGCCGCCGGCTGTTGGCGGGCGTCCCGCAGCGTCCACTCGAAGTGAAGGCGGACGAACGGGCGGCAGCAGAAGCGCGTGATCACGAACTCGACGCTGCCCGGCCGGCCGGCGTGGCGCGGCGGGAAGGAGCGGAGGACGAACGCGACGTCCGCCAGCTGCTGGGGCGCCGTCGCGATCGCCTCGCGCGCGTCGCCGAGCGGCAGGCGGAAGACGGCGGGCGCGGCCTCCGCTCGGTCGTCCGAAGAAGCGGCTGCAAGCGAGTGCGTGATCGGAGAGAACAGCCGGCCGCCCACCTTCCCGCTCGCGCCAGTCGAGCGGCCGCAACTCCAGCCGGAAATCCGCGAAAATCCGCCCGGTCGCCCGCTCGGCCTCCAACCCGCCGCGGGGCACACGCACACTCCAGCGCTCCCTCGTCTTCCGCTCGAAGGTCCAGTGCTCGCAGACTGCAAGCGGGAGGTGAGAAGGAGGACGGGGAGAAGCGACCGCTCTTGTGGACCACCCGCGACTTCTCGTCCACGATCGTGCACTCGAGGCGGCAGTCGAGGGCGTCCGCCGAGTGAAAATCGCAGATCGCGACGCCCACTTCGGACATCGCCACCCCGTCCTCTCCGTCCGCTTCGGGCCGAAAGAAGGCGCGGAAGCGTACGAGGACGCCATCCTCTTCCGTCAGCCGGTGGTCGGCGGACTCGTGGGCGGCGGGGGGCTCCAATTCGAGGCGGCAGACCGCCGCCCCGTCCACGAACTTGAACATCGCGAGAGAGGCGGGAAAACGGAAGGATGCCTCTTTCCGAGCGACCGACCGGAAAAAGGGCGCAGGAGTGAATGAGGGCAAGTGGGCGAAAAATGGTGAGTCTTTCGTTGCGTCCACTTTGCAGGCGATCACGTAGTGGACTCTGACGCTGTTGAGTTCAACCCTTTGAACAATCACGCGCGTTCTCGAAGGCATCTGCCGTTTCTCGACCTCCTCTGGGCACTCCGCTCCGTTCTGCCCGGTCGATCGGTGGGCACTCGGCGAACGAAGGAAGACGAGCCGATTTCCCACTCCGACTGAGGCAAGTTCTTGCCATGGAGTTCCTTCTCAGCAATCGTTTTGTTGATGGAGGTCTGGGTTTTTTCGTTTTTGTGCAGGACGTGGCAAGGCCGTTGAATGGAGCTCCCGGTTGCGTAATTTTGTGTCTACCGCCCTGTCCTCCGATCTGAATATCGTTCGTTTATTTGCACGTCTTCCTGCCCGTTTCTACGCGTTTTCTAGTTTTTTTCGCTCGAAATCACGCGTTTTTTCCTGCGTTTAATTGATTTCTTGTTGTTCCAGGTCGCACTCGACGGTCATGTTCAGGGCGGAGCCGACGGTCTTCCGTTGGCCGCTCGACGACTTCGAGGATTGTTTCGCAAAAACGCCTTGTTACCAGTTTTGGGAGAGTGACGACTTCGAAGTCGAGGGCGTGCCCAAGGCCATGTTCTACCTGTGGTTCTACCCGAAAGGAGGCTCCGAGAATAGCACGAGTTCCTGCATCCACCTCTGCATTCAGAACTTTGGCGATCACCCGTCCATTCGCGTCAAGTGCGAGTCTTGGTTCGAGAATGGAAAGGAGCAACGGCTGAAGAAGAACGGTCAGTTGCCACGTTGTACAAGAAGCGACTCAATGGGTTTTTTAGAAATCGAAGAGAAGTTCTACGGCCCCTGTAACGACCTCGGCTCCTTGCAGAAGTGGTCTCAAGCAGAACTCCTCGAATTGGCCAAGCACAGCCCGCTCGTCGCCTGCTGCAAGATCGTTCCGCTGGATCCAATCGACGCGCTCGAGTGGGCGCAGAAGACGGCCCCGTTGGACGTGCTGAAGAAACTCGCCGCCAACTTCGATTCGAAGGAATTCGCCGACGTGGAGGTGCACGTGCAGGAGAGAGTCTTCAAGGTTCTTCCTGGTTGGATCCCCTTCGTTTATGCCGTCGTTCAGGTCTCGAAAGTGGTCATTTGCTCGGGATCGCCCGTCTTCCACCGCATGTTCACGACGGACACGAAGGAGCGCGAGACGGGCGTCGTGGAGATCGAGAAGGAGGACCCCGAAGTGATCGAACTCCTCCTCCGCTACCTCTACTCGGGGCAGGTGAACGGACTGAAGCAAGTCGCTCACCGCCTGCTGCCCGTCGCCGACTGCTACGAGGTGCTCCGTCTGGCCGTGAGTCCTCCCTCCTCTCTCTCTGTCAACCCCCTCCTTCAGGGGATGTGCCTCGAGTCGCTTCTCGCCCACGTGTCCGTCGAAACGATCCTCCGCGACCTGAAGCTCGCCTTTGCTCACGACCACGAGGGCGCCTTCAAGCGGCGGCTCGTCGAGTTCGCCCACCAGAACTTCAAACTCGTGAAGCAGCGGCCCGAGTGGACGCTCGCCTTCTTCCTCGAGAATCCGAAGATCGCGTTCGAAGTGACCGCCTTGTGCACGTGCTGATTCCGCATTGTTACCTTGTCTTGTTGAACAGAAGGAATAAATCGCTTGTGAACTCTGAAAAGGACGGGCGGAGATGCCCGTTCTTTCATTCGGAGGGGTCCGAGTTGAGGTGCCATGTGGCAAACACACGCTCGTTCCGCTTCCCGTTGGGTAGAAAGACGGCTCGAACTTGTGCAGCCCAAAGCAGTTGCCACCCATTTGTGTCGTCTGACCGGCGAGCTCTCGATTCCTGAGGCGACGAGTTTGCAGAGGCTCAAAGGGAACAGCGTTTCGTGATTGAGCCGAACGGTGACTGGATACTCTACGCTCCTCACCCTCCTGTGCGCTTTTGATCAACGAGATCTATTCGCTTTCCCGCTGTGTCGGGCACTCAAGCAAGAACTGGTCAGCCACCCCCATTGGGTGCCGCTCGTCCGCCCCCGGAGTGTGTTCTCGGTAGTATAGTGGTGAGTATCCGCGCCTGTCACGTGCGAGACCCGGGTTCGATTCCCGGCCGGGAAGTCACTTTTTGCCTCCGTTGATGAACCCGATTAACCGGCCGGCAGGCGACATTTTTCGTTTAGAAACCCCTGCCCAATCCCGTTCTTTTGTTCGGCATACAGAAGCCCTTTTCCCTCTAACGAACTTTGCTTTCTATTCACTCCCGCTTTGTTCCTTCCACGAGACGTTCATTAGCTTTCCGTTGGTAAACGGGGAGAAGCTGCGGTATAGAAAAGAGCGGAAATACACTTGTTTGCGAACCCAAGAATCGGTGCTTCCGGCCGGCCGTCTTCTTCTTCGAGCGCCGCGGCACGCCTCTTTTGAACTCCGGACAGCCGCCCACGATCGCCAGCTTCTCGAGGTTGTGGTGCGTGAGGCGCGTGTTTTCGACGATTTTGAAGCTCTTCTGCAAACCGAACGATGAGGAGCGACCACTTTCCGCGGCCTCGGCGTTTCGACTGGACGCGTGGTCTAAAAGCGGAAGTACTTGCTGGTAGAAGAGACAAACCGACCGTCGTAGAGCCCGCTCGTCTGGAAATCGGCGAATGAGTGGAGCGCGAAGGCGTCTGAACAAAAAAGCCGCTCATTCGGGCGCCCAACGGAGCGAAACGAACGCCGGAGGTCCGGACTGACACCCGCAGGTGTCTGTGCCGGTCGGGACGTTTGTGCCCGTTTTTTCCGACTAGTTGCTGGGAGTCTCACCGCTCGCGTCCTGCAATCAGGCGATCAGCGAGCAACAAGCAGATAAAAGCAAGCCATGAACTTGTGCTTCACAACATGCCCGAAGATGCAGTCGGCGCGTCCAGCGACATCAACTGCCTCCCGCCCGCAGCCACTCAAATCATCCTCTTGCCGAAACACACCTCCACCGGCCTGCCCCAAGAAACCAGCAGCCCCGCGCGCTTCCCTCCGATCGACGAACTTGAAGCACATCTGCCGCTTCAGCTCGTCCCGCGCCTTCCTGAATGACTCGCTTCCTGCCGCTTGATTGGGGGGATTGTTCGTGCCCGCTCACTGTTCTTTCGTGTAGGAGCGAAGAAGCCGGTAGACGAGCGTGTTGTCGGGCCAGCGCTGGACGGCGGCGTTCTCTTTCGCGGTGTGCCGCGGGCAGTGAGTTCTTCGGCCGCTTCCGCGTGGTTGTGCTGGTCGAGCGTGAGCACAGCAAACAAGACAGAGTATCGGTTGTCCGTTGTTCGTTGGAACTCACTGATGTCCCCAACAAACAACGGCGGTCGTTCCTCTAGGGCGGACCTCGCGAACACCAGCGCGTTCAACTCCTGGATCGAACGGGCGTCCGTTCGGAACGAGACAAAGAAGAGCGACAGATACACGTGGATGGAAAGCATTCAGAGAGCATCAAGCGGACGGATTTTGTACCTCCGCCCTTTCCTCTCCCGCTCTCTCGCTCCGATGAGCAGCCGGAGGTCAGCGGGAATGCGGCGATCGTTTGCACAACAGCCGCCTGGCGAACGGGCAGCGGCGGAATGCTGACGTTTCGCCCTCGGACGGCGTGTTGCCGCTTGTTGGCTCAACAGTTTTCTTTCTGTTCGGGCACCGGAAGCTGACCGGGAAGTGACCGTTCGTTTGTTCTACCATTCTCTGTGCACTTCACGGGACCAACTCTAGTGGACCTCCGTGCTCGTGTCTACTCAAAATCAGTCAGACACGCCAGCAGTGAATGCTGTTTATTCAATACGATCAAACCATCGCGCTCAATGCCACTCGCCGTGATGCCCGAAGAGCCCGCCGCCGAGGTGGTGCGGGTGTTCGTGGTGGGCGTGGGAGGAGTGAGCCGAATGGCCGCCGTTGTGGCCGCCCGCCCAGCCGCCCTGTCGCGGATTCGCGATCGAAAAGGCGAGAGCGAGAGCCGGCCAGCGAAGCGAGACCTGGCGCGAATTCGAAGGGACGAAGGGAGACCCGACCACCGAGAGCCGACCGCCCGCCCCCGACGAGCCCCGACGGCGAACCCAAGATCTTCGCCATTCGCCCCGCCGGACGCCCGCCGAGCGGCGGTTCGACTTTTCCGCTCTCTCCCGTCCATCCCCTCGACTTCCTTCCCCCCACATTTCCCCCTACTCGTTCCTTTTATTCGTGATCGTGTACCTCCAACTTCCTTTCCTTTCTAATCGCCCCTCTTCAGACAAGAGGGAGCGACCCAATCGTTCCCTCTTTTGTTACTACCGATCGTTCATCTTCAATAAACTCCCGACTTCCTTCGAGTTCGGCCGTCACCCAGCGAGAGGAATCTTCCTCCCACGATCCTTTGGACACGCGAAAAGCGGCCCGCCCGCCACTCGCGACAAGTGGTGACCCCACGAGCGCCTTCCAACCGACGAGTCCGGCGGCCGACCACTCGCCCGTCTTCTACCAAGTGCACGCTTGAGTCTTCGGACTTCCAAGCCGACCGTCGACGAGCCGAATCGAACGAGGAGTTGGAGAATCGGGGGAAGAGTCCGAAAGGTGACCCCAAGAGGAGAATTCCGTGGATCCGAGAAGGACCACGTGCCGACCGAGAGCGGTCATTTGAAGCAATTGGAGTTTGAGGCCTCGAGAAGAGCGCCGACCGTAGGGAATCACCCCGAAAGGAGAGTCCCACGAGTGGACAGTTGAGTTGAGTTCATTCCGTTCGAGCGGAAGTGTGATCGACTACTCCCGACGAGCGGGAACGAAGGACAGCGGGTCCAAATTGAGTGATTTCGGCCAATTCGGGGCCACTGATTGGGTTTTCGGGTGCTTGGGCCAAAAGAGCGGCCATTTCCGATTGTTTTCGAGTGCGTGGGGAGGGCTTGTAGGCGAAAACACGCCGAAATCGAGCCCACGACCTTTGGTCTCCGCGTGCAAGCGGCCCGTTCGCAGACGGCCGACCGACCGGGTGACGCCATCCCGCCCGCCGATCGCGTAAACAAGGCGGCGGCCGGCGAGAAAAACAAGCCGAGCAGACCGACCGGCTTTGTAGTTTGTGTGTGTGCGTGCGCCCGACCGCCGAGCGGCGAGCGAGAGGCCCGCCGAGCGGAAAAAGGTGACCGCCGAGTGCCCGCCGCCCGCCGAACGAGCGGCGGACTGAACGCCGCGAACTCCGCGGGTGATCAAAGAACGTAGTCGTTCGTCGGAGATCCGATTCGAGATGGCGCCGCCGGAAGAGTTCGCTTCGAAGTCGGGACCCATCCGGCAGTTCTTCGGCATGGGCCTCAAACGGTTGCGCGAGCACACGGCCACGGCTTCCGCCTACGAGGAGGTGCCGGAAGATGACGGTGCGGGGCGCAGCAAGCGCGCAAACGCCGCCCGAATCGAGTGCGAAATCATCCGAATGAACACAACCCTTCGATCGCTGGAACGAGCAATGCAGAAGGCCAAGGAGAATTGGGCCAAATGGGACACGCTGTGCTACGGCAACGACGAGGAGACCATCTATCGGGAAACCTGGAAAGCGGAGGAGGGACACAACGTTCCCGAACTGCTCGCAGAAGCCGAAGAGGTCGTAGACCAACTGAAGAGCAGAATCGAAATGGCGACCGTCCTGCACACGCGGCTGAGCGATGAATTGAAGGACGAGACCTTCAACATGTCGGGAGGAGGAGGATCGGGATTCCCGACCGCCCCTCCGAGCCCCCCGACTGCCGCCGTTTGCGGGCACGCGACCACCCCGACTCGCCCTCACCTCCCCACGATCAAACCGCCCCACTTCAGCGGCGACGTGGGCGAATTCCCGCAGTTCCTGCAGATATTTGAGGCCGTAATCGACTCGCAACCCCTCTCGAAGGTGCAGAAACTCGCACATCTCCTCTCGTTGCTCAACGGAGACGCGAAGCGCACGGTCGATTCGTACCCGTTGCTGGCCGAGAACTACGAGGAAGTCAAACGCGTGCTGATTCACAAGTACGGCCGAAAGGACGTCATTCAATCTCGACTGATCGAGAAGTTGATGGGGCTAAAAGATCCGAAGGATCGAGTCGCCGACTTGCGTTTGTTCCTGGAAACGGTCCAGAGGATCCGGCGACTACTGGAGAACCAGGGATGCCACTTGGACTCCGCGTGGGCAACGCACGAGATTCAAACGAAACTCCCGCCCAGCATCAACAAGGAACTCAATGCCGTCCGAATGGAACGCAACGAGTGGAATCTCGAGTTGATGTGTAAGTACATGGCCATCACCCTGGAAGTGCGGGAGGAAACCGAGCGAATGCAGGACATTAAGTTGAGTCGTCAGCCCACGCACAAACCGCCAGCCCGCGATCACACGTACACGACGCACATCAAAGAGAACGGGTGCCGTCTGTGCAACCGGAACGGGCATCGAGCGGTCGAGTGCAGGCAATTCCCGTCGGTGGACGAGCGGAAGCAGAAGGCTCGGGAGCTGAAACTTTGCTTCCGGTGTCTCGATTCGACTCACTTCAGCTCGGCATGCAAGCGAACGTGCTCGTGTGGCGGCGCGCACGCGGAGGCGTTGTGTTTCCGTCGGGAGAAGAAGAACGGCGGGAAGAACCCCCCGCTGAAGGGAGCAAACGGATTCCCGATCGACCGCACACACCACGCGCATTTCGCGCACTCTACGCCCCCGCCCGGCGATCCGAGCGGAGGGAGCGACCCGAGCGGCCCGCCCGCGAGCAAGCCGGACGGCGGCGATTCGAGCGGAAAAGCGTTCCTCTCGAAGTCGACTCGCGCGCGTCTCCCACTAGTCGTCGTTGAGGTCAGCAATCGGTGGACGAAGGAGACCGCCCGCGTGGCCGCGCTCATCGATACGGGAAGCAACGAAACCTACATGGCCGCTCCGCTGAAAGAGAAGTTGGGGTTGAACGGCGGCCGAAAGCGGACGTTGGACACGGAGACGTTCGGCGGCGATTCGTCCGCGATTGAGGCGACGGAAGTCCAATTCGGATTGAAGACGCAAAGCGGGAAGGTAATCGCCCTCGACGGGCTCGCCATCCCGAAGTTGCTGTCCGCCCTCGAGGTGACGGAAGTGAAGGCGGGGAGCCCTCCGGCCGTCCAGGTGATGGAGCCGCAGCTGCTGATCGGGAAGGATCACGTCTGGTCTCTCCTCCGCATTCCAACTCGTCAAGACGCGAGCGGACTCACAACGATCGACACGGAACTTGGCCCGATTGTGATCGGAGACAACCGGTCGAACGTGCGGAACGGCCCCCGCTCGTACTTGATCCAGCGGCAGGACCCGTTCGAGACGGGCGAATACGAGCAGCCCTTCAGCCACGAAGACTACTGGGCGCTGGAGAATTTGGGGATCCAAGCGGAAGAGCAAGGGAAAACGCTCGACGAGACGCTGATCGAACGATTCAATGCGACGACCACCTTCAACGAGAAGGAGGGCCGTCTGGCCGTTGACTGGCTTTGGAATTCGAAGGAGCGGGATTTACCGACGAACTTCGAGCTCGCCCTCAAACGTACCAGCGGAATGATCGAGCGGCTGCGGGCCGACCCGCAGAGACTCGCCGATTACCGCGAGGACTTTGAGTCGCAAGAGAAAGCCGGAATTCTCGAACGGGTGACCTGGAAGGAGAAGCAGGGGATTGAGCACTACTTGCCGCATCGCGGCGTCTGGACGCCGAACAAGGCGACAACGAAGCTTCGAGTTGTGTACGACGGAAGTGCGCGGATGAAAGGGAAGCTTTCGTTGAACGACGTGATGCACAAGGGTCCGGGATTGATGCCCTTGCTCGTCGGTGTCCTCCTCCGCTTCCGGAAGGGCAAAATCGGAGTTGTTTCGGATATCCAGAAGGCTTTCCTGATGCTCGAGCTCCACGAGAGCCAGCGTGACGCCGTCCGCTTGCTTCTCCCCAGCGATTGGGACCAGCCGCTGACGCACAACAACGTGCAGGTGTTCCGCTTCCGCCGTGTTTGTTTTGGAGTCATTTGCTCGCCAGCTCTGCTCGCGATGTCTATCCAGAAGTTGCTGAAGAACGAACCGGATCTGCTGCGGAACATCTACGTCGACAATGTGATTTGCGGCTACGATTCGAAGGCGGAAGCGATCGCCGACTCCCGCCGGATCAAGGCCATCATGAGTGGGGTGAAGTTCAACCTCAGAGAGTTTTTCTCCAACGAGAGCGCGGTGATGCGCGAGTTGAACCCCGAAGAAGCGGGAGAGACGACCAAAGTCCTCGGCCTTGTGTGGAACGTGAAGGAGGACTCCCTTTCGATCTCGATCCCCAAGTGGAAGGGGGTGTACTCGAAGCGGGGCGTCTCCTCGTACCTCGCCTCCATTTACGACCCGCTCGGACTAATCGCGCCGATTACGGTCGAGGGGAAGTCTTTCCTGCAGCGACTGTGGATCGCAGGTCTCGAATGGGATACGCCGCTCACAGACGAGCAGACGGCCGAATGGAATCGACTGATCATTCCGCAAGAAGAGATCTCCTTGCCGCGTTGTGTTCCGGGCGGGAAGAACGAACCCCGCTCGCTCATTGTGTTTGCGGACGCGTCGATCCGCGCATTCGGAGCGGTCGCGTACGTGCGAACGAAAGTGGGAGACGAATTCCGCTCGTCGCTGGTCTACGCAAAACTCCGAATCGCGCCGAAAGCCCGCCCGCTGACGATACCCGAGGCCGAGCTCACGTCCATCGTCGTGGCCGCCCGGATGACACTCATCCTGGAGGAGGAGTGGGGAAAATTTGAGTCGATTGTTGTCTTCTCGGATTCCGCAGTTGCCCTCCATCAAATCGAATCAAACAAGGAGCGGCAGTCAGTTTTCGTTCGGCGCCGAGTAGAAGAACTCCGCAAGCAGCGCGCCCGCATCGAATTTCGTCACGTCGAAAGCGGGCTGAATTCGGCGGACGTCCTGAGCCGCGGCTGCGCACTCGGAGAGTTGAAAGTCGACGAGAAATGGTGGACGGCCCCCTCGTTCTTGCAGTCTGACCGAGCGGAGTGGCCGACCACAATTGTTCTGCCCGTCTTGACCGCGAGCGAGCAGGAGGAGGAGAGCGGCGAGCCGCCCGACGGGTCAAACGCCCTCGCCCTGGTCGCCCAGTCGGCGCCCACCTGCCCGCAACCGAAGAGGTGGGAGTTCGTGGACCCGCAGATCAACCGTTGGTCTCGTCTCGTGCGGATTGGACTGAAGGTCCTGGAAGCGGTGGATCGCCTTCGGCCCCGCCGGAAACGCGAAGAGACCGCCGAGCAGCGAGTCAAACGAGTCATTCTGCTGTTGTTGCGAGATGCCCAGCAGAACGCGGAGCCGCCGAGCGAGAAGAAACGGCAGAAGTTGCGCCTATTTGAAGACGAGAGCGGAGTTTTGCGGTGCAACACGCGACTTCCGGTCGATCTCGTCGGGAGCGAGATGAAGTTCCCGATTTGGCTCCCGCCCGACAGCCTGATGACCGCCCGACTTGTGTTCGAAGTGCACGTGGACAAGGGACATGCGGGTCTGCAGACGTGCTTGAGCGAACTTCGGTCGCGCTTTTGGATTCAAACGAGCGAGGTGAAGAAATTGTTGCGCAAGTGCGCGCGGTGCCGGGTGTTCACGAGCCGCCCATTTGCGCCGCCGACCGCCGACCTCCCCGCCATTCGCGCGGGACGCGGCCGCCCGTTTGACATTTGCGGGGTGGACCTCGCGGGGCCGCTCGTCCTCGCAGACGGAGTCGTGTTCATTGCCCTTTTCACTTGTCTGAAAGTGCGTGCAATTCACCTCGAAATTTTGCCCGACGCCACCGCCGAGTCCTTCTTGCTTGCCTTCTCTCGATTCGAAGCTCGGCGGGGATTGCCCTCCGAAATGACCAGCGACAACGCCGGCAATTTTCGCGTTGCCGCTGCTTGCTTTGTGCAGAAGTACGCCGATCGAGGCGTCAAGTGGACCTTTACCACGCCTGTGGCTCCCTGGAGAGGTGGATGTTGGGAGAGAATGGTGGGAATCGTGAAGTCCGCCCTCCGCAAATCCCTCGGCCGGAGGAAGGCGACATTCTGGGTGTTTTTATCGTTGATCGCGCGGATCGAGGCGATTGTGAATTCGCGACCGCTTTTCGTGATCCCAAACGACCCCGATTTCCTCCCTTTAACTCCCAACCACTTCCTTCGACCGGGCGGGAACGAGAACGTCCATGACCCGCTCGAAGACCCGTCTGTCCTCGCAGATCCCGACTTCGAGGTCGAGCGAGGAGTGCGCGCTGCCCTCAAGCGTCGATTCGAGCGCGATCGGGCTTGTTTGGATTTGTTCTGGTCGATGTGGACGCGCGAGTACCTGCCCGCACTCTTTGAAAAGAACAAGAATGCGCGGGACGGAAACGCGGTCACTCGTTGGCCCCAAGTGGGAGAAGTCGTGTTGATCGGAGAGAGCGAACTCCCCCGCGGCTCCTGGAAGATGGGGCGCATTTCGGACGTCGTGCGCGATCGAAAGGGAGAGATTCGTACCGCGTTTGTCCGCCTCCCGTCCGGCCGAACGCTTAAACGAGCGACCAACGTTTTGTTCCCCCTTGAATATGGCGGCGAATTTGACCCGACTGAGCGCGAAGAGATCGTGGATATGATTCCGCAGTCCGAAATGCCCGCCCGCCCCGTTCGGAATGCGGCGCGCGAGGCCCGTGATCGGATTGCGCGGGACGCGAGCGAAGAGCGAGTGAACGGCGTGTTTGCGTGTTTCGCGAATTTCCGCGAGCCGCGCTCGTCCCCCTCCGTTTCGCCCGTTCACTCCAGATTCGTTTCAGCATCTGAATTTTTCGAAATGCCCGGCGAGTCGCCGCAGAAGATCGTCACGGCCGAAGAAGAAGAGCGTCTTCTGGCATCGAGTGCCAACGGCTCGCCGTCCGCTACGCCGCCGCCCAAACCGATGGACAAGCCGGCGGCCGGCGATTGCAAGCTCTCGACCGCCAGCGCCTCCAACCAGCCGGACGGCAAGAAGCAGAAGACGAACATTGTGCCCTACCGAATCCCGAAGAAGAAGCCGGTGGAGAAGCCCCAAGAGGAACCGACAAAGGAGTCGTTCGAACCGCCCGAATCGAAGGACCGCGCGAACAACGAGCACTTGCGCGCCGAGCGGCAGAGTCGCGAAGAGCGCCGGCGGCCGACCGAATCGCCCGAGCGCCGCGTGCCGCACGACCACGAGCACGTCCGCCGCTCCCGTTCGCCCGTCCGCCGCGAGCACCACCGCTCCGACTCCCGTCGCTACCGCTCGAACCGCCGTCCGCGTAGCCACAAAAAGGACCGCGAGAACCGCCGTTCGAGCTCCCGCGAGTCGTATCGCCGTCCGAGCTCCCACGATTACCGCAGCGCGTCGAGCTGGGACTCGGCTGAGTCGGCTCCGTACATCGCTGGCAAGAAGTGGGATGAGAAGCGGGGCTGTTTGCGCGTGTTGGTCGACCCGCCCAAGAGCCCGAAATCCGGCGGCCCGAAGAGTCGCGAGTGTTCGCCCGCCCGTTCCGCCGCGGCCCCGTTCACCACCGAGCAGCTGCAGCAGATCATGAGCGCCTTGGCCGGTGGAATGCTGCCGAAGCGCGGAGAGTCGAGCGGCGAGTCGAAGCCGGTCGCGAAGACCGAAGAGCTCCCGTTGAGTGAGCAGAAGCCGAGCCACCAGAACCGCCGGAACGACGATCGGGCCGGCCACTCGAACGCGCGCCCGACGCCGTACGTGCTGCCGGCGATGCGCGGGGCCTTCCACGGACGCGGAGGCCGAGGCGGCCACCTGCAGTCGTTCCCGTACGGGCAGGCGCCCCCGTTCGGCCAGCCGGCATTTGGAAACCAGTTTGGAGGGCGCCAGTACGGACCGCCGATCCTCGGTAGCGAGAGCGTGTCCAACAACCCGCCGCAGCCGACCCATCCGCAACTGCACTGGCCGTGCCCGCTGTACCACGAGCTGGAAGCTCTGCTCCGTAGGTTCCGCAACGCGAACCGGAGGAGCGGAGGCGGAAGCGGCAGCCAGCCGGCGTTCGGCCGCCAATAGGCGAGTGAGTCCAACGAGAAGACGACCGCCCTTGTGAACAGCCAGTCGAGAGGTGTTGAGTGTTGTGTTGTCGGTTGTTGTGGGCTGTGAGTGCCCGTTCATTGTTATCCAAGCGAATCATTCAAGTATTAATCACCGGAGGATGTTTTCTAAGCCACCAGGCGTCCCTCCATTTCTTTGTTGTAATCGAAGCGGCGGCGGGAGTGTCGCGGATTCGCGATCGAAAAGGCGAGAGCGAGAGCCGGCCAGCGAAGCGAGACCTGGCGCGAATTCGAAGGGACGAAGGGAGACCCGACCACCGAGAGCCGACCGCCCGCCCCCGACGAGCCCCGACGGCGAACCCAAGATCTTCGCCATTCGCCCCGCCGGACGCCCGCCGAGCGGCGGTTCGACTTTTCCGCTCTCTCCCGTCCATCCCCTCGACTTCCTTCCCCCCACATTTCCCCCTACTCGTTCCTTTTATTCGTGATCGTGTACCTCCAACTTCCTTTCCTTTCTAATCGCCCCTCTTCAGACAAGAGGGAGCGACCCAATCGTTCCCTCTTTTGTTACTACCGATCGTTCATCTTCAATAAACTCCCGACTTCCTTCGAGTTCGGCCGTCACCCAGCGAGAGGAATCTTCCTCCCACGATCCTTTGGACACGCGAAAAGCGGCCCGCCCGCCACTCGCGACAGCCCGCTCGGCCGTGATCGTCGCCGTGCTCGTGGGCGTAGCCCTCGGCGAAGGAGTCGCCGCTCTCGCGCCGCTTGTGGCCGCCGTAGTCCAGCCGCGCCCAATCCGCCCGGTCGCCCTTCGCGAAGCCGGCGTCGTGGGCGTGATCCCGCCGGTCCGCGTGCCGCCAGTCGTGCGCGTCGCCCCGCCGCGCCGCCCACTCGCCGTCGTGCCCGTGGGCGGCGGTTGCGTGGTGCGCGTCGTGGTGCGGGTGATCCCAGTGGTCTGCAGCAAGAGTAACAAAGAAGTTAGAGGTTCTTTTACCGAAGGGAACTCACGAGACGCCGTCGCACTCAAGGCGACGTTCAGCAGGGCGAGGGCGAACGGAAGAGCGGAGCTCATCTTCGACCGAATGGTGGGTAGAAAGAACGAGCAGACCACCGGCTTTTGTACCCTCGGTTGACTTCCGCATCCACCCCACCGAAACCAATGGGAGTCGTTCGATCGGAGCGGCTAATGAGCGCGGATGTCGTCAGTGCGCTCATTAACGCGCTTTCTTTTGTTTGTGGATTGCTTGCCGGCAGTCTGGAAGGCGTGCGCACAACTTTCGTTGGAAGCATCGAACAAATCAGGTGCAAGATTGCCGAAAGAGAGATTCATGTGCAGGCCAATCAAACGCGATTATTCAACTTCTTCGGCTCGTTACAGCCGCTTTTGAGGTTCCCGTTCCTGCTTTTGTCCACTTGCTTCCGATCACAATCGAGCCGGAACTCGTAGCCGCCGACGATTTCCGTGGAGCAACAGAGAACACGCGCACGGCATCCGGAAGGCGCCGATTTCACGCTCGACGGGTTCGCCACAAAACGAAGAGGAGATGCGGCGTTCGCGAAGGAGTCCACCGGACGAGAAGGCGGGAGAACGGCCGAAGCATGACGACAGCACTCGTTCGGCCGACCATCGACGAACTCATGAACTCTCTTTTGTCCGCTTTAAAGCGACAGCCCGCCGTCCTTCCCGCCGCTCAACTTGCTGCTCGAACGCACGGGAAGGTCGGCGAGTCCGCCCGCCCACACTCCGCTCTGTTCTGCCCCGTCGATCGGTGGGCACTCGGCACACGAAGGAAAGCGGGTCCGACTTCCCGCTTCGACGGTCGAGGATTTTTCCGTAGATTTTCGTCTTTTCACTGCCAGCGGTCAGGTGGCCGAGTGGTCCTTTCGGATTTCGATCGCTTGCGGGCTTCTGATTCTTGTTTGTCGTCGATTGCATGCCCACAATTCCACTCCGTTCTTTCCGCACTCACCGCAATCGATGCGGGCGGATGGTGGACGGCGATCCTTCCCCTTTGCGAGTGGAAATGCCGCTCGAACGGGGGAAATCGACGTCGCGTATGCCGACTAAAACGGGTGCTTGCCTTCCACGCTCGAATGTTGCGGACAACAGGCCGCAACCCAGTCGTCCATTCGCTTATCGTCGGGAACGATCTTGGTGCGGATTTCTCGTGTTTTGGTGGAGGGAAGATCGCGTCCCATTGACTCATCAGTCCGCACGCGGAGGCCGAATGGCGTTTTTCTGTTCCTCGCCGCGGCGGCCTGCGAGTGCGGGGTCGCCCTTGCTCCGCTTGGCGCCCGTCTGCCCGCTCGTCCGTCCCCTCGTTCGGTTGCGGCAGGTGCTTTCCGCCGCTCGCGCGAAAACACGCGATTTTCTCCTCCTTTCCTCGTTGCAGGTCGTTCTCGAGCAACATGGCCGAGCCGACGACCTTCCGCTGGCCGCTCCTCAACTTCGACAAGGGCTACGCGGAGGCGGCTTTCGGCATGGCGTGGGAGAGCCCCGATTTCGAGGTCGACGGCATTCCGAAGGTCAAGTTCTTCCTCAAGTTCTACCCGAAGGGCAGCAACGCGAACTACAAGGAGCAATGCGCGCTCTACCTCCACGTTCGGTGCTTCGGCGGGCACCTGTCCGTCCGTTCGAACTACGAGTTCTGGATCGAAAACGGGAAGAACATGAAGCTGGAAATGAAACGTAAGTTGGCCCCGACCGGAAGCAAAGACGAGCGTTGTTCAGGCGACCAACACAAATTCCTTCCGACCAGCAACAACTCGGGTCGGGCGCTCATGTGCAGCCAGACGAAACTGCTCGAATGGGCCAAGGCCGGCCCGCTCGTCCTCTTCTGCAAAATCACTCCGTTCGATCCCGTGGACGCCGCCGACTGGGCCGAGCACGCGGCTCCGTCGGGCGTCTGCCGCAAGATCGCCGCCACGTTCAACTCGAAGAAGTTCGCGGACGTGGAGGTGCGCGTCCAAGTCCGCGTGTTTCCGGTCGGTTTTTGCTTCTTCTCTCATCAATTTATTGCACTTTTAGGTCTCGCGGATGATCATCTGCTCGGGATCTCCGGTCTTCTCTCGGATGTTCACGCTGAACACCAAAGAAAAGGAGACGGGCGTCGTGGAGATCGAGAAGGAGAACGCCGACATGATCGAGCTGCTTCTCCGATACCTCTACTCGGGCCAGGTGGAGGAACTCGCTGAAGTAGACGCTGAACTCCTGCCGGTTGCCGACTGCTACGAGGTCCTCGATCTCGTCGTGAGTTCACTTCTACCAGCCGCTTTCTCACTTCTGTCGTTCAGGAGATGTGCCTCGCCTCGCTGGTCAAGAACGTCACCGTCCCGACTGTCGTTCGCGATCTCAAGCTGGCCTTCGTCCACGATCATCAGGACGCGTTCAAGCAGAAACTGTGCGCTTTCGCTCGCGAGAACCTCGAAGGGGTGAGTCAGCAGCCCGACTGGACGCTCAGCTTCGTGCGCGACAATCCCGAGATCGTCTTCGAAGTGACGCGCGCTTCCACCTACTGATCCCCGCTCTGTCGTTGTTCTTCCATTTGTTGCCTGTTGTCGTTCTAATCTGTGGTTGAAACGAGACGATAAATTTTTCGCGTTAAACGAACGGCCGCTTGCTTTTTCGACGGTCACTCGAATCGGAGCAGCGGTGAAGCGGGTACGGGCGAACGAGTGGCCCGGTAGAGCGCGCGGATTCGGCCGTCAAGAAGCAGACGTCGCCAAGTCCTCTTCGTTGTGCTTGTTGAACGAAAGGGTGGGGCGTTCTGCCGAGTTGTGGGTTCCTCCGCTTGCCACGCGATCCGCGTTCCTGTTTGCAGGGTTGGTTGCGCGCCGATCGTTGTTCGCAAGAACGAGATCCCCGCAAAGTTGTTTGGATTGCACTCCCATTGATCTTTCTTGTGTCCCTCCGTTACAGTTCTTGCGAACCGTTCTGCCTGCAGGCGACAAGCTTTCTGTTTCTCGAATTGAATAAACACCGAGTAGTGGGGGGAGACACGAGGAAAGAAAAAAGTGATCCTTTGGACCGCTTGAACCCGCTAGGAGTCTCCTGGACCGAGTCAATTGCAACTCCCACTCTGCTCCCGATTTGTCGTTCGCTGCTGAACGAATCGAGCCGGAAAACGGAGCCGGCGATCGATTTCGTTGGGCAACAGCAAGTGGGCGGCCGCCATTCGAGCCGCCCGTCGCTCGTCGATTGCGCACTTTGACGCGCGCTCTTCGGATCAGCGGCCGTGCGGGAGCAGTCCGCGTGGGAACAATCGGGATCGAAAAAAGCAACAGCCGTCCGCAGAACTCGTGAATCGGTGATCCACAAATGGAATGAACGCATTCGCCAACTCCACCGTGTAATTCGATCCCCATCCCCCAATCGATCCCGGCGATCAGTCGCTGGAGGCCGTCCGGCAGACAGTCGGCGAGCGCCTCTACTCCTGCACGCCGCCCGAAGTGCCCTCGCTGGAGTCCCTCCTCCCTGCTCGCAGGCCGTCCGCCGAAAAGCCTGAAACGAACGAAGCGGCTACCTCTTTGCAAACGACTCCAACGCCCACCACCTTGAGGCGATGCGGGCGGTGGAGCGGCAGGAAGCGCGAACTCTCCACCAGCCGCTTTCTTCGCACGCCGTCCGCCACTTATGGGCGGACCAACCGACCGGCGGCATTCTCGAGCCGCCCTCCCGTCCGTCCACCGACGCCTACCGGGCGCGGGTGAACGCGATTTGGGGCGTCATGAAGGCTCTCTGATCACCCGTTGGATCGTCCCGAGGCCAAAAGGTTGCCCTGCACTGGAATCGAACCAGTGATCTTCTGTTCACCCACTCTCTCCACTGCGTACGAGACAGACGCCTTACCACTGGGCCAGCAGGGCGCTGCCGATCGTCGATTGAAGCGTGTTGTGAGCGACCAGCAGCGGAAGGATTTGCATCCAATCATCGATGGATTTTGTGTTCGGCTCGCCTCTCGATTGGAAAGAAGGCGCAGAACACGGCTGAAAAAAGGATTTTGCCCTGTCGCCAGACGGGAAATGAGGGCATGGGGCGAAGAAAGGCATACGGGCGACAATCGACGCTGATCGGTTTCTGTCGTTTGGTCGAACAGGTTTTCTTTTCTTTACGGTCACTCCGTTCTGCTATGGCCGGGAAAGAGGGCGAATGGCCGTCGCGCTAAAAGATTTCGTCGCCGCCCAACCAGAAAGAACTTTCCTTCCGTTTGATCACGGACACCACCTGGTGGAAGAAAGAATTGCACTCTCCGTTTGGAGGCCCGCGAGAAAGAGCGGGAGGAATTGCGCGATTGCGCTCTTTCCCACGTGATTCCTTGTGACCTCCGCCGCGACCACGTCACGCATTGCGGTTAGCATTCGTTCTCCTTCTTTCGCGCCCATCGCAGGCCGTTTGGACGGGAACGCCGAAATGTTCGCGGATTTTTCGAAAGTCAGGGAGAAAATTCCGATCCGCCCGCCCGTCGGCCGTCGTCGCGTCCGCATTCCTTTCGATCGGCAACGAGCAGGGCGAAGGGATTCGAAGCGGACTCGATGATTCACACAGCCGCAAACGCCGCCTTCCGCGCGCCATCTGTCCATTCGCTTCGGCTTCTGCCGAAGAGACGAGGGTCGGGGCAACTCCCGCCATCAACTAGCGATGGCTTTCATCCACACACTTCTTCCGTATTAGGAGAAGCGATCGAGTCACTCTTTCGATCTCCTGCAGTGCACGTCCTTCTGTTCGCCACCGCCGTTGGCCGATCGGGCGGCTTTTCGCTCCTTTTCGGATTTTCGTTCCGCGGATCGTCTTTGGGGATGCTCGTCGAGATTCTTTTGGTTCGATTGCGGGTCGCCGTCGAATTTGCGTGCTTCTCGCGGAATTTCCGCCGCGTTCAGGCCTTCTTTTTATTCCAGCACTTTGCTTTGATTCTGCAGCTCCGATCGAATGAGCGAAGGGGATTGCGCGTCGTCCACTCGACGACGACCGTCCGGAGATCCCGGGCGAGTCGTCGCCTCGAGTAGCGAGAGAGCCACTCGCCCCACTCTGCCCAATCCTCCGCCCAACTCCTCGTTTGTCTCTTCGGACAGCGAGCCGTCGATCCGCAACGACACGCCGAATGCGATGAGTGAGTTCCGAGTGCGCGACTGCTTCTTTCACCTCGACCGCTTCCAGCCGAGCGGAACTCGTGGGTCAAACCGCCGGGCGCCTTCCAGCGGCTGTTCGGGGCGATCCGCTCGTTGCCGCGCGTCTTTAAGCAGCTCGACGGCAAAAACGACGGACGTGAATCCAAGCGGTTGGAAGGAGAAGAACACCAACAAACGGGCGAGTCGTGAGTTCCTTCTGTTGGTTTATTCAATTGTCCGTTCTTCTGATTCAGTCAGACGGCAGAGGCGAGTGGTGGTGTGTCGAAGGTCCCCGTTGTCGACTCCGCGAATCCGAATGAGATCAGAGAGCAAGACGATTCGCTCGTCGTTGCCGCTGTCGAGAGGAGGAAGGTTGTGGCTCCTCTTGAGCACGGTGAGCGCGTGAGATCCCCGGCCATTCTCACTTCTTTCTTTGCAGCCACGCCCGTCAACGAGCCGTCGGCGGAGGGGACGTTGCGGCTGCGCGTTCGCTGCCGCTCGGCGATGCGCGCGCCGGTGGTTGGCGCGCCGTCGATCGTCGGCGGCGTCTCGTGGTTCGTCGCTCTCCGCCGCCCGCCCACTCGCTTCTTGCAGGCGACTGAAGGTCGCCCCGCACGAGGGCACGAGCCAACGGGGCGAGCGGCAGCGATACCTCGCCCTCTTCGTCCACTGCTGTCCACACTCCTTCAACGAGTGTGTTTTCTTCTTTGTTGTCCGTTCACTCCCGCTCGTTGCAGCTCGTGGTCCTGCGAGGCGACCGCCGAATTGCGGCTGATGGCGCAACGGGCGGACGGCGCGGACGTGTGCCGCCGGCGGCGCTTTGAGTTCGTCGACAAAAAGTCGTGTTGGGGCTACAAGATGTTCGTGTCGTGGACGGTACGCTTCCTTCCTTAAATCCAGTCCACTCACTCGCTTCTTCTCCTTCAGGACCTGTGGGACGAAGCGAATGGCCTCTCGCTGGACGGGGCGTTCGAGGTGGAGGCGCGGCTGAAGGTGGAGAGCACGCAGAACATCCTGCACGTCCCCTCGCCTCCTACTTTCGCTCATCCACTCGCTTCAGTTCGCTGCCCGAATTCCGCAAGAAGGTGGCCGACTACGTGCGGGTGGCCGAGCTGCAGGCAGAGCGCGGCCTCTTCGACAAGGCGCTCGAGTGCAACCGGCGGGCGCTGGAGTTCTGCGGCCGGCGAGACCGCCCGTCCCTGCAGCGCCTTCAACTTCAGCACGGGCAGCTCTGCGCCGCCCGCCAACTGCAGCAGTCGATCGTGCGGATCGAACGGGGTGCGTGCAGGAGGACTCCGCTGGGAACACTCACCTTTCTTCATTGCTTTCAGGCCGCAGTTCAATGGCCCTGCTGCCGTTAAACACGGATACTCTGGAGGCAGTTCTTTGCGGATGTCTCCCGAGAACGGGGCAGAACAAGAAGACGGCGCCCAGTGGGAAGAGTTCTGAAACCACGATCGAGCGAGCAGCTCCCGTGAGTCTCCAGTCCTGCCGGCCGCTGATCCCTCCGCTTTAGACCGGCAGTGAACGGAAATAGAAGCCGAACACTCCGATCAGCAGCGACTGACCTCCTCCGCACAACCAGAAGGGTCGTCTCGAGTCGAAGGACGTGCTCGCTTCCGTCGTCCAGTGCAGCGGAGCGAAGACACGCGATGAGTTGAAGGACCTTGCCGAGCGATCGGTTTGTTTCGTTTTTTGTGTCTTCTGTTTAGATTGCTTTCAGATGGACGTCGAGAACAACAACGAGAAAGTTTTTTCCGTGAGTTCCTTTCGTTCGATCGAAGCGTGAAGAAATATGAGAGTTTTCTGTCGAGTGAGTGAGAAGAAAGAGAATCGAAGCATTCCTGTCGATCATCCTTCAACCGCTTACTCACTTCTTTCAGCCCAATCACCAGTCGGCCGCACAGTCGCCGCCGTCCGCCGAGGAACCGCCCGTCGAGCCCTCGAAGGAAGCCGTCGGCGAGCAGAAGTGGCCGCGAATCCCCGCGGGCGGCGGGACGTCCATCCGGTGGGCCGACTGGTCGCTGGACTACGGAGACGTTCGGCGAAAGGATTGCGGTCGTTGGGCGTCGCCGATCGTTGCGCAAAGTGAGTGGTTTCTGTCCGCTTCCTTCCTGTTCATTCACTCGTTTCTTCAGACACCCGGAACACGCCGGTCCACATGATTCCAGCTGACGGAAGCCGCTCGTTCGCCTCTCGTCCGCTCGAAACCACGTGGCTGGAGACGACCGACTGCCCACGGCGCGCCAATCAATCCGTTCTGGACGCCGTCCGCTACGTGTGGAAAGACCGGCAGCGCCGCAAGGCCTGGTACAACCAGGAAACGCCCTGATTCAGCGATTCGTGAGATTCGGCGGCTTTTGAGTTTGTGATTGAACAGACGGGAGGAATAAACTCGTAGCACTGTCGCCAGGTGGCGGTGCTCGCAAGGAGGGTTGGATCGGGGGCGTGAAGAGCGGAGTGTGCGGTGGAAGAATCCGGCCGTTTGGGACGAGACTTGCAGCCGGACGCCCACGTTATTTACCGGCCTCGTTCTCAATTGATGGTTCTTGTCGCAGCAGAATGCAAGAGAGCAACAAGCGGCCCATCCGTTGGCGCATCGCCGTCTGCTGGCCTTTCCGCAGAGAGCCGCCCGCCGTCTCGCCGCTCTTCTTTCAACGGCCGATCACTTGGCGTCTTCGATCGGGCGTTTTTTTCCACGGCGTTCGTTCGCCGAGTTCGGGCGGCTGATGGAGAAATGGCCGCTGTTGGTGGTCGGATTGCTGCCGCTGTTTGGCGTTCCTTTTGGGTTGTCACCACTGGTTGCTCAGATGGAATTGTTGTCGAATATTGGCCGCGACTTAAGCGGATTTCGATTGGGTTTATCGGTCATTGCAGATGGACAAGACCCCGCCGGACTCTCCGCCGCCGCCGCCCCCACCCAACACTCCGTCTACTTCGCCGCCACCGCCTCCTCCCGCTCCCATCCAGTGGCAGGTGGTGAGTAAATTAAGCTTGAAGCAAACATTCTGCTGCTTAATGGTTGCTCACGCGAACAAAAAGAATCACGAAAACGCCCGATAACATTGCAGCCCGTCTTCGCGCCCGCCCTGGTCCACCCGCAGCCGCCGTCGCCGACCCCGCACGTGAGCCGCGAGCAGAAAGCGGCCTGGCGGCGCGCGAAGAAGCAGGAGCGGAAGGTCGAGGAGAAGCTGGGGATGCGGCCCGTCCGCCCCTCCCAGCGGCTCGTCAACAAAGCGGCAAAAGCGGCTTCGAAAGGCAACTGGAAGCTTTTCAAGCAGCTTTCCGAGCTGATGGACGCGAACGCAAAGAAGTGCCGGCCGAGCGACAAGCCGCCGTTCGACCGCCGTCCTCCCGGAGCGGGCGGCTTTGCTCGTTGTTGATTTCTTTGTTCTGAGTAAACAGTTGTTAATGGACCTTCCCTTGGCTTCCTTTGTTTATTGCGGTCCATAAAGAGATTCACATGAGAACAATAAGAATAACCCCTAAATTGTTTAGCAAATTTTATTCCAAAAACCGCTGGTCAAAGATGAGAAAGTGGATCGAAAAGAAGCTATTCTGCGGAACGGCCATCCAATCGCTCCGCCCTCCCCGCGGTCGGGGAACGTCGAGCAGAAAGCGGGCAGCTTGCGAGGGGATCTGCAGCGAGAAGAAACGAGTGGGCGGCGAAGTGGATGCGAGTCGCTTCGGCCTCCATCGGGAAAGACCGCTGCTTGTTGCCCCACTCCAACTGCCCCTCGAAGACGACCGGCCGGCGGAAAGCGAGCGGCCGTCAGGATCCGCCGGACGCGCACAGACTATCCGCCTTCGTCCACTTGCATCCGCTGGAACCGAATTGAACACGTGATTCCAAGCCCAACTCAAAAGAGGAAGCACGCCTTTTCGCAGCCCGGTGCGGGGCCTCACCTTCCGCACGAACTGGCGGCCTTCCTGCTCAAACTCGGCGGCGGTATGTGCGGCTCGAAAATCGGCGTCTTCCACGCATCCCTCGAGATCCGCCGGCTGCTCATTCGGTTGGACGAACCGCTTCAAATGTCCGCCGGCTAGTCGTCGGAAGACGCGAAGCCGGACGAAATGATGACGGTCGGGCAATCGGCGGAAGAATCCAACCGGAAGTCCTCGCTCTTCGACCACATCGCAAAGCGGCGTTCACGATCAAAGAGCGAACAGACGGAGCGGAAGGAAAAACCGAAGCCCCGACGCGGCAGAGTTGACGCTCGAACGAACGGCCGACTTGACGCCGGTTGCCGCCTGGCGGCCGTCGAAGTCGGAGCGGCGGGCGCCGAAAAATGATGACTTTGCTGCGAATTCCGCCCATCGCCGCCATTTTCGATGAATTTCTTCCCGATGTGTTTCAAAGTGGAGCATCCGATCGCCCACAATAATCTCCGCTCTCTTCACCGTATTTCCCGTTGCAGATGGCGCGGCCCGCTTCTCCGGACGCGATCAAGGCGGACTTCCTGGACTGGCTGTCGGGCGACGGGCAGCGGGACGTGGCCGTGGCCGTGGCCGACGAGTACCTGCACGACACGAACGCGGACCGAGACGTGAGTTCCGTGCTCTTCTTCCCGCTGACCGGCGGCTTGCAGTGGATCGAGGAGTACCTGAACGCGATGAAGGGCCCCACGCACACGCACTACGCAAATCGCTGCATCCGCGTGCGCACCACCTTCCGCATCGCGCAGGACGAGACGGTGGGCGACTTCGGGGAGCTCGCGGAGAAGTGCGCCCGTCCGCCCGCCGCCCACTCACCCGCTCTCTCGTTCAGGCGCCTCCTCATGCACGGCGTCCATCAGACCGACCTGCACGCGCTGCTGACCGACGGCTTTGGTCGGGCGGGCCGGGCGGGCGCGAAGGCGTTCTGGGGCGCCGGCTTCCACTTCGCCGACTGCTCCACGAAGGCGCTCAACTGGGCGGCGGACGAGGACGCGTACACGAAGGAGCACCGCACGGACACGGACGAGATCGTGCCCGCCGCGAGTCCCCGCCTGTACCACGTGCTGCTGTGCGCCGTCGCCCTCGGCCGGCCGCACCGCTCGCGGACGCCCCGCAAGAAGCAGCTGGACGGCCGGTGGGACGACTCGCGCGTCAGCACCGCCATGTTCCGCCCCGCCCGCCTCGTCTGGTGAGTCCTCCCCGCTCTCTCATTCACCCACTCCGTTGCCTGCAGCGTGCCCTTCCTCGAGCGCTTCTTCGCGGCCGACGGCACGCCGCACGAACGCGTGCAGCACGTCAACCTGCCGGTGGGCGGCCTCCAGCGCGACCCCGAGGTGCCCGCGACGAGCGTCCAGCTGCCGACCGGCGTGTACGCCGAGTACTGCGTCTACCGCCCCGCCCAGATCCGAATGGCCTTCCTCGCCGAGGTCGTCCTCGAGGAGCAGCCGGCGGACGACGGAGACGCCCAATAATCACATCCTTCAAATCTTCTGTTGTCCTTTTTAATGCCAGCATTCTCCCACTTTCCCGTAAATAAACGAGTCGCCGCAAGCTGTGGGCAGTGTGTTGTGTTTGGAGCGGACGTTGAGCTCGTTGGTGTGCTCCGTTTGCTTTGCGTCTTGTCAGGTTTTCTGCCGCACCTCGTTGCATGAAGCGGTGTTTATTCCAGGCTCCCTCAATCAGTCTCAAGTCCAGAGATCAGGTGCCCACCGCTTCGACACTAGGTTTTGCTTCGGCAGCAGGATTGAAGCGTTCGGGCTGCTGCTCGACCGGCCCGCTGCTTTCTTCTGCGCGTTCGGTCGTCCTCCCCGTCCGGCGGTTGATTTTGCGGCGGTAACACACGTAGCTGACGGCCGCGGCGACGATCACAAGGCCGAACAGACTGCAAGCACGAGAGGGATGAGGAGAGTGGAGGGGAGGACCCACCCGCCGACGCCGACGAGGAGCGCCAACCGCCAGCCGCTCGTCCACGAGTCGCCCGCCTTCGCCAACTCGCTGGGCACCGCTTCGTACTGCAGAGAGCGAGGATAAGTGCGAGAGAGGGCACTCACGAAGTGGAAGGCGAGGCCGTCGAACGGGGCGCTCCACTGCATCCCGACGGTCAGCGACGAGTTGCCGTCCGTCGGCTGGTGGACGTCGAGCGAGCAGCCGGCGGGCGGGAGGCGCAGCGGAGGGCTGTGGAGCGGCAGAAGAACGATCCCGTCGCTGTCGATCGAGCCGCGAGTGATGCCCGCGAAGCCCCGCCCTACAATCTGATTATGACTACTGGGGTTTCCCGAGCGCTCACCGCCGAAAAGCAGCGAGGAGTTCGTCCCCGAGAAGACGAGCGTGTGTTTGCAACCGCCCACCGCAAACGAGCCACTGAAACAGAAGGAGAATAAAC
This sequence comes from Aphelenchoides fujianensis, assembly GCA_024699865.1. NCBI lineage: Eukaryota > Metazoa > Nematoda > Chromadorea > Rhabditida > Aphelenchoididae > Aphelenchoides > Aphelenchoides fujianensis. The sequence continues at coordinate 172,934 of JAMPIO010000057.1, read as the reverse complement.
GGGAGGAGGCAAGAGGGAGCACTTGTGAGTAGATTGATTGTTCCGAACAGCCCACGTTTCGACCGAGAAGTCGAGAGTTGTGCCCGCAAAGAGGAGAGTTTTCTCCGCTTGAGTGCAGCCGTTGGCCGGCTTGTAGACTCTGCAGGCGAGAGGATTGGAGGAGAACAGAAGAGTGGACTCACGTGTTGACGCCCTGGAAGTGGAAGCAGTCGGGCGTCGCCGAGACGAGTGCGGGCAGGACTGCGGAAAGGAAGAGGAGAAGCATCAGTTGGAACACCCGAGGAGTGGAAGCGACAATGAGCGGATTGTTCGGCGGGTTCTTCCACTCGCCGTTTTGCATCTCCCTCGTCTTGTAGGAAACACACGAGTCACTCGCCCGCCCACTTCATTCCCCTGCTTTCCGCACCGCTCGCGCCCGCCGGTCTCCGCTCAACTCGCCCGACGATGGACGCCGCCGGGCGCTTTTTGTCGCTTCTGCTCGTCCTCGCGCCGCTCTTCGCCCCGGCGGCCGCCGGAGAGGCGGGCGGCGAGGAGAAGCCGGTCGAGCTGCCCGGTGAGCGCCGCCTTCCACCCACTCACTCTCGCTTGCAGTTGACAAGAACGTCCTCTTCGGGGCCATCGGGGCCTGCGCGCTGGGGATGCTCGTCGCTGCCGTCTTCTTCTGTCTGGCCCTCACCGGTGGGTCGCCCGTCTTCCTTCTTCACTCATCTCGCCGCTCCCAGGAGTCCTCTGCGGACCGAAGAAGCAGAAGAGCTCGCCGCCGGAAGTCCTGGACGAGGAGCAGCCCTGAACATCTTTTCGTTCAATGAACACTCGATTCGTCTGTTTGATCGGATGGTCGCTAGACAAACAGATGAGGTGGTCGGAAGCCAATACTTTCCCCTTGCTGTTGCTCTCCGCTCCGTCTCCTCGCAATCGGTCGGGGGCATTTCGCCCACGAATCGCCGCTCCGTCCGCTGCCGCTCGTCGCTCTTGCCCCGTGCTGTCTGCACCTCGAATCTCCCTTCCACCTTCACTCTTTAAACCGAAAAGGATGGCCCCGTCCAGTCGCCCCAAGTGGATCCACACGCTGGAGGACGCGGTCGCCCACTACCGCCACGTGCCGCCCGCCGAGTTGCCCACCGACGAGCAGCTGGAGGTGAGCGGCGGCGGGGACTTCAACTCGCCCATTCCACTCGCTTTCAGTTCCGCCGCCGTCTGGTGGAGGCCGCGTGGAAGACGAACGACATGAAGCCGGCGAGTGCCCGCCCTCCGCTCCGCTCACTCCCCACTGCTTGCAGGCCCGTTTCTCGCTCGTTCAATGCAACTTCCTGCAGCCGAACGAGGGCAAGCACTTGCTGGAGGCGAGTCCCGACGTTCCTCCTTCTGCTCACTCCTTCCCGTTCAGGAGGCGAGTCGCGTGTTCGGGCGGGAGATCGCCGAGGCCGCCGACCTGTGCGCCTTGATGAAGGAGCAGAAGTTCCAGGAAATCTCCATGGGGTTCGTCCCGGCAGTCCACTCACTCACTCCCTTCTTCAGGAAGCCGCAAGGAGGCTTCTTCCACGTGTACCCGAAATTCCGCCAGTCGGGTTCGTTCCTTGCGTTCTCCAATCATTCTTCTGATCCCTCTCGTCCGTTGCAGACCTCGAGCACCTCTTCGACGCCATCCGCCAACTGCGCGACGGCCAACGGTAAGGGACACTTGGGATCTTTTCCGTTGAGATGTTCGTCCAGTCATCTCTTCTCTTCGTTGTCTACTTCTCTCTCACCCGCTTTGTTCTCGACTTTCTCATCTCTTTCAATCGTTGGGCATAAACGAACGAACCGCAGTGAAAGTCGGACGGTCGGATGGGAAGAGGGGAGCGGAAGGGACTGCCGCGTTCGATTTCTGTCTGTGGGAACGGGGCGCCCGCCTTTCTCTCGCTGTGCGTCCGCTTGCCCGATCGCTCGTCCGGCCGTCTTCCCTTGCGAAATCCCTCGTTTTCGTTTTTTCAGACCCGCACGGACGATGGACGACTGCGACGAGGAACCGCTGGAGTTGGACGACGGTTTGGAGAAGCGGGAGCGGTTCTCCGGTGAGTTCTTCCGTTCGGCCCTCCGTCCACTCGTCCCTCGTTGCAGCCGCCCGCCCGCCGCCGCCGTCGGACGAGCGGGAGGACCGCGTGGTGGACGCGTGGGTCGTGCGGGCGTTCGCGCGGGGCTCGGCGGTCGTGAACACGCTGGCCGAGGGCGCGGGCGGCTGCTTTCTGCTGCGGCGGGGCTTCCGACTGCGCGACGAGGCGGTCGGACGGGCGGCGCTGGACGTGGGTGCGCGCGTCCGCTTCGTGTGCCCCGCGCGCTCCGCGACGGGCGGCCGCTTCGTGGCCGACCTCGAGGAGTACGCGCCGATGCAGATCGTGAGTCCCCGCTTCGTCGTCCACTCGCCCGCTTGCAGCACCGCTACGCCCGCCTGCTGCGCGGCGTCGGCGAGGCGGCCGGCCGGCTGTTCGTCGACGAGCTCGGCGCCCTCACCGCCCACCCGCCGCGCGACTGCAACGTGCCGCCGGGCGTCCAGTTCGTGGGCGCGCTGCGGTTCGCGTTCGGCTGGACGCGGGCGGGCGTCCGCTGCTCCTTCGGCTTCGCGGGCTTCCTGAACTACACGATGGAGGACCTGGCGTTTGCGGGATGCGTGAGTGCCCTCCCGCCCGCTCCTTCCATCCGTTCGATTGCAGCCGTGGCCGCTGACGGGCGGACGGGGCGGCGTCGAGTGGCGGCATCGCTTCTCGGGGGCATGCGGCCCGACTTCAAGCCGCTCGCCGACCGGCCGGTGAGTGCGCCCTCCGTCTTCCGTGGTCACTGCCGCCGTTCAGTTCGCGCGCGTCCTCTGCCGCTGCGTGGAGCCGCTGGCAGGCCGGCCGGCGGACGAGTGCCTGCAGATCGTCGGCTCGATGCAGCGCGTCCGCCTGTGGGGCGAATCGAGCGGCGAGCGGGCGGCCTTCGGGTCGACCGCCCCGACGGGAACGGGCGGCTACTCGCTCGGCCACTTCTACGACGTCTACGTGCTGGGCAGCCGGCTGGACGAGTGGATCTTCGAGCTGCGCGCCCATCCCGCCCGCGAGGTGCCCGGCCCGCGCGCCGTCGCCTACTTGGACCGCCTGGAGGCCGCCTACCGCCAAGCGCCCGCCCACTACTCCCGCACGTACGTGCTGCCCGACCGCCCGCCGCCCCCGATCCGCGTCCTCGTGAGTGCGGGCACGTGCAAGGGGTTGATTCGGGCGTTGCGTTCAGGAGATCATCGAGGATCCCATGCCGGCCAGCGACGACGAAGCGGAGTGAACGAATGGCGGTGGGCATTGACCGGTAGACCCCCCATTTCTCTTTATTCTTTCTGTTTCGAACGAGTGCACGAATAAATTCGACGGAAGTAGTAAAAAGTCTGAGGAATAGCAATCAATCATCCACACGCTGGCCGAACGGAACGTTCGTCTCCGTTCGAACAATCAGGGGAGGACCGAGAGGACGAACTGACGGAAGAGCGGAAGGTTGGCGGCCACGAACTCGTCCGTCCACTCGGGCGACTCGAAGATCTTCCGCGCGTTCTGCTTCGCGAACTCCAGCACTCCCTTTTGAAGGTCTTCGAGGTGGCCGAGCGCGAAGGCGAGTTTGAGGTCGACGGCCGCGTTCTCAATCGACAGACTGGCAAGAATCAAGTCCACACATGTTTCCTGAACACAAGAGAGGAGTGAGCGGAAGGAACAGAAGAAACCCACCTGCAGAACAACCACGTGGAAGAAGTCAGCGGCCGGCAGGAGATCCCGAGCGTTGGCTTCCAACTCGTCCACTTCTCCGGTGTAGACGAAGCGGAGGACCTGCTCGACGATCGCGGGCGTGAAGTTCTTCACCTCGACCGCTCCCGTCCGTTTGACCGCCGAGTCGTGAGTGAACAGCGCGCGGAAGTACGGGGATTGCGCGACGAGCACGAATTTGTGGACCTGAACGGAGGGAAGCGAGTGGGCGGGTGGAGTGCGCCCTCCAACTCGCCTTGAAGATCCGCCCGTTCACGTGCAGTTGGACGTCCGCGAACGTCTCGTCGCCGAACATGGCGGCCGTGTTCGCAACCAGTCGCTCGCGCACTCTCTCCAGTTGAAGCGAACGGGCGGGCTTCTCCACCGCGTCGAGCACTTCGATCGAGCAGCAGAGGGAGACGCCGCCGTTGTCGCGCGGAAGCTCGAAGAAGACGTCCGAGCGGCCGCGTTCGTTGCCCGCCGAGAAGTCCGCTTCGTTCTCTGCAACCCACTCACTCATTTTTTCGGCAATCCCAGAGGTCACGTACCGAACTGCCCGCTCTTCGCGCCCCACCGCCCCTCCAGCCACGTGGTGGAGCGAAGGCGGACGGACGAGTGGGCGGCCAGGCGGCAGCAAAACAAGCGGACACTTGCGAGCGGACGAGTCGGCGGGGCCTTCGGGTCGGGCACGAGAACGAGGCGGAATTCGGCTCCCGGCAGGCCGTCCAGCTCAAAGACGGCGCTCGTTCGCTTCTGCGCGATCGCCGTGGAATTCGAGCTGCTCTCGATGTCGGGAAGTTCCCAACGGAAGAGCGTGATCGGGGACATGGGGCTGAAGTGTGCTGAAAGAAGAGTGAAATGATGCCCGCCGGGAACGAAAGGTGCAGAGGACTGACAGCTGATCACAAGCAACAACGAAAGAACGGGGCGAAAGCAAGCGCGCATTCGGGAACAAGTGGAATCCCTCCCGCCGTAAAGAACGAAACGCACTCGCTCGTTCCTGCAAGCCGAGCGGCGAGTGTCAATTTTGGCGCCAAAACGGCCGCTTCCCGCCCGCTGACCGCGCGGCCACCCGTTCCTTGCTCGCTCGTGCGGACGCGAGGAGCGCGGGTTGAGGGGGCAGAAAAAGTACCTCTCTGCGCATTCCGAACGAACCCGGTCGTTCCGAGTCATTCACCCTTCTTCCGAGATGCGCGTTGCTTTCGGTTGAAACGATTAGCTCGTCGTAATCGACCGGACATCAACGATGATTCGATCGCACTCATCTCAAGCAGTAGAAGGCGGAGTAAGCCAGAGGAGGGCATTCGACGCTGTTTGCGGTCACTTTCCTTCTAAGGGCAATTCGAAAGGAAGTTGCCAAGACAATTGCCGTTCACTGTTGCGAGAAGAAGAATCGCAATTCGATTTTGCATTTTCCTGTACACGTTTCTGCAGCCATTGCTCTACTGTTTGAGTCACGTTGATTCACTGGCGTGTCAGTGATCTTGCGAACACGTGCTTTATTCCTCGTTAGTCATCATTTTCTTGGGTTCCCCCGGCCCAACACCAAACCACGCGGACGTGAAAGACAAACAATCAAGAAAGTGGACGACGAGCACACTTCTTATCAGCGAAAAGGAGTGCAAGAACGAGTAGACAGGATGATTAGAAGCGACAAGCTGCGTGCACTCCTTTCCAAGAGCTCAAAAGGAAACGGCGTGAAACCAAGCAGGAAATGCTTGCTTTCGAGGGTAAGGCGCGCATTTAACAGAGAGAGTGCGTGATTCGTCAAGGGAATTAGAAACAACGAGTCTTTCCTTCCGTCTGTCTGATGGTTGCTCTTTTCGTTGCAGGCGAGTCAAAATCAACGACAAAACCGATAGCTTGCTGCGAATTTCCGCTGTTTTTTTTTGGAAAGGACTCGATTTCGGGGACAAGAAGAAAAACTGAACGGACGTTGGAGGACGCCCTTGCACTAACCGCAATTCAAAGAGCAAACAAAACGACGGGCATTTCCGTCTGCTTATCACTGCGTTCGTTCGATTCAAGCCGGAAGAAAGCGGCCGCTCTCGTCACTCGACGATGCTGCTCGTCGGGGTGCTTTTCGTGCTGCTGGCCATTGCAGAAGCCGCCTTCCGACTGCCGCTCTTCCAGCGACTCTCTCAGGCTGCTTAGAGCAATGGAAGGAGGGAGGAAGGCAACGGGTTGGCCGGTGAGTTCTCCCTCTGCTCGTCTACTGCCTTTTTTGGAGTGATGCTGGAAGTGGGCGAGCCGCCGCAAGCCTTCTACGCGGCCGTCCGCTTCGATTCGGCCGACTTGTGGCTGACGGACGAGTCGTGCGAGCGGTGGGCGGAGTGCGGCGACGAGTGCCCGGCAGGCGAGTCTCCCACAGAAGAGAAGAAGTGCGCGGTGCTCGTCCGCTACGACCCCACGTGTTCCTCCACCTATCGGCCGAAGGGCGAAAGCTGGAGGGCGGCCGCCGGCTTGAGCGGCCGGTGGGGAGTCGACCGGCTGGCGCTGCGCGAGGAGGTCGTGCTGGAAGCGGCAGTCTTCGCGCAGGCGACCCGGCTGGCCGACCGCCTCGCCCCGTGCGGCGGCGGTTGCCGGAACGTGAGCGGCGTCGTGGGCTTCGGGCGGACGAGCGGGAGCGCCGGCGGCCTCGTCGAGCAGCTCCGGCGGGCGCGACTCCTGCAGCAGCCGCTCGTCGGGCTGCGGCTGAGCGGGCGCCAGGTGGCCGGCGGCGAGGTTGTCGGCGAGTTGACGTTCGGCGGCTGGGATCGGCGGAAGTGCGCCCAGGCGGCGTTTTTCGTCCCGCTCGCCGCAGCCGACTCTCGCTGGGCGTTTCGGGTCGACGGGGCGACGATCGGCGATCTCGCAGTCGAGAGTGGGCTGCAGGTTTGTTCGCTCTCTTCTTGCCCACCCCCTTACTGGTTTAGGCGGTGGTCGACCCCGACAGAAGTGGCTGGAGTGTCCCCCGCTCGCTCTTCGACGTCCTCCTCTCCGCAACCGCCGCTGAAGTGAGGGGAGCGAAGAGGAAAACTATTGTATTCATCCGATCGCCCGTTGCAGTTCGACGACCGGCTGGACGGGTGGGCGGTCGACTGCGCGCTGGACGCTCCGCTCCGCCTGACGACGGCCGGCGGCGACCTCGTCCTCCCGCTCGCCGCCTTCCGCCGCCCACTCGCCGCCAACTCGTGTGTTCTGGCCGTCTCGATCGACGAGCGGGACGAACTCGTCCTCGGCACCCCCTTCTTCGCCCACTTCTGCGGCCTCTTCGACTTTGCGAGTGAACAACTCGGATTCGCGGCCGTCAACCCGTGAGCGAAGGGATTCTTTTTTGTCATCTTTATGTGGTTTTGGATGAAATGCTGGACCTTCCGATGGGAGACCGTTTGGTCGATTGGTCATCCCGCTGAACTCGTGCGGCAGAAGAGAGTTTGGATAGGGACAGACGGAAAAGGGAACAAGACGCGATTCTTGCTGCCAACCCGATTGCCCGACCTTTCTGTCCGCTTTCGGTCACGTACGGCTGGCAGGGAGACAAAGATAGCCATTGACGACGAGAAGGATCATCCACGAGCACTCCAAGGGAAATCAACGCCGTTTCGGGCGATCTTCCCGTTGCTTCAAGCGAGCGCCCACTGTTTTCATTGAGCAACACGCGCGACTCCTGTTTGGACGACCAAAATGGGCAAAAACAGCACTGAGTGTTTCATCCTACAGAGATCGATGAAAACAAGGAGCAAGAGGTTTCTCGTCAACCGCTTTTATTAGCAACAGAAAGAACACTCATTGGCAACACACAAGGCATCCGAACGATGATTACTCGAGATGGCGAACGGGGATCGGCTCCATCCCCTTGTAGAAGCTGGGCAGGACGGACTTCAGCGGGGGCTCGTTCATTTCGTGCTAAAAGCCGCCCTTGCCGTCGATCAGCTCGCGGCTCTTGCGGGCGGCCGTCATGCAGAGGTTCCGCAGCGAGTCCACCTTTCTGAAAGGAGTGAGGTGATGGAAATAAGCGGGGACTCACCGGAACAGTAGACGCTCCACTTTGAAGCGAGCGCGGCCGTCTGTGCTCCAGTAGCTGCCGAGGTCGGGCCGCTTGACGGCCACGATCCCGTCCTCTCCGTTCGCCGCGTTCACGATGGACGAGATGTGGCAGGTGTCTCGGCCCACCACCGGGATTTCCAGCCACTTCTTCGTCCGGAAGTTGAGACGGAAGAGCACCTGACGTCGAGAGTAGGCGCCCATCTTGGCACACTTGAAGTAAAGCGAGTGTGATGACTTCAAAGCCGAAGAATACCCCTGAAATCAGAGGGTGATGCAAGAAGAATAGGCAAACACCTACGATTGGTCGCACATTTTGGGCGTTCAGCTGCATCTTCTTCCACGCCTTCTTGTCCAGCGAGTACACGTGCAGAGTGTGCGGGTCATAGGGGCTCAGCGCAAAGATCCACCGTCCATCTATGCTCATTTTGGACATGCAGTGAGTGGAATCCACGGGACGCGCCTCGTGGATCACCTCCACAGCCGCCGTGTCGACGTTCAGGCGGAGGAAGAGGATCGTCGCGCCCGAACTGCCGACGATCGCGCGCTTCACGTCCACGTCCCTTCCGCGAATGTCCGTGACGGCGAACACGTGACTGGAGCCCAGAGGTGGACGATGTAGCGAGTGGAGCTCGTAGTTTTGCCCGTCGACCGCAAGGCGGAGCAGGTACAATTCCGAAGAATTGAACTCGCCAGCCGCAACGACGATCGTGGTCAGATTGACGACCACGGCGGCTTTGATCGACGCTCCCAAACGCCACTCGATCGGGGATTTCAGCAGCCTGAAGACGAGAACGACATCAAAAGGAATCAAAAAAAGGGGACTCACTTCCGAGCGTTCCGCTGAAGGTCTACGATCAGCAGGTCGTGGGTGTCCGTGAAGAAGAACAGGTACCGCCCGTCCGCCGAGCAGCAAATCGTGTCCGAGATCTGAATGACGGGCCATCATAGGAGGAAGCTGTCGAATGAAAACGAACCCCGTAGGTCTCGTAAACGAAAGTGTGCTTGGCGTCCTCCTGCTCGTGGGCGACCGGCTCGTAAGGCAGCCTCTCCCAGCTCTCTGCGTGCTTCGAGATCTTCGCAGCGGAGTGACGGACAGGCGGACGCACAACGGATTCTTTCCAGCAGTTTCGGCATCCGCACAGCTGAGCCGAGAGTTGGACGATCGGCGATTGTTCCGTGGCCGGTTCCTCTTTGGGCCATCGCCGCTTGCGGCACGAACAGGAGCCGCCGGCTTCGGCCATGATCGCGCTTGAAAAAGGAGGAAATTGGAAGATGCAGAGAAATAATTCGAGGAAAATCGCACGGATTTCGCGAACGGAAAGGCCCCGAAAATCCCACAGATTTATCGCGAGTAGCGTGAAGGCAGTGGACCAAAAATTCGGGAGTCATTGTCCGATTTCATCTGGTGGACAGGAGCAGAATGCGGAGAGAAGAGCGAGGCGAACTCGAACGGCGGCGGCGTCGATTTCTTCGCGCCAAGTCTCCCGTGGCTTCTTCGCCGCCCCCGACCCGCTCGCCCGACTGCCCGGCCGCTCTGGTCGGGCGCTCTCTGGTGATTCACGGGCGAAACGAGGGGCCGTGTTGATGGGAAGTCGGAACATCTGCGCGCATTCTGCCCAGTAGAAAGGGGTCTGCTCTTCGTCCGCCCTCTTGTGCCGCAAGGGATCGACAAAACGTAGACGACCTTTATTCACCCGGCAGTCGATCAACCTTTGCTTTTATTCAACAACAAACTTCAACAACAACAGCAAATGTGGTCAGTCAACGGCAGTAGACGACTTCCGACATCCACGCTAAAGCACTTCGAACTCGCAGCAGAAGAAGAGCGGTCCCTTGGCTGCGAGCTGCCGGAGAGCCTCCAGCGGCTTCCAGGCGGGCCATCCGTGCACTCGACCGGCCGAGAACTCCTCCGTCTTCTCTGGAATGCGGGGATTAGTTGGCTGTTCGAAGTGGGGAGTGCTCACCGATTCGTCGTCCCCTCTCCACGCCGCCCTCCACCCACACGGCGACTCGGAGGCGGACGGGCGGGTGGCTGGAGTGCCGACTGCAGGCCACGTGGAGGCCGCTCCAGTGCGGGAGGTGCGGACTCCGGGGCACGAACTCCAGCTGGAAGTGCCCGCCGGAGAGCCCGCGCACTTCGAAGAAGTCGCCCGCGTGTCGGTCGCCCTCCATCGCGAACTCCAGGCGATTGCGGGCGTTCGGGAACTCCCAGCGATGCGCGGTGGTCTTGCTCGAGATCCGCAGGGAAGAGAGCAGGAAAGAGTGCATTGATCGAACGGCAAACACGGACGGCGGAAAGAATTGCAAGAGAAAACTCACCATAACGGCGAGGTTGCTCGTTAACGCCCGCCGTTTGTTTCCGACCGCTCGAGTCGCAGTGGCCGCGCGTCGTTTCGCGCTGCTCGGCTGGAGCATCGGAAGGGCGGGCCCGGCGACCACTTCGAGCGTGCAGCAGACGAACAGGGGGCCCGCACCGCAGCGGTTTTGGAGGGCGCGCAAACGCGTCCTTTTGGGGGCGGCGTGCGTTCGGCCGGCCACGAATTCGCGCGTTCCTTCTGCAATTCGGGGTGAAACGGAAGGTCGACTGCTGGAAAGACCCACCGACCGGCGAGTACTTCAAGCCGTCCGCCCACTCGCACCAGCCCGTGCAGCGGAGCCAAACGGAGCGGTCGGGCAGCCGGCGACAAGCCAGCAAGAAGTGGCTGTTCTTCCGAATGCTCCGGAATTTGGGCACCAGCTGGAGTTGGAATTGGCTGCCGGGAAGGCCGTTCAGCTCGAACAGCGGGCTCTTCCACTTGGCGCCGACGCGTGCGGCCTCCGAACGGCGCTTGAAGTCCTCCACCGGCCAGCGGAAGGAAGTCGTCGCGGACATGCCGACCGAAAGGAAGCTGCGAGTTGGGCGAGCGGCAGCGGGAAAAACGGCGGAAGATGGACCGGTCGACGCGTTCCTCTGCTTTTGCGCAACGCGCGCCGCCTCGCGGTCAGCGGCGGTCAACGCAATTGCAGTCGGGCGGTAGAGGAAGCGTTCGCGCGGGTTGTCCGTTCATAGTTCGTAGATAAACAACCAACTTTAATCCAACATCCAACAAACGAACAAGCAAACGGCCGATCACACGAAAGACGAGGCGACGAGCGTGAAGAACTCGGTCACAATCGCCGCGTTTTCGTCCGTGTACGCGGCGTTCCACTCGGGCAGCACGACGATCTCCTTCGCGTTCCTCTTCGCGAGCTCCAGCACGCGGTCCTTGAAGCCGGCCAGGTGGCGGTGGGCGAACGCGAGGCGGAGGTCGCTGCGGATGGTCACGAGGGAAAGACTGCGGACAATCGAGTCCACGCACATCTCCTGGAAGCGAGTGAGAAGAGGGCGAGCGGTGGACTCACTCACTTGCAACAACTCCAGGCGATAGAAGTCGGCGGCCGGCAGGAGATCCCGAGCGTTCGCCTCCAACTCCCGCACTTCTCCCGTGTAGACGAAGCGGAGGACTTGCTCGACGACCTCGGCCGTGTGGTTCTTCACTTCGACCACTCCCGCCCACCTCTCTTCGCTCTCCGTCGTGAACATCTTTAGGAAGTACTCGGATTGGGACGCCAGAACGACCTTGTGGACCTCAAAGGGGAGGGGGTGGTGATTGAAGAGCAAAAAAGGGAACTCGCCTTGAAGACGGCTTCTCCGACGCGCACTTCGAAGTCCGCGAACCGCTCGTCGCCGAACATCCGCCCGCTCTTGCCGACGATCGCCGCCTTCACCGACCGCTCGTCGAAGTGGGCGTAGGTCGTGGCGTCGAGCAGTTCGACCTCGCAGCAGAGGAACACGGGCTGTTCGTACTTCAGGAGGTACGAAAGGTAGCGCTCGTCGTTCCACGCCTCCCAGCCGTGCTGTTGGCCCTGCCGGAAGTCCGCCGTTTTCTCTGGAATGCACTCGATCGGTTGAGGTCGGACCACGGAGGAGGAACCGACCCTCGGGCTTCGGATGCTCGAAGGGGGAATGCTCGCTCCTCCACGGCGGGTCTTCGGCGAGCTCCTCGGGCCACAGCTTCACGTGAAGACGGACGGCGGAGTGCTCGCGGAGCTCCCGGCAGAACAAGTAGACGCTCAGGGTGACCTCCGCCCACCCGTGGTCGGGATAGTCCTGGAACTCCACCACGAGGCGGAATTGCGATCCGCTGCTGCCGTTCAGCTCGAACAGCGGACCCGCCCACCGGTCGTCCACGCGGGCGAGCGCCTTTCGCTTCCAGAAGTCGACGAGCTCCCAGCGGTGGAGAGTCGTCCGAGGCATGCCAGAGGGAGCGGGCAAGAGACAAGACGGAAAGGATGGGCGAAGACACAGCTGTTCCGTACGACCGACCGAGCGGCCGACGACGACCAAGCGAATGCCGACCGCAGCGGAAAGTCGAACAGCGGGGGCGAATTCGATCGGCGGGCAGTCCGCCCACTCGCCGGCCGGCCGCTCGCCGTCTTCCCACTTTCCTCCTCTCTTGTTCTTCCACTCGCTTTGCCGCCCGATCGATCGACGATGAAAATGAGCCGCTTATTGGGACTCGCGATTTTCGTCCTCGCCGCCGCCCTTCTGCCGGCCGCCGCTTCCCACCCGGCCGACGAGCAGCCGGCCGCCCGCCCGAAGAATCCGATGGCCGCCGCCTTGCACACGCGCGTTTTCCACGTGGAGAAAGGTGAGTGGTTGGGAGATCTCTTCGATCACATCTCATTCCCGCTCTCTATTCGTTCAGGCCACCTGCCGACCGTCCCGCCGTTCTCCACCGTGCCGCCGCCCTCGTCGCCGCCGCCCGTCCGACTGCCCGCCGTGCCGCCGCTCGACCTTTCGCGAGTGCCCGGCCTGGGCGACGTCCCGCTCCAGCTGCCGCCGTTCGACGTGGAGGAGTTGGAGCGGCTGGGCGAAATCACCGGCCAGATCGCGCAGATGGTCGGGCTGCTCGTCCAGAACGCCCACCGCTCCGGCCACCGGTCGGCCGCCTCCCGCTCGCTGGACGACGACGAGATCGACCGCCTCGAGCGCGCCGACCGACCGCCCTCCCGCCCCGCCGCCGCCGAACGCCCGCCCGGCCGCGGCGACGCGCTCACCACCGGCGAGTGGGCGGCCCGGTGGCTCGTGCTCGGCGGGCTGCTCGTCTTCGCGCTCCTCTGCTGCGGTTTCGCGTGGGCCGTCGGGCGGAAGGCGGAGGCCGTCCGTCGCCAACGAGTGCGCGTGATGCCCGTCCGCTCGCCGCCGTCCACTCGCGAGACCTCCGCCGACCTCATTTCCATCTGATCGCCTCACCCACTAGTCTTTCGTTTGTACTCGCTAGTCTCCGTTCTCATCTGTTTTATTTTCGCACGATCCGCAGGATTAAACGATTTTGTTCGCACGTGTTCGGATGCTTGGAGAGAGTGATTGACGCGGACATTTCGTCTTAAAACAAGAAGACACGGATGTAAAAGGAGAAGATCGATGGCAGTCCTTTCCAGCACGAACCGCTCGTTCAATCGGCGGCCATTGTCGACGATGGCCGCGCCCAAAAATTCGTGAATACTGCGGGAAAATTTAGGCACTCCGATGGCGAGTCCAGCCTCGCATTCCCACGGAGAGGAGCGCGTGCATATAAAGCGGGGTATTCGCGGGGTGTCAGTCCGAAGCAAGCGGCCGAAACTCCCGCCTTCTCTCCTCCGCCTGCCGTGGTGCCCAATGGGTGGGGCGAGCGAGCAGCAAGCGAGAAACGCGCGATCTTTTGCGTGACTCATCGCTTTTCGCTTCTGCGCATCCTTCGTTGGACGACAGCTGAAGGGAATTGAGCAAGCGAGGTTCGGCTACGTGTGTGGCCGCTCTTATGAGCGATGGCCATGCCACTTAAAGGGTCTTCCGTTTGAGTTCTTCGTAGTGCCCCAGCAGAAAGAGCAACGGTAGGCGCTCCAGAAGGTTCGAATTGCGCAGACCGCCCCCAATCGCCTCAATGCACGCTTCCCAAGAAAAATGCGGTCAGAATGAACAAAGCGATGGCTAACCACGAGGTGCGGGAGCTCAAAGCAATCGGCGGCAAACAGGAGATCTGGAGCGCTCTCTTCCAGTCCCTCCACCTCCCTCCGTGTATAGAAAGAGGATGAGCTTCTCTATCACGTCGCCATCGAACGTCTTGATGCGCACCAGCCCTTCTTGCGTTCCTTTGTGTCGCTCGTGAGCATCGCCTTGAAATACGAAGATTGCGTGAGACGATCTTGTGGACCTAAACACAAGAAGTGTATGAAAGAGGAAGGAGAACTTGCTTTAAAGACCCGCTCGCCCACGTGCACCGCATAGTCCGCGAGCTCGCCGCTTTCGATCGTGCCGACGAGCTGCTTGCGAAAACGGGCGTCTGTGGGAGCTCCTTTTGCCGACTTCACCGCACGAACCTTGCAGCAGACGATGAGCGGCGAGTCGTGAACAAAACGAAGAAGATTTGCACGGCTCTCAACGCCTTCCAGCCAAAATCGGCAACTTTGTCGAAAGTGTAGACCAATTCTGAAAAATAAACGGGCCGCAGACATTTAGCTACGCAACCTTCCGTTTGAGTCTGATGCCCGTGTCTGTCTTCCCGCCAGACGACGTACTGAACACGAACGGAAGATCGGCCGTTCGAATCCTCTACGTGCAGAGGAAGGGCCAATCCGCACCGTCTCCTTGATGGTAGACGTCCAGCCGCCAAGATCCTTGACCGTGATGGCCGTTCCGTTCGGAGTCGAATCGAGGCGCTCCTTGAAGTCGGGAATCTCCCTCCGAAGCACCGTCTCGTCCGACGTTGTTTCAGCGATCTGGAAATGCGAACGTCATCGAGGAATCTCTTTGAAATCAAGTCACCGCGCGGACACACGAGCACAGATGCGCGCAGTCAGCAGACTCAAAACAACGGCGATCGAAAAGCTGATCGGTTGCCTGGGTGCGACTGCGACCCACGTAAACCGCCCTCGACTACGAGCGGCTGCTGCTTGCGAGGGATCAAGAAAGCGGCGACTTTTGAACTCTTGCGGGCGGCTTGTTGGTTTCCGTTGAGCTTAAGGCAAACTTCCTGAACTTTAAACAACAACTACCTTATTTTTAGTCGACCAGATCGAAACGACTGACGATGAATGCGAGCAAAGGATTCTCTTCACGTGCTGGCCTTTGTGTTTAGCCGCCGGATGGCCATTTGAACGAGCGCGTAGTCGTAGTTTTATGATGACCAAAACGGGTATCTGTGGAACAGTCGGGCGCCGTGGACGAAAAGCAGTCTACCTGCTTATCGGTTGACGCCTTCCATCCATTCGCGAATCCACGCGGCCGTTAAACGATGGCTTTGTTGCTGTGCCATCGAATCGAAAGCGTTTCGATGATTCACTGGATCGCAAACAAGGCGGCCGAGTGGCGTCTTTCTGCCGCTCGTCGCGGTCTGCGAGCGGGGCGGGCGGCGGCGGTCAGGACACACGGCGACCGCGCGTCGTCTGCTCGTTCGACGGGGTCGCTCGGGCAGCTCGTTCGTGAACTTTCCGCCGCGTTCTTTTTGCTGTCCGCTTGCACACGCGGGTTTTCACCTCGTCTCGTTGCAGGTCGCTTTCGACGATCATGGCCGCGACGATGGAGACGATCTTCCGTTGGCCGCTGAACGACTTCCACACTCGGTGCCAAACAACGTCGTTCAAGCAGCGCTGGGAGAGTCCCGATTTCACCGTCAACGGCATTCCGAATGCCAAGTTCCGCGTTGTGCTCTACCCAAAAGGCGATCGCGAACAGTCCAAAGACAGCTTCGCTACCTATCTTCTTGTGCAAGACCTCGGCGATCACCCCTTCCTTCGTTTGAAGTACGAATTTTGGTTCAAAAACGGAGAGAAAAAACAGTTGAAGAAACGCGGTGAGTCCGTTTAAATGCACTTCAAACAACCGGCTTCAAGAGATTTTAGGTGGAGAACAGGCGTTTGATTCCAAGAACCCTGGCTGGGGATCGTCTGATTTGTTCTTCCAAAAGGAACTCACGGAATTCGCCAAATCTGCGCCGTTGGTCGTCTTCTGCAAAGTTTTTCGGTTTGAAACGGAAGAGAGCAACTCGCCCAGTGTTCTTTCCACGCACACATGCGGTGTGAACTCAACGGAAATCGGGTCGAATCCACCTTCTTTACGAGCACCAAAGCAACACATTCTCGATTAGCCCTCATTTATTTGAACGACAGCAGCAGAGAAATGCGCACACTAGACAGAAACCAGGAAAAGATGAGGGTGTGCTCACGACAGAGGAAAAACGAATTGAGTGAGGACAGAAGCGACTACTCGATGGGGCGAACGGGAATCGGCTTCATTCCGGAGAACGCGCTGCGCAGGACGGACTTCAGCGGCGCCTTGTTCATCTCGTGCTGGAAGCCGCCCTCGCCGTCGATCAGCTCGCGGCTCTTTCGGAAGGCGAGCAGAGCGAGGTGTTTGAGCGAGCTCGGGTTGCTGAAAGAAGGAGTGAACGAAAGGGAAGGAAAGCGGACTCACCGGAACATGACGCGCTCGATTCTGAAGCGAGTGACGTGGTGGCCGTGCTGCTGGCTGTCCGTCCATTGGGCGACCACAACTCCGTCCTCTCGGCCGTCCACCGAATTGACGATCGGGAAGAGATGACCGCGAGACGGCGGGCAGAATGGAATCGCTTCCCACTGCCTCGCTTCGAAGTTGCAGCGGGAGAGACACAAAGTTGAGGTCCCATCGACTTCTCGAGTGTCTTCCACGAACATCGAGGGCGTCTCCAGGGACATCCACTGGAAAGTCCAATTCTAGAGCCGGAAGCATAATGAAAGCAGAAACAAAAACGTACGCTTGCATCCAACTCCACGCCGCCCAACGTCTCCTTGGTCCACTTCTGCTCGTCCAGCGCGTACACGTGCAGGTCCTTCGGCTTCCGGTCTTTGATCGCGTACAAGCGAGTGCCGTCTTCGCTCATCTGCGCCGAGAACCAACGGTGTTCGGGGTGGGCGGGGGCCGTGTGCAGGAGGGTGGCGCGCGTCTCGGTGAGGTCCAAGCGAAGGAACACGAGTTCGCCGATAGAGCCGATGACCGGTCGCTTCCAGTCCACCTCCTCACCGATGATCTCGGTCAAGACAAATGTCGGTTGCCGGCCGGTGGTCGAATGCAGGCGCGTTCGCTCGTATGTTTGGGCTTCGCTGTCAATTGGAAGGCGAATCAGGTGCAACTCGCTGGTCTCTTCGCCTCTGTGGTAGATGTTCGTCGCGACGAGGATTGCGTCGACGCTCACGACCACAAATGCAAAGATCTCGGTTCCTCGAAGCCATTTCGTCGGCGCTTTCCACAGCCTAAAGGGATGACTACAAGTACAGCAAAAAAGCAAGAGAACTCACTTGTGAACGTTCCGTTCAAGGTCCAGGACAAGCATTTCCGCCTGCTGCGTGAAGTCGTACATGTACCGGCCGTTGGCGGAAGAACGGAGGTTATCAATGAGCTAAAATTCCGAAATTGGCGAGGAGAAGAGAGCCGGAAGCGAACGTCGTAGGCGTCGTAGACGAAGAAGTTCTTGGTCAGTTTCTCGTGATTCGAGACCGCCGGCCTCTTCGGTTGCTTCGAGTTCTTCGCCCGCAGACGAGCGGAATGACGGAACAAGGGCGGACGATTGCTCGCTCCCAACAGTTGTTGCACACCTGGTCGTGCGAGAGTTGGACGACCAGCGAGTGATCCGCCGAATCGTCCTCGACGGCCGTTCGCTTGCGGCCCGCAGACGAGCCCGCCGCTTCGGCCATCGTTCCGCTGCAAGCACGCGAATTAAGTGGTGGAAAGCGAGACAACGACGGGAAACAAATCACGTGAAATTCCACGACAAATGACTCGAAACGAATCCTCAAAATTCAGGCACTTGTGTTGCAGAATTTTCGTTAGTTTTCAGCCCGAAGTCTGCCAAAATCCCCCAAAATCGATTGAACACTCGACCATCAACATCGGCGAACGAAAGCAAAATGCGGAGGAAGAGTGGCGGACGGCTGGACGCGGCGTCTCCCCATCGGGACAAGTCTTTGCCGGACAAGAGAAGACACACAAGTCGGGCGGCTCGGCCGCCGTTGTTCTCGTTGAATTCGACCACGTTCAACCATCCAGATCGACTGAACAAAGAAACGAGAAAGAGGTGGAAGAGAATCGAAAGGCCACAATAACGCCTGCTCGCGAACATGCGAGTACGCAACGAAGACCACGTGGCCAGCAGCACAAGAATTCGCCTCAAACGGCCCAGTTGCAGTAGACGGGCGTCAACTGGATGGGTAGGACCTCGAGCAATTGGCATACGGCCAGCAACCCACGGGTGGCGATGTCAACTCTGAAGAGAACAAGGAAAGGCGGGCAGATAGAAAGACGCGCGATTGGACGTCTTTTCTCAGTGCAAGCGGTTGAGGCAATTTGAGGGGAGTCCCGCTTTCAGTTCGAGCAAAGAGCCGTTCTTGCTGCGCAACGAAGAGTGGAATAAACAGGCAGTCTGTTCGGTCGCTAAAGCGCAACGCAATCCCGTTCGCTGCGGGACGAGAAGACGGGGGCGTACAAAAGGCGGCCGAGCGGGCGAGAGGCCTCATTCGTCCGCTCGTTCCTCCTCCCGGCCCACTCGCCACTCCGTCGGTCCTTCCGCTCCGCTCTGCTTGCGGTCGTTTGCTGGAATGAGAGGTGGAGTTCGTCACCCGCACACGTTCTTTGCCATCAGTTCTCTTCGCGTCCTTTGGGCCCCTTCTCGGTGAGTCCTTTCTGGTTGGTGTGCTCATGCTGCCGTCTCCTTTCAGACGGGGTTGCCTTCGTTCCGCCGCTTCTGCACTGTTATTCCTGCGAGCGACATCGACGAGCACGTGCACGACTCTTTTTCTTGTTCGACTTTCGTGTGCCTTACAAGTGAGTTCTTTTGCTGGTGGGATAACTGGTTCAAATTTCAGCTTTGCAATGTCGGAGTGGATGGATGAACGGGAGGACGGCGGTCAATCGAACGTGTGAGTCCCTTTCGTTCGTCTTTAACTTCCTCACTCATGTATTTCAGCCTCTTGCGAATGAGGGAGTCCCGTCGATCCGAGGATGTGTGTGGGAAGGTGAGTGTTTAGAGCGCCGACTACTCGTTCACATCATCGTGTCCACTTCAGCCTCCGCTCTTCCCCGAACAACTGACTGCTTGTGCATGAGCATGGTGGCCAGTGTCAAGCTCCAACTGATCGCAGGAAGTCGTCATTGTTCCCCCACCTTCCTCCTCTCACCTCCTCTCCCTTTCAGTTACGGCCAACGATCGCCTGTGCTTCGAAATGGATGTGCGAGAAGAAGGCCCCTGAAGTCGGCGAGCCCGCACAGTCGTGGTCCATTGATTGATTCTCTGCTTGTTTGTGTGTCCTGCTGTTGAGAAGACAATCAAGCTGGTTTGCCGAATAAACTGCAGATTAACGGTCGAGGTGGGCTCTTGGACGACGACGAGAAATCAAAGCAGGGAACCGCAAGTCACAACCGACTACCAACGATCTTCACCTGCCTGCGTTTTTGGGACTGAAAATTCCCGTCGTTGATTTTTGCTGCCGAACACTCGCCTTTATATTCGTTTGGAGAAGCCCTGTTTGGTACCGAGATCGGCGTCAATGGCGACTCGCCGAGAATTGGGCGAACGCAAACTGGCCACAGTGGGCGTCAGGAAATCGGCCGTGAACTTCGTGTACCCGCGGACGTCTTAGGCCACTAGCAACGTGCACTGACCGCGAGCTGCAGGATAGAACGAAACTTAGAAGGCGGCCGCTCACTTGATTGACGCCCAAAAAACGAAAACTTTCGCGGCTCGCCGTCCAGTCATGATCGAGGGCATTGGGCACTCGTGGAAGGACCAATCTAGCGGCCTGAACATGCCGTGCTCCGCAACTAGTGAGCACTCCATCGGCCATCCTTCGTTTCGAAAAACAAACGCTTGTTACGCGTGGAATCGTCATCGAGAAAAGAGGACGTTCGTCGTGTTTGCGAAATGTTTCCGTGCGGCGTCCGGGCTCGCCGTTTATCACTCGCTTCGTCGTTTCGGCAACCGCATTCCCTCCGTTTCTGTTCCGCCCGCTCCTCGGCCCCGGCGCCGATAAGGAGGCACTCACAGTTAAGCGGTCGGCTCGTGAACAACGCGAACGACGAGCAGAAACGAGCGAGGAATCGCCTTGCAAACTCGCTCATTCTTTGGCGGTTCCGTTCGTTCTGTTTTGCGCTCCGTTTCGGTCATGTCCATCTGCAAGTGTTGGCCGAGCGGGACGACGCTCGTCAAGTGGAAAATCGAGGATTTCGACGAGAAGTTCCGGGCGGCGGTGTGCGGCGATTGCTGGTGTTCGGAGCTCTTCACGACCAACCTGAACGGGAACTCCTCGCTGTACTTTCACTTCTTCCCGCCCGTCTCTCCGGTCGGCTATTCGGAGGAGCACCCCCGCCTGGAGCGTCGTCTCCCTCCCTTCCACGTGTTCGCCTTCCTGGCGGCCTCCTACCCGATGGTCGAAATGACCATGTGGATGGAGGACGAGGCGGGAGAGATCGTGAGCACCAAAGGTGAGCAAACAACTCATGAGGGCAATTCATTAGCCGGATTTCGTTCAGTTTGCACCGACAGCAGCGGTCTCCGGCTGAAAGCGACGGCGATCGAACGGCTTCGAGGCCTCAAAGCGCTCTACGTCTGCTGCCAGCTTCAACAGAACGACACCGGCCGAGAGGACGACCTCGAAGCCGCCCACAGCGGCGTGATTCGAGCGGGCGATCGCGTGGAGGAGCCCTTCGAATTCTCGTGGACCTTTGCGTACGAGAACGAACGCCCCACACAGGAGAGCGCCGTGTTCACGGTGGACGAGTTGGGGCTGAAGTTTTCGCTCGAGACCTCGCCTCAACTCGGCCACATCGCCGTCAAGAATGCGGGCGGCCAGTGGGGGGAAGAATTCTTCTACGAGCTGTGGTTCGAGAACTCGCGACAGCAGCGCACTTACAGACAAGGTTCGTCCACAACACGCTTCCTAACGCTCGGCTTGCAGAAGGATTGTCGCGAATGTTCTCCCACGACGAGATCGCTTTGGAGGGCGCTGGTGTGCAGGGAGTTCCTCCGTCGGACGAACGAGACTTCTTTGCGGGCGGCGAGGCGATCGTTCGGCTGAACCTCCGTCGCCTCGGGCCGCCGTTCCTGTCCGCACAAGAGAAGACGCCGGAAGCCAAGGCAAAAGACTCATTGTGCCGATACATCGGCGCCCACTTCAACGACCCGAACGTGAACGACGTCCAGGTGGTCGCGAAGGGCGGCGTCGTCTTCCACGTACGCAGTGCAGAAGTCAGTCATTTCATCCCTCCGCTTCTTGCAGGTCTCCAAACTCGTGTTGTGCGCGCACTCGGAGGTGTTCGAGCGGATGTTCGCGCACTCGAACACGACGGAGAGCACGGAGCGGCGCATCGAAATGGACGACGTGGAGGCGGCGCTCGTCGAGCGGATGCTCCGCTTTCTGCACACGGGCCGCGTGGAGGGCCTGCGGGAGGTGGACGCGGCGCTTTTCGTCCTCGCCGACCGCTACCGCCTCGTCCAGCTGCAGGTGGGCGAGCGGACGTTCAGCCGTTCGATCACCAGTCGGTCGTTTGCAGGAGTTGTGCCTGGCGAGCATGTGCGCCAACTTCTCCGTCGAGACGATCCTCGACCTCCTGCCGGTCGCCTTTGCGTTCGACTCGCTGCCCGCCTTCAAGCAGCGCGCCCTCGAGTACGCCGCACGCAACCTCGCTGCCCTCACACGCACCGAGGAGTGGAAGCAGTTCATGAGCGAGCACGCGGACATCGTGAACGAAGTGATTTGTTCCAAGGAGTCGTCGAGATTGTGATCGTGTTCGCTTAACTCTCGCAGTAAATTGATTTCCGTGCGTCTGCTAGTTGGAAGCCTTGAACTGGCAGCGTTGACAAAACGAACAAAACTGTTTGTTCGATGAGGAGCAAGCGACTCGTTTTACATCGACCGCCTTTATTCGAACAAGAACGCTCTTTAGCAACACCAAAGATGCGAGAGGCTCATTGAAGCTGGCGGACGGGGATCGGCTTCATCCCCTTGTACGCGTTGGGCATGACGTCTTTCATCGATTCGTCGTTCATCTTCTCGTGAAATCCCTCCTCTCCGTCGATCAGCTCGCGGCTCTTCCGAACGGCCATCACGGCGAAGTAGCGAAGCGAGTTCGGGTTGCTGAAGACGAGAGAAATGAGAAGAAGCGACGATCAACGAACCGGAACATGAAACGGCCGACTTTGAAGCGCTTCACCTCCTGCTGCCGGTCGTTCTTCGGCGGCTCGAACGCCGTTTCGACGACCACGACGCCTTCTTCCTCGCCGTCTGTCGGATCGACCACCGGGTAGAGGTACTGGCTGGAGGGCGCGGTCTTCGAGATCTCCTCCCATTTGCGCTGCTCCAGGTTGAAGCGAAAGAGAGGAGCGTTGGGGCGAGAGGGCTCGTCCTTCCCGGCCGCCGCATGGCCGAAGAACGTGTGCGAAGAGTAGCCGAAATAACTCCAAACCGTCTGCAATTCGGATCCAACCAAGAAGCGAAGGATGAGCGGGAAACTCACGTTCACGTACAGTCCGTTCGTGTTCACCACCTCCTTCGTCCACTTCTTCTCCTCCAGCGAGTAGACGAACAACTCCTTCGGCGTCCGCTTCTCCAACGCGTGCAGCTTCCGCCCGTCTTTGCTCACGGTGACGCCGAGGAACGGGCTGGTGTTGGGCGGAAGGTCCGCCGTCGTCCCGTCCACCTCCACTTTGGCCACGGCGAGGTCCAATCGAACGAACGTGATCGTCCGTCCCATGCCGAGGATCGCTCGTCGGCCGTCGGTCGGAAGAAGGCAGACGGCCGTTCGGCTGTCGGCGAAGCGGTGGAGAAGACGGTGCTCGTACTCGTCCGCGTCGTCGGCAAAGCCGAGCAAGTGGAGTTCCAGAAGGGTCGTTTCGGCGGTCGTTTCTTCCATCCGCAGGACGATCGTCGTCGCATTCAACACGAGGAAGTCAGAGACTCGAGCTGCGGAATTCCATTGCGTGGAGGCTTTCAACCGCCTAAAAACAAGGGGAATAATCAAACGTCAGGGCCAGAAAGAGACCCACTTGTAGGCATTGAGCAGAAGGTCCACAATGAGCAGCTTTTTGTTCTTGTTGAGGAAGTACGCGTAGCGCCCGTTCGGCGAGAAGCAGGGTTTGTCGCGGAACTGGAATCGAAAGGGTGAATTTGAAGAAAGAACCCGACAGAAGCAGACCTCGTGGCTTTCGTAAACGAACGAGTTGTTCGCATCTTGCCGCTCGTGTGTCGGCGCTTTTGCGGCCTTCTTCCTGCTCGGTGCTGCGGCAGCCGGACGGGCAGCACCTCGAAGCACGACTTCTGTCCAGCAATTCGAGCAGTCGCGCAGTTGAGCAGAAGCGAGTTGGACGATCGGCGACTCCTCCGCTGCGGCTTCTGCGTCGGGCGCCGGCCGCTTCCGACTCGACGTCGGGCGGTTGAATTCGGCCATGCGTCCCGCTGAAATGACGGGAGGGAAATGCGGGTAATTCGAAAGGAAATGCGCGTCATTCCACGAACAAACGAAAAGAAGCAATGTCTAATCGTAAAATCCACCGGCAAAACGCCCAAACAAGACGAGCGTCAGCGAATGCGGAGGAAAAAGCGACGCGCAACCGCACCGAGCGGCGATTCGAATGACGGGGCGTCGATTTCTTCTCGCCGCTCGCCCGCCGCCTCTTTGCCGTCCGCCCGTAGTGCTGGGCTTTCGGTGACTCGCCGAAAGAAACGAGCGGGGGCCGCTGTTCGTTCACACGCCAAAAGGCGCTGGGAACGTCTGGGCGTCGTCAAAAACGAAAACAGAGTCCTTACCGCGCACACTTTTTGAACACACGACGAGTCACTGAGCAGAGAGCGAACTTCTGTGATCTGCAGAATTCGCAAACGAGCCCCGACTTTTCTTTCGACTGAACGAGACTCCTACTTGATAGTTGCCAGCTGTTCACTACGTTCGCTCACTTCGATCAGAGAGCGGAGTGGTTGAACTGCCGGCCGGAACACTGGGCAAGAAGGAGATCTCCGAGTGGTCGACGTCTAGCTTCACGCAGTAACCGAGCTGCAAGGGCAGCCGAGGACGTAGGGGGCGCCGAATTCGTTGGAGTAGCCGACCGCCATCTCGCACTGGCCGCCGCCCATTCCCAATAGCAAACAGGCGAGCGGTCAGTTCCATTGAACCGGAAAAAAGAACGTAGGGGTTTCATTTTGGCTGAATTCGGTTCATGCGGATGCACTCGTTTTAAGCGCTGCATCCATTGGCATTTTGCGCCTTGTTTTTAACCCAAGTTTATTAGACAACTAGACAATGGCCAATAAGAAGTGGACACGACAGCAGGGATCAAGTAGCGGGTCACAGCATCTGACGGACGGGGATCGGCTCCATCTGCTCGAAGTGGATGGGCGCCCACTTCTTCAGCGGTGTCTGGAGGGGCGGTTTTTTTGATCTGCTCGTAGAATCCCTCCTCTCCGTCGACCAACTCGCGACTCTTCCGGGAGGCGAGCAGCGCGAGGCACCGCAGAGGTTCGGGCTTGCTGAAAGCGGAAGCAAGTGATGAGCGAATAGAAAAGAAAGGTGAGCTCACCGGAAGAAACGCTCGATTTTGATTCGACGCGCGTACCACCGGATCGCCACAATTCCGTCTTCTTTTCCATCGGACGGGTCGATGATCGCGGACACCCACGCGAGGTTTTGCATGTCGATCGAGATCTGCTCCCACTTGCCGGCCTCCACGTTGCAACGAAAGAGGAAGCGAGTGGAGCGCCAGTCGTCTTCATCGTCGCATCCACGAATGTACACCGTCCGCGTGGAGGCAACGAAAAGATGAAAGCCGAACTGAAGATCGAAGCAAGTGGTAACGGGAACGAACGAGAGAAAAGCTACCTTGCCCTTCAGAACACTCGAATCCAGAAGCTTCTTCGACCACTTCCGTTGCTCCAGCGAGTAGACGTGAAGGAGCTCGAAGTTCCGCTCGTCGACCACGTGCAACTCGCGCCCGTCCACGCTCCACCGGCCGCAAGCGAAACGATCGTCCTCGTGATCGTGGAAGCGGCCGGTTTCGTGATCCACGACCACTTGCGGCTTGTCGACGTCGAGGCGGAGAAGGACGAAGCTCGTGTTGTCCAGAAATCCGAGGACCGCGCGCTTCACGTCCACCTGCTGGCCGGTGATCTCCGCGAGAGCGAAGGACGTGGCGCTCTCGGAAGCACGGCTGTAGAGGAGGACGCGTTCGTAGGACTGGCCGTTGTCTTGGAAGCGCATCAGGTGCAGCTCGTCTTTGTCTTCGTCGAAGATCGCGTGAGCGAGAAGCGTGTTCCGATTCACGACCACGAAATCGAATTGCTCGTCGTAGACAGTGCCCGACACGTTCGGTTCCAGCAGCCCGAAGCCGACAAGAGCGATTGTTGGGAAGCGAAAAGAGAACTCACTTTTTCGTGTTGTAGAGAAGATCAACGACGAGCAACGCAGTTGTAGCAGTGAACACGTACATGTAGCGGCCGTCCGCTGAGCACTGGAGTTTGTCTTGGAGCTGAAACAAGGGGGCTGCAGGCAAGGGTGAAAGGAGACGTACATTGTGCCCTTCGTAGACGACGTGGTCCTTAGCTTCCTGACGCTCATGTTCCGACGTCTTCTTCTTGCTGCTGTTCGAAGGGAGGGGCGACCGTCGCTTCGTCCGCTTTCAGCACTTCGGGCATCCGCAGAACTGCGCGGAGGAGATCTGAACGATGGGCGGTCTTTGCGCCATCTTCTCCGCTGAAACAAAAAATAAGTAGCAGCGGATCAGAAGAAGTGGGAGAAATCGCCTGTCTTCCTTCACAAAAGCCGGACAGAAACAAGGGCTGCTGCCAGAGGAATTCGAGGTCGGCACGAGCAAAAAAGGTTAGCGGACGCGTTCGCTCGCCTAAAAGCCCAGGGCGAACGACCGCTCAATTTGCAAGGCAGAGCAGAGACCGAAGATGAAAGCGTGTCAGTGGGATGCGCAGACGACTCGTTTGTTTCCAGAGAGCCCGCAAATGGTCAATGTGCTCATCGGACGCCGCGTTCGTGCAGTCTTTCTGCCCACCCACTCATATTTTAACACAGAAATCGAAGCTGGCCGCAACCTTTATACAGCGAAGCCCGCAGTTCGGCTCGTTTGTTCACTGAACACCGTCCGACCATCTGCCGCGATTCCGTGATGTCGACTGGAGTCCACGACCTAACGAAAACCCTCGCTTCTTGACAGGCCGTTCGCTTTTATTCGAAGCATCAAGCTCAAAGGAGAAAGTGGCCGTAGGAGACGGCCGTTGAAAAGCGAATCGACGGGATTCGTTCGGCGTTAGTCGTCGTTTCCTTCCGGCTCCCCTCTAATCGTTGCGGCTGGGCACAAACCTCGCTCGAATGCGGGTGGTAGAGTTCTTCCTGGCGAGTTCGAGCAACTGGCCGATGATGAGGATCCTCTGGATTGTGTTTCTTTTCAGCGTTCAAACGGTCGCCTTCGGGTAGCTCTCAAAGAAGGCGGAAATGCAGTGTAGTTTCAGCAACAACCACGCGCTTCTCAAAAAGCTAGCACTTTCGATTTGCGGTAGCCTGCGGTTTATTCGAGAAACAAAGAAAAGAACAGAACATTCGAAAGAGTGCGCGGAGAACAATAACTGAGCAGAGAAACAAAGGATGTCCGAAAGGAAGTACATTGAAGGAAAGATAGGACTTCATCTACAGTCAAAAAGACCACGACACACGAGAACGGGGGTTACTTTCACTGTTTGCTCGTGCCCGGCTGCTCGTCCTCGAACGTTTCTTCGCCGCCGGGGAAGCCCGAGGCCCGCATGAGCTTCCAGAGCTCGTCGAGCGTCTTCTGGTCCGCGATCTTCAGCAGGTCCTCCTTGGACTTCGCACCCGAGGTCATCACCTTCATGTAGACGGCGGCGAGATGCGGCGGACAGCACATTCCCGCAAACCTGCAATGAGCGAGATGAACGCCGGACGAAAGCGAGCGCACTCACGTGCACGTCTGCTGGTCTTCTTTCGTCATCCGGCGGTCGGCGTTCAGCGGGTTCTTGCGGAACTCGGCCGCATCGAAGCACCCGCGCGGATCCTTCACGACCATGAAGAAGGGCTTCGGCAAGCGCTCCTCGATGGTCGGGAAGCAGAAGTTCGAGGTGAAGCCGGCGTCCGCCACCAGCTGCCGACCGGCGCCGAAGCGGCCGGGCGGGAGGCGGCCGAGAATCGCGGCCAGCGGCTCCTCCAGCGACTCCCACGCCTTGTCGTACGACTTGTGCAGCACGAACGAGCGGAGGTGGTCGACTCCTGCAAACGGTAGGTGGTAATGATCGGCAGCGAGCCCCAAAACGAACCGAAGGCGTCGCCGGCGAGCAACTCGTTCACGCGGCCGGGCGTCCCGACGATCACGTGCGGCTTCTTCGCCAGCAGCCGCCGCTCCTTGCCGACCGGCAGCGAGTCGCTCAGGCACGAGTGCAGGCGAATGCCCGTGTACTTGCCGACCGTCTGCAGCGTCTTCAGCATCTGAACATGAGCAAGCAATCGAATGAATTGAGCAGAAGACTCACGTGTTCGGCGTGTTGGACGGTCGGACTCAAGAGGAGCGCTTGGAGATGCTCAGCTTCGGGGTCGAGCTGGTGCAGGACGCCGACCGCGATCGAAGTCGTGCGGCCGAAGCGTTCGCCGGCCGTGGGCTGCTCCTCCATGAGGAGCGTGTCGCCGTCCATGATCACCAAGAGCGCATACTTTTGGTGCGGCGTGAAGAAGAAGAGGCGGGCCTCCGCCAATCCCCGCTGAATGGAGTCCTTGATGTCGCACATGCAGAACGACAGGAACGTCCGGCCGCATCTCCGCCGCCGTTCGGTTGGCCGGCCCTGGAATGAAGTGAGTGAGTGCGCGGACAGAAGGTCGAGCGAACTCACGTGTTCATTTTGTTCGGTTCAGCTGGTGGTTCGAGCGGGCACGTGGATGAAAACTGGGCGATGCTGAAACCAAAGACGGGAATGAGAGCACGCGAAGAGTCCGTGGCCAATCGCTAGCGAAAAGTCCCTTTCGATGGCCACGAATCGAACGAGGAAACGACGCGCTGGCCGGCGGCCTGCCGAGAGTGAAAGAGCGATGACGGAGTGTGAACGGGAAGCGCACGAACATTTCGGCCGATCGGAGGAGTGCGAACGCGGCGGAGAACACGCCGCCCCAAAAGCGAAACGGAGAGGAGGGCCGCCTGCCTGCGTCCCGTTCGCCCAACAGCGCGCCCGTCCGCCCGCCCGCTTTCGCAATCGATCGGCGCGTCCCGCCGTTGTTTACGCCGTCGCAACTCCCCGACCATGGCGCGTTTCGAAAGAGAAGCCGACAACAGCAGCAGGGATGCAAGAAACCTCCCATCGCAAACGAGAGACCCAATGGGACAGAATCTCGGTGAATTTATCCGATTTCGTTCAAGACGCCTCGATCATCCTGCTTGACAGTTCGCTTTCCAAAAGAACGCTCGAGAAATCTCAAAGTAAACGAATCACACGTTTTAAACGGATGACTACGAAGAAACGAGAATCCCGCAGACAAAGCGGTCCGTCCGCGATTTGCGTCGGCCGCAAAGAAGCGAGCAAATCGATGAGACGAACAGCATTACGGCGAGTGGAATGCGTTCGGAAGAGCGGTGGCCGTTCGTGTCACCACCGCCATCCCGCCACCACTCCGTTCTTCGCGACCGTCTCCAGCGGATAAAATGCGGATCTGTTCGTTCGGCCGCTCGCAATCTACGCGTTCTTCTTTGGTCAAGTCTGTTGGCCCCCGATTGTGTCGAGTTTTCGCTCTATTCTTTTCGCTTCGTTCAGAGCCTGCTTGCCAAGACTGGTCAGACACGCGCTTTTTGACGTCGATTCCGCGGTGACGTTCATCCGTCTTCGGCTCCACTTTCACCTCCGTCGCCGCGGGGCGCCGTCCGCGAACTCGGTGCACTCGCTCATGATTGAGAGCTTGTAGTGCTAACGGGAGAGTTGCGTGTTCTCGCGTATCCTGGCGTTCTTCTGCAAGGCGGAGAATGAACGAGTGATCTCTGCAGTCTGCTGACTTTACGCGGCCGCATCGTCCGCCGGCTGTTTTTCGTGAAGGCGCGGGGTTCGCGGAAGCAACCTTCCCTTACTTCGCTCTTCGATTCCACCCTCTTGTTACTCTTCTCCTGTCCGTCCGACTTGAAGCAACCAACTTCGCACACCATCGACAAAAAAGAAAAGCGTAAATTTATTTGGTTTAGCCAACAACCTTCAACAACCAC
The DNA here is from genome assembly GCA_024699865.1 of Aphelenchoides fujianensis. Lineage (NCBI taxonomy): Eukaryota > Metazoa > Nematoda > Chromadorea > Rhabditida > Aphelenchoididae > Aphelenchoides > Aphelenchoides fujianensis. Next base: position 143,893 of record JAMPIO010000057.1, on the reverse strand, counting down.
CAACAAGCCAACAAGCAATTGAACGAGATGGAGAGTGATCAAAGTGGAAGCTGTTGGAATCCGTTGCCCCCATCAGACGACGTGGAGCTCGCCTGATCGAAGGCCGCTGCCGTTTATCCAGAACACAAACGAGTGGACGAAGGGAGCAGGAAGGAGACTCACGGTCCGCATCCGAAACAATCAGAAGAGCCGAGTCGACGCCGAGCGCGGGCACAAGATCGCGAATCATCTCGGCGAAAGTCGCGTTCCCATCGATTTCGATCAAACGACGAGCGGCCGCTTCTTCTGCGTCCAGCTTCGCGAAGCCCAGCAGAAAGGAGTCCCGACCGTCCGTGCGGGGCATCGACGAGCGGAGGATCGGGGCGTCCAGCGGCGGTTCGCCCTCCCACTCGTCCGTTCCGAGACGGAGGAGGAGGACCTCGCAGTTGGGGGCCGCCTTCCACACGGTGATCGGCAACGGGCCGAATTTCGATCCGAGCTGGAAGCGGCGATCAATTGACGACCAGTGGAGCGAGGGTTCACCTGCTCGTAGTCGTAGTAGACGACCGGCGGTTGAGCCTGCAGCGTGTTCATCAGGAAGCACAAGGTCTCGATTCCCCTCCGCCCTGTTGTGGGTTCTTCGAAGTGCTCACGACTCTTTCGTCCTGTTCGTCCAGCGGCTCGGTCTTCGGGCGCTTGAGCGGGACCGCGGGCTCTTCCCTCCGACTTCGTTTCGTTCCGACCGCCTGCAATTCGTGAGTGGACGGGAGAAGAGCGGGCGCGTACGAAAACGAGCGGTGGCTGGAGTTCGGACTTGATCGGCAGCAGCGGTTCGTCTCCCAAAGTGTCGTCCTCTTCCGTCTCGGACTTCACGGCGGTCTAAGCGAAGGAAGGAAGGGATGAGCAAGCGCTGGATTATGTTCACCGTTTGCTCCACTTCCTTTTTGTCTACTGTCTTGCACTCGGATAGCTGGATGTCGGACGCTCGATCGGCCGAGTGCTCCCGCTTGACGTGTTCCACCAGCTCCGGCCTGGTGTCGAACGAACGCGTGCACTGGGAGCAGTGGAACTAAAAAGAACAAAAAGATGTGGAGAAAGAAGAATTAAGGAGTTCACCCAGAGGTCGGGCTCCAGCTTCAACACAAGCGGGCTAGCAAGATCGACGTTCGCGTGTTGTTGGCGGATGTGTTCATCGCGTTCGTTCATCTTCGTCGAGCGGAAGGGGCATTCGGGGCACAAGTGGAGCACTGCGGCCACGCTCTGACGGGCCAAGTGGACGGAACGCTGGTGCTCGAGGCTGTCCCATCGCTTGAACAGGGCTTTGCACTTGCTGCACTTGACCTACAGAAGAATCAATCAGAAAAGAAAGAAGAGAAACCCACCGTGTATTTGCTTTTCGCCTCATTGCTCGGCACCGAGTGGCCGTAATTCTGATGGTTCTGGAGTTGCAGCAGCGTATAGAAGGTCGATGAACACACGGGGCATGAAAACTAGAAACAGAGAAGAATCAATTCAAGCAATAAAAAGAATCACCGTTTTCTTCGCCGCTTTCGTCGGCTTCTCCGAAAAATCGGCTGCTTCTCGCGCGCTGATGGACCTTTGCGAAAGGCAACAATCCGCGTCCAGTTGGCGTCCAAATCGACTCGAATCGGTGGACGGAAAGCGGGCGAACGGGCGGTGGAACGTCCGGCCAATCTTTTGGTGAACGAAGTTCTCGGCTGTTGATTTGGGGCAACCGAACGATTGCACGGAGTGAGCGTCGTCCTCTCTCGCTGGAGCACGCTCCTTTCACCGGCCACAAAGAAGAACGTCGGAAACAAGCTCCTCATTGTCAGGTTGTGCATCCTTTCGCCACAATAAGTGGTTGAGGAACAAGCTTCTCTTGATCGTTTCCTTTCAACACACCCACCTGCCGCCCACGCCGCTCACTCACCCAGTCGTTTTGCGGTAGAAGCTGGTGAGCACGCAGTCGCGCATGGTCGCAGTTGTTCCCGCGGGCAGAACTCACCGAATTCGCTACAGACGGCGACCTCATTCTTTGCTGCAAAGTGCTTTCCTTGGTTCGCCTGCTGCTCGTTCGTGTGAAGCAAAACGGCAAAACGCGATCAAAAGATCTTTCTTCGTTCTACCCGCACAAAGCAAAAAGTGATTCCGTTGCGGGGAATCGAACCCCGGCCTTCCGGGTGAGAGCCGAAAATCATAACCACTAGACTACAACGGACACACTCGGAGGCCGCCGAGATTGCTAATGCCCCTGCTCCTTGAGGGGGCGAGTGGACAGCTCACTCGTGAGCAAGACCGATCGGCAGAACGTGAGTTTATTCGCCGAACTCAAAGCTCAACGCTGCGAGGAGGACGAAGAGGGCGGCGAGGACGCGCGGGCGGCCTTCTTGGCGAGTTGGCGCTGCGTGCACGGGCGGAAGAGCGTGAACTGGAGACGGAGCTGCAAGAAAAGAAGAGGGATGAAGGGGAAGAGCAGGAACTCACGCCCGGGTGGACGGTGAGGACGGCGCCCGTGTTCTGCGTGTGCTGGTAGTCGGCGGCCGTGAAGAGCGTGAGGACGCGCTGATTGCGCGAGAAGCGGTAGCCGGTCGAGTGGAACTGCAGGGGAAGAAGGGAGAAATTAGCGGAGATCCCGCGGGCACTCACGTCCTGGCTGATTTGATGCCCGCGCACGATCAGGTCGAGGCCGTTGCGCTGGCAGAAGCGCTCGGCCACCTGGTCGCCGAAGGAGAACGAGATGCCGCGCCCGCTGAGCGCCCAGCCCTCGTAGACGGCCGACGGGTCCGCCCACACGAGGTCGCACGCGAGCCCGTAGAGCGGGATCAGGCACGGCCGCACGATCTGCAGCCGGGCACTGAGTAGACGAGAGGAGTGGATGGAGGGGACGCGCCTTGTTCACGTCCTCCGGCGAGTGCAGGTCGGGCGAGAGGCCGCCGTGCGTCGCGAAGATCCGGTCGCCGATCACCGCCGCGAACGGCAGGTGGTTGAACACGTTCACTGCAACCGAGTAGAAGCAGCAAGGAAACAAGGGAACGCACCCAACGAGAGCCACACGCGCTGCCCGCCCTCGTTCCCGTACTTGCCGATGCACTCGTCGAGCAGCCCGTAGACCATCGACGTGTTGTAGTCCTCGTGGTTGCCGCGCAGCAGGAAGCAGTGGGCGGGATGGCGCAGTTTGCACACGAGCAGGTGGACGAGCACCTCCACGCCCTGCACGCCGCGATCTCCGTAGTCGCCTGCAACCAGTAGACAAAAGAAAGGAAGAAGGGAGAGGACGTACCCAGAAACAAGTAGGAGTGGCGTCCCGGTTCGCCCAGCCGCTCGAAGATCAACCGCACGTCGCGCAGTTGGCCGTGGATGTCGCCGACGATCGTCAGCGGCAGGAGGTCCCTGCAAGCAGAAAGGAGTGGATGGGAGGAGTAGAGGGGACGTACGCAGAGAGGCGGAGGAGGGCGGGCTGCTGCTTGAACGCGTCCACCGCCAGGCCGCACACCTCGAAGACCTCCTCGGCGGCCACGCGCACGTCCAACTCGGCCAGCAGCACGCCGTTCGGCCCGCGGCGCATCGGGGCGCGTTGGAAGCGGTCGGCGAGGCGCTCCAGCAGCGCGACGGCGGCGGCCGACTGGATGACCGGCGGAGCGGGAGCGGCGGCCACAGAGCGACGGGCGAGGCGGCTCTCCGTCGAGTGGGCGGTCGAGTCGAGGGCCGATTTGGTCTCCATCCTGCCTGTTGGTGAGTGAGTGGCCGACTGCTCGCGAGTGGCGGCAGAAAAATAATGCGGGCGTTTGTTGGTCACGCTTGCTGTCGGAATTTGCATCACGCTAGACACGAACTCGTCCTTTCTGGTCCTTTGTGCTCCCCGAATTCGGCTTCTTCAGTCCAACAGTCGCAAGAAGCACTGAACGGTCGCCCATCGCTTCTTCACTTCTGTTCGTTGCTCCAAAAGGAGCGATCGACGATTCAAAACATTAGCGAAACGTGTTTATGCGCGAAAGGAACTTGTACAGATGTGGGAAACCAGTGGAAAGCCCGAACCGACAAAAGCAACAGGAAGAATGGCCGATCACTAGACGACCGCGTCTTGCATTCCGTCCTCGTCCGTGTCCATCGCGTGCTCGTCAAAGTCGCTGCCCTCGTCTTCGCCTCTCTGGCCCTCGCCACCGGCGTCTTCGTCTTCCATTTCGTCATCGGAAGAGTCCGACGAGTCCTAAAAGCCGCAGGAAAGGTTTGATTCCAAGGCCTGCTGTCGCTCACCTCGACCTTGTCGCCATCCGCGTCCCAGAACTGGCCCTCGATGCGGAAGAAAGTGGGCAGCTGCTCCGTCGGCCAGCTCAGCTTGAGGAACATGCGGACGCGGTGAGGAGAGGGGCCGATCGTGAAGCTCGCCTTGTCGAAGGGCTCCGTTTGCTTCAGCCGCTCCATCCAGCCGGGCTTGTTCTGAAAGCATTCCGCATCGAAGCCGGTCATCTGGAGAAGAACGAACCAGCCAGGAAGTGCAGTCGTCCTTGATCGAGAAGAAGAGCCGCTTCAGGCTCGGAATGTTCAGCTGATCGCGGAGCCAAAGCAGGTGGGCCCACTGCTTCTGGAAGGGATCTTGCACGAGCGTCCGCTCTTCCTGAAAACAATCAGGACATGTGGAAAGGAACCAAAGTGCGTACCGTTCGGTGGACGATCAGGTGGAGGTCTTCGAGCTCCGGAAAGCGGCGGCAGAAGGCGTTGATCGCTTCGGCGGGCACATCCAAGAGGCCCATGTAGTCGATGAGTCCCAACGCTTTGATCGACGAGAGGAAGAACTGCTCGCTGAAAGCAAGACCATCATTCAAAGAAACAAGACGACCAAACCTCAAAGATTTGTGGACAGCAGCGTTCGCGTACACGTCCAGGCGGCGGATCGTGTGGCGACTCAACGCCTCGTCCAGTCCGTCTAAAGTCGACAAATAGGCTCAAATTTCAAGTAAAATGAACCCACCCGTGCCGTAAAGCTGGAGTTTGTCCAGGTCCAGCGGCGGGAAGAGGTTGAGGACGTCCGTCGAACATTCCAGCTTCTTCAGCTGCAGCGTCACTTTGTTGATGAACTGCGAGAGGGCGGGGAACTGGTGCGGATCCTCCCGAAGATCGAGCCCGCTCACGACTGAAAGAAGCGAATGAGTTTATGGATGGAAGAAAGCGGTAGACTCACATTCCTCGATTTGCTTTATCTCCTCCCAATCGACGCGCACCAAGCCGCGAGTGTCGACGATCAACAAGTGAACGGGGACGCGAATCAGGTTGACGATCCCGCTCATCTCATTGGGTCTGACAGCGACTCTTCCTGCCGCCGAACCGAGGCCGACGTCCGGCATGAACCAGTGCCATCCGCTCGACCACAGCGTGAACTTGAGGACGGGCACGTGGCGGCGGACGGACGCCAGTTGGGCGCGAGAGGCGACCTTAAAGGCATCAATCAAAGCGAGAAGAAGCGAGAGAACTCACGGCCAAACGGACCAACTGCAGCGGCGTCTTCTTTTCGCCCGTCTGCATCGCGTGGATTTGGAAGAATCGATTGAGACCGTCACGGACGGCGGCCGCCCGAATTCGCGGCTTTGGTTTGACGACTGTCGCCTCCATTTCTGTCGGATTTGGAGGAAACAACAACAACCGAAAACAGCAGAAATGCGGAGTTCGACGAGCGGCCGGCCGAGTCTTGGCGTCCCGCAGCACACGGGCGCGGAAATTTTCGCGGCGAAACTCGCCGGCCGCCCTCCGCCGGCAGCAAGCCGCCTTCCAACCGATCGTTCATTAGAAAAGCTGATCACACTCGGCGGTCAATTGTGCTCGTTTGTTCTTCACAAAGAACGACAGGCTGACCAACCATCAGATGTCATGGGTCAGATGTTCGTCGGCCGATTCCCGAGACTTCGGCGAAGTGGGTTCGGTGAGTTCTGCTTGAGCCTTCAACAAGCCACGACAATCTTCGTGTTTGATGAGCAAAGAGGATTGAACAAGGAAGTGGTTAGCTCATTTCATCCATTAGACTGCTTCATGCACAAGCTCTCTTTCAACATGTTAGTGGAAAGTGGTCGTCCGTGCTGAATTCACGTCCAAAGTCCGCCGCTCTCCGGTCGCTCCCGAACTGACGGCGGCCGCTTTCGAGCTGCACGGGCGTCTGGTGAGCATTCGGAAGAGGGCGCGGCGGTAGGAGGAGAACAGGAGGACGGTGGTCGTCGAGCTGACGGCCGGCGACCACGTCTGCACAAAGGAGCCGACCAGGGACAAGAGCGGGATGCTCGTGCCCGTGAAGTAGCCGAACACGTTCAGGACGAACGGGAAGAGGGCCAACAGAGGGAGGAACGTCTGAACACTCCAATAGAATGATCCCCTCTTTCTCCAGTCGTGCCTTGACCGCGATCGACCACGCGAATTGGCGGAGGAGGGCGCGCGTCTTCGGCGAGATCGCCGCCCCCTCCCGCCGCATCGCGCGCAGCGAGGCGACCGCGACGAGCAGGGCGGCCGCGTAGCAGCCGAGCGAAACGAGCAGTTGGAGGCCGATCGCCGCCCACCCCAACGCGCCCTCCGTCGACAGGACGAGCACGTTCGGGGTGGCGTTCAGGGCGAAGCGGTTCCACTCGCGGACGGCCGGCGACTCCAGCAGCAGGTTGAGCGAGTGGCCGAACGCAGCCGCCAACACGACGACCACGAGGGCCGCCAGTCGAGCGAACACGCGGAGGGCGGACGGCGGCACGCGGCTGAAGCGAGTGGGTAGAAGAAATTCCTCGAATGGAACCCACTCCCTGATGTACGCGAGCCGAAACCACGACTCGAGCAGGAGGACGGCACTCGGGATCTGATCGGAGCTCCACTTCAGCGCCACGACCACCCGCCAGCAGGACGGCGGGAGCGCGAGGACGGGCCCGAAGAAGGCCACCACGTAGAGGCCTTTGTACACGCGGAACACCTGAACCGAACGGTCGACTACTCTGCAAGGAGGGCGCTCACCGCCCCCTCGCAGGAGTGGCAGAGGAGAATCCAGAGATCTCCGCAGGCGGCGATCAGGAGGACCGGCCGGTAGGGCCGCATGGCCGGCGGGGAGCGGCCGACGATCAGGAAGATCAGAAGCAGAGTGGCCGCGTAGCCGAGCACGAACGAGACGCTGTTTGATCGCCCGCGCGTCTCCTCGAAGTCCGTGAGGTTGTTCGCCTGCAGGATGGCGTCTTCGATCCCCGCCATCTTGCGAGTGAGTGAGAGGAGGCGGAAGCGGCGTGTTGAGAAGGCGGACGAATTGGAAGGTCGTGAGAACCCGCCGCTCGTTCGTGTCCTGAACTCCTCTGTTCGTGCTGTCCGAAAGTTCGAACGCGTGGGAGCGCAGTGGAGGTGGGAGTGAGCAAGGGAACAGGTGACATTGCCTCATCAAAAGGTCATTCGCTAACTCCTCGCTTCCACTAGGCTTTCTAACAACTCTGGATTGATCAGTGAGCGGCTTCTTGACCGAACGAGACAAAGAGGTCGGCTTGTGGAAGTTAGAACTTTCAACAAACTTCCGGCGAACGACTACAACCGGCGTTTTCGTTCGTTCCCACGGAAACACTCTTGAAAGCGAACGTTTGATGACGACACGCCTAAAATGTTGCTTTCTTGCTCGTCATGTTATTTTGACCATGAAACAGCGGCATCAACGGTAGTCCTCATGATGAAGAAAGACTGTTCCTGCCGAGACAACTCTAAAATGTCTTTTGTTCTTTGCTCCACCAGTCGGTCACTTCATTGCGAAATGGTTAACGACTCGTCTCGCCCTACGACAAAGTAGATGGCCGTCCAAAACATCAACCGACCGGCCGCTACCCCTTCGTTTAATCCCCGCTCACCCGGAAGTCCGCAGCAATCGTTTGCACTCGCCCACGAGCCACGCGGGTCGAAAGGCGGTAACGAATGCAAAGCCGCTCGCTTATGGTAGGTAGGAGCGAATAAAAAGAGGCACGAAGCACACAGAAGACAACCCACTCCCGAATAGCCACTCTTCTCGTCCTCCTCTTCTTCGTCCTCCTTCCGATCGGAGCGGTGGAGTCGGCGGACGCGAAGCTGCCGATCGGGCCCCGACTGGCGGCCTTCCTGAACACGAACTCCCGACTGTTCACGGTGAGCGGCCACTCGTTTATTCACGCCCGCTTCCGCCCGTTCAGGCCTGTCGCTACGCGCAGTTTGAGAACAAGACGCGGGCCGGGTTGCAGCGCTTCCTCGGCGCCGTCCGCCCGACCAGGCGAGCTGCGGCTCCTGCTGGTCGGTGAGTGCGGAGAGCGGCAGGGGATGATCGGATGGAGGGATTGATTGCAGGTGTCCGCGGCGAGCACGACCCAAGACCGCCGCTGCATCCGCTTCAACGGCACGTCAACGGCCGCCTCGCTGCCGATCAGCGCGTGGACCTGACGACCTGCTGCGCCACCTGCACGCCCTTCGCGTCCGGCTGCTCGGGCGGCTGGGCGGCGGAGGCGTTCCGCTGGTTCGTGGACGTGCGTGTCGTGACGGGCGGCCCTTTCGGCGGCAGCGGCTGTCGGCCGTGGCGCCTCCACGCCCTGCCAACGCCGCTGCCAGCCCGCGTACACAACGGAGACGTACGCCTCTCCGCCTTCTCGCTGGACAACGCCGCCGGCAGCGTGATCGCCACGTTCGACGTCTACGGCGGCTTCTACCCGGTCGGTCGCCCCCTCCGCCCGCTCACTCACTCACTCGGCCGCTTTCAGCACTCGGCCGGCGTCTACGCGCATACGAGCGGCGAGTATGTGGGCGGCCACGCAGTGCGGATTGTCGGCTGGGGCTTGGAGGGCGGCGCCCCCTACTGGACGGCCGGCAACTCGTGGGGCGCCGCCTGGGTGAGAAGGGATTCTTTCGCATTCGCGCAACACCAACGAGGTCAATTTTGAGTCCTTCATTTTGACCGCCTCCGCCTACAAGGATTGAACGGGAGCGTGGGCAGGAAGAGGGGTCTTGCGAAGTGAATAAACGACCGGCATCTGCACTCGTTGAAGACGAGAGGAGGATGGATATTTCGTCTTTTTCTTTCGTTCATTTCGTCTTTCCTTCCGCCCTCCGATCGGCTGCTCGATGTCCGCCGCTCCGTCCTCCCGCATCGTCTCGGTGGACTCGCTGGAGCTGCTCGCGTGTGTCCACTTGAAGGGCAAACGGGCGACCGTCGACCTGGACAAACTCGAAGCCCTCGTCGCCCGTCTTCGCCGCACACCCTCGATTGCTGCCTCCACCTCCTCGGCCGCCCGCGATCACGAGCGTCTCGTCGAGCGCGTGGCCGCCGAAGTGGCGCGCAACTTGCGGACGGGGGCGGGCCGGGGCCGGACGCGCCACTCGTCGCCCTCTTCGTCCTCCGACTTCGAATGAGGTGGGCTCTCTTTTTTGCGGTGTTGCTAATTGACTTCGATTTCAGTATTCCCTTGCGGAGCGTCAACGATAATCGTGTTCTGTTAGCTGTCGTTTTCGTGTTATGTGTTTGGTCTTTGCGAATAAAGATCTGTTGAATGTTCCTTCGGCATTAGGAGACTGGCGAGTTCAAGCGTGCGGTGGGACTCGAACCCCACAAACTGCAACGAGCGGGAGTGGAGGGCGTGGGACGAAGGGAAGACAGAAAGAAGCGGTCGATCACCTGCTCTCCGAATGACTAGTTCACGTCAACTTCTATCTGTAGCGACTAGACGGTTTGTTCCCGACAGCCACCACCAAGTTCTTTTTCTTCTGTTTATTTGCACCAACTGCTCGCTCAAACGATGGAAGTGGAGGGCGGGTGGGCGGGCGTCTGGGCCTTCACGTAGGCGGCGTAGTCGGCCATGAACTGGGCGATCTGCGGCCGCTGGAGGCCTTTGGTTTGGATGTACTCGCAGACGGTGCGGTGGATGAAGAGGTACTGGGCCTCGGTCTGGACGGCGTTGTGGCGGCGGCAGCGGAGGTCCTTCACCACATCGTACACCTGCAAGGGGGATGAGAGCAGACGAACGGCGGCACGCACCGTGAAGGGCTTCTTGTCGAGCAGCCGGGCGACGATGATGGCCAGCGCGACCACCGTCCCCGTGCGGCCCACGCCCGCCGAGCAGTGCACCTGCAACCACACGATTAAACAGCCCGCATTCCCATCACCCACCACGATGTTGCCGTTGCGGAAGCGGCGAATGGTGCGCAGGAGGCGGAGGACGCCGAAGCCGGCCGGCGGCACGCCCTTGTCCGGCCACTCCTTCCACGTGTACACGTGCAGGCGGAGGGCCGCGGGCGCCGACCGCTCGCCCACCTCCAGCGAGACGCAGCCGAACGCGCGGTCGAAGTGGGCGTCCGTCTTCACGTGGCGGACGGTCAGGAAGCCGAAGTCGCGCGTCTCGCCCTCCGTCGGCGGGAAGTAGGGCGCGCACTTGGGTCGGCCGTCCTCCTCGTTCTGGCACAGCATCACGATGGCGGCCGCCTTCTCCTGGAACACCATCCGCCACCAGTCGCCCACCGTGTCGGGCAGCGGGCCCTGCAACTCGAATAGGAAGGGACGGCTGGCGGGCACTCGCCTGGGCGCAGATGAAGCGATTGCCGAGCCCCGGAATGTCCACGATGTTCGCGTGGATGTAGTCGACGTCCGGCGGCACGTTGTACGTCAGCTTCACGCGCGTCGCGTCGTAGCAGAGCTGGTCCGAGTAGCTGCAAGCGGGAAGCGATCAGTCCGTTCTTCACCTTGGTCCAAACCGATTGCGCATTCGGTTGGCTTCAAAGGCTGTGGCCGAGCGGTTGGGCGGGAGGAAGGCCTTCAGCTCCGCGTACTCCCGCTGCAGGCCCGCGACGCCCGCAGCGCCCAGCCGGTCCACGAACGCGTTCATGATGGCCGCCGTCTCGGCGTCCAGCCCGCCCCGTCCGCCGCGCGCGTTCTCCTTCTCTTCTGTCTGCGGCGGGAGTGAGCCGTCCGATCCGCCCGCCCACTCACCTCTGCCGTCTGGTTGGTGTCCTCCGAGGGCGCCACGTCCTCCGACTCCTGGCGGCTGGTGTTCCGCGAGCGGCGGGTCGTCCGCTTCTTCCCGATCTGCAGAGAACGGAGGGGAGTGAGTGGAAAGGAAGAAACAGAGGACTCACCTTCCCGCGACGAGCCCCCGCCTGGCTGTTTCCGCCGGGCGTGGCCGCGCCCCTCGCCACGGCGCTCGACTGTCCGGAAGGGAGCGGCATTTCGGCGCGCAGAAAGACGACCAGCTTCGTCCGCTGCGAGTTGGAGCGACTGGCCGAGCGGTCGCCCGTTCGTTCCGTTCGCCCGCTTGCTCATGCAAATTTGCGCTCTGCAGTTGGTTGATCGCCTGTCAATCGCCCTCATTCGCTACCGTTTTGTCTTTGTCCCCCAGCAAAGCCAAGTGCTCGAAATCTTGAGTTAGCGAGAAGAGTTTATGTGGAAAGGTAGCTTAGAGAAATCGACACATCAGGAACACCCAGAGAACAACTGAGAAGCAGTAGAACAGAGAAAGAGCCGACTAGTAGACGCCCGCACCGTCCACCGCGCCCTCGTCGGTTTTCTCCTCCTCGTCCATCGAGTCGAACGAGTCCATCGAATCGTAGTCGCTGCTCTCATCGCTGGAGCTCTCGTCTTCGTCGTCAGACCAGTCCGAAGTGTCCTGAAAAGTGCGTTAAAAGTTTTGACCCCAACCCCGTCGCCCACCTCAGCGCTCTCGTCCTCCATGTCGTTGAACTGGCCCTTGATGCGGAAGAAAGTGGGCAGCTCCTCTCGCGGCCAGCTCAACTTGAAGAACATTCGGAGGCGGGAATCGCAGGGGCTGGTCGAAAAGGCCGCTTGTTCCAAGGGCTCCGTTTGCTTCAGCCGGTCGATCCAGCCGGGTTTGTCCTGAAAGCAGAACGAATTAAAGTCGTTACCGCAACGACTGATGGACCTCGTGGAAAATCCCCAAGTACTTGATCTCGAAGAAGAGTCGCTTCAGTCCCAGGACTTTGAGGCGGTCGCGCAGCCGAAGAATCGCGCCCCACATCTGCTTGAAGATGGGCTCCTCCGCATTCCTCGGCTCTTCCTAAAAGCCGATGAAGGCATGTGAACAATCGAAAATCGGAATACTTGGTCGACGATGATGTGGAGGTCCTCGAGGGCGGTAAAGCGGCGGCAGAAGGCGACGATCGAATCGAAAGGCACCATCAGAAGATCCATGGGCTCCACGAGTCCCAGCGACTTGATCGATGCGGAAAACAGCTGCTCACTGAAAGCGGAACGATAATTCCGGCAGGCAAACGAAACGAACCCCGTGGATTCGCGAGCGGCCACCAGCGTGCTCACGTCGAGGCGGCGGATCGTGTGCCGACTCACAGCATCGTGAAGTGGCCCTGAAATCGAAAAGTGTGTTCGAAGAAGCAGAAAGAAAAACTGTACCGGGGCGGTAAAGCTGGAGTTTGTTCAAATCCAACGGCGGGAGACGATTCAAAACGTCCGTCGAACATTGCAGTTCGTTGAGCTGCGGCAACACCTCGTTGACGAACCGCAAGAGAACGGGAAATCGATGGTAGTCCTCCCAAAGCTCCAAGCCCCTCACGACTGCAAGAATTCAGTAATTTCGAAAGAAAAGATTCGCGGACTCACATTCCTCGACTTGCTCCATTTCTTCCCAATCGACGAACTCCAGACCGCCCTCTTGGAAGAACCGCAAATGGACGGGAACGCGGAGCACTTTTGCGATCCCGCTCATCTCCGTCGGGCTGACGTCGATCCTCTTGGCCGCACAGTCGAGTCGCATGTCCGGCATCAACCACTTCCAGCCGAGATCCCACAGCGTGAACGTGAGGACGGGCACCCGGCGCCGAACGGACGCCAGTTGGGCGCGAGAGACCATCTAAAAAACATCAAGCGAGTGTGAAAAGAAGCGAGAGAACTCACGGCCAAACGAACCAGCTGGAGCGGCGCCTTCTCCTCCGTCCGCATCGTGTAGATTTGGAAGAAACGAGGCAAACGATCGCGCACAAGCGGCCGCATGCGGGGCTTCGGTTTGACGACCGCCGCCTCCATTTCGGCCGATTAGAAAGCCGAAACAACAACCGAAAGCAGCAAAAACAGCGAGGTCGACAGCAAGAGGCGGCGTGTGGCGTTCCGCAGCACTCGGAGAGATTTTCGCGACGGAACGCGCCGAGCGGGCCCATCGAGCGGCGAGAATTCTTTCCCCGCTTTACCGTTTCTAACGACCCCTCCTCCGCTCATCAACAGAGATTTTATCCTAACGATCACAACTGATAGGTCTTCACTTGGATGAAGCGCAGCGTGTGCTTGCCGATCGATTGAGATGAGTCGGACGATCGGTCACCCACTCGCGCCACCCGCACTGCTTTCCTTGCCGAACACGGCGGGGAGGATTGTGCATGTCCGGTCGAATTGCAGCACAAAGAGCGATGGACGGGCACTTCGCAAGGCGACGTTCGTTAGGCGCTGCCGGACAGCTGTTTTCTAGTGGCCATCTGTTGTGTCGGCCGTCCCGCACACGCAACCTCCAGCAAGAACGTGGCCGCCGCGACACCCATTGCCGTCAACACGCCGGCTTCCGCCTAGTCGGCCGCCATTCGGGTGCAACGAGAAGTGAAGTAAACAAGTGAGCAGAATGGAAAGGACTGTTTTTAAAAAGAGAAGGAGGATGCGCATCCTCTTCGTTTTTGTGAAGTGGCGGCTTTGATGGGTGCTTGCTAGACTACTTGCCGATCAGAAACAGAATCATCGCCCGTTATCAATCGGGCGACCACTCGTTGGGAGCAGTCGAAGCGATGCGACCTTCACTCGTCTGCATGCGTGATGCTTGTTTCTTTCTTTGGGATTAGCGGGATCGAAAGCAGGAGACCGCAAATAGTCCACATGCTCTTGTTCTTTCCACAACAGACAAACGAAGATGCAGGCGGTGGGAAAGCAGCAATGACGGCCGACCAAAGCGCGTGTTGGCGGGACGCTCGGGCGTCATGGACAAAACCGCCCGCCCGCTCGACACCCTTTTCCCTCCACTCCGATCGGCGGCTGGGACGCGACGCAAAAAGACGGCCGCCGACCGCCACACGGCCGGCAGAGGCGGGCAGACAAGCGCGTCCTGCCCGCCGCACACGAACGGCGACCGGCCGTTTGGTCGCATTTCTGCCCGTTTCTTCCTCTTTTGGCGCGTTCATCCAAGCGCATTTCTTCGTCTTTTTCCATCGAACTCACCCAATGCTTGCCTGTTTTAGGTCGCTTAAAGAATCATGGCCGAGGAGACGATCTTCCGCTGGCCGCTCGACGACTTCGAGGACCGCTTCGGACAGACGGCGTTCAAGCAGCTGTGGGAGAGCGGCGACTTCAAGGTGGCGGGCGTCCCGCAGGCCACTTTCCGCCTTCTCTTCTACCCGAAGGGCGACAACGAGAAGACCAAAGACAGCTGCGCGCTGTATCTGCGCGTCCGCGATTTCGCCGGGCACTCGTTCGTTTACCTGAGCTTCGCCCTGTGGATCGAGAACGCCGCGAAGCAAGTGCTGAAGAAGAGCGGTACGTTTCTTTCCATACGATTGACGGCAATGATCGAAGCGTTCAGAGTGCACGCAGAAATTCCACCTGGCGGAGAAGAGCTGGGGATGGCAGGCGTTCGTCGGCCAGCACGAGCTCGCCGAATTCGCCCGCAAAAGCCCGCTCTTCGTCTGCGTTTCCGTCCGTCCACGGGATCCGATCGAGCCGGTCGAGTGGGCCAAACGCTCGGCTCCGTTGGGCGTCTGCCGCAAGATCGCCGCGACCTTCGACTCGGATCACTTCGCGGACACCGAGGTGCACGTCCAAGGGAAGGTCTTCAAGGCACGTCCCTTTCGTCCACTTCCTTTCATTCCTGACTGCTGTGTTCAGGTGACGCGGATGATCATCTGTGCGGGATCGCCCGTCTTCCGCGCCATGTTCACCGACGACACGAAAGAGAAAGCCAGCGGGATGGTCGTCATCGAGAACGGGGACGCGGACATGATCGAACTCCTGCTCCGCTTTCTCTACTCGGGACAAGTGAACCACCTGGCGGACAACGCCGCTCGCCTCCTTCCGGTCGCCGATTGCTACGAAGTGCACGAGTTGGCCGTGAGTTCTCGCACACGACCTCCCATCTCTCATTGTTGCTTTCTTTTAGGAGCTGTGCATGGAGTCGCTGGTCTCGAAGTTGTCCGTCGGAACCGTCCTCCGCAACCTCCAGCTGATTTTCGCCCACGACCATTCGGGCGACTTCAAGCAGAAGGTCCTCGAATTCGCCCGCCAGAACTTCCAACTCGTCCGCCAACAGGCCGAATGGACGCCGGACTTCCTTCGGGAGAACGTGGACGTCGTTGACGCGCTGTTCGAAGTCCTGACGCCCCAGTAATCTCGACCGTTCTCCTTTGTTGTCGTATTTGTTGAGGAGAGGAATGAATGCGTTTTAACAACCAAAACGGTTAGCAGGAAAAGAGGTCGTAGTGGAGCGTGATTTGCTCTGTCCCAGCAGCCGACTTGTCCCGTTCACAGGTTTATTCGCACGAAACAGCTGTTCACTTGATGAGCTTGACGGGTACGGTCAGCTCGCCCTCCACCTCCTTGCGGCCCTCGAAGACGCGCTCGGCACTCGCGACGCCGGCGGGCGCCTCCTGGTGGGCGATGAGGATCTCGTCGTCGCGCGTGGCGGTCGGCTGCAAGCGGCGGTGAGTGGGCGGGTGGGCGTGCGGACGGGACGAACGGGACGCGTGACGGCGATGCGGACCGAGGCGCCCGGCTCCACCAGCGCGTAGTAGGGCGCGAGCACGAGGTGAATGAAGTTGGTCGCCCGCACCATCAGCGCCTTCCGCTTCGAGCTCCCGTTCGTCACGATCAGCTCCGTCTGCCCGCCGCTCTTCGGAAACTGAAAGCAGAGAGAAGAAGGTGGAAGTGGAGGGCGCACTCACCTGCAGAGCGGTCGGCTGCACACTCACGGACATCGCGGACGAGCGGAAAAGAGCGGCCGCAACAGTCGGACGATTCAGGAGCAAATGCGACGGGAGTGGCTGCGGGTTTCTCTCGACCAGCAGGTCATTTCGGTGATGCAAATAGAGGTCATTGGCACTGGAAAGACGCTTGGTGAAAAGCGGAGTTCTTGCACGCCCTCGCTCATCAGTTCTTCTTTTTGCCGTCTGTCCGAGAGCAATCAAGTGAGCGGGGCAGAGAACGACGGACTTTGACCTCTCGCCCACTTCTCTGCGAGCCAGTTTTTACTTGCCCTTCCAGATGACGACCGCTGTCCACCGGTCGGATAACGAGAGACCTTGTGTGTTTATCTGTAGCAACAGTTGAACAACAAAAAAGACTGGGGGATCAGGACATCATCGACTCGATCAATTCCTTGGCGAACGCCGCGTTTTGGCCGAAGAACTCCTCCGTCCACTCCGGCAGCTCGCGGATGGCCGCCAAGTTCTGTTTCGCGAACTTCAACACGGCGGCCTTGAACTTCTCGAATTGGGGGCGCGAGAAGGCGAGCTTGAGATCCTCGAGGACGCTCTCGACCGTGAGCGTGCCGAGGATCTCGGCAATGCACATCTTCTGGAAGGGGACGAGGATGAACAGGAGACTCGAAAGCGGAAGACTCACCTGCAGCGAAGGCAGCTGGTAGAAGTCGGCCGCGGGGAGGAGATCGCGGGCCACCGACTTCAGATCGTCCACCTCACCTTTGTACAGGAAGCAGAGGATTTGCTGGAAGATCTCCGCACCGAACGCCTTCTGCTCGGTCACTCCCGTCCGTTTCACCTCCTCGTCGTGCGTGAACAAAGCTTTGAAGTACTCCGACTGCGAAACAAGCACGAACTTGTGGACCTGGACGAAAGAATGGACGATGAAAAGAAAGAAGAGGCTCACCTTGAAGACCTGCTCGCCGACGTGCACCTCGACGTCCGCGAACAGCTCGTCGCCGTACATCGCCGCCGTGTTCGCGACCATTTGGTGTTTCGGATCTTCGCCTTTCGGAGGACCGCTGGTCAGCTCCACGGCCTCGAGAAGTTCGACCTCGCAGCAGAGGAACAAAATGGACGGCCTGGGCGGTAGCAGCTGAACAGTCGACCTCCACAGCTTGACGATCCCCTCTTCCTGGCCACTCGAGAATTCTTTTTCTTTTCCTGCAATCCCCACTCGTTAAACTTCGTAGACCGGTCATACGTACGAAACTCCTGGCCCTTGGCGCCATGCTCGTCCTCCAACCACAACTTGAAACGAAGGCGAACGGCAGAGCGGTCATCCAGGCGAGTGCACACAAGGCTGCTGCGGTTCTCGATTCCGTGACGCTCGCTGAAGCAGCGGATCGGCTCGAAGGCAAGATGGAACTCCGCACCGACGAGCCCTTTCAGCCGAAACCGAGGCCCCGTCCATCGCTCTCCCATCCGCACGGCGGCGAAACGGTTCACGAAATCGTCCATCTGCCACCGCTCGACGGTGATCGGGCGTGCGGCCATTGCAGACGCTGAAATAGAGGCGAGAATTAGCGAACAAAACGAAACGAAGTGGCGCGCAGAAAGAGGATCGAAACTGGGCAAACGCTACCAAAACGAACGCCGTGGCAACGAAAAGACGGCGGCCGCTGCGGAAAGTCGGCGAGCGGCGGCGCGTCGAGTCACTCGCCCGATCGGTCGCGTCTTCCCTCAGCCGCCCGCTGCACGCGTGATCGTCTGTCTGCTCTCTTCTTTCGGCTTGCACTCTCGCCAAACGAGAAACAAAGAGGAAGGCGGCGCTGGGCGAAGACGGCGGCCGGCCCGCCAACCGAACGCGGAACATCCGCGCGCACTCGACGAAAGCAATCTCGGTTCGAACACAGACGACACCCTGAAAAGCGATGAAAGCAAAGAGGATCATCGAGCAACCGATTGGACGCAAAGTACGCGTTGGATTCGAACCGAACGTAAACCTCCGGTTAGATGGACGAAGAGAAAAGAAAGCGTTGCTTGAACGCGATTCACTCGCCGCGCCTTTTCGTTCACTCCATTCAATCAGTTCACCTTTGGCCGCAATAATTGCGCCGACTGTTCGGCTTTCCGCAACGAGTGGGCGGTGCGAGGTCGATGGGATCGAGGGTGTGCCCTTCTACCTCTCCATCTCCCCCAAACGCCAACGAGAAGAACGGCGATCAGGATCGTGGCGAATTGACGACCGAGCGCTCAGACGAGTCATTACCGCTGGCCGTACGCTACGCGCTGTGGTTAGAGAGAGCGGATGGGGCTAAGCGTCGATGCCGGCAAGTTTCCTCGAACAATCACCCGCTTTTTTCCGTTCGTTGCAAAGAAGAAGCGACGTTCCGACTGCTCAAACAGACGGCTTTGCGACCCTTTTTTCGTGTGCTGCCGCCTTCAAGCGGCCAAGACGCCCGTCGCCCTGCCCCTGCCGAACGACCTCGTGCGCCAACAACTAGCCGCCCACTTCGAAGACGAGACTTCGCCGATGTCGAGGTGCGAGCAGACGAGCGGAGCTGGAAGGTCGATGGATTGATTGCTCGCCTTCTTCTGACTCCTCACTTTTTTCGGCCGTCAATCCGGCGCTCTGCTCCCAATCGACGTCTTTCACGCAATGCTCCGGAGCGGTCGAGCTGCCGAGTGGAAGGCGAAGGTCGTTCAAAAGATGCTCCGCTTTAACTATTAGGGGCACTTGGACCAGTTGGACGAACACGTCGTGCATCTCCTCATCCTTGCCGACCGCTACAACGTGGCCTCGTTGACGGCAAGTTCCCGCCCTTTCTCCCGCTCAATCCGCTTCTTCTTGCAGGAGATGTGCGCCCACATCCTCCGGTCGACCCTCTGTTGGGGAACGTGCTGTAGCGACTATAAGTGGCCCTTACGCTTCGGCAATTCGAGAAGCTGCGGTTCGCTGCCGTCGAGTTCGCCGACGAGAACCGCGAAGAACTCTTTCAGCTGCCCCAGTGGCCGCAGTCTGTAGTCGCGTTGGCTGAGAAGAGAATAAAAGAGCAGGATTGTGTTTGATTGACCCAAAGGCCACTCGACTTCTGGCCGCTTGTTCGTTGTGCAGATGAAGCCGCCGTTAAACCAGTGCGAGCGTGTTTCGTTCTTGCTTGCAAACAAGGTGTGAGAAGGTAGCGAGTGAACAGAGCGGTGAGGGATCCTTCGTTTCTGCCGAGAGCTCGCTCTACACACCACTCCCCATTGCGATTCAACACCTTCGAGCTCGTTATTTCCGTCAGACAGCCAAAACGGAGGAATCAAAACATTTTCGAAAAGACGCCGCTCTTCGCGCGGCCTTTCGATTGGGGCGTCTGGGCGGGCGTTTCGGCCGGCGAGGCGTCGCGAGTCGGGTGCTTGCCGCCCCACACGAGCTGGCGGTTGCGCTTCGCATCCGTCCGGACGGAGTACTTCGATCACGTGGCAGTCTACAGCAAAGAGAAGTGAGTGGATGAGAGGGAAGAACGCACACTTCTCGTCCTTGACGAAGTCCCGCTCTCGGCCCCAGTACACGAGGCAGTGGACGTCGTCGCGCTCAAACCGCAGACTCTCTACCGCCACCTCCTGCACGCGTCGGAGATGAGCGGGCGGGCGGTCGGAGGTCGTCTGCAGTGGGAAGTGGGCGGAAGGGCCGTCGCGCACTCGCCTTCAAGAATAGCCGCCCGTCGCTAACGTTCGTGATGTAGACGAGCAGCGCCGCGGCTCCACGTGCGGCCTGTCGCGCATCCCCGCCAGCTGTGGGTGGCTGCAGAACGTGGGGCATCTCGGCGGAAGGCGGGCGCTTCGAATGAGTGACGAGTGGGCAAGGGGATGCAGAGAATGAAGTCTGCATTCTCGTCTGTGTCGTTCGATGCAGCCGACGAGAATCGAGCGGCACTATAACTGCAGTGCTCTTTCGGCCGAACGTTCGTTGGAGCTCCTCTATCAACAAGTCTTCTTTCTCGCAATGGATCAAACGAAAATGAGGTGGACGGACAGACGGTTGGTCGAATTCTCGCCGAGAAAACACGCACGAGCGGCTGGTTGGCGTTTCGCCGTACGCCGCCGCGGACGCCGCTTCTCGCCGTCCACCCGCCTGCCGATTCGCGTCTTTGCTTTTTGTTTTGATCGTGAATCGACGTGAATCGAGGTGAGTTTCTTGGTTCCGATTACTTCCATTCGTTCAACCGACAGTTTCGGTCCAATTTTGAGCAAAACGTGCGGAAAATTCGCTCGTTTCTTCGAATCTTTACAAAATCGATTCTCTTGCAAATTTCCTATAATTTCTTCCGTTTTTCAGGCGGGATGGCTTCCGCTCCGAAGAAGCCGCGCACTGGAAACACGACCGTAGTCGAAGAGCCGCCCGACGTCGAGCAGAAACCAGTGAACGACGGAGATGCGCCCGCCGAAGAGCCCCGCCCCGAGGAGGAGTCCAGCAGCGACGTGCCGCTCGTTCCTCGCCCGCCTCGTCTGCGCATGAAGGCCCGCAAATGCGTCCAGCTGCACATGGCCCAGTTGCACATGGCAAGCGATGAGATCGTCACGGACGAGGACGACCATCCCGCCGAAGTAGACGAAGAGGAGGACCTTCCCGTGCAAGGCGAAGTCGAGGACTTCACCGAGGAGGTGGAGGAGACGCCGGCCGCCCGCGTCCTGCTCGTCAACCGCCGCTGGCTGGACGCGTTCTTCGACCCCGCCGACTTCGGACTCGCGCAAATCTTCTTCCCGCCCAGGGCCACGATGTTGGGCAAAGCCTGCCGCCCGGTCGCCCTGTTCGCGATGACGTCCGCGGGCGTCGGGTCCCTTCTTCGACTCTCCCGCAATCTGACCGAAATCGGGGTTCTGGGAGGCTGCACCCCGCCCGGGAATTTCGCCGCAGCGCAGAGGTGGGTGCGAGTCGCGTCGCTGCTGCGGAGTGAGTTGTCCGCCGTTCGTTCTTTCTTCATCCATCCGCTCGTTTCAGCTCTTCCGAACTTGACGGCGATCCACTTGCTCGCGGCGCGTATCACAAGCACGGAGGCGAACTTCCTCGTCGACTCGCTGCCCGACCGCGTCACCCGTTTGATCACCGACAACCTCCGGATCGCCACGATGCTGCGCAAGCGGCAGACTCCGCTCGAATCCGTCGAAATCGTTCCTACCGCTTGCCAGCATTCGTGTGAGCGGAAGAAAATCAGAAGGTCTATTCGATCCGTTCGCCCATTTCAGACCTCGCGGACGTCTTTCGTCTGAACTCTGCTTGCATCACGTTCTGCTGGCAGCCGAAGGAAGAATCGTCCTGCCTTCACCTACAGCACGACTACGGCCCGTTCGACCGGAACGAGCACCTCCAGGAGCTCCACATTCAGGCCAAGAGCTGCGCGAAAGACGACCTTCCTCGAGCTCTCCGCCACCTGCGTGCCGTCAACGAGCACTTCAAGCTCATCTGCCACGGGGCATACGACGTTCGCCTTAAGGTGAGTGAACTCGGCCGTCGATTAATCGAATTCTTTCCTCCAAACAGAAATCCCTGGACGTGAAACAAGTGGACGAGATCGCGAACCAAGCGAAGGAGGTCGCCGCGAAGATGAACCAGGCGGGCTTCTGTTCGGACGGCGACGAGCTTCGAATTTCCCTCGAGGACTTGGTTCGTCGTCCTCTTTGTTTTGCCACTCATTCGTTTGTTCAGGAGAAGTGGCGACACGTGAGCCACGAGCAGCTATTCGGACGGCTTCAATGGACGCGCGAGGGCGAGATCCCATGGCCCGAGTATTCGACGTGGCTGCCCACGTGTTCCCTCGTCCACGACGGAGTCCGCATTCTGATCGGGCTGAGGCGTCCCTGGTAGTGGATGCAATTGTTCTTCGAAATTTCTGTTGTTCTGTTGTTTCTGTTGGACATTGGGGCTAAAGCATAAACATGTTCCCTCCTTTCACGTCTTTCTCATGGGCATTAGCAAACGCGTCGGGTACGTGAAGGTTCAGCGAGACGAGCAGATGTACGCGCGTCTGCACCAATTGTTTGGTGGCAAGAAAGGAAGAGCAAATGGGACGAACAAAGCGCGTTCAAAACGGTGTTTTCGACTGCGAACGTGGCGGTCGGCAGTTCGGCTTGAGATTCAGCGACCCCTTGCAGCTTCTTTCATTCACAACAACCAGCAGTGGACAGTCCGCTACTCCATCCGCTCGACAATCTTCCGCTACGCGTCCACTTCACCTCAAACCGATTGCTCGAACGCTCGAGTGAGTGTGAGGCGCGTCTTGCCGCCGTTCCCCTCCGCAAACTCCAGCTCGAATCCGTCCAACGGCCGGTCGTCGTAACGAGCGGCCTGCACGACCAGATGGGCGACGTTCCCGTAAAGACACCCGCCTTTATCTCGTTCGTGCACACCGCCTGGAGCGATGAGTGAACGGAAGGAACTCACGAGCAAGTCGTCGACTTCGAAGCGCGCCCGCATTGTCCATTCCTTCCGTCGGACTGCCGTACGCAAATTCGACGAATCGCTTCACGACTTCCGCTCGAATCTCCTCAATCTGCAGCAAACGGGTCGCTTTTCCACGCAAGAACAACCGTGCAATGAGAGAAGTGGTGATTCGATCTTTCTGTTGCTACTCCCCGCGACCTTTCGGCCTGTCGCATCAACCAGAAGGCCGTTGGAAGCTGCATTTTGATTGCCGACCGTCCGTTGCGCCCTCGTTCTCTTTCACGCGTTCGCAAGGGACTGCTAATCAGAAGGTGGACACCTCTTCTTTCTTGCTTGAGCGAAGAGAACGTCGTGGTCTGACTGTTCGCCGATCGCCACCATCAGCAGTCGCTTTCATTGTGTTCGCGGGACGGCGAACAGCGAGGCGGGTTTGTCATTTTCTGCACCTCGGGCTTCGTTCTGAACACACCCAGGAAAAGACGTGCTTGTAAGACCACCTCACTTTTCTCGTCGTCATTCTAGTTGTGGAGTTCTTAGTCTCTGGCTATGGGAGCAGTCGTCCTTTTCTTTAACGAATACGTACAATACACCAGTTTATTCATTCACTTCGAATACATCGCCTCAAATAGTTCCTGCATGAACGGCGAGCGGGTGCCCAGCAGTCGCATCATCTTCGGGCACTCCAGCAGCAGAAGCACCTTCCGAGTGCTCTCGTCGTTCCACGGCGACAGGGCACGCAACAGGTCGGCGTCTCCTTGGCGGACGGCGAAGACGTAGGCGCGCGCTCGGTTCTCGTCCGTCAGGCCTCGCTTCATTGTCTCGATACACGCCGTCTGCAACGAAAAGGAGTGAGAGCATGCCCACGAATTTCTCGCTTGCCTTGAAGCCGGACATCTCGAGTTGTTTGGCCACGGGGAAGAACTCCCACGGATTCCGCTCCATTTCGTCCACTCTCCTCCGTTCGATCCACTGGACGACGGCGGCCATCTGCTGGCGATCCACTCCGTTCACTTCGAATCCCGCCGACTTCTCGTTGGCGGCCACAAGATCCGCGAAGACGGTCGACTCGTCGGTCAGGCGATTCTTGTCTACCTGCAAGCGGGAAGTGAAAAAAGAAGCTTCCATCGGTACTTACTCGGTACTTCTCGCCCTTCACTTTGATCGTCAACGTCTCATCTCGCCGCTGCTTCTTCCTTTCCACCGCCGCTTCCTCCTGTTCGATCGCTTGAGGTCGTTTGGCCGCAAGAGAAGCAGAAGTGGCGGGCGTGGCTTCAGAGCGCAAGGAACTTTCCGGCTCTCGTTTCATGGCGGCGAGTGTCGAGGCCGTAGGGCTCTTCGCTGGACTCGCTTCGTCCGTCGGTTGGACAAGTGAAGAGGGGGCTAAACGGAGACACCGGAGTGAACAGACGAGAAAAGAAGTTTTGTGGAACTCACAGGGATCTCCGCTGGCCGCGGAACGACATCGAGTGTTCGCCGGCTCCGTTCGGTCGGTGGCTGAAAGGCAGAGAATAAAGTGAAAAGAAGACCGAGTTCCACACTCACCGGTCTGTTCACGCGGGTCTCCATTGACAACGTTGTCGGTGGAGGTCCAAGCGATAGGTTGAGATGGAAGGTGTTTGCTGTGCGCGCAAGATGGACCGCTTGCTGCCTTCGGAGACTCGCGTGTGCGGGAGCTTTGTGACGAATCTGCCGACACCACCAATGGCGGCGGCGCTCGATACATGTCTTCTGCGGCTGGAACGGCGCGTGGAATTGGAGGAGTGTTGTGCGTGATTCCGGGCCGCCCGATTCGCACGACCGTCCGCGGGTCATAACGGGAGATCTCCACGGTCAGGCGCACGCCGTGAACGTCGGCGTGTGAGCGGAGTTGATCGAAAGGGACGAAGTAAGGCGTCTTGAGCTTCTTGTGGGGGCACGTGCACCGGCCGCCACAGCCGCAATTCGTGAACTGGTGAGTGGCTGAAATCCGCAGTCGGTTACCTTCCTTCTCGCAGGTTGAACTCACCGGTGTGCTCGAAAGCAAGCTGGCCGTCCGTCCGCTGCAATCCCCACCGCAAACGGAGCAAAATGGACGAGTTCAGCGGCATTTTGATCACCACCAGCTCGAAGTTTGCGGTGTCGGCGCCGAAATGCTCTTTGGGCGGAAAGTAGCGAAGAATGAACTGAATTTCCTCAAAAGTGTGCAGTTGTTGGACCTTCTTAATCGCCGTGTTGACGTCGGGGACGGTCATCGAGTACGTGACACCGCTCGCTGCAATCAGAGCTGGAAAATCGGTCGAATAGATCATCCGCTCGTCAATGAACTCACAAACATGCCCTCCATCGGGTGACAAAGCCGAATGCGGCGGGCAGAAGGCTAAAAAACAGAAGTTGATTCAAACGCAACTGCGCGCACTCACCAATCGGCGGAGCGAAAGCCGGAACGAGGGGCGAGCGCCAGGGCTCAAACGAAAACGGATGCTGTGGAGGCGTCGCGAAAGAAGAGGACGGAGGCAACGAACCGCAAATGGGCGGTAGTTTCACAGTCGACTCATTCGGAAGCGAAGGAACGTTCGGCGCGCTCCCAAAGACCTCACGCAGCTTCAAGACCAAAACGATCGGCCGACCACGAGCGAAAAGAGCGAGGGATCGCGCGACGGAGTAGCGAGTCGTTGATCTCTTCTGCGGGCACGTGCAGGACTTCACCACGCAGCCGCAGTTAACAAGCGTGATCGTGTCTGAAAGCACACGGAATGATCGCTTCCGTCGTTTTAGTCGCTTACCGGTGTGTTCGAAGGCCGACTCTCCGTGGGCGTTTCGCAGCGACCACTCGAACTGCAGGCGGACGAGCGGGCGGCAGAAGAACTGGACAACGGCGAACTCGAAGTGAGCGAGGGCGTTGTCGCCGAGTGGCGGGTGGTAGCGAACAACCCAACCGAGGCCGTTGGAGCTGCGCGGCTCAAAGTCGGCGGCCTCCAGCACGTTGGCGACCGGGAACTCTAATGTGGTGGCCGGAGAGATGTTCGTCGAGAGATCTTCAACAAATGGAGAATGAAAAGAGTGTGACGGTCCTCTCGCACTCACCGTCTTCCGCTTCCTGCTCTCGCTGATCACGCGGCACGAACTCGACTCGGAATTCCGCGTAGATTCTTCCGAGTTTGCCGGCGCCGTGCAGTTTGCGGCGAGGCACGCGCACAATCCAGTTCTCGTTTGTCCCTCGCTCGAAGGTCCACTTCTCGCAGACTGGAAGCGAAGAATGGGGAGATGAGGAGAAAAGGAAGAACTCACCGCTTTTGTGGATTCTGTTCGCTCGTCGGTCGAAGGCCGTGCACTCAAGCCGGCAATCCACGGACTGCGCGTCGTGGAAGTCGGAGATGGAGACGCCCATTTCGGACATCCCCGCCCCGTCCTCTCCGCTCGCTTCGGGGCGGAAGAAAGCGCGGAACCGAACAAGCACGCCCTTTTTCGCCGTCAGCGGGTAGGCGGCGGATTGGTGGGCGGCGCGGGGGTCCAACTCCAGGCAACACACCGCCATTGTCCCATCGTTCACGTATTTGAAGACGGTGGACATCTTCTGCCACTTGCGGTGGATTGAAAGCGGAAAGGAAGCGTTCGAGAGTCCAACACCGACGATCGGAGCCGTCACTGCGGCGAATCGTGTGCGGCATGCGATCGAGCAATCGGCAAACACAAATAAAAGCCGCCGCGATCCCAGTCGACGCAAAGGAGCTGCCGCGCGATAAGAGAGCGCATGACCTCGCTGATCGACGTGTTCGCGCGAACGAGAATGAACGGCAGTTGGGTAGGAAAGCGCCGATGAGAGAGCAGTTCTCAGCTTGCAATGGTGAGCGGCGCGAGCGTTGGGTCAAACGCAATCAGTTCGCTTTTTGCAGCCGGCTGGGCGACTGATGGCGATCGATGCTCGTTTTTGAGATCAGGCAGCTTTTTTAATGGCCTGCAATACCCAACCCGCCTGCTACCATCCGTCGCCCTTTCGGAACAGTGGCGGAAGCGAGCGGATGGCCGTTGCGCGAACGTAGAAGAAACGAGTAGCCGAAGTTTGTGGATCAAAAGATTCTTATGTTGTTCTCTTGCCACTCATCTCTCGATCGAGCGAACGGCTGGCCGATAGCAACTGCATGGAGGTTGGTTTGAGAGAGAGCCAGCAAGTAAACGGCTCCAAACAACTCTACGGCCGAAAATTCGTTTCATGCCCGCTGGACAAGCCGGTAAGCAATAGCAACTAACGGAAAACAAAGAAAAGATCTCTCAATCAACGAACGCATAACCACTCGTCTACAGAAGAAACCCAATTGGACAGGAAACAGAAACAAAAAGGCGCGTGCGTCTAAATTCCCGTTGAGGAATGATCCAAGTTCGTTTCCGCTGCAGAACGATTCATTACGTCAAGACGAATCATTTGTGTTCGAAATGAATCCTACGCGGTGAATCGTCGGCCTCGCCTCAATCGAAGGGCACGCGGTCGGACGGCAGGCCCGTTGCCGCGAGGTTTTCTGTCCGTTCGAATTGCGGAAGGGTGGTCGTCTAATCGTTGCTTGCTGTGCTGACCTCGTGAAACAATCTTTCCGCTTTCAAGTGGTCGAGCTCTTCGGTTTCGACTTGAAAGCAAAAATCTAAAGCCGTTGGGCATCGAAACTCGCGACTCATGGGACTGCTGAGTGCTTAACTCAACAGAACAATTTATTCTCTTGTGTCAAAGCGGCAAAAAGAACAACACGAGTGTTCCTCGAGCAAAACGTTGGGGCTCCGCCGCGAGTCGAACGCGGGACCTCTCGCACCCTAAGCGAGAATCATGCCACTAGACCACGAAGCCGACATGCGACGAGGCGAGCACAAAGGAGAAGCTGAAAAATCAACTCCGCGCTCGTCGTCGATGAGATCACCCAAGTGCCCGTGGGCGGGCGACAAGCGACGACTTTTCTTCGCGATTGCATGCGAAAGAAAAGGCGAGGAAAGGCGCGAATCCCGTTCGACCGCGAGTGAACATCTCGTTGTGGAAAGTAAAAATGCAATCTGTTTAATCTACTCGTCGCGGATGGGACAACCCGATCAGAAGCATGCTTGAGTCGGGAGTTGCTGCCCGCCTAGATTATTCGAGCTTTTGTTCGGTTGCAACGTGCAGTTGTTCGGCCTGCTCGCAAGTACACAGGCCGAGGGACAAAAGCGCGCGAATGACTGCGGGGCAATGGGGTCGCTCGCCCCTTTCCTCACCGCTCGTCCGTCCGCTCGCTCATTGCCCGCACTCGGCACCACCCGCGGGCATTGCCGAGCGGCCAGTCGCTCGCCGAAATGGCGACAAATCGGCGGGTGTTGCAACCCATTTGCTACGCAAAGAACCAATTCACGGCGGTTGGGAACTCCGAAACGACTCGCTTCTTCACGACCGGCCGGTTGATCCTCGCGTTTGACGAAACGAACAACGGGCAAAAGATCGCAGTGCTGGACACCTTCTACGGTCTCGAGTTGTGAGTCCCCTCCATTCTTCAAACATTCCTTTTGGTTGCAGCTTCGTGAAACGAGCGGAATGGAGCGAACGGATCAAATACCGCGTGCTGGACTGCTTTCCGTTGGAGGAGGACGCGAAGAGCCGGACGGCCGTCCTCCTGCTGCTCGCCCACGACCTCTCCGCCCAATCGGAGCTCTGCCTGCACTCGGTGGACGTCGACTTCCAGCAGAAGACCTTCGCGACGGGCCTGCCGGTGGTCGTGCCGGCGGAACGGGGGTGGGCGGCCGCCGCGTCCGGCAAGTGGCTCCACCCGACCGCCGACCCCAATTTGTTCCTCGTCTCCGTCCACTACGCACGCGACGTCCTCTTCTTTCGGTTCGGACAGAACGCGCAGGCCGTCGAGCAGATCGCCCGCTTCGTCGTCTTCGGCCGGAAGATCGTCCACGGCTTCCATGCGCATGACGGGCGGCTGTTTGCGGTCGAGCGGACGGTCAACCGCCTCCACCTTGTGGCTTGCGACTTCACAACCACTCTATGGGAGTGGACGCCCTTCGGCAACGAGTGCAAAAAGGCCTACGAGGTGCATGATGATTCTTTTCGATCAATGAATTCACTCGTTTTCAGTACCGCCAGTTCATTTCGAGCTTCGTGAGCGGCGGCTTCCTGTTCGTCGTGCTGAAGAACACGGCGGAGAGCGAGTCCGCCAACATCTTCCGCATTCCCCTCGCGAGTACGGAGAGCGAGTGGGAGGAAGTCAATTGTGCGGACTTTGCCGTCTTCCCGTGGGCGCTGTGGACGAGCGCGTTCGTGGACGGCGTCTTGTGCCTCCACGCCGTCCAGCGACACACTTCGAGCACGAAGAAAGTGGACGTCTTCCATTCCGTGCGGATCCCCGTCGGGTGCTCTCTGATTCTTCTTCCTTGCACTCACTTCTTCCTTGCAGGCGTCCCGAACCTCTCAGCTACTCCACGTGGTTTGAGGTGCTCAAGCAAGAGGACGTCGAGATGAGCGTGGTCCAGCGAGGCCCCGCCCGTCCGCTCACGACCGCCGGCTTGTGCCTCAACAGGATCACGTTCCTCCCTTCCGATCGGCTGTTCGTTCACTCTGACCTCGATGTCGACCGTCTTCTGAACGAACGAGTGGCCGTTCCCGCCGATCCCTCCGGCCTCTTCCACATCACTCCGACGGGCGTGAAGGCGAAGAGCGGCCGGGACGACGAGGAAGGTGGGCCGTCCACTGCTTTCTGATTCTCATCTTCTCGTTGCAGAAGAACTGGAACGCGCCATCGCAGAGTCGCTGACGATGCCCGAAGACGAGGAGGCGACGTACTCGGATTCGTCGCCGGAAGACGAGCAGGAGGAGGAACCGGAAGCGGGCTGCTCGAAAGGAGGGAGCGCGGGAGAATCGCCCGTTCACAGCTCCACGAAAAAGAAGAAAGTCCAGCGTTTCTTCGGCCACTTCAAAAAGAAATGATCGATTTATTGCTGTTTCCTTGACGTATGAATAAAAATCAAAAGTAAGGCCCTGGTCAGAATCGAACTGACGTTACAGGATTCAGAGTCCTATGTACTAACCACTATACTACAGGGCCGACGAGTTCGCTCGCCGCCAGGGCGAAGAGGAAGCGAGCGGCCGGTCGGCAGTTCAAGCGGCGAGCGGCCGCTGCTTTCCGCCGCCACCTGTCAATCCAAAGCGTGAAAAATGGTTGATTGCTTTCCGTTTGAAGAGCAAGTTGTTGTCAGGCGCGCGTCATTCAAACCGCTCCTTTGTTATCACTTTGGAGGAGGAAAGTCGCTCCTGTTAGGAGCAGTAGAGGCCAACAACTCGTTTCCGGTAGCCGGCAGGAGAATAAACTTCAACTCCAATTGAACGAACGAAATGGCCTGCGAATGCGTCAAACACTCCTCTTTTGCGCTCTTTTCGCTTTTGCTCTTCGCTTAATCCTGCTCGTCGATCGGCCCGTCCGTCCAGTCGGTTCTTTCGGGTGAAATGCGGCTGCTTCGGTTGGTTTTTGGGGTTGTTTTGTGCGCACTCATCGTCTATTTGTTCCTTTTTCTGCTCCTACCGCGGAACTTGCAAGACTTCCACCCATTTCGCTCAGCTCGGCCCGCCCGCCCGCCTTCCGCCCGCTCCGCCGTCCTCAAGCAGCAGGAGCGCGTACGGGCGGCGGGCGAACGGCGGCTGCGCAACTTGGAGGCCATCCGACAGGCAAATTCGGATCTGCTGCCGCGCTCTTCGGCTTTCGGCACACGCCACTCGTCGGATATGTGCAGAGGGAAGGACGAGCGGCGATGTTTTCCGAAGTTTCTGCGGATGGAAACCCGCATTCGAGTGAGCGCACAAGCAGAAAGATTCCGATGTACGGGAGTCCCTCGCTTTCAGACGGCGCCGAACCTCCGACTGGGCGCCTGCGTGATCCAAAAGTGCCTCTCGACGGTCGTCTCCTCGCTTCTCTGTTTCCTGCGCAACGAGACCGGCTTCCGGGCGGCCGGTCGCTCTTTCGGCAGCGAGTACGCCGGCGATCAGTTCTGCCCGAAAGCCGAAGAAGCGGGCAGCGTGACCGAAGCGAAAGGATTGAACGAAGACGGCGAGTGGACGTTCTTCGTGGTGGTGCGGGACCCGATCGACCGCTTCCTCTCCGGCTACGTGGACAAGTGCATTCGGTGAGCGTCCCGCCTTCTACTCGCTTACTCACTTCTCTTCAGAAATCCCACTCGTTACCGATTCTGCAACGGTGATCCGCCCACTTCCCCTTTCCTTTCATTCTTCGGACTGCAGGCTGCGGGGCGAACTTCACGTGTTTCGTGCTCTCGGAGTTCCGCCGTTTCGAGCGGCAAATTCGGGCGGGTCGGCTGGAGCGCACATTCGAAGATCGCCACTTTGCACCGCAGAACTGGTGATCGCCCGCCTTTTTGTGCTCACTCCCCTTGCTGCAGGCACTGCGACCTCGACCGGGAGCGCTTTCGGGTGATCCGCGCGACCAGCGAGCCGAACGGGAGTGCCGAACTGTTGGCCCAACTGCGGCCGCGGCTGGAGGCGCGCGGAGTGGCCGCCGAGAGCCTCCGTTTTCTCGAGCGGGAGGTGGGCGGCGAGCGGCCGCTCCACGCGACGATCACGTCCGACGCCCGCCGCTTCTTCGAGCGGCGCCTCCGCTCGTCCGCCTTCCTGCTGGAGCACGTGGTGCGGATGTTTTGGCACGATTTCCGCCTCTTCGGCTTCCCGATCCCGCCCCTTCACTTTGACGAGTAAACCGTTGATCTTGGCTGGACAGAGCGGCTATAAGCCTGTCTTGCGGGCGGCAAGTCATAAGAAAGGTGCCCGCTCGAGACGTGTGCATGGATGCTTGTTCACTGACAGGATGTTGCAACCGAAATGCGAGAGAAACGCTTGAAAAACGGAAACAGCAAACTGGGGGGATGATTTGTTGAATTGCCGTCGAATGCAACACAAACGAGGGATGAGCACCCTCTTCCCTTCTTTGTTCAACCGCAAGTGAATTCCGAGTAGTTCGCCTTGTTCACTTCTTCTTCTGCCCACAGTTCAACAGAGTGCTCAACCGGCCCGGTTTCTGCCAGTTCTTCAACAACGCGATGTTCGTCGGCACTTACTGCTGTTGCCGTGAGTCCACCCCTTCTCACCTTTCTTGTAGCTCGAGACGGGTGCAACGAGCAGACGATGCCTTTGCCGGCTACTTCGCTTCTTCCAGTCCGCTAGTCTGGAAAGGAGCGTTTGCAGGAAGTGGTAATAAAGATCCGAGCAAGTCGCAGTTATTTCGAAGCGCGAAAATACTGCCGTCGTTTTTGAACCACCAATTATTGACACCTCTATCGCTTCCGTGCGCAAAAACACGTCAGTCAACGGCAGAAACCATGAAAAGATTATCACAACCATTACGTCGGTAAACAAAAAGTGTTGTGACCCAGAGAGGGATCGAACCTCCAATCTTCTGCTCCGTAGGCAGACGCCTTATCCATTGGGCCACTGGGCCTTGCCAGTTCCGTGCACAAGCGGGCAGCAGCGCCAGCACCCGCCTTTTCTTCGGGGAGCGAAAAAAGCAAGCGGACTGGCGGGCGGCGAGCGGGAGGCGGCGACGGGAGGCAGCGAACTGGAAGCAAGCGGGGCGCGCGCACACACACATGCGAGCGGAACATGCGAGTAGAACGTGCTTTGGCGGCTTCCAGTGGGCTCATAGCCGACCGCCGCCGAAGACGAGTGTGTCCGTTGTAGTCTAGTGGTTATGATTTTCGGCTCTCACCCGGAAGGCCGGGGTTCGATTCCCCGCAACGGAATTCACCTTTTGCCCCGGCAATTGTAGATTGGGGTTGTCGTCTGCGGTGAGAGACAAACGGAGAAAGGACTTTAACGCTCATCTCTAAACAGTTTTGTCAAGGACCATTCCCATTCGTTTCGGTGCGTTGGTGGAAGCCGATCGTGCGTCCTTCGAGTCGACTTGCGCCGTGCGGTCGCCGAACGAAACACCTAATAAAACTCAGGGCAAAAAGCGAACGGACCATCGCCTGTCCACGATCGAACGGCGACGGACGAACACATTCGAGGCGATCAACGGTCGCGGATGGCGGCCTCTTTCTCTCTCCCTTCATTTCGCTCGCTCCCACTCGTGCATTTGCTTGTGTATCCCGCTTTCTCGTTCTCGTCTCATTTGTGACTCCATTCAAGTGAAGGAGAGTCACAACTGTCCGGCTTGCTTGCATTGTTCGTCCAATTCGTTCTTCTCGTGGTTTCTTCGATGTTCGTCATCTTTGTGGCGTCTGCGGAAAGTGTTCCTTTTCGGGGCGACTCTTCTGCAAGACGAGGTTTACGCTCAGCAAGCGGCTTATTCTCCATTTCCCACCTTCGCCTTCCCACTTCGCATTTCATCACCAAACGGGAGAAGGATCGCTGGCCGCCGCCGAAAGCGCCCAACCGCCCGCTTTTCGGTTGTGATTTTCGCAGCGCCCCTCGCCGTCTTTCCCTCCCCGCTCCGTCCTCTCTCTTCCTTTCCGCTTCCTCGCCAGCCAACCCGTCCTCCTTCCGCAGCGGAGGTGATCATTTCCCAACGGCCTTCCCTTTGTGCTTTCAGTTCGATCGCAATCACGATGCTCGCAGTGTTGCCTCGCTACCATCCGAATGTGGCCTCGGCCGGAGTTCGTGGCCTCGCCCGGCGAGTGGCGGGCGCGCAAGTGGGGGACGTTTGGATCGGCGAGCCGCACGCCCTCGAGCTTCCGGACGGCCGCTCGCTCCCGTTCGCCTTCGAATTTCGCCCGTGCGGCACGCGGCAGACGGGCGGCCGGTCGAGCGCCCTCCACGTGCGTCTCCTCGAGCAGTCGGCCGCCATCCCGCCGATGGAATTGAGCGCGTGAATCGAGCGAGCGGACGGGACGACAGTCGGAGTGAAAGGTTAGTGCTCCCTTCTGCCCATTCGATCAGTTCTTTGTTGCAGAGGGCCTCTTCGACTTCTCCGTGAAGGCGGCGATCGGATGGGCGACTTTCCTCTCCACCGAAGAGCGCGCGGCCTTGGCGAACGAGCCCCTTCTCTTCGTCTGCTGCCGCTTTCCGTGGGCCGTCCGGCGCACGCACGTGCTCTCAAGTCGGCCGACCGAGTTCCGCTTCGAGAACCCCGAATTCCTCCTCCGTTACGCAACGACCGCCTTCACGGAGAGCTGGGAGAGCGCCCCGTTCGTGGTAGCGGGAGTGGACGGCGCCCAGTGGACGGTCGACTTCCAGCCGACGGGCAGCATCGAGGGGAAGGCGGGACACTGCGCGGTATCGATCGAAGTGGAGGGATTGGACAGCCACTCGACGGTCTTTGTGCAGCAAGAAGTGTGGATCGAGGGCCCCAATGGACGGCGGTCGCACAAATACGGTGAGTTCTCCACACATTTGCTCCTTTCTCGTCTGTTCATTCTCCCGTTCGTTCAGCCGCCCACCGCTCGTTCGACTCGAAGACTCCGCGGCACGGTTGGAATTCCTTCCTCCCGCAGGCGGACCTCCTCGAACTGGCCGACGGAGGCCCGATCGCCGCCTGCTGCAGCGTTCGGCCGCTGCTCGAAATCGCGAACTAGTGACCGTGCTGCCCCGAGTGGGCGCCCTCGCCTTCATTAATTTCGAGAGGGGCGACGAGCCGCGATTTCGTTTTGTTTTGTTGTGTTTTGTTCGCTGTTGTTAACGAGGTGTAATAAAATAAACGGCTGCAAGAACGCGTTTCGGACGTAAAATCCCTAACGGGCGGGCGTTCGGACCGGGCAAATCCAGCAACTGAACTCTCGGGCATCAACGACAGCTAACAACAATCATCCGCCGTTGAAGAATCGAAAAAGATCGCCGCTTATCCGCACTCGCCCTCCCGCCGCCCCGCAAGCCGCCCGCCCGCTGCCTCCCAGCGGCCGCTCGCTTCTTCTCGCTGCCCGCCGCCTTGCGGTCGACGGCCCTGTAGTATAGTGGTTAGTACATTGGACTTTGAATCCAGTAACGTCAGTTCGATTCTGACCAGGGCCTTTCTTTTGCTTTTGCTTCAATGGAATGACGAGCGACCATTGCTTTGACGATCCTTGAATCTGAATGAGGCGTAGCTTGTTTGAACGGAATGGTTTTCCATTTTGAAGCGGGCTCATTCGCTGATTTTCCTGCATGCTTCAAACGGAACGTACAATAAAAGGGCGTTGATTTCGGTCAATTCGTATTGCCTTTTCAACCAACAAGGCGTTGACCTCTGCCTATCGAGCCACTCCACAAAACGATAAGCAGAGGGGCTATCGGAAAGTTCCGCCGCGAATATTTCCTCGTTTCGCGTGTGGCGGGTCGCCAAACCCACTTGCTGCACGGCTTCCACACTTCTCCGCATTCCGCAACCTTTTGCGTCCAAATTCTTGCGAAAATGATGGCAGCTGACGTTTCGAACAGGCGACTAGCAAGAATCCGGCCGACTGCCGTGCGCGACGGCCTGAATCGCTTCCTGCTGATCGACGCGATGTGCACGAAAAAGAAGAGGGGACCGCTTCGATTGATGCGCTTGGCCGTGAGTTCTCCTTAACTTCCGTTGAATTTGTCGACATTTTGCTCGAATTAAGTCGATTTCTCGCGCACAATTGGCGTCCGTTCGGCGAACTGCCCGTGATCTCGAATTCCGGTTGTTGCGCTGCGGACCGACGCTCAAGTTGGATTTGGGCGTTGGCTGGTCAGTTGTGGAGTTTCCCGTCAGCCAGCAGGAGATGAGCGCCATCGCCCAACTCCTCCGCATTCCCCTCCACTTGAATTTGGAGTGGGCGATGGACGTCGACTGGGAGGAGATGCAGCGGGTGGAGGAATGTGAGTGGATTCGGCTACCTACTTCCATCCAATTGTTTGTCGCTCGTTTCTTTAGTTCTGTACGGTCTGACCGTCGAACCTTGCCACGAGTCTCCGGGGAAAGCGGCGTTCCTCAACCGTGTACTCCCTCGACTCCAGGAACTGAAGTGCCCCCCGTACCTCAGCAAGCGACTGCCGCCCTTGGACTTGGAGAAGCTGGCTTTTTCCTACGGACGCACGACATCTTTTGTTCTTGCTTCTTTAATTTTTTGTGGATTTTTAGGAGTGGACTACGAGTCCTTGAGTCGCCACCGAATCCACCGGCTGGACGTGGACCGCTGGGCGTTTGGCTCTCAATTTCCGCCGTTCGTTTCTTCTGCTCTGTTCATTCGAGGGTTGTGACGTTGCAGGAATCGCATCCTGTCGCCCACGATCAAGTCGCTGGGCCTCGTCACAGCTTTCTCTCAATACGAATGGACTCCCGACTGCGCCGCCATTCAAGCGTTCTGTCAGCGCTTTCCGGCACTCGAAGAGCTCCACGTCATCAACCACATTTCCGTTCGTTGGCAATCGATCCCTTTCATTTCTTTTGTCCGGATTTCAGAACGTTACGGATGATTTCGTCGGCTACTTCTCGGAGTTGTGGTCCGAGAAGTGCCTCGAGCTGCGCGAGCGCCTGAACGTGCCCGGATTGAAGCGAATCTTCGTCACGACCAGCCTCAAGTTTTCTTACTCTTCTGCCGACGTTCGTTTGCGTCTCTCGTTATTTATCCAACATTTCCTTGCTTCAGTTCAACTTCGATTGGATGCGAAAGGTGAGGGCGAAGGAGCCGTTCGACCGGGCGACCTTCTGGACGGACCCCGTCAGCGAGCACGAGCGGATGTCCCTCGTCGTCCGTTTCGACTGGCCGGACGGCCCGAAGCCCGCCATTTTTCGCATCGAAAGCGACTGCTACCTGTACCCCGAACACAAGAAGGAGGTGGGGGACTTTTTGACGGGAACCGAGCACGTCCTTGCTTCCAGGAACCGCCGGACTCCTCCGAGGACGAGGCGGCCGCGGCAGAGAACCCGCCCGACCGTTTCGATCACTTTAAGGAGTTCAAGCCCGTGCTGTTTCCCGATTGATCGACTGTGGGTAAACTTTCGTATCTGAGTGACTTAAACGTGTTTTCTTCGTGAATTTTGTCACTTTTATCCCTCTTTTGTATCGCTCACTTGCAAGCCTTCCAAAATAAACGTGCCGGTGGAAGAATTGATTGTGGAACCAACGGGAGTTTCGAGATTGAACGAGCGCATGGAGCTGCTGTTTGTTCCATCGACCGCCGCCGAGAGCACATTCCACCTCGCACTCACTCACTCGAGCGGTCGGTCGAATGGCCGCAGCGAGCGAATTCTGGGGCCGTCCGTCAGGCGGCGCGAGACCGAGTGGCGGACGGCCGAGTGGCGGGGGTCAGAGCGGCGGACGGACGATCATCCGTCGCACGCGCGTGTACGGCGGTGGCGGCTACTGGTCGCCGGGCGGCTGGCTGTGGTACGGGGGCGGCGGCCACTGCCAAAACCCGCAGTGCATCTCGCTCGGAGTGGTCGTTCTGCTCCTCCTCCTCTGCTGCCTGCTCATCGGGGTGAGCGTTGTGGTAAGTGGGCGCTTGATTCCCCCGCATCCCTTCGTTCTCGTCCTGCTTTCAGTGCCGCTGGAGATCCCGCAACGACGACTACGACGAACAAGAGGTGATCGTGGAACAGAGCGCCCCGCCGCCCCCGTCGTCTACGTGCCCACCGAGCCGCCGCCGCCGCCCACTCGCCTCGTCCTCGTGAAGCCGGCGGAATCGACGGCCGACCGCCCGCCTCCAGCCGCCGCCGCTCCTCCTCCTCCTCCTCCTCCGGTCCCACCCGAGCAGCCCCAACGGAAGGAAGAGAAGCCGCCCGCCGACCTTTCTTTCCTCGATCCGGGCATGAAGTTCATCGAGCATTGACTGCGCGAATAAACAGCGAGATCTACTAACAGAGCTGCCAGACATTCATTCAGGGAATTAGCTGCTAGTCCGCAAAGAATTCGGTGTGCGGGAGGCAATAAAGACGCCCCGTCTTGCTCGCTTGCGAAACCGCGACAAAAAGTCCGGGGGTCAAACAAAGAAAGAGTCGATAACGGGCAAGAGAGGCCATCCGGACGCCGTCTCGTGTCGCCAAACCGAGCTGCCGAGCATCGCGGAAGTGGCTCAATCATCTGCAAACCGGCGACCCGCCGATCGCTACGAAGCGAGGCCCCTGCGAAAATGTTGCTCTTTTGATCTAATGCGAATAGACGTTGACGGCCGCGGTCGTTGGTAGCCGGCCCCCTTTCCACGGGCGAGCGGCGACCGTGAGCCGAGTGTTTATTGCACGAGGCAGGGGGAAAGCGATCGTCCGTCCGTCCGTCCGCCGTCCACTCGCTAATGGATTTCCCGCGGAAAGCGATTGGCAACGCTTTTTCTTCCCGATTTTACGATTTTCGTAGTTAATTCGTGGGCGTGCTGCTTTCGATTACTCGTCCATCAATTCGCGGATGTCAACTTGACCGCCCTGTATCGCCGTTCCTCGTACAAAAGGCGGCTGTCTTCCCCATTTTTCTTCAGTCCTTCACCCACATCCTTCTAACACGCTTCTCAGCGGCCCGTTCCCGGCCGCTGGACGCGTTTCGAAGGCGAAAGAGCTCACTCGCGATTTCTCCTCGTAATTCCGAATAAACTCTACTTGTTGCTTGCTTTGGACCGTTCTCTACGGTCAGGCGAATTGTGGGGCGTTGATTTATTGCCCCGCCCTCGCTCTCCACGCGGCTGTTCGCCGCGCGCCCGCTCTCCTCGGTTGGCCCAGTTGTGTTCGGTTGTATTCGTTGGCTTCGTTGTTTGCTCGCGCGGACGGCTGCTCCGTTGCGCTCTGCTGATCAATAAACGGACAGCTGGAAGTCCTCCTCGGCTTGGGGCGATCCCGGCGATCGACTCCACCTGTTTATTTGTGAACGAGCCGGCGGACGCGCAGGACACTGATTACTCGATCTCGTTTCAGGTCATGCATCGCAGAGAAAAATCGCCAAACGTCGAGAGCACGTGCCGTCATCTGGAAAACGGGAACGCCGTCTGCCGCTTTCCGATCCCGGCCGGAGAGGGCGAATTTCACTCGCAGTCGTACGATTTCAAGCGCGAGCTCGGCCACGAGCTTCGTTTCCAAACATTCTGCGAAACGAAAGACGAGGAGAATGAGACCAAAGAAGCATCCGAGTTCGGCGTCTTCATCTCGAACTTCGGGGCCTTCAGTCCGGTCGAGTTGCGACTCCGCTGTCGCGTGCTGGGCAAGCGCTCGGAAGTGGTCGTCGAGAGCGGTGAGTTCCCCATTCTACTCATCTCTCCTTCACCTCCATTCAGAGTGGGCCCGCTTTGTCTTCCACCGCGGGCGGTACAAACGCTGGAAGTTCGAAGTGCCTCGGCAGAAGCTGGAAGACGCGCGCAAGGAGCACGACGAGTTGTTCGCCGAGTTCGAGGTCGAGCTGGACGAGAGCGTGCTGCAAGGTTTCTCTCGACAACTCCAGCAGAACGTGGACGGCACTGGTGAGTGACCGGGGGTTTGTGCCCGTCTTACTTCCATTTTTAGTGCCCTACACGCCCGGCGACCCCAACGGGACCACTTTCATCCTGAGCGTGGACCACGTTCACGACATAGCCGGGGAGGCGGTGCGCGAATGCTTTGAAGACGTCGAATTCTTCCTGCGTTTCTTCCCGCCGAACAAGCGGTCGGGCACTTCGGACTTTGAGTTCGTCCTGTCGCGCTTCTACGGCCGCCGGCGAATGCGATTCGCCTTTGAGTGGGCGGTGGAGAACAGCAAGAAGGAGACGAAATTCCACCACAAAGGTGAGTTAAGACAACTGACCGTTTATTCGTTCGGTCTGTTGCTTTAAGAAGTCCGCGAGTTCGAATTTTGCGGCTGTCCGCCAAACTAGCGGTGCGGACACAAGCGCTTCCGAAAGATGTGGCACAAGGTCAACGCAAAGGAGTTGTGGGATTTTGTCGGGCGTCAGCGGTTCCGTTTGCTTCTGAAGCTGCGCCCCGACCCGCCCGCCGCTCACGACGAGCCGCCGAAAGCGGCTGCCATCAAACAAACCGAACGCTCTGCCGCAAAGCGCTCCCGGCAGATGGACGAGGACGATGAAAAAGCTGGTCCGCCGAAGCTAAAAAAGCCACGGACGACTGCCGTTTGTCGATCGTCGTAGACGGGAAGGAGTTCGAGGTTTGTTTAGAAATGACGCCCAATTCACTTTTTGCTTGCAGGTCGATTGCGCGCTTCTGACCGCCGAGAGCGCATTCTTTGCTCGGAAAGTGGCCAAAGGTGAGGACGTGAGCAAGCAGCTGCCCGCCGAGATTAGCAGCAAGACGATGGCCGCCGTGGTCGAGTGGATGCAAACGAAACGAGTGGACGAGCGGGCGCGCGAGTTGTACGTGGCCGCCAAGCTGCTCGAGATGCCCGCTCTCCAGGCTATCGAGTGGGTGGCAGCTTTCATTCTTCTTCTCGTTGCAGAAGGCGTGCGTCGAGTCGATAAAGCGGACGTGCAAGCGGCCGGACGAGACCCCCGCGGCCGCTCTTCTTTTTGCTGCGGAGCACGAGGACGCCGAGCTGAAGGAAGCGCTGGAATCCGCGTAGCACTCGACGGACGGCAGTTGTGCTTTGAACAATCATTTGGGTTTATACAATGCTCGTTGGCGTCTTTTTTGAATGAACTTCTTACCCGTTTGTCTACGAGAGCGAACAATAAAAACTGTGAAGGGCTGATGATTGCAATCGAGTTCGTTTGCTCCGCCAAGGTGCGCGAAATAGTTTAAGTTTGCATGTCTTCACTCGCGTTTCTCTTGAACCCATGCCCTTCTCTCTCCACTCGCTCCACCACCTGAACACTCCCGTCGGCCACTCTCCAGCGACGAGATGGGCTGCTGCTCGAGCAAAAAGAAGCCGAGCAGCCAGCCGGGGCAGGATCGAGCGGCACTCCTCGGGCCGAAGGACGCGATCAAATGCCCGGAGAAAGTGAGTTCTCTTCTCCTTCTCCTCCCACCACTGCCCGCTGCAGACAGAACCCACTCAGCCCTCCGCGAAGCTCCCGAAGGCGGCGGCGGTCGGCAGCGACTCGACCAAGAGGACGACCAAGACGAACGAGATCGCCCACCGCTCCGCCCCGCCGGTCGACCGGCAGAAGGCGGCGGAGCGGCCGAAGGAGACGCCGGCCGCCCGCAAGAAGCCGCCCACTCCAGTCGGGCCCTCGGAGAACGAGGAGCGGTGGAAGAAGGTGGGCGGGCGGTCCACTCGCTCACTCGGTCGCTTCAGAAGACGCGCAAGGAGTTCCCCGAGCCGTCCGAGAAGACCCAACACGAGGAAGAGCGCGAGGACGGGCTGCTCGTCCCGTCGCCCAGTGAGTCCCCTCGGACGATCGCTCACCCACTCGCTCGTGTGTTGCAGCGGCCGAAGAGTTGAAGCAGCTGGAAGAAGACGCGGCGAAGATCAAAGAGGCGATCAAGGGCGAGTCTCCTCCCTTCGTTCTTCTCACTCCCGTCCGCTTGCAGCCTCCGAACCGAAGATCCTCGACGAGCTCCACCGGCTGGACGCCACCCAAGAGGAGCCGCCGCCCACCGAAGCGACCGCCGAACTCGCCGCCCCCAACCGCCCGTCCGCCGAGACGACGCTCGGCGGCAGTCGGGATCGCGTCTAACGCGTGGGGATTCTCTCGGTCGGTGTGGGGAGAATAAACGCGACGGCTGGATGAGGCGGGCACCGATCGGCGT
This sequence comes from Aphelenchoides fujianensis, assembly GCA_024699865.1. Taxonomy (NCBI): domain Eukaryota; kingdom Metazoa; phylum Nematoda; class Chromadorea; order Rhabditida; family Aphelenchoididae; genus Aphelenchoides; species Aphelenchoides fujianensis. The sequence continues at coordinate 103,093 of JAMPIO010000057.1, read as the reverse complement.
CGCTGAATCACGCCTTTCTCGCTGTTCCTGGCCTCGACTACATCGGTCGAGGCTCTTCACTCCGTGGGCCCTGTAGTATAGTGGTTAGTACATTGGACTTTGAATCCAGTAACGTCAGTTCGATTCTGACCAGGGCCTCTCTTTTTATTCGCACAACACAATGGATCGGAGTTAGGCGGCCGCATCCTCGTCGTCTTCCGACAGCTCCATTTCCTGCTCGCTTGGCGGATCGGAAGAGTCGTGTTGGTGGAAGCCGGACGGTCCCGCCTGCTCCTTGGCAGGCTGGAGGGACTGCTGGATGGCGCACTGTAGTTCTTCTGCAATCGGACGGTGGAGGCTGAAAGAAAGGACTGCTCGCCCACCTTCTTCGTCATCCCGTCCGGTTCTCGGTTGGGCGCTCGCGCCGGACGTCGAGAGAGTGGGCAGAACAGGAGCGGCAGTTGTCGTCGACCTGAACTTGAGCACATTGCGAGAGGGTTTAACAGCTGCCGCCTTCCTCGCAAATCTTATCGGTGCGGACTCCTTCTCGAACAAATAGGCAGCCACGTCGAAGTCCGCTCGGATGAAGAGGCGGAACGGGGAGACGAACGAGATTTTGTTGAGATAGAAGCCGGTGGTCGCGAGCGGACGGCAGGCGCCCCGCTGCAGCACGTCGATCTCCACGTTCTCGAAGCGGAGCACTTGAAACCACGCCGAGTAGCCAAGGGATTCCGGTCGTCTAAAAGCAAATGGATGAACAGGAAAAGACGGGGTTAGGTACTCGATTGGAATACGATAGGAGTTGAATTCGTGGAGTGTTTCGCTGTCCAAGGCCAGCTCGCGAACGGGGTGGAGGCACAGGATGCCGTCCACAAACACCGCTGGGCAGAGGGACCACTCGAAGTCTGCGAACTGCGGACAGTTGAGGTCCTGCCAGGTGCCGCCGTTGTGCTCGAGTGAGAAAGAGATGACTTCAACCTTCTTCGTCCAGCCCGACGTCTGCAGAACGACTAGCAAAAAACCGTTGCTCACGAAACTGCAGACGAAGGAGAGGGGCTGAACGGACGGTCTTTAAAGACGGCGTGAGATCACTCGCCTTGAGGAGATTCGGCATTCTGTACTCGAAATCTTCTTTGCCTACGAGAACAAGCGGAGAGGTCGGAGTGCGCGACAGAAGCGCGAGGGTAGTGTGCGTGCAGTCGACCACGAACAAGCGCTCGTTGTGCACGTGGACGGCGAGGGGCGAGCTCCCGTACCCTTCGAGCACGAATTGCGGAAGTTCTTCGACCGTCTGGCTGCCTCGGGTGAAGCGCAAGAAGGACGTTTGACCGGCTTGGAAGAAGGCGACGAGAAAGACGCGGGGATCATCAATCGAGTGGATCCACTTGCGGGAGGGCTTGAATTCCGCCGAAGGGTGTTTGGCGGACACGCGGACGGGCCGGACGGGCGGTGAAGGTCTTTCGATTGAAGTCCACGTCCACCTCTTGGATGAAGAGCTTTTGCGTAGGCTGGAGCTTTCGGGTTACGAGCAGAAGGCCGGCCGTGCGGCTGCTCACGTCGCTCTCCGTCTCAAAGCAGTCCAGCACGTCGTTGTCGATCCGCCCGCTGCCTTCCGCCCGCTTCAGAAAGCTGCAACGAACGAATGATTCGTGTGTTTGGAAGGAGGACTCACAACTCGACGCCGTAGAAGGTGTCCAGCACGCCGATCCTCTCGTCTTTTCCCGCGTGGTTGAAGGCGAGGACCGAGCGGCCGGTGGTGAAGAAGCGATTCGCCTTGAACTCGCCGACAGTCGTGAATTGATTCTTCGCGTAGCATTGGGGCTTCGAAATTCGCAGAAAAGAGAACATTACGGACGGAAAGGACCAGCGAGTGGGTGGGTAGTGAGTGGCGGGTGGCGGACAGCGACGATCGGGGGACGCGCTGGCGCATTATCCCGCAGTCATTCGGCGGGGGTTTGCTCGGTCGATTGCCCTGTTCGTGTGTGGTTTGGCGGCCTTCCTTTCTTGCAGGTCGCCCCGAAATGTTTGCGGGAGACGGAGTAAGGAGGAAAAACTTTTATTCGTTACCAGACACAGAACCAATGGGCGGTTCAGACGCAAAGAAAGAAGACGAAAGGCGATCAGACGTGGGCCACTCCGAGCAGCGCGTCCGCGATCTCGGTGTTGTCCCGAACGAAGGCGGTGGTCCAGGCCGGCTGTTGGCGCACGAGTTTGATGTTCTTGCTGGCGAACGCGAGGAACTTCCGCTTGAAGGCGCCCTCGTGGTCGTGGCGGAAGACGAGCTGGAGGTCGCGGAGGACCGACTGGACGGACACGTGGGCGAGCAGCGCCTCCATGCACATCGCCTGCAACATGAAGAGCGGATCAGAAGGGGCAGAAAGAGAACTCACGGCCAGTTCGGGGACCTCGTAGTAGTCGGCCACGGACAGGAGGCGAGCGGCCACCTTCGGCAGTCCCCTCACCTTGCCGGAGTAGAGGAAGCGGAGCAGAAGTTCGATGAGGTCGGCGCTCTCTTTCTTGATCTCCACGATGCCGCGCTCCTTCTCCGCCGTCTCGTTCGTGAACATCGCGTGGAAGTGCGGCGAGCCGGCGCAGACGATCGCGCGAGACACCTGAACCGAAAGAAGCAGTGGGAAGAAAGGATGGAAAGGGAACGAACCTTGAAGACCTTGCCCTGCACATGGACTTCCGGCGTCCGTGAAGTGGCCCGAGTCGAAGGTGGCGGCGATCTTGCGGCGGACGGCCGTCGCTCCCGCCTTCTCGGCCCACTCGACCGCGTCGATCGGATCCACTGGGCGCACCGAGCAGCAAACGGAAGAGCGGACCCTTGCGGTCGAATAGCTGGAGGCATGGCAACGAAACGAACTGCGATGGTGCCCCAACCGCTGTCCTCCGGGGCGACGAATTTGTGCTCGTTCTCTGAACGAGGGAGAACAGCTCGAGGAAATTGAAAGGAGAACAACGCACCCCACTTCCTCGGTGCCAAACGAAATACCGCAGTCCAGCCACAGCTTGAGCTTCAGGCGGATGAACGGATGACCGCCGAAGTTTTTCACGTAGAGGTAGGCAGCGCAGAACCCTTCACCCCCGTCGTCGTCATCCCCCTCTCCTTTCGGGGTAGAACCACAACACGAACTTGGCCCCTGGGACACCCGTCACTTCGAACTCCGGGCTGTTCCAGCTCGTTGCCGCAGGCCCGTTTTATTGAAGCGCTCAGAAGATTCTCCTGCTCCCAGCGGAAGATCGTTTCCTTGGCCATTCTGCTCGTGAAGGATCTGAAGCGGGAGAAATCAACGAACGAGAAAACGATAACAGACGCCGGAAACTCGCGCGTTCACCAACTGAAGAAGCGGCAAGCGGACGGACGCAGCGCGATGAACGCCGGTTGGAGGTCGATTGCGCGGATTGTTATTCCGCCCTTCGCGTCAACACTCGACGCCATTCGAAGCGGTGAGCGGTGGAGTGCCTCCATCCTTCATCCGTTCGCTTGTAATGGCCAGCGGTCACTTTTTTCGGGCGGCCACGCTCGCCTCTGCCGCTCGGTCGATTGCCCTTTCGGCGAGCGGCTCTTTGCAGGGGAGCGTGTTAAGGACCTCGAATTGCCGGCTCAAGAGGGCGAGAGAAAGAAGCCGCCAACCTCGAAGTGATCGGTCGCGTATTGATTCCGCAGCACTCGAAACAGTCCAGTTCCTCGTCGCCAAGCACTCTTTTGCGTGAGTGCCCACAAGGCCGCGCGACTTGGCTGTTCTTTCTCGCCCGATCCGAATTTCCACGAACAACCACAACCGATTTATTCCTCTTCAAACGAAACACAACAGAAGGAATATTCAGGTAGACTTGCGCGTGTTCACCGCGTACTTCGTGACCGCCTTCGTGCCCTCCGAGACGGCGTGTCGGGCGAGCTCACCGGGCAGCGCGAGGCGGACGGCCGCCTGCACCTCGCTGGAGCTCATCGTTTGGCGGCCCGTGTGCTTCAGCAGGTGCTTCACCTCCTCGGACAGGCGGTCGAAGATGTCGTTCATGAACCTGGGGGGGATGAGTGGGGGGAGAGAGGAGAGGACTCACGAGTTCATCACGTTCATTCCCTTGGCACTGATTCCCAGGTCGGGGTGCACTTGCTTCAGCACGCGGTAGATGTACACGCTGGAAGAGAGGGAAGGGGCTAAATGAAGAGGGGGAACTCACGAAAAGGAGTCGAAGTGCTTCTTGCCGCCGCGGCCCTTCTTCGCCGTCTTCTTGGCCGCCTTCTTCTTGTGGACGCCGGCCGGCTTCGCGTCCTCCTTCGCCTTAGACGGGCGGCCCGCCGTCTTCGCCGGCTTCGCGGCCGCCGGAGGCTCCGCAGCGACCGGCGGGAGTTCGGGCGCGTCGCCCCGCTCGCCGCTCGCAGCCGTCTCTTCGCCTTCGCCTGCTTCGTGCGCGCCATTCGCTTCGACTGTTGGAGGGGAAGAGCTGAAAGCAGCAGATTGAAGGGTGAACGGAGGAGAAAAAAGATGGAGGCCGCCGGCCGGAACCGCCGACCGACCGGAAGAATGAACGAGCGGGCGAAAATGAGCGACGAGCAGCCGGCGGCCGAAGATCCTCGCTGGAAACTCCCGAGGCGAGCGGCGCGAACTCGATCCGCAATTTCCACGAGTGTACGGTCGATCGTTCCTTTCGTCCAAACAGCGATCAACCTTGTGAGTTTATTGCGAGAAGCAGGGAGACAAACGGAAGGAAAGAACACTAATTGCTGAACGAAACGATCATTTCAAATGAACGAGAGAGCGTCCGAATGTCCGTCGGTGAGTCGAGAGACGGCCGTCCAGCACGAGTTGCAGAGCGAGTCGGGACTGCTGCAAGCCGAGAAGTGTCGAGTGGAGAACTAAAAGTCCGAGAGATGGCTCACGTGACGGGGAAGCGGTAGAAGAAGCCCTCCTCGTCCTGCACGATCAACACGCCGCCGTCCGCCCCAGGAAGACCGCCCGACTGCGCAGTTCGAAGGGCGTCCGGCGCCACCGGCCGTCCGCCCGGCTAAACGCGAAGAGGCGGCGGTCGGCGGCCACCACGAACACGCCGCCCACCCACAGCGAGCGGAGCTGAAAGCGGGCGGTTGGAGGAAAAGACGGCCGACTCACGCGATCGGCGTACCCGAAGTCCAGCGCGCCCTCCTCGCTGCTGGTCGGGCGGACGGAGAAGTCGGCCGTGCGGAGGGAGAACTCGACGAGCTCGCCGCCCGTCCCGCAAGCGGCCGTCCGACGGCAACTGGAAGCCGAAGAGCGAGTGGCCGTCCAGCGCGGGCGCGACGAGCATCCGGGGGAAGCGCATCGTCTCGAGCAGCTCCAGCCGCGGACATCCGCCGGCCGTCGCGTGCAGTCGGAGGCGCGCGAGGACGTTGAAGAGGCCGAAGAAGTCGGAGCCCACCAGCCCCAACGCCTCCGGTCGGCCGCCGTCCTCCACGAACGCGTCGTAGACGTGGATTTCGGCCGCCAATCGGACCACGTTGTCCACCACGAAGACGCCCGCCGCCTCGCTCCAACGGAGGACGGCGACCAGCAGGAGGTCGTTGGGCTCGTTCCGGAGGACAGCGACCACGTGCGCGCGCCCCACGAGGTGGACGAGCGGCAGCTTGAAGCGGGCGGGCCCTCCGGAAGCCGTCGACGCCCGCCGCCAGCGAGCGGAAGTCGCACTTGAGCGGCCTGAAAGCGGCGGCCGGTCGGCGGGAACGGGCGGGCGGACGAACCGACTGGTCGCGCGGAACGTGTCCACGAGCTCGTAGCCGCCGCCCAGCCGCAGCAACGCGAAGCGGCCGCCGAACGTCGCGCAGCTGCCGCCCGCCTGCGCCCGTCGGGGAAGTGGGCGAACACGTGCGGGTGCCGTTCGGTCGATTGGGCCGTCCACCGCCGACTCGTGGGCTGAACGGGGAAGTGTAAGGGCGCGAAGGAAGCTGGGCTTACGTGTCATGAGAAACAGGTCAGAGGGAAAGAAGTAGAAGTGAAAAAACGGAGCGCGCAGAAGGAAGCGAGCGGCGAACAGGGAGAACGAAGTGCCCCCATAGAATTCGCTCGGAGAACACACAGTGCTTCTCCAGGGAGTTCGAGGGGAAGCTGCCTTGCCCCGGAAGAGCAAAGCGAATGGGTTTACGCCGCGATCGACGAAGCGCTTCAACCTTTCCTTTTGCCAAAAACCCACTTGCTTCCCCCCGATCGCTGCTACAGCTACGGTCGCTCGCCCCGTCCTCTTCTGGTCTTGTTCCCGCAGCTGGTGCGTGTGCGGGGCTATAGCTCAGTGGTAGAGCGCCTCATTCGCATTGAGGAAGTCGCGAGTTCGATTCTTGCTAGCTCCAGTCTTTTTTGCCGGTCGTGGCCCCTTTTGCAAGTGAACATCAGCGCCCATCAGATGCGGGATTGACTGGGTTAAACTTTCTTTCCCTCCGGCCGTAGCGTAGCCGTTCGGTCGCTGATCGTCGAGCTCGAGTGCACGCCGCCGAACTTTCTGCACTTTGTGAAGCTGGGCCCTTTACCGGGGTTCGCTAAAAGGTGCTGGAAAGTAGAAGGTAGCTGATTGGCGACGTCCACTTCCGGTCTTGATCAACGCCACATCGAAGCACGGGTTACTTGCGCATTTCTGGAGCAAACATGGTGATCTGCTTGCTTATTACTTTTTGGAGGTGGCTAGACGATCATATTTTGCGGCCGCGGCCGCGAATCGCATCGTTCTTTTGAGAAGCCGGCCGTTATTGCTTTTGGTCTCTCGCTCGGGACGTTCGAATTTCTCGATCTAGCGGACTTTCGGCTACCGCGGCCGCTCGTTTGCGCGCCGACGTGTTCGCTCGACGACAACATCGGCGGTCTTTTTTCCACTCGCTCGGCCCCGCACGGGGGCCGCCCTCTCGCTCGATCTGCATTCCTGACACTGCCGACAAGGAGGACGAGACGCGATCGGCCGGCCATCTGCCCGCTCGTTGTTCACTCGTGCTCGCCGCTTTCGCCCCCATCGACCGCATTCCTCGATCTTCACGTGTAGCGGTGATTTTAGACGAAGCTCTTGCCGCATTGATCGTCTACTTTTGCACGACGTGTTCGGGACGATGGCCGTCCGCTCTCTTCCTCCTTCTTGTTCGCCTTTCTTCCCGGCGTGTGTTTCGGTAAGACCTCTGCTCGTACTGTTCGCTTCCAATCCGCTCGCTTTCAGCCACCCGCCCGCCCTACATCCCCGACGACCCGCGCTACCACCCGCTCGAGGAGGGCGACTTCCGCGAATTCTTCGAGGTCTGTGAGCTGAAGTCCTTCAATGCGGCTACACTATCAAATGCAAGTGTTCAACGCGCACCCTTTCCTGTACTTCCTACTTCGTTTTCAGCGGAATACGGCAAGCAGGTCGGAGCGCACTACAAGGGGAGGCACCAATGAGCGACTACATCTCTCGATCTTGGCTCCGATCCACGGAGTGAAGGAGTACGTCTATCGGAAGTACCGCGAACACTCCTTCCACGGAATTTACTTGTGGACGACGTGAGAAGGGAGAAATGAAACCAGTGCATCAAAAGCAGTTTCAGATCGTTCCCGACCCGGTTGTATGCGCGCGGCTCCGATACCACAAACTCCACTCTCGACTTTCTCTTCGAGCATTGGATTCTGGTCAACTCGACGACCGTCTACGACGTGCGAACGGCGTGAGTCATCGGTCTCTTCAAAATTCATTCTCGGAGACTTTTTTTTAGCTTTTGGGATTGCGCCGCCCAAAGCCCGGAGAACGGAATCTGCATCGCGAATTCCGCGACTCGCCTGTCTTACGACGACATCCCGAACGACAAACTCGCTCCCCGGCTCAAGAAAGAAATCGCCGCCCTCTGCTTCGTGAGTTCGCCGAACAACGCCTTGCCTTGCAATCTGAGCTCGTTTCAGCAGGATCCCACCGTGCACTGTGCGGTCGACATGGACAGCAACGGGCAGCGTTTGATTCGAGAGCAGGAGTACGTGCTGCTGCACAAGTTCGGAATGACGGTCATTGTGCGTCCGAAGACCGACGACGCGCCCACGCACTACCTGATCAGATATCGCGGGTAGGTGAGACAGACGCTGAACTGTTCTCTATCCTTCCCTTGCAGCCACTACTTCTATCTGCCCGAAGGTCTGCGCACGTACGAGGACGCCGCCTTTTCTGCTGACCTCAAGTCCCGCCTCTACGCCTTCCCGATCTTCAATTCGGACGACAAATTTCTCGAACGTCGTGTCCACGTGATCAATCCGCCAACCGGCCACTCCCACTGGACGCTTCTGGTTCTCCTTCTCGTGGGCATCGTCTGCGGACTCGTGGCCGGCCTGCTCATCTACCGCTACGCGTGCACGAAGCCCGCCCAAACGACCGCCTTCGTTTCCTCTGTTCACTTCACGAAGGAGAGCGGCTGCGACGTCGAATGATTGATGTCTTGCGGAAGAATAAACATGGTCCACTCCAGTTCTTCTCTTCGTTTTCCGGATGCCAAAAGGAACAAAGGCGTCTGATTCTCGTGCGCTTGCCAGCTTTCCTGCGTCCTGCGCGCCGCCCCCGGTTTAACGGAGGTCAGCGAGGCAGAAGGCAGAAGACAAAACAAGATGTTTACTTTTTTCTGTTCTGGAGGTCGAAACGACCAAGCCAGCATCGACGCACGATTTATTTCTCTGATACGAGCAACACAAAATGAAACAAGCAGCTACTCGTTGGTTTCGAGCATCACCGCTGCGAAGCGGAAGAAAAACGGAGCTCTCGCCCGGCCAGATGCTTGCGATCGTACCCACAGGCGTCGCCCGCCCCGAAGATCCCCGTATCCGCTGCAACGCCCAACAATCAAAGCTGCATGTCCACGCGTCCGCCGAGTTCGGGGCTCCTGCGATCGCCTCCGTCCTCGATCCAGAGCGTGGAGCGGAGCCAAACGGACGAGTGGCCGCCGAGTTGCGGGGAGCACAACGAAACGGCGCCTCTCCTCGTCCTTCGCCCGCTCTTCGGCTCGAAGGCGAGCTGGAAGCGGCTGCCGGAGACTCCGTCCAGATTGAACGGCTCGCTTTTCCACCGCTCGCCGACCACCGCCGTGTGGAAGCAATCGCGGAAGTCCGCCAACTCCCAGCTGTGCGAGGCGCTGGAACTCATGAGCGAAAAGAACGGAAACGAATGAATGAAGTACTCGGTCGATCGCAAGAATCAACAGGGGACGCTTCCGTCCGGTCAGCCGTCCACTCGGCTTTCACTGATCGTGAGTCATCCAACAATAGGAAATAAATAGCTCTGTTGAACGAGTAATCGAGTCGTTAGCCGTTTGAGCAATAAACATCGATCGAAAGGCTGAAGAGCAAAACGCTAGAGATTGCGTTGAGTGGCAACCGGCAGGAATTCATTGACCGAAGGAAAGGCTCTCGTCAATTTTCCACTTCCTAGCACCAATCGATCCACTGTTTATTCCCTTTTCAACGGCCACTCGACGGCCATCCCGAGGCCCACTTGTCGCCGAGCGAAGTCGAACGACCAGCAGATCCCCCGCACCAGCGTGTACCAGCCGATCGTCCACGCCTCCTCGGCGGAACTCGAGCCGAACGGCGGCGCGATCACGTCGGCGGAGCAGAAGGATTGATTTCCCGCGTTGCGCGCACACACGTCCGGATCGTAGCGATTGATATGCCCGACGATCGACGTGTAGGTGTGTCCGCCGTGGACGATCGAAAGGTCGTAGTCGGCGACGTCCGTCCGGAAGCACAAATCCTCGTCGTAAATCGAGCACGGCGTGGGCCAAACGACGTCCCGCTTGAGGAAGAACTGGACAACCGCCGGCGGGAGCGCCAACTCGCCCGGCAGCATCGTGAACGTCACCTGAAGAGATTGGTCGCTCAATGATGGAAGAGAGCTGACCAGTTGGTTCCTGAACGCAAAGCCAAAGAGGACGATCTTCTCCACGCGGGCCGTCCAGCCAGCGGCCGTCGGGGCGAGCGGCACGAAACTCCAGTTGGCGCACGACTCGCGGTCCACGGCGCCCATCAGGAGACGCCCGTCACTCGCGAACGTCAAGACTGGCTCGCGGATCCTCTGCTGCGCGTGCAGTTGCTGCAGAAAGCCCACGTGTCCGCTCGCATCTCCGAGGCCCAGGCCCAACAGAACCGAGCGATCGTTGAAGCCGCTGGAACGAACGAAACGGTGAGGAAGAACAAGAAGAGAGTGGACGACGGACGTCGCCTGCATCAAAGTGCCCTCGACGAACTCGAGGGTGAACGGGGGAGTTTCCTGCTCGTCCTCCCCGAACCGAACGAAATCTCGAGCAAAATGGCCGAAGAAGCGATTCTTGCAGCACCGCAGCGACTCCTCCCACTGGCCGCCGAGCGGCGTGTAGGTGGACGAGTTGGAGGAGAGGAACGGCCGCGTGCAGAGGGCGAACTTGAGCGGCGCGCTGATCGCAAAGCACGACGACTCGCAGTACAGAAACGAAAAGGCGTCTGAACGCGGTCTGTCGATTGAGATCAAAGAAGATCGAACTCGCCGTCGTTGCAGTAGAGCGGACAGCCGCCCCGCCGCTCCGCCGCTCTCCGCACTCCTCGCTCGAGACCACGAGCGGGACGACGGCGAAGTGGAAGTTCGCCCGCATCGCCTCCCGCCCGCTCCCCAACTGCAGGTGGAAACCGCCTGAACGCGCGCAAGCTCCGGGGGTTCACTGATTGTGAGCTACAGAACCCACCGCTCGGACTGTAGTCGAATTGAAACACGCCGTCTTTCAGTCCATTCGCCGAAAAGAACGTTGAAACGAGTAACGAGAGCAAACGAACAAAAGCAAAGGACATCTACAGGCTTTCAGGTCGGTGCAGAGCAAGAAGACGTGCTCCATTCATTGGTTTCTTCTTCGTTTCCTTCCGCCCCCCTCAACGATCGCTCACTTCGAAAGCTGCTTTGCGGAATTCTCCGCCAAGAAATGACACGCGCCACTCGCTTATTGGCCGACCGCTCGCTCAATTTTGACGCCCGATTTGAATTCCATTTGAAGGCCGCTCGCAGACGATTCATTTAGAACGGTTTATTCACGACAAAGAAACCCCACAACGAATTGCCGCTACGAGCGGCCGGTGAAGACGTCCATCATTCCGTTGAGGAACTTCTTGAGGGTGCTCTTCTGCTCGAAGCGGGCGACGAAGAGGTCGACCGAGTGGGCAGCGGAGTTGCGGGTGCTCGTCCACACGAGCCAGCGGCCGTCGCGCGACATCACGGGCGTGAAGTTCTCGCCGGCGAAGGTGATCTGCAAGAGGGAATGAGGGGGCCGGGGGAGTGGGCGCTCACTTGTTCGGTGGACTGCGAGTTCGGGTCCACGAGGAAGATTTGGGCGTCGAGGGGCGGCCGGTGGGGGCGGCCGCTCGCGAACACTCGCCGCCCGTCCGCGTGGAAGGCGGGCTGCGCGTACGCGACGGTCGAGTGGAGAACGCGGCCGAATTCCCGCTCCGGCTGGCGGAGGTCGGCGATGCAGAGCTCGTGGTCGTGGAGGGAGATCGGCCGGCTGAAAGCGGGAGTGAGTGGAAGGAGAATCGATGGACTGACCCGCTCTCCTGCTCGCCGCGGTGTTCGCACTGGAAGGCGACGAGGTTCCCGTCCGGTGAGAAGGCGGGACTCGCGACCCACTCGCCGGCGGCGGTCAGCGGCGTCCGCGTGGGCGGCGTCTCGGTCGCGTTCAGGAGCCACAGCCGCCGGCCGGCCGCCTCGGCGCCCACGAAGGCGACCTGCCGGCGGGCGGACGCGGCCACCTGGAGGGCGCTCAGCGGGCGACGGTTGCGCGTGAGCGGGACGGGCCGGTGGGCGCGTTCCAGCGGCAGTTCGAAGAGGTCGAAGTTCCCGGCCCCCCGCTCCTCCACTGCAAGCGGGAGTGAATGAGTGCCGGCCGCCCACTCACCGCCGTCCGCCGCCCAGCCGCCGCACGTCTCGGCGGGCGTCCGCCGCTCGAGCGGCTCGAAGCGGCGCAGATTCGAGGCGACCGCCAGCGAGTGGCCGGCGGGCAGGAAGGCGGCCGACTCGAACGTCCCGAACCGGTTGCTCACGAGGCGCGGCGTCGCGTTCGCCCGCTCCAGCTCCAGCGCGTACAGCTGCAAGAAGACGGCCGTTGGAGCTCCTCGCCGCCCACCCACCTGCTTGCACTCGTGCCCGTAGTGCGCGGCCCCGAGCGGCGAGTCCCGCGCCGCGAACACCAGAAAGCGGCCGTCGTCGCTGATCGTCGGGCTCGAGTGCACGCCGCCGAACGTCAGCTGGCGCACGTCCTGCAGCCACACCTCCCGCTCATCGCGGATCACGGCCTCCAGCTGGAGTGCTCCGAGAAGGCAGAAGAAAAGCGGCAGGAAGAAGCTGGAGTTCATCGCCGATGGGAGCAGCAGAATGAAGTGCGGCACTGGATGGATGGAATAAGAGGGGCTACGATTTGAGGCCGTATTCTCAGATGACGTCATCCTTTACGAGCTCTCCGCTCTTTGACCGTGAGAAGCGGGTTCTATCGCGCAAAGGCGCTCAAACTCTCGCCTTGCGCATCGCTCGACCAAAGATTACTTGTTCCAAAAGTTCACTGAAGTCTTTACCGGAAGAAACCAAACGATGAAAAACACGAGGAAGACAAAGAGGCGGATTTCCAGTGAATGTTTGTCCCGGCTGATGTTCCGTCTGTTCATTGCTCAGCTCTTGAATTAACAAGAAAGTGCGATTGTTTTGTTCTCCTAGAAACTGCGTGTTTTCCGAAGGACAGATCCGTTTTGTCTACTGACAACAGCCGTTCGCGGCCCATTGCTTGAACGAACGAACAGACGATCAGAATTTCAGGATCGAGAGCCACTCGACACGACCGCTCGTCTTGCCCGCGCGCTGCGTTCCGTGGAAACGCTTTGGTGACAAATTTCATCCTCTGCCTCTTTTGTTCGCTAGGCCCCGCACGGCGGCCTCCTTTTCGTTTCAATCCGCATTCCTGCCGTCGCCGGCGAGGACGGCGGGACGCGATCGGCGGCCATCTGCTCGCCGCTTTCGTTCCCGATCGTCGCATTCGCCGGGCCTTTGTTTGTCGCGGGGATTTCAATGGAAATGTTCGTTTCGATCGACCGTCATTTCAGGCGAGATGACCGCCACTCATTTTCTGCTGCTTTTTGCCGCCCTTCCGGGCGTCTGTTGCGGTAAGCTCTCATCACAGATCTCCCACTCCCGTCTTCCAGCCACTCGGCCGTCCTACATCCCCGATGACCCGCGCTACCACCCAATCAAAGAGGGAGACTTCCGCGAGTACTTCGAAGTGTGCCACGTGAAGTCGTTCGCCGAAACTACGTTGATCAAATGCAAGTTTTTGACGGTTGATTTAGCGTTCTTTACCTGCTTCGTTTCCAGCGGAACACGGGAAACCCGTTGGAGCGCACTACAAGGGGATCTTGTTCACGTCTGACAGCAACCAATCGATGGTCTTGACGCCGGTGGACGGGGTGAAGGACTTCGTTTACCTGCACGACCCTCAACATCCGAATTTGGTTCCGCGTTTGTGGTCGCGGTAAGAGAAGGCGGCCGTCTCGTGAACGCCCCGTTCAGAAAAGAAGCGACCTTGCCGTTCGGAATCGCAAGCGATCAATCGAACGCCACCCACCACTTCCTCTTCAAGCATTGGGTCTTCGTTAACCAAACGAGTCTCTTCGACGTTCGGATTGCGCACGGGGCAGATCCCAACTTCCTTTGACTCCTTGCTTTCAGGCACCAAAAGTGCACTCCGCCGGTGGACGACACGCGGATCTGCTTTGCCGGCGCCCCGACTTTCTTGTCGTTCGACGACGTTCTGGACAGCGAGCTCCCGCGCCGCACGAAGATGGACATCGCCGCGCTTTGCTTCGTGAGTTCTCGAATGCTACGAGGAGATCAATCGGCGGTTCAGAAGAACGTCTACTGCACCGTCGATCTGGACAGCAACGGCCAACGGTTGATCTACGACCACGAGGAGGTTCTCCTCCACAAGTTCGGAATGACGCTCATCGTGAGAGGCAGGTCCAGCGACACTCATCTGCACTATCTGATCAGATACAAGGGGTAGGTGATGGCGGTAGAGAGCGGCTTTCAATCGTTCTTTTGCAGGCACTTCTTCTACGTGCCCGACGACCTCCGCACGTACAACGACCCGGACTTCGATGAGGACCTCGAATCTCGCGCCTACTTGATCCCGATCTTCAACGCGGACGACCGCTTCCTCGAACGACGCGGTCGAGTGGTCCCTCCGTCCGCTCTCCTCATCGCCACTTCCTCCCACTCCCACTGGACGACGGTCGTCCTCGTGCTGCTCGGCATCGTCGTTGGAGTGGCGTCCGGTCTGCTCGTTCACCGTTACGCGTGCACGAAACCCGCCCAACTGACCTCCTTCGTTCCCACGGTTCAGTTCAAGAAGGACAGCGATGGGGACGTTCCGTGATTGTTGCCGTTTGGAGGAAATAAACGCGATGGTATCCGTAAACTCTTGTTTATTTCTGTTCACCGGATGCCGAGAAGGAAGACGGTGCGACATGCACTTACGCCGGCGGCCGTTCTGACTTCCGCCCTGTCTTCAAAACCATAAGACCTCTACGAGGTGAATGGCGGGGCGGAACAAGCGAAACGATCCTTCAGTTCATTCCAAACACGAAGGGCTTCGTTCCTCTCCTATCTGCTTCCTGCTCGTTTCACCCGTTTCCTCGCAGAGCATTCAAGCGCGCTGTGAGCACCTGTTTATTACTCAAAAGGAATCGATGGGATGGCAGGCCCCACAACACACGTCCACCAACGTGCCGACGGACAAAAAGGCGATCCCGAGGGCGACAGCTGACTGCGAGCAGAAGAAATGATGAGTGATTGGAGATACGTCCAGTCTACGCACGCTGCACAATACGGGCGTGTAGAGAAGCAACCAGCGGCCGAGCAGGAGGATCGTGAGCACGCCGAGAACTTTCGGCCCAAAGGCGACGGTCGCCCCCCGTTTGCCGATTAGTCGGCTGCCGGGAGTCCCGGACGAGTCTCCCGGCCGCGTGGAGGCTCGTGAGGACGGCAAGTGCGAAACCCCAGTCGACCGCCATCGCCGGCCGGAAGGACCACGAGCACAGCACCAGGATGACCAACTCATGACGCCATTCGATCAGCAAACAACTCTACTGGAAGCGAGGCAGAACAGCAGCAATGGCGTCGATCACGCCACCAATTTGCATGACCGAGCCGCAGTTTTCGATCGAATCCGCTTTCACTTCCCGCGTTCAACCGCGTGCGAGTTTGCTGCTCGCTTTTCGCCCTCCGCCCGCTCTCTCCGCAATGGCCCGCCGCTTCTCGATCCTGGAGGAGTTGATCAAAACGATGGAAGACCCGCCGGCCGCCGCTCCCGCCGAACAGCCGGCCCGCGACTCGCCGCGCGCCCTCCGCGACCCCTCGCAGTACGTGAACCCGAAGATCTACGGGTGAGTGGGCGTTGTTCTCTCGCACACATAGCTTGCTTGCCGGCTCCAGGGATCTCCGCGACCTGCCGAACGGCGCGCCCGTGACCGGCGCGGACCATCGGGCGCGCAACTTCAAGACGGTCATCTGCCGCCTGTGGCTGCTGGACGGCCACTGCTCCTACGGGGACGCGTGCACGTTCGCCCACGGGGAGCACGAGCTGCGCCCCATGCCGTGAGTTCCTCCTCGCTCCCCTCATCGCCTTCTTGCAGCTTCCGGAACGCGACCCTCGGCAACCCGAAGTTCAAGACGAAGCCGTGCGTCAACTACGTGCAGCACGGCGTGTGCCCGGTCGGCTCACCCGTCTTGCCGCTCACTTCCGCCTGCTTTCAGTACGGACATCGCTGCTTGTTCGTCCACAAGTCGCCGTCCGAGGACGCGCTCGCCGCTCTCCACCTCAAGGTTCGTCCTTCCGTCCTCTTTCTGTTCACCCCTCCCGGTCAAGCAGTCGAACGCTCCCGCCGCTCCGGTCGTCGCCCCGGCCGTCGCCTTCCAACAGGTGAGTGCTCCCTTCCGCTCACTCCTGTCAATCCTTGCAGGGCCTCTCGACGGTCACGAACTCGCCGCCGCTGTTCACCGCCGCCCCGTCGATGCGCCCGCCGCCCGGCCTCCCCGTCCCCTCGAGCCCGTGGGCGGCCCCGCCGACCGCTCGCCCGTTCGGCCCGCCCGCCGGCTACGCGGAATCGTCGCGGTGGATGGCCGAATGCAATCGGCGGGTCCTTCCATCCACTCCCCGCTCACTTCTTGCTTCTGCAGCCTGATGTCCGCTCTGCCCTCCGCGAACCGCCGCTTCGATCGCGACAGCTCGTGCTGAAGGCCGCCGATCGGACGTCGTCGTGTGCACTGACTCCTTTCTTCGTTTTGTCTTTGCGTGTGCTCCAATAAAACGACAAGGCGGGAAGCAATGGGGATTGGGTGGGCGACGTTCGGGTGGGCAGCCTTCCAATGGTGGCTGTCCATCGAGCTCAGCATGCAAACCAGGCAGCCTTTGCTCATTTCTATTCGCGAGCCCCCACTTCTTCATTTCGCATTCGGCGAGGCGGCGGTCATGCAGCCGCTGAACGCCTTCTTCCTCTCCTTTTCGATCGTCTCGGCCATCGTCCTCAGCGTCCTCTTCGTGCACTACGAGCCGCCCGTGAACGACGACCGTCGAGGAGACTCGTCGCCTTCTTTCGTTCCACAACTCGCCGAGGGAAGGAGCGAGCGAGCGGCTCTCCACTCTGCCCGATCGTCGCCGATCGATCCGAAGGATCTCCAGTTCTTCGCCGAGGTATCTTCTTCACGTCTTCAGCTTCTAATGCCGTTAGTTTTAGGACGTCGCTCGTTGCTACTCGGACGCTGGAGAGCTGGGGGGTTACCACCGACTCGCCAACAATGAGGAGCTGTTGAAAGGGCTTTTGCTCGACGATCGGTCGCCCGTTCTGTGCTTGGCGGTCTTCGGGGAAACCCTCGTGTTCAGTTCTTACGACTTCGGTGAGCGACGATTCCCTCCGCTGCCTCACTCCTTCTTGCAGACGTCTACTGGCGGCAAACTCCGCCGGCCGTCACAACGGGCACAAGACACCAAACGTGAGCAGAAGACGGTTGTCTGAGGATCCTGCTCGTTTTGTTGCAGGCACGGCCTGAATCCGGGCTTCTTCGACTTCCTCTGCGCTCCGTTCATGCAGAAAGAGCGGATCGTCGGCGACGTTCAAGCTCTCATTTCCGGATGCAAGTGCGCGGCCTTCAACTACCAACCGTATCGATCACGATCGCGGCGTTTCTTCGCGGCCACACACACCGCGACCGAGTGGGTCTGCTGCTGCCTGCCGGGAGCGTTGAACGCACACGTTGCCAAGAAGCGGGCAGCGCTGCGGTACGTCGAAGTGAAGAAGTACGCAAAACGCGAGAACGAAGGAATGAAGGCGCCGCCCCAATGACCTCTTTTGTTGTCGTCCAGCGAATAAACACGTTCATTTGCATGAAAGGTGCATGAGTGGCCGAGAGCACTCGTGCGACTCCTTTCGGCACTTGGCGCATTCCGCTCGTCCAGCCTGCGGTCCGCTCGCTCCCGTCCGTCGCCCGCAAGATGCTCTCCGTTCTCTCCGGCGGACTGATCGCCTCGCTCCTGCCGGCCGCCGTCCGCGCCGCCTCGTCGGAAAACGCGACCGCCTCGCCCGACTTCAACCGCTTCGACTTCGTTCCGTTGATCATCGAGGCGGTCTTCCTCGGTTGGTCCTGCACCTTTCTTTTCCCCGCACGGCTGCTTTCAGTTGCGTTTTCCGTCGCGATGGGCGTGGTCGAGTACCTGATCCGCGCGGGCGTGTTGGCCAAAGAGGAGGCGCGCGGACCGACCAAAATCCACCTGGAGCACTTGAAGGTCGTTCCTTTCCCTCCTCCTCACTCATCCCCTTGCTTTCAGGAGTACAAGGACCAGGAGACGAAGTTCTTGGAGGCGGGCGGCCAGGCGAATCCCGTCCGCACGCCCCGCTCGGCCGTCAAGGCGCCGTCGCTCAGCGGAGGGGCGGACGAGCAGCCGGCCGGTCCGCAGGCGATCGGAGTGGCCGCTTGAAGCCGCCGCCCATCCGTCGAGTAATAACTCCGCTGTGGCTGTGAGCAGGCAACTAATAAACACGAGCATCCCGTCTGTCTTTCCCTTCGATTTAATCCAATCAATGCAACCCGCGAGGACGTCACGTTTGTTTTCGAAACAAACGGAACGACGACCGGTGGCGTTGCGCAACGGCCGCCGAACACTCGCCGACGGTAAGTGGATTAAATCGACGAAGAACGATCAGAACGAGAGAGTTCATGGAGCGAGAGAAAGGTGGCCCGCCTACAAGCAGACGAGCAGTGAGGGGAGGTGGGCGAACGTCTGAAGTGTTCGCTTGATTGCGGCGAGTCGGGAGTCGTTTGTGTTGATTGCCTCCAATTACACTCCTTCCCTTTCCCTTCTTTCCTGCCCACTCGCCCGTCTACCTGCCGCTTCTTTCGTGTTCGCCTCGAACGGAACGGCGGGACGGCGACCATCTGGGTCGCTTAACGACCTCCTTCCATTCGTTCTTTCCTTCCGGGCCGTGATCATAAATTCAAATGGATGAGTCGAATTCAAAGGACCGTTCGGGTCTTTCGATTCGAATCCACGACTCTTTGATTCTTCCTTCTTTGTTCGACATTGTACTCACTGTTCCTCCTTTTTGTAGTCGAATGATGACAACGCGCAGTTCTTCCGCCTTCCGTCCGAGTCGTTCGCGGAATCGGGCAAGCGGTCGGCGAGTGCGGGCGAACTCGTGACTACGATCACCGCTCGTCTTCCTTCTCCCAACTGCCACTCTTTCCTTCGTTGCAGCGGAGCGATGGACTACCAGGCGATCGGACCGACGCGAAGCGAGCCGTCCACGAACGTGTGCGTGAAGACGTACTGCGACAAGCTCGTGGAGATCCGCTCGTGCTGCGTTCCGCTCTGGAGGTTTGGGCCGTCCGTTTCCTCCTTCTCTTATTGGATTGCAGGAAGGTGCTGATGTGCTACATTCGGCCCTTTCGCAATCTCGCCCAATGCAGAGAGTCCTTCTGCTCGTTCTTCCCGATCCTCCACTGGGCGCCCAATTACTGCCCCAAGTCGCAGTTATCCGGCGATGTGGCGGCGGGGATCATGAGCGGCATTTTGAACATCACTCAAGGCACTCCTTTCCATCTCATCCACCTGTCCACTTACTTTTTCCTGTAGGGATCGCCTACGCAATCCTTGCGGGCTTGCCGGCGGTCAGCGGTCTCTACGCCACCTGCTTCTCGTCACTCTTGTACCCGTTCTTCGCCTCGTGGCCGCACGGAACGATGGGTGAGTCCATCGATTGATCGCCCTCCTTCTATCCTCTCGTGCAGGACCGTTTGCGATCATCCAAATGATGGTAGGGGCGGCGATTAAGGGCGTCATGGAGACGTATCACGGCGAGAACCGAACGGTCGTCGTCGACGAGGAAATCTTGGCTTTAATCAATCCAAACACCGTCTCGTGTGCCCTCACACTCACCATAGGACTGCTTTGTGTAGGCGGTGTAAAGGAGGAGGAGTGATGGAAGGAGGGCTTGCAGATCTTGTGCGCGATGCTTCACCTGCAGTTCCTGGCCGAATATTTCTCGCAGCCACTCGTCGGCGGCTTCCTGTTCGGCGCCACGTTCCACATCCTCGTCCAGCAGTTCGACGCGGCCATAGGCGTGAAGAAACCGAAGACCTCCGGCTTTGGGCAGCTCTTTCAAGTGGGTTCTCGTGAGTGCACCAATGAAAGATGAGCGTTCAGGACCTCTACAACATCTGGACGTTGATTCCACAGGCGAACCTGACGAGCGCTCTGATCGCCGCCTGTTCGATCCTCTTCCTCGTCGTGTTCAAGATCATCCTGCATCCTCGATTGGAGCGACACGTGGGCAAGAAGGTCAACATCTCGTACGAGCTCATTCTGGTTCGTCACTACGATGCTCTGCTCACTCCTGTGCTTTTTGCAGGTCGTCTCGAGCACCCTCGTCTGCTACCTGATGCAGCTGGACACGCGGCAGGAGGTGAAAGTGGTGGGCCCGATTCCTCGCGGCCTGCCGATGCCCGCCGTTCCCCAGTTCTTCCTCATGCAGGAGTTGTTCTTCGAAGCGGTCGCCATCATCGTCGTCCAGGGTACATGCCCAACGATAGAAGAGAAAGACATGAGGATGGTTGCAGGGGCGATCCACATGTCGATGATCAAGAGCATGAGCCAACGCCTCAATTATCGCGTCGACGACAATCAGGAGATCTATTGCGTGGGGTTCGTGCTCACGCTCTCCTCCTTCCTGCCCGTCTACTCCACCTCGAATGCGCTCAGCCGGCCGCAGATCCTCGTCGAGTGCGGAGCCACCAGTCAGGTGAGCGAAAGAGCGGGAGTAATCGGAGGCAATCACAAGGAAAGGTCAACGTTCTTTCGTGAGTTGCAAAGAATGTTTTCGAACATCACGCTTGACGAAGAACGTTCTTTGCGCAACGCCCTCTTGAATCAAGGGTTTCCTTCCGCCCGCTTGCTGCAATTTCCGCTCCGCTCGGAGCTAATCGACCGTCCGTGATGATGTTCTCGCTTGTGGGTTGTTGTTTGTGCTCTCCGTCGATCGAATTGGTCGACTGAAACGAACATTTTGGGTCCACTTCCGACGATTCGGTTGTTCTTTCGCCCACTTGTTCACGTGATTGCGGTCTTTGATCACTGGATGCAGACGAAAACAAGGCGATTAGCTCTCGAGAAGAACAAATGAACATCAATCAACGAGAAGTAGAGGATGTTGCAAGCGGAAGTCGTTGCAGATCCACAACTTTGTGGCCTCCGCCCTCGTGTTGGTCGTTCTTGTGGCCGCCGGCCCGCTCTTCTACTGGCTTCCGATGGTGAGTGCCCCCGGCAGACGGAATGTTCTGACCGCTCGCGTTTAGCCCGTTCTCGCCGCCATTGTGATCATCTCGTTGCGAAATCTTCTGATTCGCGGCTACGAGGAGGCGTTCGAGTACTGGCGGCTCTCCCGCTGGGACTTCGCCATCTGGGCGGTGGCGTTGATCGCGACGGTTGGGGACAACGTGATCTGCGGGCTGGCAGTGGGCGTTTCGTTCGAAATGTTCTCCATCGTGCTCCGAACGCAAGAGTTCGTCCCCCCACTCTCCACTGACCACTCGCTACTGTCCCGTTCAGACCTCGCTGGAACGCCCAGTTTGGCAAGAAGGACGATCAGATCGACGTGTGCGTGTTCGCCTTTGAGGCGATGCTGCTGTTCACGAACGCCGAACGCTTCAAGTCGGCCATCCACCAGGTGCTCGGCCTCTGGGACAAGGAGGAGAACCACAAGGGGGTGAGCACCGTGGACAACAGCAGGCAATCCTTGGGATCGTTCAGACGACCCGCACGTTCGTGTTCGACTGCTCGGCGATGGTCGAAATCGACTCGGTGGGGGCACGCGCCCTCCGGCAAATGATGGAGGAGATCCAGCAGATGGAGATCGAGATCTTCTTTGTGAAGACTTCCAGTTCGTTTCCTCCTCTCGGCCCCACTCACCCACCCGCTTGCAGAAATGCTGATGTACACGATGGAAAAGGAGGGCGCAAAGTTCAACCCGCGGCACATCTTCGCCAAAGTGGACGACGCGATGGCCTTCGCTCGTTGTCCCCGCAAGTCCATCTCCATCGGAGTGGCGGACAAGAAGAAGGGCATCAAAGGAATTTCCGTCATCGACTTCGAGCAGTACAAAAAGGAACGCCGGGCGAGCGTCATCAGCAACACAACCACCACCGACGTGACCCAGTAATTCGATTGTTAACCTTTGTATCCACCATTAATAAACGGCGATTAATAACGAGGGTTTTGTGGAAGAAAAACGGCCGCCCTTTGTCGCTCGCGTCAATCATCGATCTTTCGGATCAGTCAGCGCTCAAACGCGTCGTCGAGCGGACGCGGCAACCCGCAGGCCGCTTTATCACTTCGATCGTTGCCCGCTAGTGTGTGCGGGGCTATAGCTCAGTGGTAGAGCGCTCCCTTAGCATGGGAGAAGTCGCGAGTTCGATTCTTGCTAGCTCCACATTCTTTTTGCGCGGGCGAGTAAGACAACGCAAATCTTTTTTGGCCATCCTATTCACCAGTTGTGGATAAGTCAGCAACTTCCCGCGCGATCTCGCCTGCTCACCAAAATGCCCGGTTTTCGCTGTTGGCCGAACATCCCTCTACTTCCAATTGCGTTCAGACGATCAACAACCATCCACTCTCCCAGCGAGACGAACCAAATGCTTCACGTTTACTCATTAGCCGAATCTTGATTGCGTGTGGTTAACAACGAATGAAACAAGAGGACCTGATTCCAGGGGAAATCGTCAAGCAATCGGGCGTACGAGAAGTAAGAAACCCGCATTGGAGGTGGGAGTTCCGTACGAGAAACGAGTGGACAACGAGAGGGCGGGAAATAACTTAGAGAGAGGAGGGGAGGGTATTTACAAGCCATACAAGCCGATCAACGCCTCGAGGTTCATTAGCCGATTGATTAAGTGCACAAACGAGAGGGAGAGAAGTGAATTCAAGCGGTCGTCTTTTCGTCCGCGTCCCGCGGCTGGTACGTGGGAACGCGCGCGTTGCCGCGACCGAAGAAGTACACCTGGCCGAGAATCAGAACGTCGATCGTGATCTGAACGGAGCGGGGAGTAAACCAAATGAACGAGAAGAAGGGGGACTCGCCTGCAGTCCACCGCAAATCCAGAACTGGGCGGGGTTCTTGCGCACGACGAAGTAGACCGTCTTGCCCACATCTCCGAGCAGCCATGCGAGGACCATGTTCACGCTGCAACCGGAAGAATTCTTCTCGCTCCCTGCTCTCCGCTCACCTCATGCCCTGCGTGGATTTCCGTTGGAAGTTGCGAATCAACTGCGGCAGGCCCAAGCACGCCTCCACGAGCAGCGCGACCATCCCCAACGCCTCCACGTAGATCGGGAACTGAACGCGAGGAATAAACGAAAGAAAGGAAGGACGGGGGACGTACCCGAATGAAGATGAACGTGATGATCGAGGCGACGAGCGTGAAGAGGCCGAGGACGGCGATGAAGGACGTCAGGTCGTTCCACTTCCAGAAGTCGCTGATCAAATGGCCCTCTGCAACGAAAGAGATGAAGGGGGGATGGGCGGAGGTCACTCACTCCAAATGGACTTCAGTTGGGACGGCGGGAGCATCCGCTTGTTCATCCGCACGGAGATCTCCAGCATCAGCAGCATGCAGCCGATCATCACGACCGACTGGCACAAGAGGACCGTCTCGAAGCGCTTCCCGAACCAGAACAATATTCTCAGGATGTTGGCCACGCAGAGCGCGAGGCACACGAGCAGCGAGAAGCCGAGCGCCGACTTGCGCCGGTGGATCTCCACGTATTGGAACACATAAGGAATGGCTCCTGCAAACAGCCGAATAGATGAGTAGAGGAAGAGGAAATGATGTTTGATCCCTTGGGTCGAGTTGTTTACTCGTTGGGAAGCGTGAAAACAAATTGGATTTGGATTGATTGCCGCCGATGAGGATAAGCGGAAGGATCAAACACCCGCCCGCCTGCTTGGCCGCCCGACAAGCCGGCTGTTGGCCACGGAAGAGAAAGCCTGCTTTTCTTGCTCCAAACCAATAAAATCGAGTGATTTTTGAGGGTAAAAGAGTGCGGAATGCGAGGGAAACAAGCACGAATATTCGGTAGGATTGGTGGGATCAAACAAAAGAAATAATTGAGGAAAAATGGACTCACCTCCGATGACCATGAACGTGGCGGCGAGAGCGAACAGCATGGCTTGGAGCAGTTCTTGGAGGGGAATCACACTGAGCGCGTGCTGCTCGATCAAAAGCATTTTCTGTCCGTCCGCCCGCTCGTGTTGATCGGACGAGTTGTTTTCCGCCCCGGCGAGCGCCGCCTCGCTGCTTTTCGGTCCGCTCGCTGTCCGGTTCGACGGCGGCGGCGGCGGAGGTTCGGGGGTCGCGGCGGTCGAGCGGCCTGCAAAACAAGTGGGTGAACGGAGGTGTTGACAGCGGGCGGTGGAGAGCGCAGTGATCGCCGAAACGTTGTCTAACCAGGGAAGTGACTTTGGATAAGGTGGAGTTTTTATACGGGCTATATACCATTCGATTCGTCTCGTCACGCTGATTCTAAAAACGTAATTCGTTTCTGCTCAATCCTCTTAGAAGTCGAGATACGGCCACGCAAAGTCGACGCAGGTGCTCCGTGCAAATCCCGTGCAAACTTCGCGCGGAGGCCAAAAACGCCAAAAAACGCGAAAATTTTTTTGCGCCCGTCCGGGGACGTTTTTGCACTGGAGACGCTAGTTGAAGTTTTGCTTTGTGATCCCGGATTTCGACGGGTTACTGTTTGGGACAAATGGCCGAGTGGTCTACGGCGCTGCTTGCGGGGCAAGCGAGCGGCAGCCGGCCGAGGCGGGTTCGAATCCGCCTCGGCCGCAACTTTTCGCTTTTTGAAGTTCGGGTAACCTCCTTTTTGCTCTAATCGACTTGTATGATGGTCAGGAGGGTATAAATCGACCTTTTTGACCAAAATTCCAAGACTTCAAAACTTTTTGTACAGGACTGAAAGGCGATGTCCACGCAGGTTGGCTCGTTACGGACCGATAACGTAACTTCAGGTGGTGAATTATACATCAAAATGTTGCTCTCTGTATGTCCTTTCCACGTGGAAAGTTTGACGGTGTGAAACGCAAAACCAGCGGAGAAACGTGGTCACCTGCGTGGGTTTCTGCGTGGGCACCTGCGTGGACTTTGCGTGGCCGTATCTCGACTTCTAAGAGGATTGAGCAGAAACGAATTACGTTTTTAGAATCAGCGTGACGAGACGAATCGAATGGTATATAGCCCGTATAAAAACTCCACCTTATCCAAAGTCACTTCCCTGGTAATTTCCCACGAGAACTCATGAGAAAAAGGAGAAGGGAAGTGGCTCCTTACGCCCGCTTGCACCCAACAATTAACGGGCGAATGGACCGCTTTCCGTTCACGCTCCCCCTCGACCACAACCGAGATGACTAATCGCTCGCCCGCCCACTCGCTTCGGCCGTGAAACGCCGCTCGAATCCTACGAATGGCGTCCAAACAAAGCGGACGTTACGCAACCGCCAGGGAGTGACTAATTCGGACAATAACTGACGGGAACAGTCAGTGAGCACAGAGTATTGGATGGAAGCGAGTCATAAATCGGAGAAGAAGGTCGTTCGATCATGAACCGCCAAAAAGAAGCTTCTTTTCTGCTGACCGCCCGCTTCGTCGCTTATCGCCGCCGCGTTCGAACGGAAGGCGCGGGAACTCACCGTCGGCGTCCTTCGAGTCGTCCCGAACGACTTTGGGCGTTGGGGGCGGCGGAGCGGAAGCGGTGGGCGCGGTTGGCGGCGCGGAGGTCGCGTTCTTCCGCTGCTGGAGGGCGCGAAACTCTTCGGTGGTGAGCGCGGGGATCACTTCCTCCTCTTCGGCCTCTTCGGTCCGATTGCCGACCTCCTTTTTGGTCAAAAGGGGAACGGCGGCGAGCTGCTCGTTCGGCCGGCCGCCCGTCGGATCTTTCGGCTTCGCGGGCTTTCGGACGTCCAAATCGGCCGCCTCGACACTTCCGGCGGGTCGTTCGGTCGACGGGCGCCGAGTGGAGGGCGGAAGGGTCGGCGGTGGAGTCAACGGAGTTCGATCGGGGGTTGTCTTTTCGGCCCGCGCCTCCTGCACGATCTCCGGAATGTTCTTCTTTTGCTTCGGAGCCCCGGGTTCGTCGAGTGGAGCCGCCGGTTGGGCGTCGAGGGGGGCAGCCGGGCGAGTCGGGAGGGCTGCAAACGAAGAAATCAACGCGGGAAGTGGCGGAAGTGGGCGATAAAATCGGAAATGCGTGGATTGGCGACGCGGGGCGAACGTCAAGCCGTCGATTATTCCGAGAGCGGAACTCCCGCTGCACAAAAAGCGGCGAGGAGGGTGGGAAGAAACTCCAACACCGCCGCCGCCCCGTCGGAATTTCCGTTCGAGTGGTCTTTTTAGCCGCCCGCCTTCCACCTGGACGCCCGGCGGCGAGTTTTGTACGGCTGCCCGTGTCGCGAGTGGCGGGCGGGCCGCTTTTCGCGTGTCCAAAGGATCGTGGGAGGAAGATTCCTCTCGCTGGGTGACGGCCGAACTCGAAGGAAGTCGGGAGTTTATTGAAGATGAACGATCGGTAGTAACAAAAGAGGGAACGATTGGGTCGCTCCCTCTTGTCTGAAGAGGGGCGATTAGAAAGGAAAGGAAGTTGGAGGTACACGATCACGAATAAAAGGAACGAGTAGGGGGAAATGTGGGGGGAAGGAAGTCGAGGGGATGGACGGGAGAGAGCGGAAAAGTCGAACCGCCGCTCGGCGGGCGTCCGGCGGGGCGAATGGCGAAGATCTTGGGTTCGCCGTCGGGGCTCGTCGGGGGCGGGCGGTCGGCTCTCGGTGGTCGGGTCTCCCTTCGTCCCTTCGAATTCGCGCCAGGTCTCGCTTCGCTGGCCGGCTCTCGCTCTCGCCTTTTCGATCGCGAATCCGCGACACTCCCGCCGCCGCTTCGATTACAACAAAGAAATGGAGGGACGCCTGGTGGCTTAGAAAACATCCTCCGGTGATTAATACTTGAATGATTCGCTTGGATAACAATGAACGGGCACTCACAGCCCACAACAACCGACAACACAACACTCAACACCTCTCGACTGGCTGTTCACAAGGGCGGTCGTCTTCTCGTTGGACTCACTCGCCTATTGGCGGCCGAACGCCGGCTGGCTGCCGCTTCCGCCTCCGCTCCTCCGGTTCGCGTTGCGGAACCTACGGAGCAGAGCTTCCAGCTCGTGGTACAGCGGGCACGGCCAGTGCAGTTGCGGATGGGTCGGCTGCGGCGGGTTGTTGGACACGCTCTCGCTACCGAGGATCGGCGGTCCGTACTGGCGCCCTCCAAACTGGTTTCCAAATGCCGGCTGGCCGAACGGGGGCGCCTGCCCGTACGGGAACGACTGCAGGTGGCCGCCTCGGCCTCCGCGTCCGTGGAAGGCCCCGCGCATCGCCGGCAGCACGTACGGCGTCGGGCGCGCGTTCGAGTGGCCGGCCCGATCGTCGTTCCGGCGGTTCTGGTGGCTCGGCTTCTGCTCACTCAACGGGAGCTCTTCGGTCTTCGCGACCGGCTTCGACTCGCCGCTCGACTCTCCGCGCTTCGGCAGCATTCCACCGGCCAAGGCGCTCATGATCTGCTGCAGCTGCTCGGTGGTGAACGGGGCCGCGGCGGAACGGGCGGGCGAACACTCGCGACTCTTCGGGCCGCCGGATTTCGGGCTCTTGGGCGGGTCGACCAACACGCGCAAACAGCCCCGCTTCTCATCCCACTTCTTGCCAGCGATGTACGGAGCCGACTCAGCCGAGTCCCAGCTCGACGCGCTGCGGTAATCGTGGGAGCTCGGACGGCGATACGACTCGCGGGAGCTCGAACGGCGGTTCTCGCGGTCCTTTTTGTGGCTACGCGGACGGCGGTTCGAGCGGTAGCGACGGGAGTCGGAGCGGTGGTGCTCGCGGCGGACGGGCGAACGGGAGCGGCGGACGTGCTCGTGGTCGTGCGGCACGCGGCGCTCGGGCGATTCGGTCGGCCGCCGGCGCTCTTCGCGACTCTGCCGCTCGGCGCGCAAGTGCTCGTTGTTCGCGCGGTCCTTCGATTCGGGCGGTTCGAACGACTCCTTTGTCGGTTCCTCTTGGGGCTTCTCCACCGGCTTCTTCTTCGGGATTCGGTAGGGCACAATGTTCGTCTTCTGCTTCTTGCCGTCCGGCTGGTTGGAGGCGCTGGCGGTCGAGAGCTTGCAATCGCCGGCCGCCGGCTTGTCCATCGGTTTGGGCGGCGGCGTAGCGGACGGCGAGCCGTTGGCACTCGATGCCAGAAGACGCTCTTCTTCTTCGGCCGTGACGATCTTCTGCGGCGACTCGCCGGGCATTTCGAAAAATTCAGATGCTGAAACGAATCTGGAGTGAACGGGCGAAACGGAGGGGGACGAGCGCGGCTCGCGGAAATTCGCGAAACACGCAAACACGCCGTTCACTCGCTCTTCGCTCGCGTCCCGCGCAATCCGATCACGGGCCTCGCGCGCCGCATTCCGAACGGGGCGGGCGGGCATTTCGGACTGCGGAATCATATCCACGATCTCTTCGCGCTCAGTCGGGTCAAATTCGCCGCCATATTCAAGGGGGAACAAAACGTTGGTCGCTCGTTTAAGCGTTCGGCCGGACGGGAGGCGGACAAACGCGGTACGAATCTCTCCCTTTCGATCGCGCACGACGTCCGAAATGCGCCCCATCTTCCAGGAGCCGCGGGGGAGTTCGCTCTCTCCGATCAACACGACTTCTCCCACTTGGGGCCAACGAGTGACCGCGTTTCCGTCCCGCGCATTCTTGTTCTTTTCAAAGAGTGCGGGCAGGTACTCGCGCGTCCACATCGACCAGAACAAATCCAAACAAGCCCGATCGCGCTCGAATCGACGCTTGAGGGCAGCGCGCACTCCTCGCTCGACCTCGAAGTCGGGATCTGCGAGGACAGACGGGTCTTCGAGCGGGTCATGGACGTTCTCGTTCCCGCCCGGTCGAAGGAAGTGGTTGGGAGTTAAAGGGAGGAAATCGGGGTCGTTTGGGATCACGAAAAGCGGTCGCGAATTCACAATCGCCTCGATCCGCGCGATCAACGATAAAAACACCCAGAATGTCGCCTTCCTCCGGCCGAGGGATTTGCGGAGGGCGGACTTCACGATTCCCACCATTCTCTCCCAACATCCACCTCTCCAGGGAGCCACAGGCGTGGTAAAGGTCCACTTGACGCCTCGATCGGCGTACTTCTGCACAAAGCAAGCAGCGGCAACGCGAAAATTGCCGGCGTTGTCGCTGGTCATTTCGGAGGGCAATCCCCGCCGAGCTTCGAATCGAGAGAAGGCAAGCAAGAAGGACTCGGCGGTGGCGTCGGGCAAAATTTCGAGGTGAATTGCACGCACTTTCAGACAAGTGAAAAGGGCAATGAACACGACTCCGTCTGCGAGGACGAGCGGCCCCGCGAGGTCCACCCCGCAAATGTCAAACGGGCGGCCGCGTCCCGCGCGAATGGCGGGGAGGTCGGCGGTCGGCGGCGCAAATGGGCGGCTCGTGAACACCCGGCACCGCGCGCACTTGCGCAACAATTTCTTCACCTCGCTCGTTTGAATCCAAAAGCGCGACCGAAGTTCGCTCAAGCACGTCTGCAGACCCGCATGTCCCTTGTCCACGTGCACTTCGAACACAAGTCGGGCGGTCATCAGGCTGTCGGGCGGGAGCCAAATCGGGAACTTCATCTCGCTCCCGACGAGATCGACCGGAAGTCGCGTGTTGCACCGCAAAACTCCGCTCTCGTCTTCAAATAGGCGCAACTTCTGCCGTTTCTTCTCGCTCGGCGGCTCCGCGTTCTGCTGGGCATCTCGCAACAACAGCAGAATGACTCGTTTGACTCGCTGCTCGGCGGTCTCTTCGCGTTTCCGGCGGGGCCGAAGGCGATCCACCGCTTCCAGGACCTTCAGTCCAATCCGCACGAGACGAGACCAACGGTTGATCTGCGGGTCCACGAACTCCCACCTCTTCGGTTGCGGGCAGGTGGGCGCCGACTGGGCGACCAGGGCGAGGGCGTTTGACCCGTCGGGCGGCTCGCCGCTCTCCTCCTCCTGCTCGCTCGCGGTCAAGACGGGCAGAACAATTGTGGTCGGCCACTCCGCTCGGTCAGACTGCAAGAACGAGGGGGCCGTCCACCATTTCTCGTCGACTTTCAACTCTCCGAGTGCGCAGCCGCGGCTCAGGACGTCCGCCGAATTCAGCCCGCTTTCGACGTGACGAAATTCGATGCGGGCGCGCTGCTTGCGGAGTTCTTCTACTCGGCGCCGAACGAAAACTGACTGCCGCTCCTTGTTTGATTCGATTTGATGGAGGGCAACTGCGGAATCCGAGAAGACAACAATCGACTCAAATTTTCCCCACTCCTCCTCCAGGATGAGTGTCATCCGGGCGGCCACGACGATGGACGTGAGCTCGGCCTCGGGTATCGTCAGCGGGCGGGCTTTCGGCGCGATTCGGAGTTTTGCGTAGACCAGCGACGAGCGGAATTCGTCTCCCACTTTCGTTCGCACGTACGCGACCGCTCCGAATGCGCGGATCGACGCGTCCGCAAACACAATGAGCGAGCGGGGTTCGTTCTTCCCGCCCGGAACACAACGCGGCAAGGAGATCTCTTCTTGCGGAATGATCAGTCGATTCCATTCGGCCGTCTGCTCGTCTGTGAGCGGCGTATCCCATTCGAGACCTGCGATCCACAGTCGCTGCAGGAAAGACTTCCCCTCGACCGTAATCGGCGCGATTAGTCCGAGCGGGTCGTAAATGGAGGCGAGGTACGAGGAGACGCCCCGCTTCGAGTACACCCCCTTCCACTTGGGGATCGAGATCGAAAGGGAGTCCTCCTTCACGTTCCACACAAGGCCGAGGACTTTGGTCGTCTCTCCCGCTTCTTCGGGGTTCAACTCGCGCATCACCGCGCTCTCGTTGGAGAAAAACTCTCTGAGGTTGAACTTCACCCCACTCATGATGGCCTTGATCCGGCGGGAGTCGGCGATCGCTTCCGCCTTCGAATCGTAGCCGCAAATCACATTGTCGACGTAGATGTTCCGCAGCAGATCCGGTTCGTTCTTCAGCAACTTCTGGATAGACATCGCGAGCAGAGCTGGCGAGCAAATGACTCCAAAACAAACACGGCGGAAGCGGAACACCTGCACGTTGTTGTGCGTCAGCGGCTGGTCCCAATCGCTGGGGAGAAGCAAGCGGACGGCGTCACGCTGGCTCTCGTGGAGCTCGAGCATCAGGAAAGCCTTCTGGATATCCGAAACAACTCCGATTTTGCCCTTCCGGAAGCGGAGGAGGACACCGACGAGCAAGGGCATCAATCCCGGACCCTTGTGCATCACGTCGTTCAACGAAAGCTTCCCTTTCATCCGCGCACTTCCGTCGTACACAACTCGAAGCTTCGTTGTCGCCTTGTTCGGCGTCCAGACGCCGCGATGCGGCAAGTAGTGCTCAATCCCCTGCTTCTCCTTCCAGGTCACCCGTTCGAGAATTCCGGCTTTCTCTTGCGACTCAAAGTCCTCGCGGTAATCGGCGAGTCTCTGCGGGTCGGCCCGCAGCCGCTCGATCATTCCGCTGGTACGTTTGAGGGCGAGCTCGAAGTTCGTCGGTAAATCCCGCTCCTTCGAATTCCAAAGCCAGTCAACGGCCAGACGGCCCTCCTTCTCGTTGAAGGTGGTCGTCGCATTGAATCGTTCGATCAGCGTCTCGTCGAGCGTTTTCCCTTGCTCTTCCGCTTGGATCCCCAAATTCTCCAGCGCCCAGTAGTCTTCGTGGCTGAAGGGCTGCTCGTATTCGCCCGTCTCGAACGGGTCCTGCCGCTGGATCAAGTACGAGCGGGGGCCGTTCCGCACGTTCGACCGGTTGTCTCCGATCACAATCGGGCCAAGTTCCGTGTCGATCGTTGTGAGTCCGCTCGCGTCTTGACGAGTTGGAATGCGGAGGAGAGACCAGACGTGATCCTTCCCGATCAGCAGCTGCGGCTCCATCACCTGGACGGCCGGAGGGCTCCCCGCCTTCACTTCCGTCACCTCGAGGGCGGACAGCAACTTCGGGATGGCGAGCCCGTCGAGGGCGATTACCTTCCCGCTTTGCGTCTTCAATCCGAATTGGACTTCCGTCGCCTCAATCGCGGACGAATCGCCGCCGAACGTCTCCGTGTCCAACGTCCGCTTTCGGCCGCCGTTCAACCCCAACTTCTCTTTCAGCGGAGCGGCCATGTAGGTTTCGTTGCTTCCCGTATCGATGAGCGCGGCCACGCGGGCGGTCTCCTTCGTCCACCGATTGCTGACCTCAACGACGACTAGTGGGAGACGCGCGCGAGTCGACTTCGAGAGGAACGCTTTTCCGCTCGAATCGCCGCCGTCCGGCTTGCTCGCGGGCGGGCCGCTCGGGTCGCTCCCTCCGCTCGGATCGCCGGGCGGGGGCGTAGAGTGCGCGAAATGCGCGTGGTGTGTGCGGTCGATCGGGAATCCGTTTGCTCCCTTCAGCGGGGGGTTCTTCCCGCCGTTCTTCTTCTCCCGACGGAAACACAACGCCTCCGCGTGCGCGCCGCCACACGAGCACGTTCGCTTGCATGCCGAGCTGAAGTGAGTCGAATCGAGACACCGGAAGCAAAGTTTCAGCTCCCGAGCCTTCTGCTTCCGCTCGTCCACCGACGGGAATTGCCTGCACTCGACCGCTCGATGCCCGTTCCGGTTGCACAGACGGCACCCGTTCTCTTTGATGTGCGTCGTGTACGTGTGATCGCGGGCTGGCGGTTTGTGCGTGGGCTGACGACTCAACTTAATGTCCTGCATTCGCTCGGTTTCCTCCCGCACTTCCAGGGTGATGGCCATGTACTTACACATCAACTCGAGATTCCACTCGTTGCGTTCCATTCGGACGGCATTGAGTTCCTTGTTGATGCTGGGCGGGAGTTTCGTTTGAATCTCGTGCGTTGCCCACGCGGAGTCCAAGTGGCATCCCTGGTTCTCCAGTAGTCGCCGGATCCTCTGGACCGTTTCCAGGAACAAACGCAAGTCGGCGACTCGATCCTTCGGATCTTTTAGCCCCATCAACTTCTCGATCAGTCGAGATTGAATGACGTCCTTTCGGCCGTACTTGTGAATCAGCACGCGTTTGACTTCCTCGTAGTTCTCGGCCAGCAACGGGTACGAATCGACCGTGCGCTTCGCGTCTCCGTTGAGCAACGAGAGGAGATGTGCGAGTTTCTGCACCTTCGAGAGGGGTTGCGAGTCGATTACGGCCTCAAATATCTGCAGGAACTGCGGGAATTCGCCCACGTCGCCGCTGAAGTGGGGCGGTTTGATCGTGGGGAGGTGAGGGCGAGTCGGGGTGGTCGCGTGCCCGCAAACGGCGGCAGTCGGGGGGCTCGGAGGGGCGGTCGGGAATCCCGATCCTCCTCCTCCCGACATGTTGAAGGTCTCGTCCTTCAATTCATCGCTCAGCCGCGTGTGCAGGACGGTCGCCATTTCGATTCTGCTCTTCAGTTGGTCTACGACCTCTTCGGCTTCTGCGAGCAGTTCGGGAACGTTGTGTCCCTCCTCCGCTTTCCAGGTTTCCCGATAGATGGTCTCCTCGTCGTTGCCGTAGCACAGCGTGTCCCATTTGGCCCAATTCTCCTTGGCCTTCTGCATTGCTCGTTCCAGCGATCGAAGGGTTGTGTTCATTCGGATGATTTCGCACTCGATTCGGGCGGCGTTTGCGCGCTTGCTGCGCCCCGCACCGTCATCTTCCGGCACCTCCTCGTAGGCGGAAGCCGTGGCCGTGTGCTCGCGCAACCGTTTGAGGCCCATGCCGAAGAACTGCCGGATGGGTCCCGACTTCGAAGCGAACTCTTCCGGCGGCGCCATCTCGAATCGGATCTCCGACGAACGACTACGTTCTTTGATCACCCGCGGAGTTCGCGGCGTTCAGTCCGCCGCTCGTTCGGCGGGCGGCGGGCACTCGGCGGTCACCTTTTTCCGCTCGGCGGGCCTCTCGCTCGCCGCTCGGCGGTCGGGCGCACGCACACACACAAACTACAAAGCCGGTCGGTCTGCTCGGCTTGTTTTTCTCGCCGGCCGCCGCCTTGTTTACGCGATCGGCGGGCGGGATGGCGTCACCCGGTCGGTCGGCCGTCTGCGAACGGGCCGCTTGCACGCGGAGACCAAAGGTCGTGGGCTCGATTTCGGCGTGTTTTCGCCTACAAGCCCTCCCCACGCACTCGAAAACAATCGGAAATGGCCGCTCTTTTGGCCCAAGCACCCGAAAACCCAATCAGTGGCCCCGAATTGGCCGAAATCACTCAATTTGGACCCGCTGTCCTTCGTTCCCGCTCGTCGGGAGTAGTCGATCACACTTCCGCTCGAACGGAATGAACTCAACTCAACTGTCCACTCGTGGGACTCTCCTTTCGGGGTGATTCCCTACGGTCGGCGCTCTTCTCGAGGCCTCAAACTCCAATTGCTTCAAATGACCGCTCTCGGTCGGCACGTGGTCCTTCTCGGATCCACGGAATTCTCCTCTTGGGGTCACCTTTCGGACTCTTCCCCCGATTCTCCAACTCCTCGTTCGATTCGGCTCGTCGACGGTCGGCTTGGAAGTCCGAAGACTCAAGCGTGCACTTGGTAGAAGACGGGCGAGTGGTCGGCCGCCGGACTCGTCGGTTGGAAGGCGCTCGTGGGGTCACCACTTGTCGCGAGTGGCGGGCGGGCCGCTTTTCGCGTGTCCAAAGGATCGTGGGAGGAAGATTCCTCTCGCTGGGTGACGGCCGAACTCGAAGGAAGTCGGGAGTTTATTGAAGATGAACGATCGGTAGTAACAAAAGAGGGAACGATTGGGTCGCTCCCTCTTGTCTGAAGAGGGGCGATTAGAAAGGAAAGGAAGTTGGAGGTACACGATCACGAATAAAAGGAACGAGTAGGGGGAAATGTGGGGGGAAGGAAGTCGAGGGGATGGACGGGAGAGAGCGGAAAAGTCGAACCGCCGCTCGGCGGGCGTCCGGCGGGGCGAATGGCGAAGATCTTGGGTTCGCCGTCGGGGCTCGTCGGGGGCGGGCGGTCGGCTCTCGGTGGTCGGGTCTCCCTTCGTCCCTTCGAATTCGCGCCAGGTCTCGCTTCGCTGGCCGGCTCTCGCTCTCGCCTTTTCGATCGCGAATCCGCGACACCCGCAACGTCAAGAGCCGTCGCTCGGGCTTCCTCTCCGCCACTCGCCCCACCGCCACGCTTGCTCACCGCAGAAAGAGGGCGGAAATGCGGGAGTCAAAACGAGGAGGGCGGGCTCGAGCAATCGCTTTTTTCCACCCGCCCGCTCGCTGATCACGGGCGACCGCTCGAGCCGCCCGGCGGGCGTCCAAATCGTTTGGGCCAACAAAAAACGAGCGGGAAGCGTCTCGTGGCGGCTGGGAGATCGAATTCCCGCCACTTTTCGACGATCGAAGTGCTCGAAATAAACAGAAACCGTTGGAACGAACCTCGAAGCGTGGAGTTCGCCGGCTGGTCGCTCTGCGGGGCCTCGAAGGCGGCGGCCGACGACGCCGAGAGGACGAGGAGCGCGACGAGGAGGAGGCCGGCGGGGCTCCTCGTCGATCGGAAGCTAAAGATTGAAGGGCGTTGAAGAGAGGCGAGTTGAGATCCGTGGGGCCGTTGGCGGGGGGTTGAGATCAGTCGAGAGGGCCTTCGAGCGGCATCTTCCGCACAAGAAGAAGTGGGAGAAGGAGGAGGGGAGGGGCGGAAAGGCGAGTTAGACCCCGCGGCGGGGCTCCGAAACATTCGGATGGATCGCTCACACTCCCGCCTTTCGATCGAAAGTGGACGAGCGGGCTGAAAGAAGTGGCCGATGAGCACGGGCAGAAGATTTTATTCCGTTCGAATCGACGCGAAATCCACGAACAAGCGGAGAGGAGTGACCACAAGCAGGCGGCGGCCATCTGCGCACACACGGCCGGCCGGCAGAAGGCGGAAGGGTTGGAGCTCACTGGTCGAAGGGAGCGTCAACTTCCTTCTTCGTTCTTTCTAGCGAGTTGTGTTTGTTTTAAGGAAGTTCGTTGATCGATAACCCCCGTTTGCCCTCGACCCTACCCGCCCGCCCGCCCGTCCGTCCGTTCCCCGCCGACCTCGAAACCCGCGCACTTTCCGCGTGATCAACAATCCAACGACCGTCGATTAAAAACGCTTTCCGGGAAGTCGGCAGCGTAAACAAGCACATAAAAAAGAAGGAAGAATTGCAACAGTCGAACGCCGAACTCGAATCGAAAGCGGTACGAAGGGAACGGTCGAAGAAGTCCTTCACTCTCCTCCTCTCACATGAAGCGCGACTCCCCGCGAATCCCACCTTCATTTTGCACCTGCGAAGCCGCCCGTCGACGGAACCAAACGAAAGGTGCGCGCAGTCGATTAATCCCAGCGACGAAGAAGAGAAGCGCGTCCCCCTCAACGGTGATCGTCACGCGCAGCAGAAAGAAGCGAGTGGGCGGCTGGAGGAACACGAAATGAGGAGCGCGGCGTGTAACGGAACTCCGCACAAAGAAGCCGAAGAATAATCGAGTTCTTTGAGGTCGCTGGAGCGAACGCGAGAGCACCCATCTGCTTCCTCTTCTCTTCTCGACGCACTACCGAGTAGTCGGAAATTACCTCCGATTTCAAAGTCGACACTTCTCGCGTAAACTCCTGAGAAGCACTCGCTTGTTTCTGCGACCAATACCCAAAAAGGACGTCAAACGATCGATAAACAGCGACCTCCGGGCGAACGGCCCCCCGCTGGAGTGCGCGCAGACGTCAATCGACGAACGAACGAATGCACCCTGGGGAGACCACCCAAAATAAAAGAAGAAACGGGATCTCTGGTCAATACGAGTAGAATCCGACTTCTTTCAAACGAGAAGAAACAATTACCTACCCGTTTACCTGCTGCACGTGGACACACGCAAGCAAGCAGGCAGGAAGAAGAAGTTGGACGTCCAGCCGGCCGGCGGTCTTCGGTCAGTCGGCCGCGTGCAACGGCCGGCCGGCGGGACCGGCGGAAAGCGAGCGGCCAGCCGGCGGCCACGAAGCGCGCAAACATTTCGCGCGCAAGAAGACGGCCGGCCGGCCGCAATTAGCCGCCGGGATTTCGTTGCAGCGGCGATTCGCTTCGTTCCGCAACGAAATCCCCTCCAAACGCCCACGTGCCCATTGCCGAATGGACGTCAATGGCCCCCGAATAGCCGTCTTGTGCTCATTAGCCGCCCTTTCAATCCATTTGAATCAAGGGAGTAATGAACGTAAGGGGACCGAAATAGACGCGAGGCCGCCATTACGAGTCGTGACAACGAAGGGAGAACTGCGAACTACAAGCCGCTTTCGAAAGAACGGACTCGTGAGAACTCCACCTGCACAATCCGCCGTCCGCTCGCCGCCGGCCGCCGTCTAACGAGGTTTGCCGTCCGAAGGCGCGAATTACCGGCCGGAAAGCACCAAAAATTGCTCCCGCCGGGCTGTTCGCCGAGGACAGCGAGAGCGAACGATCACCCCACGGATGGAATAACAACAACACCCCCGTTTGACGCCCGATTATGCCGACGGCCGGGGGATTACGGAGAGGAGAACGTGTGTAGTGAGTAAACAAAACACGTCAGCCACCCAGCAATTAGGTGAAAGCCGGCCGGCGGCCATCCGATCGGCCGATCCACTCGATTCGATTGGAGGGAGTCGTGATCGAAAGAACGGGCGCTTGTTTGCGTTCTTTCGTTCGATCTCGCGCAAAACAAACGCCGACGCGCATTCCTTTCGGAGATCACGAGCAGCCGGCGGAGTTCGAAGAAGGAATGAATGGTCGGTGGGCACGAAGAGACGGCGGATTACCCAAGGCTCCTCTCTAATCCTCAAAAGAAATCTGCGGGGTGTCGATGAACGCGCGCCGCTGGACGTCGCCGCGAGTTTCCAGCTGCCCGCTGCTTCGAATCGAAAACAAACAGCTGCTCGAAGGGTCGGAGACCGCCCAAAGGTCGGCATGAGAACCTCGAAGGATCCCCAAAAGAGAAGTGGGAAGAAGCGTGTTTTCGCGCGTCACGAATTCGAACACGCGAGCCGCCCGTCTTCTCTTCGCCCGAAAAGAGCGAAAGAAGAAAAAAAGGGAGGAAGGGGCGATGCTCCAAATGCTCACCCGCCCGTCGACGTCGACGGGGGACGCGCGCGCGGAGAAATCGGACGACCGGCGGCGGCGGACGGGCGACAAAATCGGAATTCCAAAACGCGAAGAGGGGAGGAGGCGCCTGTACGACCTCCAGCGGCCGGCCGGTCGGTCGGTCGATGCAGGAGCGGGGGGCAAAAAGCTCATTAAAGCGGAACCAAAAAAACTGTTCGCCAAAACTGTCCAGCTCCTCGTTGCGGGACCGCGTCCCACTGATTTCGGCGAGTTCGTCCATTCCGCCGCCGACTTCCCGGTCGCGAGTGCATTTCCGCACTCGCCCCACTCGCCGCCGGCGGGCGGCTGTTGCTCGCGGAATTCCTCCGCTGTTCCTCGACGATTTCGTCGAATTTCGGGCGGATTCTGCCGTTCCCGCCGTTCTTCTTTCCAGCTTATCTTTTCCGTTTGATTTTCGGCTTCTTCTCCTCCTTTCCAGCCGATGGCCGCCGAGGATTCGCCCTCCGCACGTGAGTTTCCGCGGGCTTTTCGCCCGCCGTCCCGCCGCAATCACCGTTTTATTGCTTGCAGGTGCACGCGCCGAGCGGACGACGAGCGGCCGGCGATTGCGAGCGACGAGGGCGGCGGGCGGACGGCGAGGAGGAGCCCGTTTTGCCCCCCGATTTCGCCCTCAATTTCGTCTTTCTTCCCGCTGCTTGCAGGATCGACGGGCGGGCGGCCATCTGGACGCCGAATCGCCGGGCGGACGGCCGCCGGCTCGGCGCGAAGCCGCCGCCCGACTCGCCGAGCGGGCGGCCACTTCTTCCAGCGGATCGGCCGGCGGACGGGCGGTGGACGCGACGAGGACTGCGGGCGACGTTGCCCGAGGGCAGCCGCCCGCTTCTTCGACTTCCCCTCGTCGTCCGGGCCGGCGAGCGGGCGCTT
This sequence comes from Aphelenchoides fujianensis, assembly GCA_024699865.1. Classification (NCBI taxonomy): domain Eukaryota; kingdom Metazoa; phylum Nematoda; class Chromadorea; order Rhabditida; family Aphelenchoididae; genus Aphelenchoides; species Aphelenchoides fujianensis. The sequence goes on along the minus strand of JAMPIO010000057.1, from coordinate 64,499 downwards.
CTTCCAGCTGATCGGCCGGCGGACGGGCGAGCGGGCGGCCAGAAGAAGAGTCTTGTCTGCGATTTGACCGCTTTCATCTTCTGCTTGCAGATGATCGACGCGGAGGACCGCCCGGCCACTTCGAGGACACCCGCCGCTTCGGCGGGAAGGTCGCCCTCGACGAGGACGCGAGGACGGCCGCCGGACGCGACCAGGACGGCGGGCCGCCTGCTTCCTCGACTTTTCCACGCCTTCCGGGCGGGCACGAGTCGCACGGCGAGCGGACGGAAGTTGATCGGCAGCCGTGCGGGACTGAGAGGAGAGCGCCGCCTTTCTTTTGCTTTTTTCTCTAACGCTTGCAGAGCATCGCCGGATGTGCGGCAAGGACATCCGTTGGATCGACGAGCGGGCAACGGCGAGTACGCGGCAAGGTGGGTGGACCGCGTCTTTGGCTTCTTTTCGGGGTGCGGCTGATGGACGAGCGGGCAGATGGCTGCCGGTCAGACTGCCCGACCGCTTCTGCGATTGCTTCGGGAGATGCGGGCGGGCGGCCGAGGAAGCGAACGAAAGGCGCGCGCGAAGATCACTCGAAGGCCAATTCTTCTCGGGGTCGCCCGTTTTGCCGCCCGAATCGCTTGCTGCTCGTTTTCCTTTGCGCCTTTGCTGCGACCTTTCGTTCGTCTACTCGTGAGCAGCAAGCATTCGAGCGCGTGATTTGGGCGGCAAAAAGGAGCGCTCGTTCCGATCGTCTTTCGTCGGTTGTTTTGACGGCAAAGCGGCTGGAAGGGCGACGTCCACGTGGGGGGCGTGTTGGCGGGATCCCAACTGTGCGGCCGGCAAGCAACAAGGAGTGTCGGCTGGCAGGGGGCGCCCGATTTCTCCCGCCGAGCGGAGAGGGGAGCTTTTTGGGCGGCGGACTACGTGCCGATCGCTCGTTTATGCTTGCGGGCGGGTGACGAGGAAGAGAGCGATTGTTGCGTGGCCGTGCGGGCAGGAGAAAAGCGGGAATTTCGTCGTTCTTTTCGTTGATGACTGTGCGGGCGGATTGGCGAGTGAGGGAAGAATCTGCCGGCTGTCCGTTCGGTTTCGAATTGCGGGCGGGTCGTTTGTAGGGATGGCTGCGCGCAATGATTGGGGAATGATCTCGAACCTCTCGTCTAATCTCGTTTCTTTCCAGGTTACACGTGAGCGGCGGGACGAGCGACAGGCATGGGCGAGCAACAGAAAGGAGCGTTTCCGAGGTCAGCTCGTTTCCAGAGATTTTGTTGGTTTTTTTCCAGGATCACTTCGGGAAGCGGGCGCCGCCGATGAGGACGGAAGGCGGCGAACATCGACGACTAGAGAGAAGTTTTTTCCACTTTCTTCTTTCGATCTGCTTCTACTCTCACTGCTTGTTTCCAGCTCCGAATGAAACGACTGATCGGATGGAGGTGGGGCGGCTGCTTGCCCCAGCCGATCCTCGCCGCCGGCCGCTGGCTGCTGTCGCGGCTCGCCCGCCGCCGCGAGTCGCCCGTCGCCCGTCGCCCACCGCCGATCCCTGCCGCCGCCCATCGCCCTTCCGCCCACTCTCCCGCTTTTCTTTTTGTAACAACCCTTCTGATTGTTCTCCCATTGCCAAGCAATGGGACTCTTATCCGATACAAGAGCAAACGTTTATTCTAAAACAACAAACAATCACTCCTATTCTTCCTCCTCGTCCTCCTCGACTTCCGAATCCGAATCGAAGAGAAGTTCGAGGGCCGCGTCGACGTCAAACGGCGCGTGCTCGTCAAACGGGTCCTCTTCCTCCTCGCCGCCCACGTCGCGCCTCTCCTCACGCGCTTCCCGCGCCTTCCCAGCGGCCTCTTTCGCGCGCGACAACCCATCGGCCGCGATTTGCACCTTCCACTGGTGGTCGGGGCGAGGGAAGAGTTCCTTTGGCACGCGCTGGCCGTCGCGGAGCTTCGAGCGAGTGTGGCTCATTCCCACGCGCACCCGACGTCCTTCTTCTTTCTCTCTTGCGAGGTGGTTGGTGTGCAGGGCGCCCAGTTTCGTGCGCATTTCGAAGCCCTCGCGGGAACTGAAACGGGCGAAAATGAAACCGCGCTTCTTTTCGTTCAACTCACTAGCATCGACGTTTCGGGCGATAAATGAGCATCACCGAGTGGTGGTTCTCGTTGCGAGAAGTCGTCGCATAGCCACTCGCCGTCTCGACGCCCGTGATCACCGTGTCGCTGAACAACTCGCTCATGACGATGGCGAAAAGCGGGGTGTTCGGGCTGATCGGCTGCCAATCCGCGCGCAACTCGCCGTGCATGCAGCGAGTCACTCCGCTGAACCGCAGGGTCTAAATTTTGCCTTTATTTCTTGTTGCTTTTCTAACTACTGACCTCGACTCGGCGGTAGTTCTGGCCGGTCAGATCGGCGGGCGTTTTGCAGCGGCGCGGGAGCGGGTCCGCAAACGGAAGGCGATTGGAGATGACCTCTTTGACGAGTCCCTGCAGTTCATTCAATTACTCTTGAACCTAGTGTTCGACTGACCTCCTCCCACTCGTGCACGCCACAGATGTGCAGCAGGCTGGACATCATGTGCTGGAGCCGCGCAGCGGGGTCATCTGGGAACCGTTGGACGGTGTACCAAATGTGCCGCGTGATTCGGCGTCCTACTTCTTTCAAACCGGCGTTGTACAGCCGCTTGTTCGCCTGCAAATACGCAATAAAGTTTCCCCAAAGAAGCAAAGCTGACCTCCCGGAACGTCGCGATCATCTTTTTGACGACGTGGTAGAGGTCGTAGAAGTGGCCGACGTCCGGAAACTCGGTGCTCAGCAGGCGGATGAGTGAGGCGTGTCGATCGCTCGTCACTCGCCGCAGTTGGAGGCCGGCCTTGATGAGGTTGTTCAGACTGTTTCGAGTCCCGAACTCCTCCATGCGCGTCGCGATTCCCTCCGTTTGGGCCTTGTTCACGACCTCGAAGTCGATCACGCACGACGTCGTGTGCTCGATCACGCTGACCGCTCCGTAGGTCGACGAAAAGCCCGGAGACTCGTATTGCATGTCGATGCTGATGTCGATCGGGCCCTGCATGCACAAAATCAATCAAAAACATCTTCCATTTCTGCTTACGAGCGGGCGAAGACGATCCAAAAGCTCCGTTTGCCGGCCGTCGTAGAACCACTCCACGGCCGGGTACATGCACGATTGCTCGTACTTCTCGTACGTCGGCTCGCTTAGCGGCCGGAGGCCCAGCGCCTTGCAGAAGTCCCGCAAAGCCTGTAGAAACTTGATCAACCGCACTTTTCTGCCGACTCACCGGGTAGGCGATCGACGCGACGGTGGCGGCGGCAACGACCTTGGCGGGCATCTCGTAGTTGTTGTGCGAGAGTTCCTTTGAGGTTGTCCATTTCTGGCGTCCCGCGCAGCCGCCGCACTTCCACCGAATGGTCATCGCCATGGACGGGAGTGTCGTGTCGAGGCTGGTTGCCTCTTGGCCGCAGTTCGGGCATCGGCAGAAGAGTTTCATGAGCTCATCGACGTCGACGAGCACACACCGCGGCGGCGGCTCCTTGTTCCGCTCCTTTCGCGTCGACGGAAGACTGCTTTCGTCGCCGATCGCCGTCACTCCGTCTTCCTCGTCGCTCACATCGAAGCGCGAGAGCGAGCGATGCGGCGACCGGGAGCGCGCACTGACCGTGTTCGCCTCCTCTTCCAACAGCCGGGCCGCTTGCTGAGGAAGCATCGGGGCAGTAGACGAAGAGGCCGAAGCGGCGGGTAGGGCGTGCGCGGGAGCGAATGGCCGAACCGGAAGATCCTGTCCGATGAGATTATTTATTGCGTCCCTCCCGCGCTCACTCACAATTGACGGGACGGCTGTGCGTTTCAGTTCGGTCCGCCGCCCGGTTCCATCGAAGTCGCTTTCGAGGAAGTGGCGACGGCAGAGGCGGCCACTGCGACCCCACTCATCCGCTTGCTGCTGGGTGATCTCAAGGGCGCGGATGAAGTTGTTCTGCCGGACGAAGTCGACCGGAAACTTGACGCTGTCGGCACGCGCAACACGACGATTGCAGAGAACGCACTCGAGGACCATCTGCAACGCACACACCTTCCCACACATTCAACGAGCATTCTGGTCAATAGCAATCCGCAAGCAGAAGTCCAGACTACACTCCACAACACGTCTTCTCTCTGAGTTTATTCTTCAAGAAATCGAACACAGCACAAGAACACACGGATTCATACACTTTTTGACACAAGGCCCTCTTTATTATTGAGCAAAGGACAGTGGAAGCAATCGAAAGCAAGTTATTTATTGTTTAGAATCTGCAGCGTCTCGAGGAAGCAGCCGACGGAACACGCCTGCAATCAGCAGAAGGGCGGGCAGATGCACGCGTCCACGGCGATCGGTCGTCCTCCTGTCCGCTCGTCCGGCCGGCCGCCCGCCCTCGTCCGATCGCCCCATCGTCCACCGTTGCCTCCTGAAACGAGCGAGAGAGCAGAGAACTACGAGAGAATTGCGGATACTCACCGCCCAGACCGTCCACGGCCGCCGCTGATGACCATGTTCCACGCGACGAACTCGGAGTTCTCCTACGGCTCCGAGCGGAAGATGCCGCCGAGCGCGTGCCAGAGTTCCAGCTGCAAGCAGAAGTACGAGTGAGCGGAACGAAGGAGGAGACAAACCATCACGCACACGCACTTCTCCAGCTCGTACTCGTCCAGTCCAATAGTCGCGTTCTCTGCAACGAGCCCGTTGATTAGAAGCGAGCGGCCGCCGTCCACTCTCCTTTGTTCGTGAGTTCGCTGTCGGCCAGCAAGTCAGCCCATTCCAAGGGCGCAGATTTGATCGCAGAGGACCGTCCCGCCGATCACGCCGAGAGCGCAGAGGACGCGGGGCGAACGGGCGGAAACGAAGAGCAGACGGACGACTCGACGGCTCGCGGGGTCCTGTCCGCCCGCCCGCTCGTTCCATCGCTCAATCGCACGTGATCGCCGCCCGCCTCCTGAAACGAGAAGAAAGCAGAGAACGGGAGAAGTGGACTAGACTCACCGGCCAGCTGTCGCTCCCCGCTCGTCCGATCGCCCGCTGGCTCCATCGTCCACCGTCGCCTCCTGAAACGAGAAGAAAGCAGAGAACAGACGGAAACGAAAGATCTCACCGCCCAATCGTCCATCGAGAATCCCCCGCTTGCTCGCGATCCTCGTCGCCGTCGTCCGCCAACTGGACTCCTGGAATGCAGAGGAAAGGGAGAACTCACCGCCCGACTTGTGGTCCACCGCCGTCCATCCGCTGCCCGCACACGCCGCTCGTCGATTGAGACCTCAAAACCGATTAGAAACGAGCGAAATCGCGAAACTTGACGGCCGCCGCTCGCCGCCCGATCGAAAAGAACGAAAGAGAGTCGGCGGCCGCGAATTCGGTCTCCGGAGCGAACGATCCGCCCGCCGAATGCCCCTCGCCCGACAAAAACGATTACACTCGTTGGACAAGCGAAATCGCCGTCCGCTTGTCCGCATTCGCCCGTCTGCACCCGCCGCCCGTCGCTTGTGAAAGTGTAAACATTTGAGTACACGAAGGACGAGTGCAGGCGGGCGAATTCGACGGCCGTCGCGCCCATAACCGCCGTTCGATCGGAACGGTCGGGCGGAGAGGCCGGCCAACGGCGAGCGGCGGCACACGGCCGGTCGGCGGAAAATCGGCGCGTCTTTTGTCCCGTCCGGTTGGCAGCTTCCGACCGAAAGGGCGGACCAAACGAAGGACGGCGGCCGGCCGGTCAGGCAACTTCGCCGCCGGCTTCTCGTCGACCTCCTTCTGGCGTGCGGCCTTCGCGTCGACCGCTCAGACGGCCGTCGGCGAACGAATCCGGCCGGAGGGCCGTCCGCCCGCTCTCCGTGCGGTCCTCCTCGGCCGCCTTCCGCTCGCCGACTCCTAAACGAGCAAAGAGAGCAGAGAACGAAGGTAGACAGGGGGAACTCACCGCCAAGAACGTCCACACTCGCCGTCCACTCGTCCATCCGCCCGTAGAGATCTGAAAGAACAACTCGTGAAAGAACGCGGAAATTCGGACGAGTCCAGCGGCCGCCGTCCTTTTCGTCCACGATGGCGGCCGCTTGCAGCCCGCCCGCCGCCTTCCTCGGGGCGATCCGATGGCCGTTTTCCCGTCCGTCGGCAGTACGGCGAAGAGGAGCCGAAGAGGCGGACGGGCCGTCCACGCGGCCGTCCTCGCCGCCCGTCCATCGATCCTGCAAGCAGCGAGTAAACATAGCGAAATCGATGACAAAAGCGCTCCCTTTGACCTTCCACTAGCGCTCGATCGTCCGCCCGCCGGTGGCCGTCCGCTGGAACGGAAAGGAGAAGCCGAAGAAGCGGACGGCCTGCAGGTCTCGCCGTCGCTCCGCTCGCCGCCCACGTCTTTCCCACTTGCCGCTCGTCCGCCGATCACCTGCAAGCGGTGAGAGAAGGACGAAACTCACGTCTCGCTGCCGCTCTCGTCGAGCGCTCGCCCGCCCAGACGGCGAGGAGAAGCCCAAGAAACTGCTCGCCCGTCCGCCGGCCGATCCGCTGGAAGAAGTGGCCGCCCGCTCGGCGAGTCGGGCGGCGGCTTCGCGCCGAGCCGGCGGCCGTCCGCCCGGCGATTCGGCGTCCAGATGGCCGCCCGCCCGTCGATCCTGCAAGCAGCGGGAAGAAAGACGAAATTGAGGGCGAAATCGGGGGGCAAAACGGGCTCCTCCTCGCCGTCCGCCCGCCGCCCTCGTCGCTCGCAATCGCCGGCCGCTCGTCGTCCGCTCGGCGCGTGCACCTGCAAGCAATAAAACGGTGATTGCGGCGGGACGGCGGGCGAAAAGCCCGCGGAAACTCACGTGCGGAGGGCGAATCCTCGGCGGCCATCGGCTGGAAAGGAGGAGAAGAAGCCGAAAATCAAACGGAAAAGATAAGCTGGAAAGAAGAACGGCGGGAACGGCAGAATCCGCCCGAAATTCGACGAAATCGTCGAGGAACAGCGGAGGAATTCCGCGAGCAACAGCCGCCCGCCGGCGGCGAGTGGGGCGAGTGCGGAAATGCACTCGCGACCGGGAAGTCGGCGGCGGAATGGACGAACTCGCCGAAATCAGTGGGACGCGGTCCCGCAACGAGGAGCTGGACAGTTTTGGCGAACAGTTTTTTTGGTTCCGCTTTAAAGGGCTCGTTCCTTTCCGCCGTTCATTCCCCATTCACTCCTCCGATCTTCCGTCGAACACTCACGTCAACGATCACTCGAGGGAAATCGGAGCACTTCCGAACGGAACGGAAATCCCACTTCTCCCCTCCTGCCGCTCGCCGTTTGAATCACGCCGTCCGGTCGGATCGAACGTGACGTTCGCTGCACGAAGATCGAAGAACCACCCGCTCACCAATGAACCGAACAAGCGCGCAAGTGATCGAACAGGTGAACGCGTGTCTTCTCCTGAAGTTCGAGTGGTGATTCACGTGCGGCTTCCGTCTTACCGGCCGGCAGCAAAAGAAGTGAGTAAGCCGAAAGCAAACACTCGTCCCCCGAATTCGACGTGAGGACCGCTCGGGAGTCAAAAGTCGCGCGTTCGAACATTTCCAATGAACAGACGGAACGATGACGTTTGCAAGTCAAAGTGGAAGAAAGAGAAACGATTAGAATGGGAAGATGGTGCAAAACACTCCCTCTTTACGATCCTCTCCTCCCAAATCCACGACCAAACATCGCCCTCCACTCCCCTTTTCTTCCTCTTTTATCCCCCAGATGTGACGAATGCGGGCACGAAGGCTAAAAAGAACGCCCCTTGGCCGGCTAATGCACGACTCACACGAACGGACGAACGAGAGCAAAGAAGTGCGCGGATTCACACGAGCCGAACGTCTCGAGTGGCGCATGCGGGCCTCCGATTGCGGAGCGGAGCGCTCGGCCGTTCGTTTCGAACTTCTTTTGCACGCGCCCATGAGCAACTCTCTTGCGCGTGTTTGCGGAATTACTGGAATTTGTGGCGAGCATCCCACAGGGCCCAGCGTCCCCCTTTTCTTTGGTCAACTCACCTTCGAGCAGTCCCTAAAGCGGCTAAAGCGAAGCGAGAGAACACAACGGAGTGGGCGATCGGAAGAAGTTTTATGAAATTCGTGATCGGCGGCCCGCAGTCGTCGAGCGGAGCGGAAAGTGAGTCAGTGGAGTCGGGAGAAACCGAAAGAAGTCGGGCGGAACGAAGCGGACTGCAAATTTCGGAGGTTTCGACCCAAAACAACAACAACAACGAAGAATAAGTAAACGGCGGCGGCTTGTACTCAACGGACGGCCCCGACCACGCGGCACGCGGTCGACGAGGGAAGATTTCAGCGAACGACGAGCAAACACCAGCCAAACGAGCGGATTATCCAACCGGCAGATGACACGAGCAGAAGGGCGGCGAGGTGGCGGTGGATTTTCTCGAATGAAATGTTCCCTCGGGGGTCGTTGGATGGGAAGGGGGCCAAACGGGCGGCATCGATCGAAACGAATCGCTTCCGCTTTAATCCGAGTTTACAGCGATGGAACAGAGCAAAGGGGGGAAGAGGGAGGGGGAGTACCACGTAGTGAGAGGCGGAAGAACATGAAATGCAGGGAACAAACGAAGAAATCTGCACAAAACCAAACGAAAGGAAGGAGTGGGCGGGGATTCTCGTCTCAAATCCGACTGTTGCCGCGCATCTCTTCGTCGTAAGTGTACTGCCCGAGGTTGTGCGTCGGTCGGACGATCAGGCGGCCTTGCTGCAAACGACGAGCAGAACAATGGAAAGAACGGCAAAGAAAACACGAACCTCATCGCAGCTCAAGTAGAAGTCCACGAGGACGGTGCGGCAACGGGCGGCGATGCTGAAAGAAGAGGAGGGAGTAAGTGGACGGCCAGAAGAAACAACTGGAGTCTTTTTCCAAGCGCATAGAAAGAAAGGAGGCGCGGAGGATTGACACCCGCCTCGTCCAATCTCATTATTTCTTTCGGGACCAAAAGAACGGAGAGGACGGTCGAAAGAACTCACATGGAGGGCGCGATGATTCGCTTCTGGACGCCGCACAGCGTGAACATGACGAGCGTGAGGAAGCCGGTGGAGAAGAACGGGTGCTTCCAAAGGCTCTCGTAGAAGCTGATCTGAAAGGAAGCGGGATGACGGGCAGTTCGCGGAGATAAACGAATTATCCGTCCGTCAATCAACGGCGGCCTTCCTTCTTTGGGAAGAGAGAAACAAAAGAACTTCCTTCTGCCGCTTTCGGGCCGACTGAAGGGTTCTCCGCAACTCCTTTAGCCGGCGGCAACGGACGTCGTTTGTGTTTAACGACGAGCATTAAAATAACCGAAAAAAGTAACGAACAAGCCCCCGAAAACTGAAGCCCTTCAGTCGCCTTCTTCCGCAGCCTCAACTCCCCAAAAAGGAACGTCTAATCCCCACGGAAAACGGCGCAAAGCGAAGCAAACACCCGAAGAAGGAAGACTCACGTATCGAATGGACGGATCCATGACCCAGTAGTAGGCGGAGACGATCGTGATCAGGCACACGACCACGAGGACGACTGAAAGACGGAACGGGGCAAATTAATCAACAGAAAGCAGTGGGAACTCACTAATCCACTTCATCGCCTTCGGCTGCATGCCCGTGACCACTTCGTTCAGCCGCCGCTCGAAGAAGATCATGTCTGCAACGAAGAGGAGATTAATTGGACGACAAAATGTAAATAAATCTTGTGATTATTTCCTCTACTCACATTTCCAGCTTCACTTTTAATTTTAGGCGAGGGAAGCCCCGAAGTCCCTTGCCCGCCGCCATCGGCATGATTAATGAGGAGTGAAGGAGAGGACGGACGTGCCGAATTGCGCACACAAACACCCACGAGCCGCCGGCCGGCCGAAGAGGAGCGGGCCGAAAATTTATGCCGGAGGAGACGAACGAAACAAACCGCTGCCCCCCTCCCCGCCGACCGGCCGGCCGGCTTTGTTGTCCGTTCGCAACGAAACGCGGAGCAAACTTTGCGGCAAAGACGGCGGCCGAGAATTCGGTTTCCGTTTCCTCCCGCTGATTGCTGCCGGCCGGACGGGCAGAAGGCGGGTGGAGAGGGCGGACATCCCGACTGCTCGCTGCGGACCGAAGGAATGACCGCTGGGAATCGCGTGCCAAAGTTCCCGGGCACAAACACGCAATCCAGAAACAAAAGGAGGAGGAAGTGGGCGAATGGAAGCAACATCCCCCAGAAACATCTCGATTTTCCGCCCTCCCCGCGTGGTCCACCTTTGTCCAACTCCTGGCCGCTCATGACGCTCCCGTTTGTTCGAAATAGACGGACGGTTTGGATCGAAATGCAGAGCAGACGGCCCCGAGCGGGCGGTCGGATCGTCCGCCCGCCCGGACGAACGAAGAGCGCCGACCGCGTGAATCAGCCGCCGGCCCCCACGCGTCCCTCCGAAACGCGTCCACCCGCCCGCCCTCCCGCCTATCAGGAGAGCGCGCTTGCAGGAGATTCCACTCGATTGGACGTCCCAAACATCGATTGTTCCAATAGAAGGCACTCACCGTCGAGTCCGTCGGCCAGCGACTCGGATTCCGCGTTCGAGTGGTCCATTTGGTTCGTGAATCGTCGCCAAAACCGCCACACCATCCGGACGCGCGGAGTGCCGCAGATTTCGTCGAGTCGAAGCGAACAGCCGGCCGTTGCCGAGAGGACGAGGCGATTCGCGCAGACGTTTGGCTCACCGCTCGTCTTTCGATCCGTCGAACGGGGAGAGCTGTAAACAGAAGAAATCAGGATAGAGAACAGCAAAGGAGAGCGGTGGACTATCGAAGTGGTCGCGTAGACACGAGCGGAAACTCGCAGAAAGCAACAAGTGAATTTCACGCTGTAATGAATCCTGCCAGCAACACATCCAATCTTGGATGTATTCCTTTGAATCACGATTGATTTAAAGCAAAAGAACGAAGGATGTCTGAGCAAAATGGCCGTCGAACGGCGGACGAATCAAATGGAACAAAGAATCTTGTTTTCCCTCACAAACCCGCCCAATTTTGAAAAAACACAAGGAACACGACCAAAGGTTTACGGTTGACTTGAATCCCACCGGTTGGCATCAAAAGTGTCCGGTTTAATCAAGAAACAAACACGGAAATCTGCCGAATTCTCCCGACTTCTGACCGGCGGCACAGTCGGCACTGCAGACGGGCGGCCATCTCTCGCACTCGCCCGTCTGCTCGCTGCAGAACGGCCACAAACACACAAGTGCGTGGTGATCGTTGCATAGATTTTGAGTAAAAATCGGTTAGAATTTGTGGCTTCTTTCCGTTCGCGTCGGATGAAAATCGCGGCCATCTTCCAGCGCAAAAAGAAGGTAGTCGGAGGGCGTGCGTGGGCGAAAGGAGTGTATTTTCGGGGGGATTTCCGTGGATTGGTGGTGATTTGAGGTTCTTTCCGGTTGTACTGCTCGTGTTCTTTTCTTTCGTTCGGTTTGGTTCTCTCGTTTGTGTTTCGACCGCCCGCTTCAGTTCGTCTTTGCACCCGTCCGGCGATCGATTGCTCGTGATTGACCGCCCGCTTCGTTCAGATTCGAGCCCCGATGGAGTCTGTGGTCGACATCACGATAGACGACTGTTTGGGCAAGAAGGTGCCCGCCCGGGTGCTGGCCGTCGAGCCCGAAGTCGACGCGCAGCCGGACGGCGAGCAGACGGCCGACGGGGCGGACGGGCCGCCGCTCCTGCGGACGGTCGGCGAGCTGCGCGATCTGATCGGCGCCGAGTGGGACGTCGATCCGAACGTCGTGAAGATCATCCACCGAGGTTCGTCCTTCCTTCCATCTTCCTGTTGCCATCCGAGAGTTCAGGCAAACAAATCGGCTTCGAGCCGGACGAACGGCTCTCCGCCCTCCGCTTCAAGCCGAAGGACGCCGTGAAGTTCCTCGGCAAGCCGCCGCCCGCCGATCCCGGCATGAAAGCCCTGCAAAAGTACGAGCGGGAGCACCTCGTGAAGCTGAACAAACTCTTCGAGCAGAACGGGAAGGACGTGGAGATGCTCGAGAAGAACTTCCTCGACGGTCGGTCCACTTCTTCTTTCCTTCCATTTCTTCTGTTCGTTTTGCAGGTAAGAACCGGGAGGAGTTGCTGCGGAAGATGGAGAAGACCCTCAAGCAGTTCAACGAGACCGCCGAGAAGCACCTCGAAGCGATCGACGGGCTCGCCATCTTCGGCGACCAGACGCCCGACCACCAGAAGGTGCGCAACCGGGAGAAGAGGAAACAACTCGTGGACGGCGTTCTCCAACTGCTCAACCTGAACGACAAGTTCCTCCGCCGACTGGACGACTACCGCTTCAAAGTGGAGCACCCGGACGAGGGCCGATGATGCCACCCGTCCTTTCGTAGAGCCGCTCGTAGCCACCAACCGAAACAACGTCCTTCCAAACAAAACGGCCGTCTCTCTGCTTTCTGTCTTCCCCCTGGTCTCACTTGCCGCTTGCACCAAACTGAGCCCCCGTCTTCCAGTGAACTCGCTCGTTCTTGTTTGCTCCCACTCCTTCGACCATTTCGCTCCTTTTCGAGTGCTTCCATCTTGTTTGTTGTGCTGAATAAACGGATCGAACCAGTGGCCAGACATTTACGACGGTTTATTACCAAAAAGCCTCGGCAATCGAGATTTCAGACATTCGGAGATATACAATCAATTAAAAAGAGCTTGGGATGCGAAAGGATAGAAAAAGGATTGGAGAAGACACTGACACTGAGGTACAACTGGAGAGAGCGTAAAGGCGGGGATCGAAGGCGGATGCAGTGGAATTGTTTGGCTGAAGGCGGGGATCACCACGAATTGAAGGATTTCGGGTCGTGGACGACGTTCTGGACGGCCTGCTGGAAGACGAGCTGGTTCGGCTGCTGCTGCTGCCGCCACTGGTTGGAGCGTTGGTTCTTTAGCGTCTCCTGGGCCTGCCGCGTCTGCCGGTTAATCTCCTGCTCGATGGACGAGAGGGCGTTTAGGCCCTCCTCGCTGAACGACTGGGCGGAGGAGGGCGGCAGGTCGAGGAGGTCGACGTCGTCGGGATCGAAGAGTTCGTCGGAGTGCTCGTGGCCGAGCGGCTCGTCCTCCTCCTTGATCAACGCCGACGGACTGACGCTCATTTCGCTGCCGTCCCGCTTGCCCTTCGGCACGTACCGCCGGCGGTTGTACGCCTTCCGCTGCTCGGGCGTTAGCTTGTGATAGCGGAGACGAGCCTGAAACGACGAACGAACATAAAAGAGGAGAAAAATGAGGGGACTCACCGCTTCCGCTCGCTTCGCATTTCGAATGACCACCCGCTGAGCGCGATCCAACGCCTCCTCGTTGATTTGCCCGACGGGCATCGACAAGAGCTGCTCTTCCTCCATGCGACGACGGCGGAAAGCCTCCGTTCTGCGCTTGTTGTACGCCTTCTTCTCCTCATCGGACATCTGAAAGCAGGACGAGAGTGGAAGAAGGAGGCGAGTGGGAGGACGAACCCTGTGGTAGCGAAGCCGGGCGGCCTCCGCCTTCCGCGCGTTCTTCTCGTTCATCTTCGACTGGGAGGCGCTCACGTCGCACACGACCTCGCCCTTCTCGTTCTTCACCATCATCTGCCGAATGCGCCTCTTGTTGTTGTGTTCGCGGCGTTGCTCCTCGCTCATGCGCGCGTAGCGGGCACGGGCGGCCTCCGCCCAACGAGCACGCACTCGTTTCTCCCGCAGCTGCTCCAGCACGTCCGGGTCGTCGACGATGTCGCCGCTCTGGCGGAGGATTTCGTCCAACTCGGCCATCTCCTTGGCGCGTTGCCGCTTCCGCTTCTGGGCGATCGTCCGCTTCTTGTTGAGCGCCTTCTTCTGGTCGGGCGCCAGCCGGTGGTAGCGGAGGCGGGCGGCTTCCGCTAACTTCGCCTTCCGCGCGGCCTCCATCTCCTGCTGGTAGCTGAAAGAATCGGAGAGTGAATAGAGTCGATGCATGTCCTCACCTCGCATCGACCAGCATCTGCACTTGGTTCGGCGGCTGGTGGTAGCCGACGGGCGGGAGCGAGTGGACGGGCGGCGGCTGCTGGTGGGTGGGCTGCGGCTCCATGAAGTACTCGTCGAAGGCCGAGCGACGGCTGTCCTCCGGCTCCGGCTGCTGCACTTGGCCGAGCGGCTGCGTGGTGATCAGAATGTGGTGCTGGGCCTGCTGTCCGGCAGCGCCCTGCATTTGGACGAGTTGGATGTGCTTTTGCTGGCCGGTGACCGGATCGCAGATGATCAGTCTGCAACGAAAGGGATGATCAAGAGGAAGGAACAAGGGGGACCGACCGTTGGTTCGGCTGCAGGACGATCCGCTCGCCGGTGACTCCCGGCTGGTCGCCGGTCGCGATCTGAAAGCAGTGGGATGAGCGGAAGTGATGGTAAGTCGATCGATTTCATCATTCTTCTATCTTGCTCTCCACTTAACTCCCGAACGCCGACTCACTTCGATAATGTCCCCGTTGGGGGTGCAACCGATGGAGAACGGGGGCGTTGGACCGCCCATTCCTCACGATCAAACGAAAAAGTCGAAAAGAAATCCGACCAAACGAAATTCGCCGCTGCTGCGGTTTTCGGCCGTCCGCCCGCCCTCGAACTGCGCCCCGATTCACCCGAACGGCGCAATTTGCCGCCGATTTGAGCGAACACCCCGTCGCCTGCCGATTTCTCCGCTCCGCCCACCCATCCACAGGCCGCCAAACTGACCTCTCCGTTGCTCGTGACGATGATGTTCGCTCCCCCGGTGGGCTGCATCGGGCCCTGCATTTCGACCGGCTGCATCATGGCGGACGGGACGACGGGCGGCCGGCGAGCTGAAAGACGGGCGGAATGAACGAAGGCGGGAGGACGCGGAGCACGCGTTCGGATCCACGCGAACGACGGGGAACGGACGGAAGGTCGTTGAATTCAACGGGGAGAACGCGGAAGGGGTATGAGCTAGAAGCCGCGAAGTTCGGGATTCGAAACTCTCGAGTGGATTCTCCCCTCGCGGAGACCAGGAGCTCGTCAATCAAGCCGAAGCGGTCCAATTAGTGGACTTGCTCGCTGAGCGTCCATGAATGTCGTGAGCGAGGAGTTCGGTTAGATTGAACGGATTGAAGTGGATTCTTCCACTTCTGTAGCGTGCAGCCGGTCGCCTCGGTTGAGTGCGTGAGTGCTGGAGTACGGTAGAGTGCATTGCTTAGTGTAGTTCTATTCCAATCGGGTAGTGTTGCAGTTGCAGACGGTTGTTGTGATTACAATGGCCGTTGGTTGGAAGCAGAAGGAGATGCCAATAGTTTGGAAGGAAGGAAAGCGAAAAACGCGCACTGGGCGGGAGGCGGTCGGGCGGGCGAGTGCGAGCGGGAGAGTGTGTGTGTGGCGGGCGTCCCCCGCCATCGCCCATCCGAACGGACTCTACGAGCGGAGGGCGGCCGGGCGGGCGGCAGAGAGCGCGTTTGCCGGTCGTCGCGACCTTCGTTCCCTGCGCCCTGCGAGCGGCGAGTGACTAAGGGCCGGTCGGGGAGACACACACACTCCCCACCCGCCCGCCCGCCCTGCCCCTGCTGCCCGTCCGCTTCTTTGCTCGCTCGCTTTACGCTACGCCCGGCGAGCAACGACGAGATTCACGCATTCCTCGTTGCTCTCCGCCCGCCCCGGCGTAAACACTCGCCGGCCGGCAGCGAGAACCAAACGCTCGCTCGGGAAGCCGCCGGGCGCTCGACTTTTCAAAAACCCGCCAGCGGCCGGCCGGCAGAAACGTTGGGAAGCGGAAAAAGGAGCAAAAAGACGGAGAAAGCGGAAATTATTGCAAGAAACCTTACGCTACGAAACATGCTGCGGAACGTGTGGGAACAAGAAAGAGATGTAGGTTGTTCTTGATGTCCATTGAAAAATGTTCGAAGTTCTTTCGGTTTCATACCAGGCTTCGAATTGTATTCGGAAAGGGAACGCACTTGTTAATGCCACTGGAAATGTCAATGGTCACATCCCCGTTGTCCTCATAGTTCTTCCTTGCTGCGAATTGCTCGTTCCGTTTGAGGTCAGGTACACCACACGTGTTTGATATCTGCTGGCAATGAGGAAAGCAGAAAGAGGACGTAGAGGAAATCAAGAAGCTGGAATTAGACCTCAAAGTTAACACCTAATCGAACATTCGATCGTTCTTTTCTCATCAGGACATCCGCCACGAAGTGGTCCTTGTTCTGGAACGAACCAATCGCTCCGGGATTCCACAACGACCAGCCGACTTCCTCTCGCTTGCCCTCGTCTCGCCTCATTTTCCGAAAAGTTCGGCGACAAGAGCGGCGGTTCGATCTGCTTTCTGAACTCCGTGGATTCGACAGTCGAATCGAAGATGCAGGGCCACTCGCATCATGCGGACGATCGCCGTGGGGCCCCGCAAGACGGCCGCTTCTCGAACGTGAGCCGCCCGCCTTCCGGCCGCTCACCTCCGCTTTCAGCAGCGCCTTCCGTCCCACCACAACCGGACGTTCGGCGGCCGTCAGTTCGGGCATCCCAGTGAGTTCTCACGACTGTCCGCCGTCTAACCGATCGCCCGTTCAGCCGCGTCCGTGAACACGAGCCTGATCGGAGTGCCGCCCCGTCCGAAGCGGCTGCCCGGCGGTCCGAACGGCGAGCGGCTGCCGCGCAACCCGACCGTTTCGATCGACTTCAAGAAGCGTGAGTCCTTCCTTCGGTTGGCCGTCCACTGCCGCCTGCAGTGCCCCTGCCGTTGGGCGACGTCTCGCTGGACCCCGAGCGGCCGTCCGGCACTCCCGCCCCGGCCGGCGCCTCCGCGGAGCTCGAGAACCCGGCGGCGCCCGGCCAGCACGGGATCCTCGCGGACAACGACCGCGTCTTCTTCCACTGCATCCGCTTCGTGGACAAGACGCGCGCCCTCCGCGACCACGACTACTCCTTCAACTACCGCGACGAGGAGGACCGGCTGGTTAAGGTCTCCGTGATCGTGGGCGACCACGACGACGACGAGGCCAGCACGCCCAAGTGAGCATCGAACAGCTCTCCCAACTATTCAACTACTGTTCCTTTGTTTCAGCCCGCTGGAAGGAGTGGTGCGGGCGGAAGAGCCGGCGGACGAGACCCACGGCCCGGGCATCTTCGACCCGCGCCTCGAAGCGGCCGCCCTCGAAGCGAAGCGGCAGGCGGCGGTCGACAAGCAGCGCGTTCTCGGCTGGCTGGGCGACATCGTGGCCGGCCCGTGGGACACCGTCAACCTGAAGGTGAGGGCAAGGAACGAAAGGCTCTAATGGACGGCCGCTTGCAGCGCATCCGCTTCCTGTGCGCCTCGCTGCAGATGTACGACACGGCCGAGGAGAACCGCTCGCCGGGCGAGGTGGCGCTGTTCGAGTTCTCGTTCCAGAACGGGATCATCGACACGTTCCACTCGTTCGTGCGCTCCACCAAGAAGCTGGCCGACGAGGACATGCACCGCCTGGCGCAGTTCGAGCAGCTGAACAAGCCGGACGCGCGGATGGCCAAGAGCGGGCCGCGCGCCGCCTCCGTCGCCTACGAGCTCTTCTGCCGCCTGCAGCCCGTGGAGGCGGCGGTGCGGCAGGGCGACCGGCGCGGCCTCTACGCGGCCGTCGGCTTCCGCGACCTCATGCGCTCCATCCTGCCGAACCTCGCGCCTCACACGGCCCAGCTGCAGTGGAGCCGCACCAACGAGCAGTGCCCGATCCTGGGCGGGCCGTGGGGCGCGCGCTGGATCCTCGTGCTGGACCACGAACTGCCGCTGGTGCTCGACGGCTTCGCGGAGATGATGGGCGTGCTGGAGGAGACGAACCAGAGTGAGTGGCCGTTGTCTCCTTCCTCCTTCACTCCTCTTTTAGTCAAAGTGAACACGGCCCGCGAGCGCTTCGTGCCCTTCTCGGCGTTCGTGGAGGCGCTCGCCGAGTTCCTGGACGTGCGGCCGGACGCCGAGCTCGTCGCCAAGGCGGGCCGCTTGGGGACGGCGGGCGGACGCGACTTCGACGAGCTGCCCGCCGCCCACCGCCGCTGCGCCTTCCACGAGGGCGTCGACTCGTTCTGCTGCGCCTTCAACGCGGTGCTCGGCATGTGCGCGGCGCTGGAGCGCTCTTTCCGCGCCCTCTCCCGCAACGAGATGATGCCCGCGCTGGAGGTGGCCGAGGAGCGGGCGCGCAGCCGCCAGAAACAGGAGTGATCCGCATTTTGTTTGTTGTTGTTAGGTGTGAATAAACTCTACATAGTTTTTTTCCTCTCTCGTGGCGTTCGCTTTCCCAACAATCCCTTCGCCTCCGCCCGTCTGCCCGCCCGTCCTCTCCGCTGCCCCCGACGGAACGCGAACCGCCCGACCGGCCGTCTTTTCTGCTCGCCGCGTGCGGAGATTCGCGTTCTTTTTTCCCGTTTTGCCCGCTCGAAATGACGATCGCCGTTGCCCTTCGTTTCGCGCCCGAACTCACGCCCGACGGCCCCGTGCGGGAGTTGCGGCAGACGTTGGCGCGCGTCCTCGTCGAGGCGGACGGCGGGACGATCGAACGCCTCCGGCGGCAAGTGGACGCGTGGATCCGCGCGCAGGAAGGTGAGTGGGCGACCGGCGGCGTTCATCCGCGCGTTTCCAGAAAGCGGCGAGACGGCGGGCGGCGGCGAGCTGCTCGTCAACGAGGTCCTCGTGCCGCTCTGCGCGACGCCCGCCGCCCACGCGTTGGCCGTCCGCGCGTGGGAGCGTCTGCTGGGCGCGCGGCTGGCGATCGACTGGCGGCAGGTGGTCGTGCCGCGCGTGCTGGACGCCGTGCGGGCCCTCTGCCGCCCATCCGAGCCGCTCGCCGTCCAGTCGGCCCTCGTGCGGCGGCTGCTGGCGGACGGCGTGTTCGCGACGCCCACCGAGCTGCTCGTCGCGTTCGTGGGCTTCCGGCCAGGCGAGACGCTGCGCCGCGATCCGCTGGCCTTCTTCTTGCCGCAGCCGCCTGCCGACCCGGAGGTTCGTCTCGCCTTCTCCCGCGTTCTCCCGCTCGTTGCAGATGTTCGAGACGCCGCGCTTCGTGCGCGAAGTGGCGGCCGTCTTCCGCGCGATCGGCGCCGACAAGACGGGCCACGCGGCGACGGTGTTGGCGCGTGCGTTGCGTCCGAAATTCCCGTGGATCCCGCGTCGCGTCGTCCGCTGCGTCCTCTTCGACCACGTGGATCGGGAGTTCGGCGGCGCGAAGCTGGAGGGCTGCCGGACGGCCGTCCGCCTGCTCGACGTCCTCCACGCCGACTTCTTCGCGCTGCAGGCGGCCGGGAAGACGCGCTGTGAGTTGCCGCCTGCCATCCACGAGCCGCCCGCTTGCAGACGACGACCGGCTCGCCTTCCTCTTCTTCCTGGACGAGATCGTGCGCCGCCAAGTCGACTCGCCCACCCTCGCCGCGTGCGGCCTTCGGGCGGACGGCGTGGCGGCGGTGCGTCCCCGCGCGAAGACCGTCCACTTCCTCTTGGTGCTGCTCGAGAGGACTCTCCTCTTTGTCAAGAAGCAGTTCGGAACGCCGGACGCGATCTGGTGCGTTCTCCTCCTTCTTTTTACTCTCCTTTGTTGAAGGCAGAAGGCAGCGGATCTCTTCGCCGAGTTCGAGACCACCGGCGACGCGACGAAAATGCGCTCGACGCGGCGAAACGCGGCCGCCGGGTGCGCGTTCGTCCGCCGCCTCTTCGCGACCGCCGAGCTGTTCGCGAACACGGAGGGCCGCCTGATCGACGACGACAAACTGCGCGAAGACTTCGTGAAGGCGGCCGTCGCGCTGGACGCCGCCTTCGAGCGGCTGGACGACGCGGCCGCTCGCTGCGACGAGTGGCTGGCGCGCGTGACGGGCGCCGAGTTCGTGCAGATCGCCCAACGCCGCCGCGCCCACTGCCGCTTCCCGCCGCAGCTGCTCCAGAGCGGTGAGTGCCGCCTTCTCTCCATTGATCCTCCTTCATTTGCAGAGAACTCTTCTCAATCCAAGTCGGAGGTGTTCCGCCGCTCGACCGCCGTCATCAACGACCATTTGACGCCCACGGACGTGAAGAAGACGGGCGCCTGGCGGCCGCCCAAAAGAAGTGAGTGCGCCCTTCGATCTCGCCCAATGCTTCCCCGTTTGCAGCGATGCGGAGGCCTTCTTCGCCGAGTTCAACGCCCTTCCGGACTTCGAGGCCGAGGACGTCGCCCGTCCGCGCGACTTCCCGCCGCCCACCCGAAAGCAGTTCGAATTTCCCCCTCCTCGCAAGGGATGAGGTCTCACTTCCAGCTTGCATTTGTTCTTTACTTATTTTTACGTGACACATAAACCAATTGAATCAACAGCCACAGTTTATTGCTCTTTCCGGTCAGGGGGCGATGAGGGCGGTCTCGGTGGAGCCCTTCTTCTTCGGAGTGCGACGGCCGAAGAACCCGCGGCGGCGGCGCTTCGAGACGTCCGCGTCGGAGGGGGCGCCGGGGGCCGGGCGATTCCTGCAGCTCGTCGCCTTCGGCTGCCGGTGGCGCGCGCTCGCCGAACGCTCGAATTCGCGGGCGGTGAGCAGCCGGTCGGGTTCGGGCGACACGGCGGCCTGAGGGAGGGTGGGCGGCTGCAAGCGGCGGGTGAGGGGACGGAGAAGGCGGCGGGACTCACGGCGGTCGTCTGCTGGTCGGAGGGCGACCGGTGGAAGCCGCTGCCCGGCGGTTGGGCGGCCGGCGCGCCCCCACCCGCCCGCCTCGCTCGATGCCGCAGTTGTAAGCGAACGCCGACGTCGTCCGTTTGCTCGGGCGGCGGCGGCGGGCGGCGGCACGTGTAGAACGCGAGCCCGCCGCAGCCGAGGACTCCGGCGAGCAGCGAGAGGCCCACCGGGACGGCGACCGCGACGATCACTATGTGCAGCATGAATTCCATGATGTACACCAGCGGTCCGCCCTCGTTCAGCGAGTCGTTTACGATCCGCATGAAGGTCGCGTCCAGCTGAAGATCAAATGGGGTATGAGAAGGAGCTGAAGCAATGGACTCACGAAGAAGACGCCGAGGCACGTCTCGTTGGGGAAGTTGAAGCGGAAGTGGACGGCGAGTCCTTTGTCGATCTCCGTGAAGTTCGGCTTGCAGTCCAGGTGGAAGACCGGAGCAAGGTGGTTCGGCCGGCCGAGCGAGATGTTCGTCCGCGTCACGTACAGGACGGCCGGCAGCTCCACGTTGTTTGTGCCCACTTCAAGCGAGGGTTGAGGGGTTTATCGGACGAGACTCACTCCGCGGCACGGAGATCTTCGCGTGCTTCTGCCGCGTCTCCAGCAGGAGTGGCAGAACGCACGTCCCGGTGGTCAGCAGGCCCCTGCAGAGGGCAGTGGAAGGAGAGCGAGAAGCACGAACCTTCCATAGAGCGAGTAGGCGGGCGAGTCATCGTCGTCCGAGGCGCCGTCCAGGACCCGCTCCAGCCACAGCGTCACGTGATCCTCGGAGACCCACGCCTCGAACTCCGTCCGCCAGCACGTGCCGAACACGTAGCTGAAAGACCGTCAAAAGAAAGAGGACGGGATGGACTTACTTGTGGGTGAAGGGCGTCGGGTCGAAGACGAGGCACTTCTGGAAGCTCTTTTCGTACACATTCCAGTACGGGGCATCATCGTCCTCCTCGCTCGTGTCCCCACAGCACGGCAGGACGAGCAGCCCGCAGAGGAGAGCGAAGCAGAGCGACCGCATCCCGGACGGCGGGGTGAACAAATTGGACGGGCGGAGGTGCTCGGACGAGTTTCTGCGCCTTCGAATTTGCATGGGAACAGAGATGCAAATTGGTTCGCCCTCCACCTTGCTATCCTTACAACATTCCCTTGATGACATCGTTCTTCCACGTATTTATTCGAACAGAATGGACGGAAGTTTCAGGAGTGGGCGGTGAACTCCGGCAGGGGCGGCTTCTCGTCGCCGTCGGGCGGGGCGGAGCTCTCGGGCAGCTCGGCGGGCGGGCGGATGGACGAGCGGAAGCACTCGCTCGGCTGCAGGGCGGAGGAGGGCTGCAAGAGGGGAGTGGGCGGGCGGAGGCGACTCACGAATTCGGTCGACCGCTGGGGCGCCCGTCCGCTCGGGTCGAAGCGGCCGCTCGCGTGCAGCCGGCGGAGGAGCGAGTCGTCCGTCCGCTCGCCCGGCGCCTCCCGCCGCGGCCGTCGCGTCCGCCGTCCCACGAGCACGCCGCCCGCCATGCCGCCGACGAGCAGCGGGCAGAGCGGCAGGAGCGCAAGGCCGACCGCCCACCCCCACGCGTCCATCACGAGGCGGGCGGGCGGCCGCTCGTTGAGGATCGCCGCCGTCGGGTGCACCTTGACGGCGTCCAGCTGAACGGGGAGGAGATCAACGAACGAGGGCGAACTCACCGCGAAGATGCGGAGCGGACTGCCGGCCGGGAACTGCAGCCGGAAGTGGAGGCGCCTCCCGTCCGCCCCCGCCGAGATGTCCGGCCGGCAGTCGAGGCGGTGGGCGAGCGAGTGATTGGCGGCCGCCGCGAGCCACACGCCCGACGCGTTCGCGTAGAGAAGGGCGGGCAGCTCCACGTTGTTTGTGCCCACTGCAAAGAAGGTTGACAAAGGAGGTGGAGCGGGACGAACTGCGGGGCACGGAGATCGTCGCCTTCTTCTGCCGCGTCTCCAGCAGCAGCGGCAGAACGCACGTCCCGGTCGTCAGGAGCGCTCTGCAGCGAGCGTTGGGAGGAGGGCGGAGGACACCCACCGCCCGTAGAACCGCCCGCCCCTCACGCGCTCCAGCCAGAAGGTCGCGTGCGGCCCGTCCGCCTCGACGTCGAACTCGCTGCGGGCGCACGCGAACACCAAGCTGCAGGCGGCTGAGCGGCGGCCGGACGGCGGACTCACTTCTTTTCGGCGCACGTCTCGGCCGGCGGAAAGCAGCGCCCGTCCGCCGTCCTTCCAGCGGCCGGAGCGACGAGCAGCAGCACCAAAAGGAGCGACCGCATTCCAGGCTGATCGGTGCAGGAATGACCGACGGGCGGGACGAAAAGTCGGTAGCCCGATGTGGGGCTCGAACCCACGACAGCCAGATTAAGAGTCTGGTGCTCTACCGACTGAGCTAACCGGGCACACTCCTCGTCCCGCTGGACGTCTTTTTGCGCCCGCCTGCTCGCCGCTCGCCCGCTTGCTCTTCGCTTCGTGCGGGGCGGCCGGGCGAGTGCTTTTTCTTCCCCTCGTTGGCTCGTTCGGCGGGGGGCTTTTTGCTTCCAGGCGGAAGGAGAGAACGTGAAATGAGCGCGAACATTTCATCGGTGATCTTTTCGGCAAGCAAGTGTGGGCAAACGTTCGCTAATGGGGGAGAACGGTCGAGTTTGGTACTTGCATTCCGTCAGAAACAAGTGGTTTCGTTCTTAAGTTCACACGACGAGAGAAACAACTTGGACGTGTTTATTCCCGCATTTCAAGGACGACGGCCGGAGGATCCTGCCGATCGGCTAGACGGCGGACGACGGCTCTTCCTCCTGCAAACGACGAGAAGAAGTGTGTGGACGGAAGAAACAACTCGCTTGTTTCGTCCGCTCGTCCGCCGACTTTCGCCGACACGCACGTCCGATGTCCACGATCATCACGACGAGGTCGACGACCGCCCTGCAAGCAGAAGAAGAAGTGAGAGGAGGTTGGAGGCGACTCACACGACTCCGAGCACGCCCACCACGCAGTAGATGACGGCGTGGAAGGTGGGGTCGTCCGATTGGATCGAATTCAACATCCTGGAGGCGACCGGCGGGCAGACGGGCAGCAACTCACTGCAAATGAGGAAGCAGCGAGGATTGCACCCGCTTTCTTCGAAACGATATGTAAAGTCCAAACCGATCAAATGGGCCTTTTGATCGCTCGAGTCCGCTCAACGCTTGGCTGTTCTCTGTGTTTGAGAGGAGGACGATCGGAAGTGCTTGTTCCGTCAGGTGTCTATGAACTCGATGATGTTGTTTTTCGCCAACGGTTCTTCACACTACGTTTATTTTCTGACCGAACGGAACGAGAGAAGGGGAGACACACGTGGAGGGAACGGGGCTAGGCGGTGAGCGGGAGCACGACGGCCGTGTTCTGGCCGTGGTCGCCGGCCTTGAACGCGCTCTTCGGGTTGGAAGCGTCCGGCTTGGCGGCGGCCATCAGGAACACGAGTTTGTCGACCTTCGGGGCGCCGTCCTGGCGCTGCACGTCGAACGTGAGCGTGTTGCCGGCCTCCACGAATGCGTACACGGGCGACACGCGGAAGCTGCAAGCAGGCGAGCAGTCAGAAGTTGATTTGAGTGGGCGCCCACTCACAGCTTGTTGTCGGAGCACTTGACCTTGACGGCCTGACGGTGAGTGCCCGGATTGTGCAGGTGGACCTGCTGGAAGCCGCCGGCCGACTCGAAGTGCAGCTGGCGGGGCTCGGCGCGGATTTGCGTCTGCTCGCGGGCTGAAAGGCGGGCGAGTGGGCGGTGGGCGGGCGGCGGACTCACTCGCTTCGGCCTCCTCGGCCGACGGCTTGCCCGCGTTCTGCAGCCGCGGGAGTGAGTGGAGGGCGGGGACGGGCACTCACCTGCCACTTCTCCTTCACGACCTCTTTGGCGGCCTGCGCCTTCGCGGCGACGTTGCCGACCGCCTCCTTCGCGTCCTCCTTCAGCGACGACGAGCGGCGGGAGGAGCGACGCGACGAGGAGCGGGCCGAACGGCGAGAAGAGCGGGCGGACTTCTTCTCCTGCAAGCGGGGAGGAGTGGGCGGAGGGGAGGGAGGACTCACCGCCGACTTCTTCGCGTCCTCCGCCTTCGACTTGACGCGCTCGGCCTTGGACTTGACGGCGCGCTTGGCGGAGCGGCCCTTCGACTTGGCCTTCTGCTTGGCGAACTCGGCGCCCTGCTTGGCCGACTCGCCCGCCTGGCTGACGGCGCGCTTGGCCGACCGCTTGGCCGACTTGGCGGACTTCACGGAGCGCTGCTTGGCGCGCCGCTCCTTGTTCCCGCACTGGACGAGGGCGCCGCCGGCAGCCGCGGCCACGAGCGGCCCGCCGAGCAGCAGACCCACGACTTCGAGCATCACGAGCGAGCGAGCGGACGGGACGACTGGCGGCGGGGAGGACGAACGCGAAAAGTGAGCTCGCTGGCCGCCGGGCGCCCGAAGTGGACCGAAATCCGCGGTGCACGAGCGGCGATGCAAATTCGGCCGATCGACGGGCGGGCGGCCGGCCGGCGTCCAGTTGCCCATTTGGAACACGAGCCGTCCGGTCGCCCCGATGCCCGCCAGCAAGCCGAAGACCGGCCGCAAGAAGGCGGTCGGCGGCAGTGAACGGCGCCCGGCTGCGAGCGACCGCCGAACGTCGGGGAGTGAGCGGCGGACGGTCACGAGTGAAGTGAGTGGCCGCCCGCTCCCGTCCACTTCCTCCTGCTGCTTGCAGTCGGCGGGGAAGGGCCGCTCCGCCCGCAAGCCGACCGCCCCGAAGCGCAGTCGGGCGAACGCCACCGAAGAGGAGAAGCCGACGGCTACGACGACCGAAGAGGCGCCCGCGCCGCCGCCCACTCGCCGCCGGACGCCCAAGAAGAAGCGCCCGCGTCAACGTGAGTCCCCCGGCCGCCCCTCCAAGCCGCCTTTCAGCCACCGGGCCCGAACTCGCGAAGGTGATCGCGACGATCCGCGAGAACCGCCGGCGGAAGGACGCGAAGCCGCCCGACGACGACCGCCCGCCCGCCACGTAAGTGGGCCGAAAGGAGCGGCCACTCGTCTGCTTGCAGCCCCGCCCAGACGCCGAGTGAGGGGACGCCCAAGAAAGCCACTCGCCGTCGCGCGGCCGCCCGTCCGAAGGCCGCCGCCTCGCCCCGCACGTACCTGAACGCGCCCGACGACGAGGAGACCTGCGAGGGGCAAGAGGCCGCCGAGCAGCCGGACGAGCGGCCGAAGGAGGCGGACGGCCCGCCCAGCGGCGAGTCCAGCGACGAGCGGGCGGCCTTCATGGTGGAGGCGTGCAGGAAGGGCGTCCGCGGAGTGGTCAAGGCGAGTGCCCCCTCTTTCTGTCCACTCCCCTCGTTCAGGAGTTCGCCCTCCACTTGAAGCCGCAGCCGAAGGAGCGCGTGGCGGCGGAGGCGTTCGAGCGGAACGAGCGGAAGAATCGGTTCGTCCCCTCCCTATCCGTCCACCCACTCCTCTCTGCTTCGGGTACGCGGACGTCGTCTGCCTCGACGAGACGCGCGTCGTGCTGCAGGGCCGGGCGGCGGGCGAGGACTACGTGCACGCGTCCTTCGTGACGCCGCATGGCCCCGAGCCGCAGCGTTTCATCGCCGCCCAGGGCCCCACCGCCGAGACGGTGGACGACTTCTTGGAGATGATCGTCCAGGCGAGTGCCCCCTCTCGCCTTTCGATTGACCGCTTGTTGCAGGAGAAGGCGGTCGTGGTCGTGATGCTGTGCGGGTGGGTGGAGGGCGGCGTGGAGAAGTGCGCGCCCTACTTCGCGCCCGCGAGCGGCGAGTGCTTCGAGACGGCCCGCCTCCGCGTGCGCACGCTCTCGGCCGAGCGGGCGGGCGTCGACTCGGCGACCATCAGCCAGCTGGAGGTGGGCGGCGCCGAGGGCCCGCCGGCGGTCGTCACGCACCTCCAGTGGCTCGATTGGCCCGACCACCTGGCGCCCGCCGATCCCCGCCCCGTCCTCCAGCTGCTGCGCCTCGCCAAGGAGAAGGCGGACGGCCGGCTAATCCTCGTCCACTGCTCGGCGGGTGAGTGGCGGTCGGACGGACTGATCGCAGTTCTTTCTTGCAGGAATCGGCCGCACGGGCACCTTCATCGCGTTGGACTTCGTGAACGCGCACCTCAAGGCGACCGGCTGCAAGACGACGATGCCCGAGGTGAGCGCCGTGTTTGTACGGGCCGTTCACTCCCCGCTCCCTGATCGTTGATTGCAGGCAGTGAAGGAGCTGCGCAAACAGCGCGCGTTCGCCGTCCAGTCCAGCCCGCAGTACCTCTTCCTGCACGTGGCGTTCGTGGAGCTGCTGCTCGCCGAGGGCGCCATCCGCGAGCGCTCGAAGGTCCACCGCGACTTCCAAGCCGACTTCGAGCGCTACCTCCGCCGCATGCTCGAGCGGGACCGGACGCGCGCCGCCGCCGCCAAGGCGCCCGAGAGCCTCCACACGGCCATCCCCACGCCGCCCGCCGCCTCGCCGCTCGCCGAGCAGCCCGCCGAGTCGCCCCCGCCGGCCACCGAGAGCCGCTCGCACAAAAAGACCGGCGACTCCTTCCGCACGGCCGTCTTCGCCCCGCGTGGCAACAGTGAACGCGAATAAACAGCGAGAGAGCTTCGAGTGAGGGAAAGAGGAAGCTAAAGGCAAAGAGGACATCGCGGAATTGCTGAGAAGTTCGTTCGAAAGTAATCGGCGTTGTGTCTGCTCTTTGATTGTTGTTGAATGCGAATAAACGTTAGTTGTCGTCGACAAGGGTTCTGCCACTTAATCAAGCAATCCCATTACGATCGATGGGGTCGTTTGGAAGTCGATGAGTGCTCAGATGCAAGACGATAGACCGGGAGCACAGTTCTCTCGGTCTTCGATCGGAATGTTCGCTCGTTCAGTCCTTCTGCTTGCCGTTCTTCTCTTCGTGGCCACGGCTCTTCCGTGGAAATGCCCGTGGTGGAAGGTGCCCGACGGGACGCCCACCAATTACACGTGCTACAGTGAGTAACCGGGCGATGTTCCTTTTTCTTTACTAGTGTTTCGTGTTCAGACAAGTGTGACTCCCACAACAAGTGCCCGAAAGGTCAAATTTGCAAGCCCTGCGAGCTGAAGGGCCTCCAGAAGCCGCCCAAACCCTGCTGCAAGGTGCCAAAGGTGCCGTGAGCAAGTCGACACCTCGCTTTTTCCTTGTCGACTAGCTGCAATGTTTGCACCGAATAAAAAGCAAACAGCGTTCGGAACGATTACGAAAGAGCAAAGCCCCCGGCTCGTTTTCAATCCAGTTTTCTTTTCTGCTGACGTGGATCCCCGATGCGAACAGTTCTTGGCTCATGCAAATGATGGCGATTCCATCCAGCAGTCAGTTGATTTCAGAACTCTCGATCAGTTCATTTCGCAGTCGTCGCCCACCCCGCCAGCCGCAATGGAGACGAACGAGGGCCCGTGGACGTCGCCGACCGAGGACGATGCGCTCCGGATGGCCCACGAGTTCGCCCTCCGCCTGCCGAACGAGCGGCCGGGCAACGAGCAGCACACGCGGACGCTGGAGTCGCTGCTCGACGGCGTGCGGGAGGCCGGACGCGCCCTCCGGCCGACGATCCACCGCGTTCTGCCGCCCGCCCGCGAGAAGACGGCCGCCGAGGGGACGCTCGCCGACTACGAGGCGGAGGTGAGCAGTCGGCCGTCCTGCTCGCCCACTCCTCCCGCTTGCAGGCGGCCGAACTGCAGAGCGCGATGGCCGTCTTCCGCGCCCAGCTGGAGCACGTGCGGGCGGAGAGCGCGCGCAATTTCCGCCGAGAGGTGAGTCCCCTTGATCGGCTCCGACCGCTTCGCTCGTTGCAGAAGGAACACCTCGCCGCGTGGCTGCAGCTGGAGGGCGAGCGGATGGCGTTGAACCGCAAGCGCCTCGCCGCCGTCCAGACCGCCGACCACGAGGAGATGCGCGACTTCCGCGACCGCATGACCGCCGCTTTCGACCGCTTCCGCCGTGACTCGCCGCTCCTCACGCGCCAGACCGCCCAGCCGCTTCTGGACGCCGTCTGCGCGCCGCCCGTCCGCAACGTCCGCTGGCGGCAGTTCGTGGAGGCCGAGGTGCACGAACTCGGCGCCCACTCGAAGCGCGCCCGCCGATCCCAAGGATGATCCCGCCTTTTGTTCACCAGAATAAACGCCGAGTTGTTGACGAGATCAAGAATAAAAAACCTTCATCTAGTTGTGTTCACTGTTGATGACATCAAGCGATCGTTACTTGGAAGGAAATGGAAAGAAGAACGAACCATGGCTTTTTTGCTTCGGTTGTTTCTTGCGGAAAGGTGCAATGTGCTCACGGTCAGACAACCCTTCGTTTTCCCACTCCCGGTCAAGGCAACCAACGGCCACAACCAGAGGTTTCGTGCTCTTTTTCACAACTCGCCTCAAACCAAATCGATTGATTGCTCCGCCTTAAACCACCTCAACTTCAGCCGAAGGAACGAGCACTGGCGAACTTTATTCAACACTCATCGCACAACAGAAGAAGAACAAAAAAAGGCGACCCGTTCACTCCCACTTTCCGTGCTCTTCGGCATCGCCGCCGGGCGAAAGCAAGTCGAGCAGGCGGGATTTGCGAGCCGGCGGGTGGAACTCGTTGAGCGGCACGTTCTCCTCGAATTTCTCGCCGATGAAGCAGCGCTGAAAGGACGGGCGGGTGAGTGGTGGAAGGGAGGGAGGACTCACAGCGATCAGCCCGAACATGAGGCCCGTGAAGGTGGCGAGCACGAGCAGCGAGAGGGCGGTGACCATGACCACCGACATCCAATTGCAGACCGCCCACTCGCGCGTCGGGCGCTTCGACGTGAAGCACTCGTGCACGTCTTCGCACAGCACCGAGCTGTACGCACAGCCCATCGACGAGAAGAAGTCCTCGAGCATGGCGGAAGGCGGGAGGTCGGCGGTCGTCGGGAACAAATGAACGCGGGCGGCCGAAAGAAAGGGGGGGCCGATCGTTTTGCATCAACGGAATGCAGATTTGTCTCAAAACTGTCGGAATCGGCAGAAAGACGAGCGCGTGTTCATTCCAACGGCCATCCATTCGAGCGAACAGCGGCGATCATGACGAAAGAGGGCGAGAAAGCGGTGAGTTCGCCCGGTGGAAGGATGCCCCACTAATCGACCGACGGCCGTTGCAGTTGGAGGAGAGCAAGAGCAAGAAGAAGAAGGACGAGAAGCCGCCGGTCGCCGTCACGCTTCGCGACCCGAAGGGCCCCGAGCCGGTCGGCCAGAAGAACTTCGCCGAGCGGCTCGCCGCGAAGGACCCGCCCACGAAGGACCTGCCCGTGCCCGCCGACACGCAGCCCTCCGTCGAGTCCAAGCCGCCCACCGACCTCTTCAGCGCGAAGCTCGGCGACCCGACGCCCCGCGAAGCGCCCAAAGAAAAGGTCCACCTCGCCTTCCCTCCCCTTACCGCCCTCATTGCTTTCAGCTGAACTTGAAGGCGTTGATCAAGGACCACCTGCTCGCGGGCGCCAAACGCATGGAGTACGCGCCCGCCCTTCTGCACCAGCTGCTCGACGCCGCCAAGGAGTCCTTCAAGAAGCAGCCCACGCTGGTCGAGGTGGCCGCCCCCGTCAACATCTGCGGCGACATCCACGGCCAGTTCACGGATCTGATGCGCATCTTTGCGGTCGGTCCTCCCCTCCCTCCATCCTCTCAAGTGGCCTCCTTTAGAGCTGCGGCCTCCCGTTTCGTTCCCGCTACTTGTTCCTCGGAGGTTTGTTATCTTCTTTTGACGACCACTCACTCGCCCCTCTCGTTGCAGACTACGTGGATCGGGGCCGCCACTCGCTGGAGGTGATCGTCCTGCTGCTCGCGTGCAAGGTCCAGTACCCGAACAGCATCTTCCTCCTGCGCGGCAACCACGAGCTGCCGCACATCAATCGGCAAGCTTCCATCCGCTCCGCCGTCCACTCCTCCCGTTTGCAGGGTCTACGGCTTCAACGCGGAGATCCGCACGCGCTACCGCGAGGTGGAGCAGGCCAACCCTCTACCAACACTTCAACGACGTGTTCGCCGAGATGCCGCTGGCGGCCATCGTCGCGGGCCGCATCCTCTGCATGCACGGCGGCCTCAGCCCGGAGCTGAACTCGCTGGACGACATCCGCCGCATCCAGCGCCCGCTCGCCTCGCTGAAGGGCCTCGCGCAGGACCTTCTGTGGGCCGATCCCGAGGTCGGCGTCAAGGGCTTCCAGGCCAACAAGCTGCGCGCCACGTCGCACGTGTTCGGCGAGGACGCCGTCCGGCAGAAGCTCAAACAACTCGGCATCGACATGATCATTCGGGCGCATCAGGCGAGTTCCTCGGCCACTTCTTTCGTCCTCTCACTCGCTCCCGTTCAGGTGGTGGAGTTCGGCTACGCGTTCTTCGCCTCGCGCCGTCTGATCACCATCTTCTCCGCCGCCCGCTACCACGACGACCTCTGCAACTACGCGGCCGTCGTGCAGGTGGACGAGCGGCTCGAGGTCTCCTTTGTGCAGCTCAAACCCGTCGAATTTGAGAAAAACAAGGCAAGTTCTGCATAGCAGCGGAAAACGAAACGGAAACGGAAAGTGCGTGAGAAGGGTGCACACGTTGCGCACAATCCTATACCTTCCAGTTCCCTTTCCGTTCCGTTTTCCGGTGCTATGTAGCGATTCTTTTAGGCCGACAAAATAGCCCGCACGCAGGACGTGGAGGAGGGCGAGGAGTGAAGGAAGGATCTCTCGTGTCTTGCGGTCTTCGAGCGGGAATAAACACGACTTCGTTTCGTTTCAATCGGCACACTCTTGCTTCCATTCAATCCATTTATTGAACCAACCGTTAGAATTGACCAACAACCAAGAGAATACAAAAACCGTTAGAAGAATAGAGACTCGGAGAGGTCCAATCAGTGCGGGAACATCGGCGGCGGGCGGCTCATCTGCTGCTCCAACGAGACGAAGAGCGACGGCGGGCGCTGGATCGCCTTCACCTGAAAGCAGGAGAGGAGTCAGTGGGGAAGTGGGAGGAGGAGGGAACTCACCGATCCGCTGCCCAGCGCGCCCTTGTTGAACGGCCGGTGGGAAGAGCGCATGCCCTTGTGCACCTGCTCCCAACAGACGTCGCAGTAGTACGAGAGGCACGAAACGGCGCCGCAGAAGTAGCGCGCCTTCTGGTGGACGACCAGGCGCGAGAAGCAGTGGTCGCAGTAGTTGTCGTAGACGAACGGCTTGATCTCGTAGGTCTTGGTCTCGCCGTTGGCCTCCATTTGGACCATCTTGTGGCGCATGGCGCGCGTGTAGCCGGTGCTCCCCGAGAAGAAGACGCGCGCCGTGCCGCGCGGGTACAACTGCTCGGGGTCCAGGTCCACGGACACGCCCGCCACGTCGCCGAACTGCGCGAAGGCGGCGGCCAGTTCGCAGGCGCGCGTGGTGCGCGCGATGCCGCCCAGGAAGACGGTGTAGCGGAGGTCCACCGCCCGCTGCGGGTTCGGCACGTACTTGGAGTCGAGCACGTCGAACGGGCGCACTTGGACCTGCAACGAGAACAAGTGGTTAGTTTTCGCTCCCTTCCGTCCGCCCACTCACCTTCACCATGCGGTTGCCGGCCCACAGGTCGGCGAAGAAGCCGCCGGCCGTGGTCTCCAAGGCGCCGAGCATGCGCTCCACGTCCACCGCCTTCTCGAACACCAGGAAGCAGTAGCAGCGGGATTGGAACGAGGCTGCAAGGGGGAGTGGATGAACGGGACGTAGGCGGGCGGAACTCACTGCTTTGGGACGGGCGGAAGATGGAGAAGCTGCCGAACGGTCCGAAGACGCGCACCAGCTCCTCGTCGAGCACTTGGAGCGGCAGGCCGCCCACGAACACCTTGCGCGACCACATCGGCTTGCGCGGCTCCTCCTCCAGAACGACGGCCGGGGCGGGAATGCTGAAACGGAGGGAACGATGAGGTCAGCGGGAGGAGGGGACGGGCGGGGACTCACATTTTGCCGAGTTTGCCGCCCAGAACGGCGGCGTCCATCTCGTCGCGGCCGTTCACGTACTTCGGCGGCACCGTCGAGCACAGAGCGGGCATTTCGGAGCGGAGCGGAAGGAGCGGGAGCGAAAAAGCGGGCAACTGGTCGCAGCGGGGGCACGAGCAGAAAGTGAGGAGCGGGCGGCCGCGTGGGAAAAGTCGACCTCCGGCGGCCCGCCGCGAATCTTCCGGAATTCCCGCGGGGACCAAACGCCGCGCGCTTTCAAGCGGCAATTTCCGCTCGGGGTCACGCGGCCGGCGCGCCAATCAGCGATCTCGCCGATTCGCCCTGTTCTTTTCGATTCTCGCGCACGGGCGGCGTTCCGGAACGTTCCGCCCAATCGAACAGTCCAGACGACGAGTTTATTCGAAGGTCAGTCGAGACGAAACTTCGAGAATCCACCACTTTTTTCACTTCGAGGCGTTGCGGCGCGCGAGGACGTTCTTCAATTCGGAGATGACGGCCGATTTGGTCAACGAGGTGTCCGAACGCTGCGAACGGACGCTGGGACGAGCGGAGACCTCCGGCTTGGGCTTGGCGGCCAGTTGTTGGTGAGTGGCCTGAACGAGGAGGAATCAAGAGGGAACGGAGAGAAGGTCGAACCGTGAAGATCCGCCCAAACGTGGCGATTTGACCCAAAATGGTACTCGGCTTCCGCTCCTTCTCGTCGAACTTGAGCGAGAGGGCGGCCTCCAGCTGGCGGATCGCGTCCTCGGCCGCTTCCTTCTTCTGAACGAGCGATTGATGGGCAGAAGGAAAACACTCGCCTTCAAGAGAGCGTCCAGCTGCTTGCGGGCGGCGGGGAGGAAGGCGAGCAGCCGCTCGTCCAGCCGGTCGGCGGGCGTCTGCTTGCGGAACGCGAGGGCGAACGCCTCCACCTGCCGCACGGCCGCTTGCTGCTCGTCGACCGCCGCCCGCAGTTCGGCAACGTCCAACTGGCGGGCGGCCTCCACGTGGACGAAGTCGGCGGCCGGGAAGTCGCCGAAGCGGTCGCCCGTCTGCTCGTGGAAGAGGCGGATCGTGTGTTCGAGGAGCGTCTTCTCGTTCGCCCTGTCCTTCACCTCGTGCAGGAGGAGTAGCGCTTGGGGCGCGAGAGCGTAGAAGGGCCGCGCGCGGACGCCCCACGCGTTCACGATCGCCAGCGCGCAGGCGAGGAAGCGGGCGAACGCCTCCGAGCGGCCGACCTCCGCGCACGCCGCCGCGAGGACGTCCAGCTGGCCGCCGAGCCGCTCGCAGTCGGTCGCCAGTTCGCCCATGAGCGCGAAGACCGCCAGCCGGCCGTCCAAGTCCTCGAACTTCGCGAGGCCGAAGAGGAGCTGGAAGCAAAGAGAATGAAGGAGAAGACGACGAGAACTCACTTGTTCTCCGGCGGACGCCCGCTTCACGCGCTCGGGCTCGACCTTCCGGAAGGCGGCGAGGACGGTGGGTTCGGGCAGCTTCGCGCGAACGTCCGCTGCCACCGCCGACGGCACGCCCGTCGAGTCGGCGGCGAGGAGAGCGTCGAGGAAGCGGTCGACGTTGCCCACCCGTTTACAGAAGATTTCTGCAATCTTTTAAGTAGGCGAGTAGTGGGGGCGCCGCTCACCCCACATCTGCAGCGTCTTGTGGTCCTCGAGCACGAGGATCTCGAACGGGCGGCCGAACTGACGGACGGGCCGTCCGTGGGGCGTGTTCGGTTGGCGGGCGAAGTGGGCGGCGAGCTCCCGAATGCCGCCGCCGTCGATCGCCGCTTCGAAGTCCTGCGTGCGCGTCCACACCGACTCCTTGGCGATGTTGTTGGGCGGGATTTGAACGAAAGGAATGAACACGCGGGCGTTCAGTCCGTCCACTCACCTCCAGCTCGACGATGCCGAGGATCGCGCGGAGTCCCTCGACAACCGGCTGCACCTCCTTCGGTTTCAAGTGCGACGGAAAGGCGGCCAACTCGCGGGTCGACTGAACGACAATCTTGCCGCCGTTCGCGCGCAACGAAGCGGCCGAAGGCGGCGGAGGCGGGGGCGGCGGCGGGAGGCCCTTCGGCGGTCCGGGCGGCGGTTCGGAGATCGAACGAACCGGGCAGGCGGGCACGACGGGCGCAGGCACCTCGGGCGAGGGAACGACAAGCGGGGGCTCTGCAATCCACTCGTTAGTGCTCAAAACTTCTTACCGCTGCCCACCGGCTTGCAGTTGGCGGATGAATTCGCGGGTGCCGCAGCGACTGCGGGCGCGGGAACGACCGCGGGGGCGCAGCGGGACGGCGGGCAGCGGCGCGAGGGTCACTTCCTCCGCCTTCTGCTCGTCAGTCCGCTCTTCGATCGAACGCGTGTTGCCCGTGCGGACCGTGTAGAAGGTCTCGTCGTCGGACACACTCCGCTCGCGAGCTGGAAGCAGGTGGATGATCGGAGCGAAAGGGGGTACCCGCCAGTCTTCAGGTCGACGGCCCGAACAGACGACGCGGAAGCCGCCGCCTTTTTCGTCCGCTTCCGAGCCAAACGCGCGAAGAAGCCCATCGAAAGGAGAGAGGAGTCGACCGACCAGTCAGCAGGAGGGGCGAGTGGGCGAATTGGATGAAAGCGGGGTGGACTCGCGCGATTGTTTGCCCGAAATTTGCGTGATCGATTCAAACAGCTTGTTGTTCGTCCTACCGTCTTGTTGCCGGCATCCACTCATTTCTTCCACTTCCGTTCGGAGCAGTCGGGATGGGCGAACCGACGACCCAAACCGCCCAGCCGACGGAGCCGAAGGAGCGGACCGCCCAGTCGGAGGGCATCCCGCAGAAGCCGACGGAGACCGATCCCTGCAAGTCCCTCGCCTCCTCCTCTCTCACCTTCTTGCAGCCGTCCTCACGACGACCACCAACAAAGCGGAGTCGCCGCACGCCCGCAGCGATGCGAGTCGCAAGAAGTTGGCGCACATTCTGAGTCTCCAGCGCCGTCGAGCGGCCGCCCGCAATCCGCAGCAGACGGCGGCCGGCGAGTCGCCCGAAGGGAAGCCGCCCACCAACCGCACGTTCCCCCGACCTCGTCCACGTGGTCGCTGAAGAAGCCGGCCAGTAAGTCCTCACGCCTCCTCCATCCACTCGCTCGCTTGCGTGCAGAAGAGTCCTCGTCCTCCTCGCCGAAAAAGAAGGCCGCCGCCGCCCCGAACGCCGCCGAACCGCCGCCCTCGCCTGCGGCCGTCCTGCCGACGAAGATGCCCGGCGACTCGACCAAGAATGCGGCGAGTGTCTTCTTTGCGCTGCCCTTCACCCACTCCCTTCTTTCAGCAGCCGCTCCGGCAGATGATCTCCGTGGAGAAGCCGCTCACGCTGCCCGAGGACGAGAAGCAGGCGGGCCCCGAGCGGGTCGGTCTGGCTGCTCACGTGCGTCCCGCCCACTCCCTTCTTCCCACCACCACTCGCTTTCAGCCGCCCACCGCCGCCAAGATCGACCACAAGCAGCTGGAGCGGGAGATGCGGCGCCGGAATCGACGACACGCGTGCTGGTCGACCGTCTGCTGCTTCGTGACCATCGGCCTCGTGTTCGCGGCGAGCGGAGTGACCGTCGCGGGTGAGCGGAAGGAAAAGAAGGCGAGTGGTGAGTGGGCGGATTGCAGGCGGCTACTTCGCCCTCAACCGCTTCCTGATGCTCGTCACCGAGCGGGCGGCGCTGCTCACGGTCCGCGAGGAGTGGACGATGGACGCCGCCGAGTGCTTCCGAACGATCGGCCGTCCGTTCATCCGCAAGCAGGCGGGTCCCCCGTCCACTCTTCGTCCATCCACTCGTGCTTGCAGATCGCGTCCTCCCTCTCGCTTCTCGGCCGCTGCACTCCACCGCAGGGACTCGTGGACGGGCGGTCGACCGACTGGAAGTGCGCGGGCGGCAACGGCACGCTGCCCGTCTGTCCGCAGGGCGTCGTTCGGGACCTCAAAGCGGGCGGCCTCTACGTGTTCCCCGACCGAAAGCAGTTCTTCCACGAATAAACACGCAGACATCGTTCTTCGAGTTTCATTGCATAGGCGGCCCGTCCGTGAACGTAGAGGTGGAGGTAGATCTCGCGGATCGACTGTTCCGCTTCCGCCTCGGCCTCCTTTGCGCGTGTTCGCGGCGGGCGTGCGCGCCATCGGCGTGGACGGGAGGGCGGGCGGCTGACCGGACCCCATCGCAGAACTCGAGCAAATGAGACGTCGATTTCATTCGGTGGAAAGAGTGAGCCGAATGGAAAGCAGATTGTTTATTTCTCTTCTCGTGTTCACTGGGCGCTCTCCAGCTTCAACTGCGCGCCTTGCCGACCGCTCTTGCTCCCCTTGCGGCCGCTCTTCCGACTGGCGCTCCCGTCTTCCAGCAGGGCGAGGCGGATCTTCTGCAAACGGTGTGAGGTGAGAAGGAGGAAGCCGCCTGATGATTCGAACCTTGATGCAGAGGACAAAGTTGCGGCTGGAGCGGTCGACAAAGCCCTGGTCGGCGGCGAAGTTGAGGACCGTCTCGAGCACCGTGCAGAACACCTGCTTGTTGCGCATCACGCCGTAGCGGTAGCTGCAGCGGGGAAGGGGGTGAGAGGAAGGAAACCTCCAGTGGAGACTTGCCGGCGGACGGTGGAGCACGCGGCGACGATGGAGAGCGTGCGGCGGTCGCGCAGCTGGCGGCAGAGCATCGAGGCGACCACGAAGGCGCCCGTGCGGCGGACGCCCGACGTGCCGTGGACGAGCACGTGGACGTCCGCCTTCTCGTCGGCCATCCGCAGCGAGTGCTCCAGCGCCCACAGCGAGCGCAGGAGGGCGAGCAGCTGGCGCGGGTCGGGCTGCCGGCCGAGCGCCCAGCGCGGGAAGTGCAGGACGTGGAGGATGCGCTCCCGGTCCTCGCCGCGCGCCTCGCCGTTCGTCAGCCGCAGCTCGTAGACGTCCACCGGCCCGTCCGGCCGCATCACGAACGTCTTCATCGTGAACTTTTTGCACTGGACGGAAGGGGGATCAGTGGTGAGATGTTGCAATGGACTGCCGGCTCACCTTGATCTTCTTGCCGGCCTTCCGCTCGAAGTACTTGTGGCACTCCTT
Source organism: Aphelenchoides fujianensis (assembly GCA_024699865.1). Lineage (NCBI taxonomy): Eukaryota > Metazoa > Nematoda > Chromadorea > Rhabditida > Aphelenchoididae > Aphelenchoides > Aphelenchoides fujianensis. The sequence goes on along the minus strand of JAMPIO010000057.1, from coordinate 26,930 downwards.
CTCGTCGGCCAGCGGCAGCAGACACACGACGATCTGCACGCGCAGCTGCCACAGCATTCGGAACCACTCGTGCAGCGTGCCGGCGGTCGGGGCCTGGGCGAGCACGTAGTTGCCGTAGCGGGACTTGAGGCGCGTCGCGTGGATGTAGGCGGCGTCGTCCTTCTGCTGCCGCTCCAGCACCACGGCGCCTTCGTTGAAGAGCAGCACGTTCGAGAAGCGGTTCTTCTGCAACGAGCGGGAGGAGTGGGGAAGGGAACCAACCAGCCGGCTTACCGTCGGGTTGCGCATGAAGTAGGAGACGTGGCGCTCCTTCTTGCGCAGCGCGTCGTGGTCGGCCAGCATGCGCGCCTTGCCGCCGGAGGTCATCGCGGCGATGAAGTCGGCCGCGTCCTCGGCCTCGATCTTCTGCAGCGACTCGCGCGCGTCCGACTGGCAGTTCGGCGAGACGGCCGACATCTCGCGGGCGAGCGGGTGGACGGAAGGAAGGCTGGAGGAACGAGTGAGCGATCTGCCGGCGCGTTCTCGGACCTCGACTTCCGGATGCAAATTTGGTCGATTGTTTGCAAGAGCGGGCGTTCATTTCGCTCACTCGCCCGCATTCTCACTTCAACCAGCCGGTCCGCGCGATGCCGCTCGTGTTCGCTCTCTGTAGCCTGCTGCTCGCCGTCCTCCTGCTCGCCGGCTGCTCGAAGAAGAAGAAGAGCGGACAGCCGAAGGGGGCGGCCGTCGCGGTGCCCGCCCGCTTGCCGCCCGCGCCCGGCGGTCCGCTCGTCCAGACGGGCGGCGTGCCCGCGCCCCCCGCTGAAGGCGCGATCCCGCCGACGCCCGTGGATCGCCCGAAGTCGGAGGTGAGCGCCGACCTGCCGGACTCCGCGAATCCCGTGAGTCCCGCCCTCCACCCGCCCGTCCACTCCTCCCGCAGAACACGAAGAAGCGGAGCGGCGAGGACTCGTTCGCCGCCCACAAGCCCGTCGGCCGCGAAGCCAAGCGGGCCGAAGAGGTGAGTCCTCCCCCACTCCCCTCTTCCACCCGCCCGCCCGCTCAGATCAAAGCCGGCGACAAGGTGGACCGAAAGCGCGACGACTACAAAACGCTCAACCGCCTCGCGATGCCCTCCAGCGACTTCGACCACACGCTCTCCCTCGGCCAGCCCGCCGCCGCGAAGAAGTGACTGTTGTGGGCATGAGGGCAATAAACTTCCTTTTGTCAGAGAGTGCTGGTCGGTGGAGCATCGTGAATCTTTTCTGTTCGGTCGGAAGCTCGCAAATAAAAACGTACTTCAGCAATCCGTCATCCGCTTCGTCCTCCCGACTAATTCGAAGCAACGGTCGTCGGTCGGACGAGCGGGTGCTCCTTTCGCTCTTTCGTGTTCCGCCATGCGGGACGAGCCCGCCCACGTGCTCTTCTTTAGCGAGGACCGCGCGGCGGGCGGCGTTGTAACGGCCGGGATGCGTCTCACGAACACGACGGACAAGCGGCACGCGTTCAAGGCGAGTGCGCGAGAAGAGAATTCAACATACAGTTGATCTCCGCTGCAGATGAAGTGCAGGAACAACGAGGCCTTCCGCGTGCGCTTTCCCGCCCGCTTCAGGTGCGCCCACTGCAGAACCCCGAGCGCAACTACTTTGCCCTCTACCACCTGCCGGCCGCGGAGGACGGCGAAAAGACGGCGCGCGCTTTCTGGACGCCCAACGCGCGGCCCGAGGGCGTCAAGCGGCTCGCCGCCTGCCTGGAGTAGGCCGACGGGAAAGCGTGGAACCGCGAAACGCCCAAAAAGTAGAAGTGATCGAGATCTTTCGGATAAATACAGCAGTTTAAAAGGAATTGTTTATTCAGACAAACGCAAACAATCACTCGGGCGGGGCGGCTATCCCCGCAGTTTGGGGCCGCTCGCGGAGAAACGAGGCAACCGTCGCGAATTCCTGCTTCTGCAGGTTGAAGAAGACTTGCTTGAACGGCTGCGCGATGCAGCAGCAGGCCCATGTGTTCGCGAAGTTCGTGACGGGCAGGCTTCGATACTCCTCGTTCGCCATGAGGCCCGCGCAGTAGCAGCCGTCCGCCGCCACCGCCCAGTTGACGCGGTCGGGCAGGTTGGAGTCGGAGGACGAGAAGATCGCGGGCTGCTCCAGCTTCGCGCAAAGACGGTGGATGACGAGGGGATTGAAGCCGTAGTCATCTTGTAGGCCCGCCACCTGCTCCATCAGATGCTGTCCTCGCCAATAGGCGTCTGCAAGAACGGAAGACGTCATTGACAAGAAGTGGACGCTCACTGATGTCGAACGGATTTTTCTGTTGGGTCCCCTCCACATACAATCGCGAAACGAGGAGGCAGAAGATGGGCGAGCGCAAGTCCAGCAGCGTGGCGTTCAGAGTGGGCTTTCCGGGGTCGTCGTGCATGTGCCGAACGTTGCAGCGATCGTATTCCTGCGGACGAGGGGTAGACAGAAAGGAGACGGCGGAGAACTCACGTCATAAAAGTAGTGGAGGCGGTGCGGATCGAACGGGCCCACCGCTTTGCGGGTCTTCCGGGTGGCTTCTCGGGCTCGTCGTTCCTTCCGTCCGTCTTCTCTTTCCGCTTTGGAGTCGGGCGGGAGACTCGGCTGCTGCTGCGGCTTCTCGTCGAATTGCAGGAGGATCGCGCAGAAGAGGAGGGCGCTGGCGGCCGAAAGCAGGAGAAAGACGAGCAGACGGCGATTCATTCCGACCGCTTTGCTCGCAGGAAACGAAGTGGAAATGGACCGAATGGAAGGCGAGCCGTCTGGATGTCGCCTGCCGGTTGCGCAGTGGAGCAATGATGCAAATTCGATGGTGGACGCAACTCGCTTGCTGATGGCGTTCTGCGTTCCGCAAAACAACGAGCATTACGCGGATGTCTCGATGCAAATTCCGCTCGACCTGGCGGGTATAAAAGCCGGCCGTCGAACCGGAGAGGACGCTTTCGGTTCTCCGATTTCTCTCCGCTTCCACCCCCGCTCCCCCCCGCTCTCCGTGTGCAATGGCCGCCCTCGCCGTCGACCCGCCCGCGTGCCAGGTGCCGGCCGCCGGCGGCACGTCCACGCACCAGCTGAACAACACGGGCGCGTCCCGGCTGGCGTTCAAGGTTCGTCCTCCCTTCCATCTCTTCTGCCCACTCATCCGCCCGCTCGTTGCAGGTCAAGTCGTCGAACAACAACGAGTACCGCCTGAAGCCCGTGTTCGGCTTCGTGGAGCCCGGCGCCTCGACCCCGCTGGAGATCACGCGCACGAACGGCGCCCCCAAGGAGGACAAGATGGTGATCCAGTTCGCCGAGGTGCCCGCCGACGCCACCGACGCGCAGGCGCCCTTCAAGGCGGGACCGCCCGCCGGCGAGGTCGTCCTGCCCGTGACCGCCGCCTAGACAAGGATCCCACCTTCCTTCCCCCCTTGTTCCCCTCGTTCGTACGAATAAATGCTCCTCTGGGCACTTCCTTGGCTTCGTTCTGCGGTCGTTAACACGGGGATTTGGGGGTGAAACAATGAACGGGCACCACTCTTCTTCCTCCTAAGGTCTCGTGTTGAACACCCGACCTTCCCAAACGTCGTGATCGATTAGCGAGTGGCGGTCGCGGGAACTCGAGCGAACATTCTTTCGGTCAAACGTGATTCATTTCGTTCGCCGCTCCTTTGATGTGCACGTGTGTCGTCTCGCGGTCGACCTGTCGGTGGAAAATCGACGATTTCGCCGTTCGTCTTCGGAAATCGCAGCCGGGGGACAACTGGACGAGCGATCTGTTCGAATTGAAGGCGAATGGCCGCTCCGTCCCTTTCTTCCTCGTTTTCTTCCCACTCGACCGCGTGGGGAAGGGCGGAAAGCGGAGCGTTTTTCTGCTCTCCTTCCTCGACGCCGAAGATCCGCCGTTCCGCGCGATGGAGTGCGAGGCGTGGATCGAAGGACCGGACGGAAGCAAGAGCGACGTCAAGAGTACGTCAACGAGAAGCAAAAAGGCCGATCCCTCGGATTTCAGCAACGACGCTCTTGTTCGTTCCCCCCAAGAACGTCGGATGGCCGCACTTCCTTGCGAAAGCCGAGCTGGAGCGTTTCGCCGCTCAAGACGGTCTCGTCTTCCTCTGCTGTTCGTTGCCCCACGCGGTCAAGCTAAAGAAGACGACGAGCAACCGGCCGCCGTTGGAATCCCGCTGGAAACTCGACGAGTTCGGCCGGGCGAACGGTCGAGCGGGCGGTCGATCGGACGAGGTCGAGTGGAAGAGTCCGGAGTTCGGCGATTCGAAGGAAGAAAACGGGAGTTTCTTCCTCTCCGTTTACCCGAACGGTCCCTCCGAAAAGACGGCCGGTTGGACGGGAGTTTTCATCAATCGAATGGTCGAACAAGTAAGCAGATTGCCAACCGTCCAGTACACGATTTGGATCGAAAACGAGCGGGACGAGCGGAAGCAGAAGTCCGGTAACCCGCCTTCCTCCCGTTCACTCGGTTGTTCTCGCTCGTTTGCAGTCGGGATCACGAACTTCGCGGGCGGAAGAGGCCGCGGATGGTCGAAATTCGCCCGTTTTGACGACTTCCGCACCTTCGCCGCCGACGGGTCGCTTTTCGTTTGTGCGCAGGTCCGTCGGATGGAGGACGTGGTGCCCGTCTTGCCCGCCGACCTCCTCCGCGAGCTCCAAACAGCCGCCGATCAACCGGGCGAGAACAAAGTGAAGATCAAAGCAGACGAGCGGACATTTTGGGTGGGCAATCCACAAGAGTTTTCCTCCTGGTTTAAGTTGGTTGCTTGCAGGTATCCAAGGACATCCTTTGTGTTCACTCGGAGGTCTTCCGGCGGATGTTCGCCCACGACACGGCGGAGAGCCGAACGAATCGCGTGGAACTGAAGCGCGTGAAGCCGGCGATCGTCGAGGCGATGCTCCGCTTCCTGTACTTCGGAAAGGCCGCCTTTGTGCCCGAACTGGCCGTGGACCTGTTCGTGGTGGCCGACCGGTACAACTTGCGGCTGTTGGAGGCAATCCACCTTTTTTCTTCCACCAACAACCGTCGATTGCAGCACACGTGCATCCGCTCGCTCCTCCGATCGCTGAGCTTCGCGACGGTCCTCGACTGCTTGCAGCTCGCCGTCACGTACGAAAAACAGCTGGCCGCCTTCCGCGAGCGCGTCCTCGAGTTCGCGGCCGAAAACTTCGAGGAGCTGAAGCGAGTGGTCGGTTGGGAGGAATTTGTGATGGAAAATCCTCGAATTTTGTTTGAAATCGTTGATCGTTTGAGAAAGAAATAGATTTATGGGGAGAACCCCTCGTATTTACAACCAATTCGAAGCACGCGCTTCACAACTGCCCGTTCTGCTCGTGGAAGTCCACGGAAAGACTGTTGATGCAATAGCGTTCCTGGGAAGTGGAGTGCTTGTCCTCGAACACGTGCCCCAAGTGGGCGAGGCACTGCAACAGCGAGGAGATAAGCGGGCTGGAGGAGTGCACTCACCACTTTGCAGCGGACTTCCGTTCGGTTCAACCCGAACGAGGTGTCCGGCCGTCGCTCCACGTTCAGGTCCCGCCCGACGGATTGGCTGAACGACGGCCATCCGTGCTCACAACTATATTTCGCATCGGAGCTGAAAAGAAAGGAAGATTGATGGTTGCGGGTGTAAAGACGGGGGTAGACAGCGAGTTCACGTGTTCCACGAAAAGGAACACGTGGACATCAGGTGGAAAGAAAGAACTCACACAAAGAGGTCGGAAGCACAGCACACGCACGTGTAGCGTCCCGGCTTGAAGTTCTTCGTGTGCGGGCCCGAGTGGGCGGGCTCCGTGCCGGACATGCGGGCCACGTAAAACTCGTCGTCCGTGAGCACGGCCTTCCACTCGTCCGCCGGGATCGCCTCCGCACTGCCGAACTTGTCGAGCAATTCGCGGAAGAAACGCCGCTTGGCCTCCGCGACGTCCAGCTTCTCCACGTTGTCGATGAGGACCATTTCGAGTGGCTGGAAGCAACGAACGAGTGAATGCGGGCGGCGGTCCACGTGAACGCGGGGGGCGACCGCCGAAAAGTGATGCAATCGACGAGAAAAAACCCGAAGGAGCGAAAAACTAGTGGAATTTATTGCACTACGAACCGAAAAAGAAGAAACGAGTGACGGCTGGAGGAGAAAAGCGGATCCAGAGATCTCGTTCCAGCGGCGAGAAGAAGCGGGCGGGCGGTCAGCCGCCACGCCGCCGAACGCGCGGAGATCGCCGCCGGGTGCCCGTTCCGAGAACCCCGCCGTCGAGAATCCGGTTGGCAACGAGGAGAAAAAGAAGACCCCGTCCACCCATCTTGAGGGTTCAAAGAAAATATTTGCTCAGACGAGTGAAATCAACAGCAAAAAGTGGGTAAACAGAATGAAGAACGAAATTTCAACCACTTTGAGTACTTTCACGAACACACTCGGACTGGCGACAACAAACCGCCCTCCCAATGCCGACCACTCATTCAAAGAATCTCGCCTTCGTCGTCCAGCCGGTTGCATCAGATTAAACGCGCCCGCCCCGCCCGCTTTTATTTCCGACGACCGCCGGCGGGAAACACGCGGTTTGCACTTTGTGGTGCGAAGAGGCGACGAGAAAGTGATCGATAGCGGCGAGTTCCCCGACGGAAACCCCCGCCTCCACAGAAATGATGCAATCCAAACGAAATGCGGGCCATCGTTTGTCATCAACCGAATAGAAAGCACATCTTTTGCCGAACACCGGTACATGTGCAAAGCACGCCTGTTCACCCTTTGAGTTGGTTGTGAGTAGAAGATGGAAAGCAGCAAGTTCGAAACGAAAAGAACTGCTTTTAGCAACACGGGCCGACAGAAAACGTATTTAGTTGGTTGTATCGAGCGGAAGCCAAAAATTCCCGTAGCGTCTCATCAATCGGACGCGCAACTTTCTAACGACGAAAACATTGCAACCACAAGTGGAGTCGCCATTCGCTTGCTCAGCGGCTCGATGCAATTGACTTCTCGACGGAAAGATTTGCATGCGACCAGTCCGCGAGTACAAAAGCCATTCGCACTCGTCATCCGCCCGCCAGTCTCCAGTCGACGCTCGTCGCTCCGCCGTCTCCGCTCCCCGCACTCTCGGCCGGTCGCAGGAAGAATGTCGTCGTCTGTCCGGAAAACGGAGATCATGGCCTTCATCAAGAAACACCACGACTTCTCGGACGAACGCGTGAGTGGCCGGACGGAGGAGATGGACGGCCGACTGCCCGCTTTCAGATCCCCTACGACGCGCAGGAGTTGTTCCAGATCGTGCGTGAGGCCAAGGACCTGATCTCGTCGGAGCCCTCGCTGCTCGAAGTGCGCCTTCCGATCCTGGTGGTGGGCGACGTGCACGGCCAGTTCAAAGACCTCCGTCGCATCTTCACCTCCACGGGGACCACCGGCCAGCAGGGAGCGCACGCGAAGCGGTTCCTCTTCCTCGGCGGTTCGTGAAGCTCGCCCACTCCTTTCATCCCTCGTTCGCTTGCAGACTACGTCGACCGCGGGACGAACTCGTTGGAGTGCATCGTTCTTCTCTTGGCCTACAAACTCGCCTTCCCGCGCATGGTTTGTGGTCGGTGGAGGACAGTCAATCCACTCCTCGCTTTCAGTACAACCTGCTGCGCGGCAACCACGAGTCGGGCCCGATCAACCGCGTGTACGGCTTCTATCAGGAGCTCAAGGAGCGCTTCAGCGAGGCGGAGGCCGAGCAGCTGTGGCGCGCCTTCAACGACCTCTTCGCCTACCTCCCGCTGGCCGCCCTCGTCCAGAAGCGCATCCTGTGCATGCACGGTGGGATCTCCGCCCACCTCAACTCGCTGGACGACATTCGCAACGTTCGTCCCCTCCGCCCGTCCATCTCCTCACTACCCGCTCAGATCAAACGCCCGCTGGAGGATCCCAGCACCATTCCGCTGGCCTGCGATCTCCTGTGGGCGGACCCGATGGTCGACCTCGCCGGCTACCAGCCGAACGCCATCCGCGGCGTGAGCGTCTACTTCGGCGAGGACGCGGTCATCAAGACCTGCCAGAAGCTGAACGTCGAGCTCATCGTGCGCGCCCACCAGGTGAGTGCTCTCCACTCCTTTCACTCACTCACTCACCTCCCGTGCAGATGATGTTGAACGGCTACGGTTTCTTCTGCCGTCGCAAACTCGTCACCGTCTTCTCGGCGCCCCGCTACTACCCGGAGAAGGTGCCCGGCTTCGCCCCCTCCGCCCATCTAATGTCTTCCGTTCAGAACAACAAGGGGGCGGTGATGTCGATCACGAAGTCGCTGCGCGTCGGCTTCACCATCCTGAACCCGACGGGCACCACCACCGCCGGCGAGGCCAACTTCCGCGACACGTACTCGCGCGTGGAGGAGGACCCCTCGTACATCAACCGGACTGGCGCCATGGAGACCGCCGTCACCGCGATGACCACGCAGCCCACGCAGACGGACCAGCCCTCCAACAAGAACTCGTCCAAGGAGGACATGTGGCGCGGATGAAGTCACTCCTCTCTGTCCGTTGTCTCGCGAATAAACGGAATCTCTCGTCTGCTTGTTTCTTGCCGGTCAACCTTCCAACAAACCTCACATCCCGGCAATCTTACCGCAGACATGAGCAGCAGTCCACACCCTCCTTTCGTTTCAGTCCCGATGCTGTGATTCGAGAAGTGAGATGTGCGGTCTGTTCTGTGTTCTGTCCGTCATGAGGAATAAATGTGATAATGTGGGGTACGCGGTATTTTTTCAAGTCAAAACAAGCAGTAAGGAATGTCCGGTGAGTAAACTCAAGAAATCCGTCCTGACTTTTCGTAATCTCCTTGCTACAAAACTCTCGGACAACCTCTACTTCAATCCAGCAACTCGTTCTGTCCTTTCAGTTCCAAAGTACACAGACGTTTATTTAACAGACGTAAAGGTGGAATTTACTCCTGCTGATCCTCTCCCTCCTTCTCGTCCTTTTCGTCCATTTTCGACTGCGCAGCAGAGGCGCTTGGCTGGAAGCCGGACGGTCCCGGCCGGTCTTCGATCGCCTCCAACGACACGCGGCCGATGCATTCCAGTTCGTCTGCAAACACGGGAAAAGTAAACTGGACGAATGCACGGCCTACCTTTGGGCTCCTGCCGAGTTTTCTCTCTCCACTGGGCGGCAGTGATGAGAGACTCGTGAATCGCGTGTTCGAGATCTTCTGCAAACGGCCAAGGGTACTGGAAAGTAAATAGGGAAAACCCACTCTCTTCTTGCTCACGTCCGATCCGTCTGTGCGGGCGCCAGGACGCGCCGAGTTCGGAACTCTTCTGCCGCTTCGGCGCGGGAGGATTGAACACGTCTTCTCCCCTCGCTCCACCGGCTCGTCCAAACAGCTGCTGCTCTTCGTACTTCGTTCGGATGAGCACGTGGGAGGGGTCGAGGAGCGAGATGGCGTTCAGGTAGGAGCCGGTGGCCGAAAGCGGTCGGCAGGCGCCTCTCCGCAGCAATTCCACCGTCACGTCCTCCTTGGCTCGCAGCACGTGGAACCACGCGGAGTATCCGAGGAATTCCGGTCGTCTGCAGGAAAGGAATGAACGCAAACGAGAAAGCGGGGCGTGTACCCGATGGGGAACCGGAAAGAGAAGAACGCCCGCTTTGTTTCGCACTTATAGACGGGATGCAGGCACAAGATCCCGTCCACGAACACGGCCGGACAAGCGACCGAATTGAACCAAAGGTCGGGCATGCAGGGCACCGTCAGCCAAGCCCCTTCACCGCCGTCCTCGAGCGAAATCCAATGGATTTTGTAGACGAATCGATTCCGCTGCCGCCGCTTCAGCAGGACGTAGAGAACGTCGTCACACACGAAACTGCAGAGGACGAAACGGACCTAAAGCGAAGATGCAAACAAGGAAAAAAGGACGGACTCACCGCGAGCTCCCTGAACGGTCGAAATGCTCGCTTTACCGCCCTTTGTGGTCGGTTGGGGTCGGGCAGCTCCCACGGTCCACACTGCACGAGTTCGAGGCCGTGGAGGAGGCGCTCGACCGTCAACACGCGCCCGTTGTGCACGTGCACGTTGCGGATCTCCAGTCGGTTCTCCTCGACCGCCAGGTGCGGGAGTTCCTCGACCGTCTGGCTGCCGCGAGTGAAGCGGTAGAAGGGGATTCGGTCCACTTGGTAGGCGGCCACGAAGAGAACGTTCGGATGCTCGGTCGCGTGGAGCCACTTGCGGGAGGCGTCGAAGGAGTCCAGTGGGCGGTCGGTGGAGATGACGACCGGCGGGTGGGCGATGAAGGTCTTCTGCTCGTATTCCACCTCCACTTCCTGGACGGCGAGTTGCTGCTTTGAGGAGAGGACGGGGGCGGCCAGCACGAGGGCGGCCGTGCGGTTGCTCGCGTATTCCACCGAAAAGCAGTCGAGCACTCCGAACGCGAGCTTCTCACTTCCTTCCGCTGGATTCAGAAAGCTGCAAGAGCGGGGACTTTGCTTAAAATAAAAAGAACGCTCACAATTCGAGGCCGAAGAACGTGTCCAGCACGCCGATCGTCTGCCTTCTGTCTTTATTGTTGAAGGCGAGGATCGTGCGGCCGGTCGTGAAGAAGCGGTGGTCGCAGAAGTTGCCGATCGTCTCGAATGTGTTCATCGCATAGTGAACGCGTTGCAAAACACGCGCATTCGGCGGCATGGCGGCGAGGAAAGCGGCGAGCGGGCAGTGGACAGCGTGGCCGAGTGGTGGGCAGCGGCCGACGAAAAGCGGACGGGTCCGAGGGGTTTGCGGCCCGAGTGCCCCGCAGTCCCTCGCGCCGTCCAGCGGTCAAGCGTTAGCGAAAGAGCAGGCGTTTGCAGGCCGCGGAATGCTGCCCGCTGCCGGAACAAATGTTGCGATAAGAAGTTGCATCCCGTCGGAGCTTGAAGCTCGGAGGTGGATCAAATGCATCAGTCTCTTTGCTTTCGTTTGCAAACAAAGCCGAACAAATGGAATGGGTAGTTTATTGCGCACGAAGAAACGGGGAACAGAAGACGGGCGGTCACTCCTTCTTCTCGTCGGCTGCAAGCGAGAGATGAGGGGTCGGAGAGGATGGACGGACACTCACCCGCCTGCTTCGACTCGTCGGCGCCGCCCTGCTTGCTCTCGCCCTTGTCCTCCTCCTTTTCTTCTTGCTTAGTTCCCTCGACCTTCTTCTCCTCTTTGGCCTGCAAGGAGCGGAGGGATTGGTGGGTTGGGCGAGCACTCACCTCCTTCTTCGATTCGGCCTTCTTTTCCTCCTTCTTGTCAGCCTTCTCTTCCTTCTTCTCCTTCTTGGACTGCAACGAGCTGAGTGATTGGGGACGGGCAGACGGACACTCACCTCTTTCTTGGACTCCTTCTTGTCCTCGCCGGCCTTCGCAGCGACCTTCACTTCGACCTTGACGTCCGCCTTCTTGTCCTGCTTCTCGTCGATGTGCTCCTTGCTCTGGAAGGAGTGAGGATGAGATGGGATGGAAATGGGGGCGAAACTCACGTCCTTCTGTGTGCCTTCGACCTCCTTTCGGGACTTCTTGGAGGCGGCGACTTCCTTCTTGGACTTCTCCTTCTTGCTCTTTTCCTTCTTGGACTCTTTCTTCGACTTCTTTTGCTCGCCGTCCTTTTTGTCGCCGCCGTCCTCCTTCTTGTCGTCCTTGTCGGCCTCCTTCTTCTCATCCTGCAAGGGGGCGATCAGCGATGGATGAGGGGAATACCCACCTTCTCGTCCTTCTTGTCCTCCTCTTTCTTTTCCTCGTCCTTCTTCTCGCCGGCCTCGTCCTTCTTGTCAGCGGCCGCCTCGTCCTTCTGCAACGAACGGGCGGGTTGGTCGAGAGGTGGGTGGGGAGGACGAACCTTGGGCTCCTCGGCGGGCTTCGCCTCTTCCGCCGGCTTCTCCGCGGGCTTGGGCGCCTCGGCGGGCGGCGGGGCGACCGGAGCCGCAGCGGCCACGGCGACGCCTCCGGGCGGGGCGGCCGCGGAGGCGACCGGGGCGGGCGGGACGGTGGCGGGCGCGATCGGCTTCACAGAGACCGGCTTGGGCGCCGCCTTCTTCTGCAACCGAGCGGGGAGTGAGGGCAGCCGAGCTCCGCACTCACCTTTCCGCACTGCACGAGGGCGGGCAGCAGGACGCCGGCGGCCGAGCAGAAGGCGGCGGCCATCACCAGCGGGCAGTCGGGGGCGAACGGCAGGGAGTCCATCGCGGGGAGGTCGGAGGCAGTCGGGAGAGCGGGAGGGAGCGTCCGGTGCGGGCGGCCGATCGAGCGATCGAATGCGGAGCCCGGCGGTTTTCGGTTCGTCGAAACCTTCGAAACAGCCACCTTTCATGCAAATTCCGTCGTTTTGTCCTCTTCGTGCCCATCCACACGCAACCGAGAGGGCACGTGCATAACCAGAAGCCTCACAAATCCAACGCAATTCTTTTGTTTCGGACCGTCCATCCCATTTCCCATCGGTTGTTTACGAGCCGACGTGTTTGCGGCCAGCAGAGCACGAGGTCGCCAAAGAAACCGGCCACTGATCGCAATCTCCGCACCATTCGTGAGACCCACTGTTCGATTGGATCTTCGTTGCGGTTTGGCGGGATCGTATTTCTGTTTGTCGCGCATCGCGCATATGTTTGCGATCGATTGGCGGCAGCGTTTGCACAGCGGGTGAGCGGAAGGAAAGAGCGACAGTGCGGAGAATGCGGAGTGCTCCTCGGAGACCCTCGTTGCCGCTTCCTTCCGCTTTGTTCGCTCGGCCGGGCGCGCGGCTGTCGCTCGCCCGGCTGGAGCGGGCGGGCGGGCGGGCGGCGAAGGGAGCGGAGCGGAAGAGAAATCCTCCCAATGGTTTTTTCGGCTAGACGGCGGTCAACTTTCGCTCGTCGGCTTCCGCCGCCTTCTTTTCGCCGCCCGGCTCCCGCCAATCGATGCAAATTGCCCCGGCGAACGGCGATCGGCTGCAAAACAGGTGAGATTCCGTTCATCCCCTGCGTTCCCTTCGACTCTCGACGGAAAGCTTGCCCGAACGTCTTTCGTTGAAGTTGCCGGCGATCTTTTGATTTCTTTGTCGTCCGATCGAAAGTTTTGATTGACATTTCGCTTTCTTTCGCACTCCAAACGGCGACGAGGGGACGTCGATTGACGGGCGAGTGGGCCGAAATGAATCAGTCGTCTTTCGGTCGACTGCTTGAAAACTTTCGCTGATTCCCGATCGATTCCTTTCGCTTTCAGGCCATGCACAGCGGCCGGTGCAAGTACGAGAACGGCGGGACGACGGCGGTCTCCCGCCTCGAGCTCTGCTTCCACGAACCGCACGAGTCCTTCGACTTCCGGCTGAAGGAGGACGTCCCCGTCCAGTTCCGCATGTTCTTCCGGCCCGAGCCGAGCAAAGAGGGCGAGGCCGACGAGTCCGAACTGGGGATCCTGATATCCGACTTCGATTCGAACGACTCCTTCGACTGCCGCATTGAGTGCACGATCGTCGACGGCAAGCTGCGGAGGATCCACAAGAGCGGTCGGTTGCCTTCTTCCGCTTCTTATTTCTGTCTTCCGCTTTCAGTCTGCAACAACTATACCTTCGAACGGGAAACGAAAGAGTGCTGGAGTGTTCGACTACCTCGGCAGGCGCTGCGCGATGAGCAGAAGTACGGGCGGGTTTGCGTCGACTTCCGCCTCGAATTGAAGCCGCCCGGCTCGCATGAGAAGGAGAACGAAGGTGAGCGTCGATTCGAATCCAGTCGATTGATTGTTGTTCGAGTTCAGAGGTCGCCGCGGACGCCGAACCGGAGCTCTCGCCGCCGACCACCTTCCAGCTGGAGGTCCCCGACTTGCGGCAGTCCGTCCGAAGCAACACCCAGCTGTTCAACGGCGTCATCTTAGCCCTCAATTACTTCCCCGGCGCGACCGAGCACCGCACGGCCAACTGCGAGTTCGTGATCGGCCACTTCCGCTCGCGCCCGTTCATCAACCTCCGCCTCGAGTGGAGCGTGCGGAACGATCTGGAGGAGACGAACTTCGAGCATTCCGGTGAGTTTTCAACCGATCAGTTAGAAGTGAATGATCGGTCGTCTTTCAGGAACGCACATGTTCAACGGCTGCAACTGCCGGAAAGGATGCAGCTGCGGCTTGAAGCGGTGGAAATTTCACTACATCATCCCGCCCGCCGTGTTCCTCTTCTCGCACGGAGAGCCGGTCGTAATCGTGCTGAAAGTGAGCGAGGTCCTCTCGAAGCCGCCCGGCATCCCCGCCCACTTCGTTTGGTCGATCGCGCACGCGGGATTCGTGAACCCGAAGATCCTGCCGCCTCCCGAGCAGTACGGCCCCATTCAACCGCCGGCCAACGGAAACGAGTGGAAAAACGGAGGTGCGTCCGTCGATGAGATGTCCTCGAATTTGAGTTAATTTCTTCTCGCTTTCAGTCCTCCCGCCGCCCCCGCCGCCGCCCGACTTGCTGGCGAACGGGACCGGAGATCACGCCTCTCGTAAGTTCGCTTCAATGTTCCGAGCATTCGAATTCTTTCGGTTGCAGCTGTGCCCGCCGACCCGCTGGACAATGTGCCCGCCAAAACGTACTACATGGATGTGACTGACCTCACCCAAGAAATCAAGTGGGCACCGCTCCGAGAATTCGAGGATCTCCGCTTCGTCCTCCGCTACTTCCCGCCGAAGGAGGCGGACGTGCCGGCGAACTTCGAGTTCGTCCTGGTCCAGTTCCCGAACAACGCCTCCGTTTCGCTCGCACTCGACTGGGGCCTGATGCGGCCGGACGGGCTGCTCGCCCACGAACGGAAGCGTGAGTCTGACGGACGAGAGTCGATTGATGGGCGTGTTCCAGGCAAACACGACTTCTTCAATTGCGCTTGCCCGTCCAGATGCCAGTGCCCGCACAAGAAAGTGAACGCGAAGTACTTCATTTCGTGCGACAAACTGCACGCTCAGAAGGAACTGCACGGAGTATTCTTGAGCTTGAAGATCCGCCGCTGTTCCCCGAAGAAGACTTTCCCGCTCGACATCCCGTGCCTGTCCGATGTCCAGTACCTCGACCCGCCGGCCGCTTTTTCGCCGCAAGAGAAGAAGGAAGAACTCCCGCCTCTCGTTCCCATGGAGATCGACGAGCCGCAGCCCGCCGGAGCAGCCCTTGCTTCTCCGATCGAAGACCACTCGAAGCCGGAGGTGAAAGAAGGCGGGGAGACGGTCGAGGACGGTGAGAAGCCCGCCCCTCAAGCGGCAGAAGCGACCGTCCCGGGGGATGTGATCACGTTGACCGACGACGAAGACGAGGCGGTCGGCTGTTCGGGCGGCAAACAGGACGCGAAGCTCCAGCCGATCCAACGAGCAGGTGGGTGTGGACATTCTTGCTTATTTTCCTTTCCGTTTTCCAGTCGCCGAAACGGACGAACCGAACAGGACTTTCGAACACAAGGAAGCGAAGCAGAACGCTCAACTGAACGGACATCATGGTGAGGCTAACGGGGAATTCTTTCCATTTCTGTTGGATCCGAGATCTTCGATGTTTACGTCGGTTTCCGCCAGTTCGCCCGCCCAATTTTTATTCCCACCATTCAATTGTTTGCGTACACGCCCGCCCGCCCGCCCGCAAGCAAGGGAGCTTAAAGCTGACCATGAACCCGCAAACGCCCTTTCCACTCCAAACACGTCGCTCTCGCTATCAGCAAGCGAATCTCCCGCGTGTTTGCCCAAAAACCCGCCGCGTTCTCCAGCGCTATTCGTTCAATCGTTTGCC
This sequence comes from Aphelenchoides fujianensis, assembly GCA_024699865.1. Taxonomy (NCBI): domain Eukaryota; kingdom Metazoa; phylum Nematoda; class Chromadorea; order Rhabditida; family Aphelenchoididae; genus Aphelenchoides; species Aphelenchoides fujianensis. The sequence goes on along the minus strand of JAMPIO010000057.1, from coordinate 11,269 downwards.
TTCAGATTCCGGCCATTCGCTCTCCCACCTGCCGCCCGAACAGATGGGAGGCCGGACGAAGAGCACGAAGATGTCCGCCGTCAACGGAACGGGAGTGAAGAAAGAAGACCTCTCGTTCGTGCAGCCCGAAGGAACGCCCGCCTTCTCGACCGCCGATCCCCGAATTCCCCCGTCCAAACGATCTCGAGCGGCCAAGGAGGAGGGCGGAATGGTCGAAGAGAAGAAGCCGCGAGTCATCGAGGTGGTGACGATCGAGGCGGACGGCGAGAAGTTCAAGGCGAGTCCAATTGAAATCTTCTTTGTTTATTTCGTGCTTCAGGTCGACAAGCAGCGGCTGACCGCCGAATCCACCTTCTTCGCTCAAGCCGTGGCGGCGAACGAGGGCGCGGGCGCCTTCGAGGTCGACGGGATCGACCGTCCGTCGATGGTCGCCCTCTGCGAGTGGGTGGAGCGCGGGGAAGTGGCCAACTTCGAACAAAAGGCCTGCGATCTCTTCATCATGGCCAAACAACTCGGCATGCCCGCCTTCCAGGTACGAGCTGTTTAAATTTCGATTAGTGTTTCGGTCGGCTTCCTCAATTGTTTCTCCTCCTTCACTCACTCCCTGACTTCAGGCCGCCTGCATCGAAGCGATCAAACGAGGCCAGACGGACGAGAACCAGGCGGCGTTGTTCGTGTTCGCCGTCCAGCAAGACGACGAGGAGCTGCTCGGCGCCCTCTCGCCGTGGAACGAAGAGACCACGCGGAAGGTGGTCGAACTGCTGAAGTGCCCCGACATGAAGGACGTCCTTTCGGCCCGCTCGCCGTTCATGGCCGAGATGTACGCGGCCATGTACCCCAATTGATCTCCTGCCCTGCTTTCTGCTAATAATCCACACACGGGTTCCTGCTTCCCCTCGGTCCTACTCGCCCAGCATTTGAGATTACTCGCTTAATAAATACACGGTCTGTTAACCACCAGCGAGGCACTCAATAGAAGAAAGCTGAAGAACGACGTGGTTGGAGCAAATCTAATTAGCGAGATGCTTTGAGTACTCCAAGCAATCACTTTCTTTTTGCTTCATGCAACGATTGTGACGGCCGATCAGCGCATCTGCTCGAGAGACGTCCCGGTCGTGTTCCCGCGTACTGCTTTCCCCTGTGCCTGGAAGCAAAAAGCCCACCCGCCGAACGAAGTGGGCGGACGAGGCGAGCGAGTGGAAGAAAAAAGCACTTGCCCGACCGCGGCCGCCCCGCACGAAACGAAGAGCGAGCGGCGACTGGCGGAAAAAGACGTCCGGGGCGGGGAGGAGTGTGCCCGGTTAGCTCAGTCGGTAGAGCACCAGACTCTTAATCTGGCTGTCGTGGGTTCGAGCCCCACATCGGGCTACCGACTTTTTGTCCCGCCGCTCATTCTATTGCACCGATCGGCCTGGAATGCGGTCGGACGGAAAGGGTTGGTCGATGTTCGAGTCGATCTTTTGTTCCAGGTGGTCAAAGACTTTCTCCACACCCCAATGATGTCCGCTGAACACTTGCGCTCGCTGTTTATTCCTTCACGAAACGAACATCCGCCTCGCTCGTCACTCGCTGCCGTCGTAGGGATCGTAGTCAAAGGAGTCGGTCGCGTCGGTGGCTTTGGCGGCGGCGCAGTACTCGGCGCGGGAGGTGGGGATCGTGACGCCGTCCTGCCGGGCGTCCGCCTTCGACTCCTCCACTTGCTTCCTGCAATCGGACAGTCAGGCGTTGTTCTCATTCGCGCTCACCGGATCTTCTCCACGTACGCGCGGTCGCCGCGCTCCTTCCACGCGCGGAAGGCACGCGACGCCTCCACGTTGGCCGGCGAGCTGATGTTCGGCGCGTCCAGCATCGAGATGATCGACATGACGACCGAAAGCACTGAGTGGGCGCAGTTCCAGCGCTCGGCCGCCGTCTCGCCGCTGGTCGCGTCGTGGCCGGGCGCGTGCAGGATGCTGATGCACACGAGGCCGTCCTGCAGCGAGCGGTGAGAGGGCGGGGGGCGGAAGGGACTCGCCGGGTACACGTTCGGGTGCCACGGCGGCCGGAGGAAGCGGACGGACGGCGGCGCGAACGGGTAGTTCGACGGGAAGTTGATTTGGGCCTTGAAGTAGCCGCCCGCGTAGGGCGTGTCCGGCGCCCCGAAGATCCCCAGCGTCCACTGGAAGAGGTTCCGCTCGTCGCACTGCAGCCGGAAGCCCTCCGGCTGCTGCGCCGTCAGGTCGCGCAGCTCCTTCAGCAGCCGCTTCTTCGCCATGTCCTGGGCGGAGGGCTTCTGCAAGGGAAAGCGGTCGGTGGACGCCGCGGACGCTCACTCACTTGCGGCGGCATCGGGACGACTGGACGGAGCAAGAGCGGACGATCGGGAATGGCTCGTGGAATGGAGATGCGCGAGGAGGTCTTTCGTGCATGCAAATGGCCACTGTCTTGTCCGATTGGTCGCTGTGAATTGGAGAGTCGGTACCTCCCGCTTCGCCGCCCTCCGAGTGGAATGTTTGCGGCCGCCTGCCTGCCGCTGTCCGTTCGGGCGCGCATCTTCCCTCCGCCTTCCCTCGGCCTCTTTTCCCGCCTTTTCTTCGCTCTTTTGCGAAATCCGACTCGCGAAAGTGGGTTCTTTTGGTTCGTTTTCTTCAATCCTTCGGCGAATTTCAGCAGCGAAGATGGCGACGAAAAAGCGGAAGCGGGACGTGGACGAGCGGCCGGCCTTCTGCTGCAAACTCGGCCGATTCGGCGACAAACTGCGGGGCACGCGGGAGACGGACGAGCTCACAACCGGGCTGTTCGTCCTGCGGGCGGTCGGCGAGGAGGTTCGCTTCTTGCTCCGCTTCCGCCGGCTGGTGCTCCACGACGAGACGGAGGAGCCGATCGGCGGTGCCAACGGGCCGTCCGAAATCTCCGTCGAGCGGGTGGACGGCGGCCGCAAGTGGCCGCTTTCGCTCGCCGGACTGCCGCTCTGGGGAGTGCGCGACGACGGGACGACCATCCGAGAAACGAGTGATTTCTCTGCCCTTTTCTCAACCTTCCGTTCAGAAATCCGAAGCGGTTGGAGCGGCGACGTCTTCTACTGCGAGTTCCTCAACCAAAAGGAGCTCGCGGCTTTCTCGGCGGGCGAATCGCTGGAGATTTGCGTCCGCTTCGACTCGCCGGTCGCCGTCTTCCCCGTCCCGCTCCGGCCGCTCGACTTCTCGACGCAGATTCTCGTGTCCGAAATGCCCCAAGACTTTGAAGAGTTCTACTGGAAAGAAGATGGAGTGGAGGCCGAGGGCGTGTGCATCTTCCGCCTCGAACTGCACAAGGACGAGGCCGTGTTCGACGACCTCGAGGAGCACAGCATGTCGGAGAACACGCGGCTCGAGGGGATGGTCGTCCTCTCCGAACTGCCGCCCGACGTCGCGGAGGTGGTCGTCAAGTACAAACTGTGGATCGTCGATCGGGACAGCGAGGCGAAGCCCGAGGCCGCCCAAACGCGCACTTTCGTCAAGAGTGAGTGGCGTCTTCTTTCTGCCGACTTCCACTCGTTGCAGGCGCCGTTGCGTCCTTCACGGCGGCCCGCACTCACTCGTCGTTCTCCTTCTTCCGGCGGGAGTGAAGCGAGTGGGCGGCCGGCCGGCTGCACTTCGTGGTTCGCGGCTTCCAGCTCGTCCCGCAACCGCCGGCCGTTCGGATGGACGAGGGCCCGGTTTCCGCCCTCTTCGGCCGGAAGTTCGGCGATCCGAAGTACGCGGACGTGCGGGTGGTGGCCGGCGGTCGTACCTTCCACGTGAGTCCTGTTCTTTCCTCATTCCATCCCTCCTGCAGGCCGTGAAGGCGATTCTCCTGATGCACTCGGAGGTCTTCCGCGAGCTGCTCACGCCCGACGGGACGACCATCCCGATCGACGGCTGCGAGCCGCGGATCGTCGAGTCGATGCTCCGCTTCATGCACACGGGCCGCGTGGAGCACCTGGAGCGGGACGCCCGGCCGCTCTTCCTCGCCGCCGCCCGCTACGGCGTCCAGTTGCTGCAGGTGGGTGGACGAGCACGATGTTCATCATTCACTCACTCGCTTCCTTCAGGACCTGACCGTCTCGTCGATGTGCGGCCAGACGGCGCTCGAGAACGTGGTCGAAATGCTGGAGTTCTCGCTCCAGCACGCGGGCCTCGAGAAACTGCGCGAGTGGGCGCTGGAGTTCGCCGCCCGCCACTTCCCGCAGCTGCGCGTTCGGGCCGAGTGGGAGGAGTTCGCCGCCAAACACCCGGCCGTCGTCCAGCAGCTCGTGGAGAAGGTGGGTATCGTCGAGTGAGCAGCGTTGTGTGGGCATTTGTGACGAGTTGTTTCTGTTGTCTGTGTAACAATAAACCTTCGAGCTCTATCAGAGTGTTTGTTTGGTGGAGATGGAAGAGAGGGAACATCTGAAAGAAGAGGTGAACAACTTTCAGTTCGTCCACTCTCCCCCAACCACTCGCAGTGAAATGCGAGGCGAATGTTTACACTTGCCACGTGTGGCCCGCTGTTTCCCTCGCGTTCACTCGCAATTATCCGGAGCTCAATCCATTCCTTTTGTGATGGCGGAGAAGAGCCCGCCGATTTCGTTCCGCACGGCCGACGGGGAGCTCGTGGCTGCCGCCCCGAATTTTGCGCGCTTCTCGGCGCTGGTCGGTGACCTCCGGCGGCTCGCGTTGCTCCGAGCGGACGAGCCGATCGACCTGCCGGCGGTCGGCAGCCGGGCGCTCGTCGAAATCAACGAATTCGTGCGGAAACTCGGGCAGCTCGACGCGGAACTCCCGCCGGACGGCGACTGGAACGCGTTCACGGTTCGTCCCCCTTCCGGCCGCCCACTCCTCGCGCTTCAGGTCGCCCACCGGTCGCCGTTCGCGGAGTGGAGCCGCGGCCTCTCGAACGGCCTCCTGACCGCCGTGGCCAACGCGGCCGAGTTCCTCCAACTGCCGGCCGCCGTCCACTTCGCGCTCGCCGCCCTCGCCGCCCGCTGCGACCGGCTGCCGCTCGACGACCTCCGCGCGGCCCTCAACGAGCAGCCGGACGACGAGACGCGGCGGAAAGCGGAGAAAATCCGCCAGAAATTTCCCGACCTTTGATCCCAGTCGTCCATGTACAGAAGGGTTTATTAAACAGCGACGATCAGAAGCCGTTCTTGCACACCTCGTTCCAGAGGTGGTCGTAGATGCGCGGCCGGCAGGGGTTGCACGCGTCCGGGATGCACTCGGTCTTCAGAAACTGGTAGTAGCAGATGCGGAAGTCGAAGCACGGGCCCCGCTCGTCGCAGCTCCCGTCCTCCACGAAGTCGGCCGTGCCTGAACGGGGCAGCGAAAGGTAAGGACGACGAATCAACGGAGAACTCGCCTTCGCAGCTGCTCGTCGCCTTCGGGATGCAACGGAGTTCGCCGTGCGCGTTGATGATCGGCCGCTCGTACTTCCCGCACTGCGGCTTCGCGTCCACAACGAGCAGAAGGAGGAGGGCGAGGGCGGGCAGGACGGCGGGCGTCATTTCGATTCGAATGGAGCGCCCGGACGGCCGCCGCCCTTTGGAAGGCTCGATTTTAAGCGAATTGCCGTCCGGCCGGCCGCTGGGTGGGCGGAGCGGCCGTCTATTCGCAATGGTCGTCCCCAACGAGTAATTGGAAATCATTTCCGCTCTCCTTTTGGTCGGCAGTTCGCTCGAGTGCACCGACCGGCGGGTCCTCTGCCGCCCGCAGGTGGAAGGCGGGAGTTTGCGGCGATTTCTGCAGACGATCGGCCGCGGAACCTCGTGGTCGGCTGGCCGGCTGACGTCAGCGAGCGGCCGTGCCAATTTGGATCGACCGTCTTCGTTTACGACCGACCGGCCGCACGGGGGCGAGGGCGGCGGCCGTTGACCAACGGCCGCGGGTTTAATTCGATTTCATTCGCTTGTTCGTTCGAATGGAGGACATGGAGGGCGGGATGAAAGTGCAACGGACGAGTAGGGAGTGGGATGAACGCCAATAAACGTGCGTGGCCATTGCAAAGGGCGAAGGGGAGCGAGCGGTCGAACGGTTTCGTGTTTTACTCTTCGGCAATGAGCTCCCTGTCTCTTTATCCAACCAAACACGAACAGAATGAACGGTTTATTCGAGCAGCACACCTTTGGCAAACACACGAGACGCAATCATCCCTCCTCCGACCGTTGAGTGTCCTGCAAGCGGCCAACAATCAACAACAAAGAAAGAAAGAAAGAAGGGGAACGCACCAACTTGAGGTCGTCCACGTTGTCGTTCGTGTCGTCCTCGTCGGCCGGTCGCTGCGAGTTGGAGCGCTGCGTGCGGTCGAGCGGGAACTCGCCGGGCGGAGGCGGCGGCTCGGCGTCGTTGCGGTCGTCTTCGGAGGGCGCGCGACTCGCCGCCGGGGCGGCCGCCGCCTTCGGCTTCTCGCCGGCCGCCTTGGAGTCCGCGAGGGGCACGTCGACGGTCATTTGCGTCTTGTCCGTCTCTGCAACCAGTCGATCAAAGGGGAAGGCGGGAAAGGACTCACTGATCGTCACTGCGAGCGACTTGGACGGCTTCGCGGCCTTTCGGGCCTCTTGGGGCGCCCGCTGCGGGACGAGGTCGACCACCGTCTTCGATTTCACGTCCTTCGGTTGATCGGCTGGCTTTGTCGGCTGGACGGGCGGCCCCACGACCGCCGGCTTCCCGTCCGCGGCCGGCTGGAGCGGGGCGACGGTCGTCGAGGAGGTCGTCGGCGTCACGAGCGGCGCGGTCGGCGAGCGGCTCGGCTGTTGGCTGCGGACGGCCGCCGGCAGCTGCGTGCGGTCGCTCGGCGGGCGTTTCGCGGCCGACGAGGCGGGCGGCACGTTCTGCAACGGAGAGGAGTGGATGAAAAGGACCGAAGGGGAACTCGCCTTCTTCCGCGTCCTGCAGTTGACCAGAATCCACGCGCCCGACGCGACCAGCAGCCAGCCGACCAGCAGCCCGAAGTGCCCCGAATTCGCCTCGTCGTCCACGTCCATCGCGATCGAGCAGCAAACTCGCCACTCAACCGCCGCGCTCGTAGAAAATTCGACAAAATGGAAGCTCCACACACTCGGGTTTCTTTTGAGGAAGAATTTGCATCAAAGCAATGGAATTGCTGCTGTTCGGTGGGTGGGCGACGCCTCTTGCTGAAGTTCGGGTGGACATCCCGTGAACCTACCGATCAAAGTTTTTGCGCAAGATGTTGCTCTATGTGATCGTCAAATACTCAATGGACAGGGTCTCTCGATTCGGCTTGCGGGCAGCGAAAATCAGCAATTGAGCCAAATTTTCACCCAAATCGACTACTCCGGCCCCGATCATCGAATCACCTCGCTCGTCCGCCTTCCATTGACGCCTGGATGGAAGAAAAACTCGAGCTAACTAACAGAAGCTACGCAAAACGTCTCCAACTTTCATCAAGAACCTCCGGCATCTGCAGGCCGGTGCCCGGCAGAGAAATCCCGGCGCGAAGGCGAAACGCGCCCGTTTTCCGTTCGTTTCGCGTGGCGTTGCGGTCGGCGGCGTTGTTTTCGGCGAGCAAGAGGCGGTCGCTTTTGTCGATCGTTTCGTCGAGAATTCCATCAGTTTGTTGATTCCGCTCGCTTCCAGCCGCCCACTCCCGCTCGACCTCGAGATGAATCGCCTGACCGCCGGCCGCTCCACTGGGATGAGCGCGCGTTTCTCGAACGCTCGGTTTGTTCCGCTCCCCGCTTCCGAGTGATTGCTTTCGACTTCAGGCCCGACTTCTCGCGCTTCTCGGTGGCGCCGGGCACCGCGCAGAAGCAGACGATGGCGCCGGCGCTCTACCCGAAGCCGGACGCGTCCACGAAGAAGGAGCACGCGCGCGAGCTGCAGGAGTTCTTCCGCGCCCGCAACGCGCCCTTTCAGCCGACCACCGCCGTCCTGATGAACGTGCCCACCAAGCACGAGTTCTACGCGTGATTCCAGTTCCTCGTCAAGCAAATCGACCCGAACATGGAGTTCACGGAGGCCGGCGACTTCAGCGACGAGGTGCGTGCCCCCGCTCTCTCCTTCGTTCCGCCCACTCCCGCCTTTCAGGTCATGTCGCTGCTGGAGTGCCTCGGCTGCCCGATCCCGCACCGCCGCGACATGTTCTGCGGCGTGTTCACCCCGATGGACTGGCCGAAGGTGCTTGCGATCCTCGACTGGCTGCGGCAGTTGGCGCTCGTAAGTGTCCGCCTTTCTCCTCCGTTTGATCCCTCCGCTCGCTGCAGGACGAGATGCCCGAGATCCCGGACGAGAACGAGCAGCAAGAGGTGGGCGTCCCCTCGTCTTCCCTTCCATTTCTCTCCCGCTTGCAGGCCACCAACAAGTACCTGCTCGAGTGCTTCAAGGCCCACCGCACGACCAGCACCACCGACTTCTCGAACGTCCGCGAGGCCATCCGCGAGATGGTGCTGGGCGGCGAGTCGGCCGGCGACGTGGAGGCCGTGAAGCGCGAGTTCGAAGAGGAGGTCGAGGAGTTGGACGCCAAGATTCGCGACGTTCGTGCCCGCTCTCCCCTGATTTATTACCTTCTTTTCGCCCGCTTGCAGGAGGACACGGCCGTTGAGGCGCTCCAGCACGAGATCGCCGCCTTCACGCGCCAAATGGAGGAGTCCAACGAGCTGGAGGCCAACCTCCGCCTCAAGATCAACTCCCTCACGTCCGTCCAGACGCGCCACGAGGCCGAGATGGCGGAGGCGACGCAGAAGCTGGAGCGGCTCCTCCACACGCAGCAGGACCTCCGCGAGCAGGTGGCCGCCCAGCCGATGAGTGCGGACGAGGCGCAGGCGATCCTCCAGCACCGCGACGAGGTGAGCGGTCCCTTCCTTTCAATCCATTGATCAATTCGATCGACTCGTTCAGCTCCGCAAGCAGTCCGTGGAGCAGCAGGCGCTCATCAAACGCCTGAGTGCGGAGCAGCAGGAGATCAGCAAGCAGATGAACGCGCTCGTGACGGCCGTGAGTCCCCTTCGCTCTCCTTTGTGCATCCTTTCGAATTGCAGAAAACGGAGAAGTTCCGCAAGCTGTGCGCCGAGATCGAGAAGGCGGCCGTCGAGTTGGACGCGCAGGCCCAACTGCGCGCCTTCGAGCGGGCGCTCTTCGCGAACTCCACCCAAGCGGACGCCCTCCGCGTGGACCAGTTGGGGACGAGCGTGACGGACGCCTTCCGCCAGCTGCTGCTCGCCCTGCGCCAGAAGGTGCAGCTGAAGACGGGCGACCTCCACGACCAGCACCTGAACGCGCAGCTGCACGAGCTGGAGAATCAAATGGAGCGCCTGGAAGAGGAGTTGCGGCAGGTGAGTTCCCCTTCTATCCACTCACCACCCGCTCGTTCAGAAAGAGGAGCGCCACAAGCTGGAGTTCAAGCAGAAGAAGGCGGAAGCGGCGGAGCACTCCCGCCGGCTCGAGGACGCCGAGGCGGAGGGCGAGACGGCGCGCAAGCGGGCCGAGGACGCCGCCCGCCTCTTCGAGGACGTCCGCCGCCGCGTGGCGCAGCAGAACGCGGAGATCAAGCTCATCAGCGAGCAGCTGGACCGCATCGACCAGGAGGAGGACGAGCTGCGCACCGACTTCGTCAACTTCGCCTACGAGATCTCCGGCCGCATGGGGACGGCGGACGTGAGTTCTTCCCTCTCTCCTTTTCGCTCATCCCCCGTTTGCAGAAGCTGCACAACGACCTGCTCGCCCAGAAGGCACAGCTGCTCGAGGACCAGCAGAACGCCATGCGGAAGGTCGAGCAGCAGCACGCGGACATCATCGCCTTCGTCGGCGAGCACGTGGAGCGGCAGAAGCGGCTTCTCGCCCAGATGGACGCCGTCAAGGACATTCTCGAGTACGAGAAGGAGAACTGAGCTTCGAAAAGGATGCTGTACAATCGACCCGTTTCTCGCGAATAAACGATGTGCTAATCGACCGTCTGCTCGTGAATTCGAAAGCCATGAAGAAACTTCCTTCGTTTTATGGCCGGAACTTTGCGATTGCTTAGCATAAGCGTGGAGCTCCGCATTCGATCGAATGGTCTCGCCGCTCGTGCAGCCTGACACGTTGGAGTTGTTGCTCGGCGAGCGGGACGAGACGGCCCTCATCCCCGCTGCCCTCCGCAGCGGAGTGGACGTCGCGGCGTGCGGGCGGTTTTGTCTGCGGAACGCGGCGATTAGAGCGGGGATCCGAGTGACTTGAATTCCCTTTTCATTAAGGAAGGGCCGACCGACGAGAGGGGAGATCCGAGCGTTGACACACGCCCTCCTCGCCCCCTACCCGCAGATCGATTCAGTGGGCTCCCTTCTGTCCGCAATTACTCCCCCTATGCAGCAGGCATTCGCATCGAAGGGACCTCGCGGTTTTGTGGACGTGTTCGTCCGCAATCAGCGGAGATCGGCGACCTCGTTGCGCGCGGGGACAGCCGCCCACTTGACGTTTGTTGCTTTCGTTTGAATCGAACTCTAGACGTTCGATTGAAGGCCAGCAATGGAACTTCCATGCCCTCTCCAGTCGACTGATTTGCCACAGGTAGCCCACCTCGCCCTCATCCTCAAACGCGCCTTCAGCTCTTGGCCGCCTTCTGCGAGCAGCGGGGGACGAGCGAGAGCATCCTGCGGGCCAAGTAGGCGGCTGCCTTTTGCTCGGGCGTTCGGCGAGTGGCTGCGAGTCGGCTGGACGGCCGGGCGGTGGAAGAAATGCACGTGTTGTCGATGAACTTCCGTGATCAAGCCGGTGGAAAACGGGGGATGAAGCGAGACGACCGCTTCTTGTTGCAGACAACGATGTCCTTTTCTGCCTGCTTCTGCTCTTTCAATTGTTGCGGGGTTCGTTGGACGGCTTTCAGCACGTACTCCCTAGTGGTGAGCGACCACCCATTTCACCCATCTGCCCGTTTAGCGAGTGGATTCGAACCTCCTGGCGTTGAAGCGGCTGCAAAAAGCGGGAGTTTGGGGCCGACCGTTGTGAAGACGAGCGGCCACTTCCGCTCGCTCTTCCTTCTGGTGGACGGCGAGCTGCTCGAAGTTCGGGGCGGCTTCCTGACCGCCGTCTTCCTCCTCGTCGTCCTCCGCAAGCAGCTGGCCCTCGAATACCGGCGGGAGTGCGCGGCGGCGATGCACGTGGTCGAGAAGTTCGTGCGCGTCCGCTGCCACTCGTGTCCCTCTGCTGCTGCCGAGTTGTACCGGCAGATCAAGCTGTCCAGCCGCTCCTGCTCGTGGGAATAAAGCATAGACTGGACAGTTGGTTTATTTCTCCACGCACGAGCAAAAGAACAACAGACAGCGGCAACACCAACAAAGGGATCACCAATCCCAGTCCAT